>CM070777.1:66147689-66757689 GCA_036346955.1 Dipus sagitta | reverse complement strand
ACTTGAATTTCTTTGGTGTTGTTGAATTAACCTATTACTCAGAGATTTTTATATCTCTAATCCAGTATTTTTTTTTCTTTTTATGCTAAACATGGAGATACTGGTTTTGTGTGGATGCATTATTTTGGATGTGAGAAACAGTAAATGCCAATTATGTACTTTCCCTTTTCTGCACAAATTATGGGAAAATGTAAGATCCTCCATTTTTAAAACATGGTTTTAGGGAACAACTGTAAGTCTTTTCAGGGCAGTTTGATTTAGATGATCAATTTAACACTTCAAAAGACCTAGAGGTTCGTAAGATTCCATCTCATGTAGAATACTGTATATTAATTATTTTTATCAGATATTTTACAAATACCTCACCTCATCCTGTATGTAATCAATAATAATGTATTATTTTAGGGTAGAAAGACACAGAATATCAATATAAAATATATTTAAGCCCTTGAGATTCTTGTGTCCTTTTTCTTTAGTTTGTGACTCAGCATCATATTACTGGATGTCCCTAAGTTGGGAAGACAAACATGAATTACCCCATTATTCTGGCTATGCTGTGAATTCTAAGAATCATATCCTGGGAGCTTTGTTAGAAGGGTTTAATTTTCTTGAGTTTTTAGGAGATATAAATGTGTAAATGTTGCATAGTTCTTCTTTGTACAAGGTGTTCTAGTTTAATTAGATGATTCATAGAGAACCGATGCTCATACACACTTTAAAAGGATAACAGCTACAGAGAACATTTTACAGTATATGGTCTACTTTTTACATTTTATAGGATGAAATACACCATGTGTTTAAGGATCCTATTGTTCCTGATAAGCTGTGAAGGACATCCATAGGCATCACAGAACAATGGAATTTAAATTTTACTGAAGACTAATAACTTTGATGAATTCTTATTTCCCTACACTTCTTCAACTCTGAACAAACAAAATAGCTATGCTTTCTTTCATAGTCACAGTGATGATAAAATTTCTGTAGTAGCTACGATCTTTGGATTTATATTTAGCTACATTGTTTAGTTTTAATCCACAGATACAGAACCTAAGATTTCTGTTAGCAGAATAGTAAGGGTTTTGTTTGTTTGTTTTATGCTCAGGCTGAACTCGTGATCCTTCTTCTTCTGCCTCCCAACTATTGGGATTCTAGTGTTCACCACTACAAGATAGATTCTTGTTAGACTCGGGTAAAAATAGAAGTCTGTTCCTGTGGCCCCTATAGAGTTTAGGATAGCTGGTCCATTATCAGCCATTTTCCTCTAAGTATTTTATGATCATGCTATTTTCAGTAGTATAGCAACAGATGTTTCAAAGATCGAGCTTATTGAGTTTTGTTTTGTTGTTTTTTTTTTTTTGTCTGTGGGCCCATGTCACAAAAAAAGAAAGCTAAGAGGCCCAAAGAGGTCTCTCCTTGGGTCATAGCTTTATTTCCAAGAGAAAGCCAGGCCTCTCCGCAGATAGTCTACTGCCTTCGTATGTTGTATTTAGTGGTTGTTGAGATAGGCACAAACATCAAGCCTGCATAGTTTAGTTAAGGCAATAAGGAAGTGGGATGGGATGGAAGAGGGTTCAGTGGGAGAACGGAATGTCTTGTCTTTGTTGTGCTGCTGAGTATGGAAGCCCCAGGGCCTGGTGCATGCTAGGCAAGCTGAACACAGGGTCTTCTGTATGGGATCCTGGCACCGTGGAGGCTCAGTTTAAAGGCATCTTCCATAGCTAGCGTCCTGCAGTTAGAGCCCTGTGACAGTAGGTACTGAAAACGTGTAACAAGTGTGATGGAGTAGTAGGTGCTAGTTCTTGAAATGTATCCATTCTATAGGGAAAAGCCCCCAATGTCAGCCTATTAAAATTTGTTAGATGCCAGTGTTGTTCTTAGTTATTTGTACCCACAGTTGTGGACATACATTGGTTTCATGTGCATGAAAGAGAACTTTTTATTTTTACTTGTTTTTGTTGTTTTGTTTTTGGAGGCAGGGCCTCACTGTAGCCCAGGTTGACCTGGAATTCACTATGTAGTCTCAGGGTGGCCTTGAACTTTCAGTGATCCTCCTACCTCTGCTTCCCAAGTCCTAGGCTTCCAGGCATGAGCCACCACAACTGGCTTGGTTTAGTTGGGTTTGCCGGGGGGTGGGGGGGTGAGGTTGTTTGTTTGTTTGGGTTTGTTTGTTTGTTTTATTGAGAGAGAACAAGGCAGATGGGTATACCAGAGCCTCTAACAACTGCAAGTGAACTTCAGACACGTGTGCCACCTAGTGCATCTGGCTTATGTGGGTCCTGGGGAATCAAACCTGGGTCCTTAGGCTTCACGGGCAAGTGCCTTAACTGCTAAGCCATCTCTCCAACCCTGTTTTTGTTTTTTCAAGGCAGAGTCTCACTCAAGTTCAGGCTGTCCTCAAACTCACTGCAATCCTACATTAGCCTCCCTACTGCTGGGATAAAGGTATGTTGCCATCTGCCCAGCATGGTCTGGGTTTTTGTTTTTGAGACAAGGAAATTCTTAGTATGTAGCTCAGGCGGGCCTGGAACTGGGCCCTCTCATCTCAGCTAGTACACCAACGTGCAAAACTATTCACGCTGACAGAAGGTAATGGTGTGTCTGAACCTCTTGGAGCTCTAGCACACACTTGAAACAGTTCTGTCCCTGAGGAAGAGAGGGAGCAGATGGAATGTGTGAACGAGATCAGTATTAAAGTAGGAAGAAGTTAGGGTTGGAATGCAAGATTGCTGCAGCAGCTTGCAGACTTTGAAGTTGTGACAATGTGTGCTTCTGTGTCATTAAACACGGCTCCTAGATCATTACAGTATTCATAATAGTGTAAAATTCTAATTCCATTTGCCAGTAAGCTTCAGTCACATTCACAAAGTGTTGCTTGGAACTCTTGATTCCTCTAGGTGTAAAGTCCATCTCTCAAACAGTATTCTATCAGTACATGAGCTTACATTCTGATGGAACCCTGCAGCAAACTTGGATGTGGTGCTTGGCGGGCTGGGTGTAGGTCAGTGGTCAAGTGTGTGCTTAGCATCTGGAAAGCCTGGGTTGCACTCACCCCCAATATCACCAACTTAAAAGTGGGGGAGGCTGGAGAGACGGCTTAGGGGTTAAGGCGCTTGCCTGAAAAGCCAAAGGATCTAGGTTCAATTCCCCAGGACCCATGTAAGCCAGATGCACAAAGTGGTGCATGTGTGTGTGTCTCTCTTTCTTTCTCTCTCTCTCTCTCTCTCTCACACACACACACACATTAATAAAACATTTTGCCAAAAAATAGTTGCTACTTATACTCAAATTCTGAAAGATGGTTCCCAAACCCAGAGGCCTCTGAAACTCAGATCCATGCACCCTTTTAGTGGGTAGTGGAACATCAGAAAACTTTATAGCTACAAGTAAAGAGATCATTTGGTTAAAAGGAGCCCTTGAGTCTATTTGTGTCCCAGTAACTCCTGGCCCTGCAGATGAAACACACACTCAGGAGTGTCTTAAGTGCCTGAATGGAAAACCCTTGTGGGCCACATTTGCCCAGTCTGGGGCCACTTCCTGCACATCTGCTAAGAGGTCTTTTCTAATTACAAGCTTAGTCTCTAGGCTGTCCTGTGCAGAGTGCACAGGGCTCCAGGGTGCTCACAAACCATCACCGCCCCATTTCCTCAAGTCATGAGCGCAGTGGGGCAGCATGGAGACAGGGCAAGGAGTTCTCTGAAACCCCTAGTGAAGGTGAGGAAGACTGCCTAGGAAAGAACTGAGAACTCGTCCACAGGAAGCAGACTTGGAATTGATCAGAAAGAGGCTCGGGTAGATTTGAGTGGGGCAGTGGGCACTCAGGAAAGGAGAGCGCACACCCAAGTGCAAGGGTGGGCTTTCAGTCCAGAAGAGTCTGCTCAAGTGTCAGTAGTAGGGATGGGCTTGATTCTGGTGGTCCTCAAGTGACATCTCAGGACTGCTAGGGAATGTATTGCCCCTCTTCTGCTAAGTATGGTCACAAGGTGGCTGTGGAGGTGGTTGGATAGGATTGCAATCTGGGACACATGGAATTAAGACAGTCTTATTTTAAGAGGAGTTTCTTGTGAGATTGCTTGAAAATTACAGTGTTGTATCTGGGAAGGGACAAAGGCCAGGGGTGGCCAACCTTTTAGTTCTCTGGGCCAGATTGGACCAAGAAGAATTGTTTTGGGACACATTAAAATTAAGCTTTAAACATGTTTCATTGCTATTTCACCATTCTTTTTTTTTTTTGAAATATCTCTACGTAAAGGAATATTGCCTCTGTGGTCAACCTTTACAACAAATTTTGTTGATTGTGCTGGAATTCTTGACTCAGCTAGTAGAAAAATTTCAGCTAGATTTCAGGGTAAAGGGCTTCTTTCCCTTCCTGTCCCTCCACCCCTTAGCTTCCCCCATCTTCCTATCCTGCCTTATCCTTCTTCCCAGTAGGTACAGGCTTTGGCTCAAGTTCTGACCATTTTACAACCTACAACTTGTACAGACATCCCTAGAGAGAGCCTTTTTCTTTGACTGTCTTTATAGCCCTAGCTGACTCTGCACTCTCTGCCTCCAAAATGCTGAGGTACAGTTGCACATCACCATACCCAGCTTCTAAAGGAGCCATTCGGACACAATCAGTATTTTCAGAGCAATTGCCTTAGGCACATCAGGCCACTGATCTGACCTGAAGAGAGAACTCCTTTAGATCACAAGCAGTGGGTCAGTTGTGTTCTGTAAACTAGATATCTCTTCTGAGATATTTTAGCATGCCCTATCTCAGGCATAGGGGAGCAGGTACAGAAATCTTGCAGTAAGTAAATTGATTGCCAAATTGCTACTAAATTGGCAAGGAGGACGGAGCTGGGCCAACAAGGAACACCATGGTCACCAGGTACTGAATGAGAACAGGTGGATTCTTACACATTGGTCATGTGAACTGGCCAGTGATGAATGCACTGAATTGTGCTTATGAGAGCCTCGCATGACAGCGAGGTACTAGTTTCATCCATAAAAGCCCACCATTCCCCACCCCCTGGCTTTTTTTTTTTTTTTTTTTTTTAGACCCAAGCAGGCCTCAAACACTGGGTAGTCAATGAGAACTGAATTTACCTTCCTGCCAGCAGGACCTCCTGAATGCTGGGATTACACTGTGCACCACCATACCTGGTTTATACAGTGCTGGTCAGGCACTCACCAACTGAGACACATCCCCAACTCCTAGTTTTGTTTGGATTTTTAAATTTTATCTGAGGGGTAGAGAGAATGAATGAACTCCAGACACATGCACCACCTTGTGCATCTGGCTTACATGGGTCCTGGAGAGTCAAACTGGGATCCTTTCACTTTGCAGGCAAACGCCTTAACTGCTAAGCCATCTCTCCAGCCCCATAATGTAGAGATTTTTGCATCTTGAGTTAATTTGATGCCTGGGTTTTCTTTTTTTGTTTGTTTGTTTTTCAAGGTAGGGTTTCCCTCTAGCCCAGGCTGACCTGGAATTCACCAGACAGTCTCAGGGTAGCCTCAAACTCACAGTGCTTAGGCTGTCTAATTATCTGCAGTATTCTTAGACATGTAAATCCAACTTTAGTGTAGGAGCTTAAGGTGTCAAGATGTGGCTCTTATATTACTCCCAGAATAACAGCAGAAATGACCCTAGGTGTTGAGCTTGCCTACTATGCAAGTATTCTAGTAGACTGGATGGAGCAAATTACTGGCAAATTCTAAAATTCAGCTGAGCAATATACCCATTTGTGGTGGTTTGATTCAGGTATCCCCATAAGCTTATGTGTTCTGAATGCTTAGGTCTCAGCTAATGGCAATTTGGATATTGAATCCTCCTGGAGGCAGTGTATTGTTGAAGGTGGGCTTATAGGTGTTTATATGTTGCCAATGTTTAGCACACTCTTCTGTTGCTATTGTTCACCTGATGTTGGCCAGGAGGTGATGTCCACCCTCTACTCATGCCATCATTTTCCCCTGCCATCATGGAGCTTCCCCCTCAAGTCAAGCCAAAATAAACCCCTTTTTTCACACAAGCTGCTCTTGGTCAGGTGTTTGCTGCCAGCAATGTGAACCTGACTGCAACAATAAAATTGGTGCTGAGAAGGAGGATAATTGCTACTAGAAAGCTGGCTGTATGGCTTTTGGTTTTGAGAAAAATGTGGAAGGATTTGAAATTTTGGCCTAAGAGTGCCTTGCAGCACTGTAAATACAGCTTGATGAACTATTTTGGTCAGAGTTGAAAGACATGAATGCAGTAAGAACTATGGACTATGAAGTTTGTCTTGTGAGGGTGAGAAAGAGGTTTACCTGGACTGGGCTACCAACAGTTTGTGTGAGAGGCTTGCTTTTAAACCCATGTCCTGAGAACTTGTGCAGGGTTGCATTGCATAAAACTGGACTGGCGTGAGCAGAGAGATGTGGCACAGAAATAAAATCTTTGGGCCATGCAGAGCCTAACAACCCAAGTTCAATTCCCCAGTATCCAGGTGAAGCCAGATGTGCAATGTGGCACATGCATCTGGAACTCCTTTGAAGCTAGAATCCCTGCTTGGTGTGCTTGCTCTTGCTTGTTCTCTCTCTCTTTCCTTACAAATGAATGAACAATTTTAAAAAAAAGAAAGAAAGGAGGCTGGGGATATGGCTCAGCAGCTAAGGCACTCGCCTACAAAGCTTATTGACCCAAGTACAATTCTCCAGTACCCACGTAAAGCTATACGCACAAAGTGGTGCATGTGTCTGAAGGTCCTTTGAAGCGGCTGAAGGCCCTGGCACACCTATTCTCTCTGTCTCTCTGTGTAGTATGTCTGTCTTTCTCTGATTAAATAAATAAATAAAATATTTTTAAAAAATCTTTGGGCCAAAACTTCTGCCCATTCAGCTATAATTGTAAGAGAGATTGCAGCCATTGAGATTGGGCCAGCTGACCTGCATTGGGACAACAGAAAGAATGAAAGCTTTCTGAAAATGGCCTGAATGCTGAAGGAGTGTCCTGTTCTTCAAAGTCTGCTTTATGCCCCCCTGCATTAACAAATTGGCAGCCTACTGGTACTATGGACTATAACAAATGCAGGAAAGAGAGAGTCATTGAATTTGCAACATGGATTTGTACTTTGGAAATGGCCATGGGCAATGTGAAGCAGGTTTGTTGGATTACTTGTATGGAGACCCAATGGAGCCATGAGGATGAACCATGGGTTGCAATGGAGACCTAATGGAGATACCAGAACTATGAGATGACTGCCACAGAGAGCTGCTGGTACTGGATAAAGTTTTATGGGACTGTAAGCAGCCTAGCTGGATGGGAGGAACTGGAATTCCAGAGACTTGTTGCTGGTTATACTTGGAGACTTGTCACTGACTATTTCTCCTGTTTAAATCTTGATTGGTTGAATATTTCTTTGCTATACCCAATGCCATCTTTTGCTGTGTGAAGGTTTATTCTGTGCCATTATGGATTTTGGTTATTATTATTTTGGTTTTGGTTTTTCAAGGTAGGGTCTTGCTCTAGCCCAGGCTGACCTGGAATTCACTATGTGGTCTCAGGGTGGCCTTGAACTCATGGCAATCCTCCTACCTCTGCCTCTCAAGTGCTGGGATTAAAGGTGTGCACCACATCTGATTCTTTTTTTTTTTTTTTTTTTTGGTGTAATGGCTCAGTTAAAAGACCTTGGACTATGGGGATGTTTGAACATCATTGGGATAGATAAAAACTATGGGTACTTTTAAAGTTGGATGAATGCATTGCATTTTACATCATGGATGGTTATCAGCTAATGGAGGCCGGGGTGGAATGTGGTGGCTTGAATCAGGCGTCCTACATAAACTTATGTGTCCTGAATGCTTAGGTCCCCAGCTAATGGCAATTTGGGAATTGAATCTTCCTGGAGGTAGTGTATTGTTGGGGGTGGGCTTATGTGTTATAGCCAGCTTCCCCTTGCCAATGTTTGGCACACTCTCCTGCTGCTGTTGTCCACTTGATGTTGGCCAAAAAGTGATGTCCACTCTCTGCTCATGCCATCATTTTCCCTTGCTATCATGGAGCTTCCCCTTGAATCTGTAAGCCAAAAGAAACCCCTTTTTCCTACAAGCTGCTCTTGGTCTGGTGTTTTCTGCCAGCAATGCAAACCTGACTGCAACACCATTCAATCGGAACAAGCACAGAGTATTTATGAAAGAATGGAGGACTAGGGGGAGGGAGGGAATTGCCATGGGATATTGTTTACAATTATGGAAGTTATTAATAAAAAAATATTAAATTAAAAAAAATTTTAAAAACTTAAAAAAAGAGAGTGGGGATTAAAACAAACGGAGCCGGGCATGGTGGCACATGCCTTTTATCCCAGAACTTGGGAGACAGAAGTAGGAGGATTGCCATGAGTTCAAGGCCACCCTGAGACTACATAGTGAATTCCAGGTCAGCCTGGGCTAGAGCGAAGCCCTACCCCCTACCTCAAAACAACAACAACAACAACAAAATAGATATTCTAATAAAGTCAAAGTCCCTAAGGGTGTGTGTTACCTCATATCCTTAATCCTGTCAAATGGAAGACTGAAATTTCTGCTCTTAAATGGGTTCCAGGTTAGCCTGGGCGTGAGAGAGTCTGCCCCCAATAATGACAAAAGAAAAAGACAAAAACCCTGTAAATCAGGAAACATCAAAGGCAACAATAGTCAACACCAAAATACAGCTTATTTGAGAATGGTAAAGCTGACCGAGAATACATCAGTCCAATCTAATACATAGCCCTGTGACATGGAAGGTGAGATTAGCACCTCTAGTGCAGGCCTATGCACCTGGCCTTGTGTTAGTAGGCCCTGTTTCCTTTTGAAGTGGCTTCAAATCTCACCTATGCTGAGTGCCCACCTTGGTCCCTCTCTGTTGCGCTATGGACTTGGTTAGGCTGCTTGGGTCAGTGGATCTGCTGTTCTGACTGGCTGCGCTGGATGCTGTGTGGTTGTGGGGTGGTTCTCTATTGGTTCACGGTACTGGTCTTTGGGTGAAGGGAGGCTGTGTAGGGTGCCTGAAGTTGTACCATAGCTGCTCAGCTGGTCCCATTTGTCCTCTCCTTCAGCAGCTGCTTAACTTCTCCCTGCTATCTTCTCTTTCGGGTTTCTTGACTTTGTCAGGAGGCTGGTGTGAGTGGAAAAATCTCTTCACCTGCCTTCTGCTCATTTTGGCTCAGTCAGGGCCAGGCAGGTGCCCTGATCGGGCCCACTGGTGCTGTGGTGAGAACAGATTCTGGATGGTTGCCTGGTTGCTAGGAGCTCTGGGTCCCTCCTGCTTCTCTGCTGTGGTTGATAATTCCTTATACACCTTCACTCTAAAAAATATTTTCATTTATTTATTTAGCAAGCAGGGGAGAAGGAAGAGAGGCAGAGAGAAAGAGATTCTGGGCACACCAGGGCCTCTAACCACTGCAAACAAACTCCAGACACATGGGCCACATTGTGCATCTGGCCTTACATGGGCACTGGGGAATTGAACCACGGGTTGTTAGGCTTTGCAGAAAGTGTCTTAAACTCTGATCTATTTCTCTAGCCCAAGGCTTGAGATTTTTAATCCAAAGAATTGTGAAGAAGAAAAAAAAAAAAAAAACTGGAGAATGTGGGAGGAAGGTATCACCAAAATGACCCAGGCTTTCCTATGAATCCTGCTTTGTTTTGCAAAATTTTGTGAGCACGTACTAAGTGTGCTGCACTGTTCTAGGCACTTGAATTCCACAGGGAATAAGTACAGGTTCTCCAGTTCAATAAATAGCAGAGGGGCTCAGTGGTAGAGCACTTGCTTAGCATGTATGAGGTGCTGGGTTTGATCAACAGCACCACACATTCAAACACACAGTACAGTGGGTTCAATTCCCCCAGTAATTCCCCAGTGCTACAAAATACATAGATCAAAAGCCAGGTGTGGTAGCACACGCCTTTAATCCCAGCACTCGGGAGGCAGAGGTAGGAGGATCGCCGTGAATGCGAGGCCACCCTGAGACTACATAGTGAGTTCCAGGTCAGCCTGGGCTAGAGTGAGACCCTACCTCGAAAAACAAAACAACAACAACAACAAAAATACATAGATCAGAGACTTCCAGGTAAGATGGCAGCATACTAGCCACACCAAAGCAGCCTAGGGAGGGAAATAAACAGAAACAGCAAAATACACTCTTCTACTGAAAAGTGAAGGTGTGTAAGTTATTATGAACAACAGCAGAGAAGCAGGAGAGACCAAGATCTTTCAGAAGGAGGAAACTGGCCAGAATCCCGCTGAGGCACCAGTGGCCCCAATCCACAAGCCTGCCCGGCCAGGGTGCAGAACAGCAGGAGCAGAAACAAAGTGAGGGGATTTTCCACTCACATCAGCCTTATCACAAAGTCAAGAAACCTGAAGGGAAGACAGCAGAGACCAGTGAGCAGCTGCTGAAGGAGAACACAAACAGGACCAGCCAAGCAGCTCAGGTACAACTCCAGGTACCCTGCAAAGTCTCCCATCCCCCAACTGTCAGGGCCGTGAACGTCCAGAGAGCTCATTCAGCTCCAGTGCCCAGCAACAAGAGAGATCAAGGTGGGCACACAGCACTGGCGAGATCAGAAGCCATTGCAAAAGGTAGCAAGGGCCTACTCATACAAAGCCAGACACACAGGCCTGCACATGTCAGGAAAGGTTATATATTACATTTGAATGATATATTCTTGGTTGGCTTTACCCTTCTCAAATAAGCTGTATTTTGGTATTGACTATTATTGCCTTTGACCTTTCATGATTTTTAGGGCCTTTGTCTTTTTCTTCTGTCATTATTGGGGACAGGGACTGACTGAACCTGTTTCAGACCAGAAATCTCAACCTCCTAGTTGACAGAATTAAGGGTATGGGGCAACATACACCCTTGGGGACTTTGGCTTTACTAGGTTATCTGCATAGTTTAATCCCCATGCTTGTATAAATACTCTGTGCTAGTTTTGATTGAATGTCTGTATTGCTAAGTTGAATTTTAGAGTTTGCTAGTAATTTGCTTCACCCAGTCTACTACAACATTTGAATAGCACACAAATTCAACACCTAGGGTCACTTTTGCTGTTTCTCTTGGAGTATAAGAGCTATACCTGGCACCTTCAACTCCTACACTGAAGATATATAAAATTGGATTTACAAATGAACACCAGATGCAAGTGTCACAATGTGCATCTGGCTTACATGGGTTCTGGGGAATCAAAGCTGGGTCCTTAGGTTTCACAGGCAAGTGCCTTAACCACTAAGCCATCTCTCTAGCTCCATATCAGCTATATTAAGAAAGAAGGCCCAACTATTTTACATTGAAACAATAGAAGGATGCCTGAGGTCAGAAAAGACTACATGGTAAAAATGCAAACTCTTCTAAAGGGAGATGGCTGAAGGAAGAAACCTGCTCTTCAGGATTATGATTTTTTTCCATCCTGTATTAACAACAAATCACGGCCTATCTTTCAATGGTTTCTCTGACCTCTCTATCAAAGACTTCACAGCCTGTTCCATATGTTTCATTTCGGCAGTGGCTTCTGGAACTGTTTGCACTTTATGTCCTATTAATCATGCATTTTTCATTCTTCCAGAAGCAATGCCATGTGTGCAGAACACAGGCAGACATGTTGTTAATACAGGGTGGGAAAAAATCATAGAGCGCTATTGGGTTCGCATGGAAGTTTTCCCCAGCTACTCAGCCCAGCTACAGGGGGTAGAATTGGAAAATCCAGAGACTATCAGTCACTGGTTACAGGTGTATCAGTCACTGGTTACAGGTGTTGGACTTAAACTGCAGATATTTGATGTTTGCCTAATGGTTATTGATTTTGCATTGGTCTAGTCTCTCCTTGTTGTGCCTTACATTTACTCTGTGCCATTATATGTTGGAAGTGTGTAACTTGCTTTGATTTTTTTTTGACTAAGAGTTAAGAGAAAGTCTTCATGAAACTTGGGACTTTGGTAAAGACTATGGGGACCTTTGAATTTGGACTGAATACAATATCAATGTGAAATGGTCATGAGTCTATTAGGGGCCAGGGTGGAATGTGGTATTTTCAGTGTGTGTCCTCCAATAGTCTCATATGTTTTATATATGCTTGTTTCCAGCTTTAGCCAGGTATGGTGGTGCACACATTTAATCCCGGGATTCAGGTGGCAGAGGCAGGAGAATTGCTGTGAGTTTGAGGCCACCCTGAGACTACAGACTACACAATGAATTCTAGGTCACACAAGGCTAGAGCAAGTCCCTACCTCAAAAAACAAAACAAAACAAAAAAGCCAGCTTTATGAATATATGAACACAAAGCCAACCCTACAAAGAATACTTCAGAGAATACTCCCACAGAAGATTCCAACAATCAACCTCAAGATCCTACAAGAGGGAAAAACAACTGAAACTGGAACAGATACAAAAATGTATAAAACACACAAAGCCTTCAGTATGACAGGGATTAAATAAAGCCTCACAATTATAACTCTAAACATCAATGGTTTCAATTCCCCAATCAAAAGACACAGATTAACTAGCTGGATCAGAAAAATGGATCCATCTATCTGCTGTCTACAAGAAACCCACCTGTGAAAGATAAGTACCTCCTGAGGGTTAAAGAATGGAAAACAAACTCCCAAGCAAATAGAAATAAGAAACAAGCAGGTGTGGCTATACTAATATCTGAAAATATAGACTTCAAACCAAAAGTAGTCAAAAGAGACAAAGAAGGCCAGTTTTTATTCATCAAGGAATGATCCAACAAAAGGATATCACAATCATAATTTTATATGCAACAAACACAGGTGCACCACTTTTTATAAAGCAAAATCTACTTGATAAGAAATTAGAAATAAATCCCAATACCATCATAGAAGACTTCAATACCCCACTATCATCCATAGACAGATCATCCAAGCAGAAAATCAGCAAGGAAATAATGGAGCTTAACAATACCATAGATCAATTAAACATATCAGACATCTACAGAACATTTTACCCTTATTCTACAAAATACACATTCTTCACAGCAGCTCATGGAACCTTCTCTAAAATAGATCATATAGACTGGAGGGATGGATTAGCAGTTAAGGCATTTGTTTGCAAAGCCAAAGGGCCCAGGTTTGATTCCCCAGGACCCACATTATTCAGATGCACAAGGTGGAGCATGTGTCTGGAGTGTGTTTGCAGTGGCTGAAGGCCCTGGTGTGCCCATTCTCTCTCTCCCTCTCTTCCACCTTTCTCTCTGTCAAATAAATAAATAAAAATAAAATATTTTTATGTTATTTTTTAATTTTTTGTTTATTTTTATTTATTTGAGAGTGACAGAGAGAGAAAGAAGCAGAGAGAGAGAGAATGGGCATGCCAGGGCCTCCAGCCACTGCAAACAAAGTCCAGATGCATGTGCCACCTTGTGCATCTGGCTTACGTGGGTCCTGGGGAATCGAGCCTCAAACTGGGGTCCTTAGGTTTCACAGGCAAGCACTAAACCACTAAGCCATCTCTCCAGCCCAAAAGTAAAATATTTTTTAAAATAGATCATATATTAGGGCATAAAGCATGCCTCCATAAATTTAGGAAAATTGACATAACTCTTGTATTATATCTGACTACAATGCATTAAAGCTAGAAATCAGGGCTGAGGAAATGGCTTAGTGGTTAAAGCATTTGCCTGCGAAGCCTAAGGATCCTGGTTCGATTCACCAGGACACATGTAAGCCACATGCACAAGGGGCTGCATGCATCTGGAGTTCATTTGCAGTGGCTAGAGGCCCTAGTATGCCCATTCTCTCTTTCTCTCTATCTGCCTCTTCCTCTCTCTCTCTCAAATAAATAAATAAAAATTTTTTAAAGAAAAGCTAGAAATCAACAACAAGAAAAACAACAGAGCAAGGTGTGGTGGTGCATGCCTTTAATCCTGGAATTTGGGAGGAAGAGTATATCAGGGTTCTCTAGAGGAACAGAACCCCTACAATGAATTATATTAAAAAGGGAATTTATTGGATTATTTTATGTTTCCCATCTAAGAAAGGATGCCTGCTCTGGGGGAAGGGCTAACTCTGGGGGAAGGACTTCCTCCTTCAGTTAATCCTTCCTGGAAGCAACCTCAGAGACCCACCCGAAAGAGATTTCTGTGGATTACTAAACAGATCAAGTTGACAACACCTTAACCATCACAAAGAGGTAGGAGAATTGCTGTGAGTTTGAGGCCAGCCTGAGACTACATAGTGAATTCCAGGTCAAGGTCAGTCTGGGCTAGAGGGAGACCCTACCTCAGAAAAAAAGAAAAGAAAAGAAATCAAGGCCTGGAGAGATGGCTTAGTGGTTTAGACACTTGTCTGCAAAGCCTAAGGACCCAGGCTTGATTCCCTAGGACCCATGTAAGCCAGCTGCACATGGCAATACATGCATTTGGAGTTTGTTTGCAGAGGCTGGATGCCCTGGTGTGCCCATTTTCTCTACCTATCTGCCTCTATCTTCCTCTTTCTGTCTCTTAAAAAAATAAATAAATTTTTAAAAAAAGAAAAATAGAAAAAACACCAACTACTGGAGACTGAACAACTCACTACTAAACAATGAATGGGTCATAGAAGAAATTAAAAAGGAAATTGTATGCCAGGAGAGGTGGCGCACGCCTTTGATCCCAGCACTCAGGAGGCAGAGGTAGGAGAATCACCGTGAGTTTGAGGCCACCCTGAGACTACACAGTGAATTACAGGTCAGCCTGAACTAGATTGAAATCCTACCTCAAAGTGGGCTGGAGGGATGGCTTAGCATTTTAAGGCATTTGCCTGCAAAGCCAAAGGACTCGGGTTTAATTACCCAATACCCATGTAAGCTGGATGCACAAGGTGGAGCATGCATCTGGAGTCCATTTGCAGTGGCTGAAGGCCCTAGCACACCCAATCTCTCCTTCTTTCACCCTTATCAATAAATAAATTATATATATAATTTCCCCAGCCCCATAAGACTTTTAATATGACCATTTAAGTTTGTTTTTTTGTCCTCAAAAGGCCTTTTTTTTCGTGTTTTTTTTTTTTTCGTTTTTTTTTTTTTTTATTTGGGAGCGACAGACAGAGAAAGAAAGAGGCAGAGAGAGAGAAAGAGAGAATGGGCGCACCAGGGCTTCTAGCCACTGCAAACTAACTCCAGACACGTGCACCCCCTTGTGCATCTGGCTAATGTGGGTCCTGGAGAATCGAGCCTTGAACCGGGGTCCTTAGGCTTCACAGGCAAGCACTTAACCACTAAGCCATCTCTCCAGCCCAAAAGGCCTTTTTTTAAACTTTATTTTTATTTATTTATTTGAGAGAGAGAGAGAGAAAGGCAGAGAGAGGGAGAGAGAGAATGGGTGCACCAGGACCTCCAGCCACTACAAACCAACTCCAGATGTATGCACCCCCTTGTACATCTGGCTTACTTGGGTCCTGGGGAATTGAACTGAGGTCCTTTGGCTTTGCAGGCAAATGTCTTAACCACTAAGCCATCTCTCCAGCCCTCAAAAGGCCTTTTGAAATAACCTTTTTATAAAAGAGTAGACCAGACTTGACTTATACTGTTTACCAGAATAAACATATAGATTTTTTCATTTATTGATTTTAGAACTTTGTTTCTTATAACTTTCCTAAAACACATTTTTCAAAAAATATATGAAAGCAGATTCAAACATTATTAGAAATTTTTTTTACAAATTCAGTATCAAGTACTTCTAAATTTGAGCATAAATTTTGAGGCTGTTGTTTGTTAGTAGTTCCATAGAAGCATAGAAAGATAAAGTAAATGTAAAACAGTTAAAATTTTCTTATAAGAAGTCACCATCTGTTCACAGCGACTTGGCATTCACCCATCATCATGCTGGGGCCAGATCCTGAGATTCCCTGTGCCTGCAGCCCCCTGGCTCTGCAAGGCAGGGAAGCCAAGAAAGAGTCATTTTTTTTCCCTGAATTCCAGGGAGAGTTTTGGTCTTCCCTCAGGGCTACAAGGCAGCTTTCCTATCCTGCCATTTTACAACTCTTTAAGAGTAGGAGAATCTTGCGTTTTTTCTATGATTTTAATTACTTTTAGTGTTCCTTCTGGGGGACACTAAACAGTAAAAATTGGTTATGCCAGCTAGTACAGTGGGCTTGGTGGAGACCATCCCCACAATGAAATGGCACTGCTCAGAACAGAAATCATTCTGCAGCTGTGAGCCACAAACATACTCTCACACACACATTCATTTTAAGTGCACTTTTCATGTAGACTCCAGACAACCATTTCTCCTTCACAGATTCATTCATTCATTTATTCAGAAGCTATGCATTCCCATTTTAAATTTCTATTCTATTTACAACTCCAGAGACCAAAGTCAAATCTTATTACCAGGAGGGGGGCAGGAGAGGCTGAGGGAGCTGGAGGAGCTGTTGGGGCAAGGTCATCTATGGCATCTGGGTCAAAAGCAGAGGGTGAGGGCGAGTATGGGGGAGGGGCTGAATGAGAGCACATTCCTGAGACCTTGGCTAGAAGGACCTGGTGAGAAGAGCAGGTAGACCAGAGCGAAGGTTGTGCACAAAGAGTGAAAAATGTTTGAATATAGGGTATTTTGGACCACCTGCCTGTACGTTGGTACAAGTTTTCTAAATTAGTGAGAATTTGGAAATCAAAAGTACCATTCTCAGGCCATTTGGACCCATTGTCCCTCTTATATTGTGACCAGGCAGAGAAAGATAAGATGTCGTCCAAGAGTCGTAGAGGCTTTAAGTTCTTAAGGAGACAGGGAAAGAGCAAAACAAGGGTGAGAGAAAAATAAACCAGAACTTAAGCTGGGTTTACACAGAACACCAATATGACATCCTGGCCGGTCAGGGTGAATGGGGCCTGCACCTCCCACGTGGGCAGAGGTCATACAGGTTGCAGCTGTTGGCTTTTTAACCTGTTAGTGGGCAAGGCAGGCGACTGTGCTCCGGATGGCAAAAGCGCTGGCAGTGAAAGATGAGACCTCAGGAGGGAGAGGGAGGAGGACAGTGTCCCGAGATGGTGCAACAGAACCAGAAGGTGCCCCTTAGGGTACGGTAGACCAGAGAGCGAGAGACCTGAGGTGTCGAGAGTGCGTCTTTCTCAAGACCTGGGGTTGGGGCCCAAAAGCAGCAGGGGGTGCAGCCTGGCGTGCCAGCATGGCTTCCACAAGGAGGGATTAAACCAGAGAGCAGTCCAACCCGAGAGGGAACTGACCAAAAAGGAGGGAGGAGACAAGGGAAAAAGAGCACGAACAAATTGTGGTGGGTGTGAAAGCTGGTACCAGGCAGAGATGGTCCGAAGCCTTCAGAGGGTCAGTGGCACCTCGGTGGTCTGGTCAGGAGAAAGGAGGTCTGGCCATCCAAGAGGGCAACCAGAAGCCTCCTATCCAAGTCAGGGCATCAGATGTAATGTTGGGGAGTGAGCAAGACCACACAAACCACTCTGAGGCAAAGATGAAAGCTTTTATTTGGGAAAAGCATGAGCTGCCAGGGCTGGCTCACAGGAGGGGAGCACAGCCAGCCTGAGCTTTTCAGGTAGTGGGCTTCATAGGGCTCTTCAGCTGGGGAAGGTGAGGAAGGGAAAAGAACTCCTTTGTTCTTTACATGCGCCATTTCAAACAGCGAGGGGGTGAGACCAGAACAGTGAGCGTGACTTACAAGAGAAGGGAGCAGGAAACCATGACCCAGGGGCATTGTTAGGCAAGGAAGGGATAATGACTGGGTGGTTTCTTGATGAATGTGGATAATTTACTTCCTTATGCCTCTGTCACCATCTGCTGTCCTTGGTGACTCCATTTTGGGAGCCTGTCCTGACCTAACAAAGAGCTGGTTCTTCCAGGTAAACCTGGGCTAGAGGGAGACTCTACCCCCCTCCAAAAAAAATTATATATATATATCTCAGAGCCAGGCATGGTGGCACACACCTTTAATCCCAGCACTGTGGAGGCAGAGGTAGGAGGATCACTGTGAGTATGAGGGCCAGACTGAGACTACATAGTGAATTACAGGTTAGCTTGGGCTAGAGTGAGACCCTACCCTGAAAAAACAACAACAACAACAAAAACCAAATAAATAAAAATAAAAAATAAATGGGGCAGACAACTGAACAGAGAATTCTCAAAGGAGGAAATATAAATGGCCAATAATCATTTAAAGAAATGTTCAGGCTGGAGAAATGGCTTAGTGGTTAAGGTGCTTATCTCCAAAGCCAAAAGACCCAGGTTCAATGCCCCAGGGCCCACGTAAGCCTGATGCACAAAGTGGTGCATGGGTTGGGAGTTCATTTGCAGTGGCTGGAGGCCCTGGCATGCCCATTTTCTCTCTCTCTCTCTCTTTCTTTATCTCTCCTTCTTTCTGTCTTTCAAATAAGTTAAAAAAATAAAATATTTTATTAAAACAGAAATGTTCTATAGGCCATTGCTGAGGCCCTTGGTTTCCCACCAGGAATAGATGGTAAGGCCCTATTGCTGAAGACTCCACATACTTGGGCTGCAAGACCACTGAGAAATCCTGTTGAAACTGAGCTGATAACCTCCTCCATGTAGACCAGCTGACAGAAAGCTGGAAGAAGCCATTCTGCATGTAGTTCAATGGGAGAAAGAGATACCACCAGTGAAGATACTCAACAGTGGACACTGCAAGCCTTATATTTGGCCAGCCAGGCCAAATGAGCCTACAGTTGCAATAGTGGCATGACTGTCATTGGACTGGAGGCCCACTCCATGGGAGGGAATTCATCCCTGATACTGAAAACTTAAAACAGGGGTAGTCATGATCCCTAGGGGTGTAATGTCTGCTGCTGTCTGGCTAAATGTATATACTATGCTTATCAAACTGCCCAGTAAGCATTCCTCTTAATGTTCATACCCTTATATTAATGCTACTCTCACTTTTGGTAAAGAATCTTCTCTTTTCAGATGGCAGTGACCTTGGGATGACTCAGAAGGTATCATGGTGCTGGAAAGAAGTGACCGGAGTGCTCAGTACTGTAATATCTCCATCACACCTTCCAAGGCTCAAGGTCTATTGCGGAAGAGTTGGCGGAAAGAATGTAAGAGCCAAAGGGAGGGTAGGACTCCTTACAACGTGCTCCCTCCAGGCACAAAATGGCCTGGATATCCATGACCTCACAGTGCCTGACACTACCTACACAAGACCATCATAAGAGGAGGAAAAGAGCATGACATCAAAATAAAAGATAGACTGATTGAGATGGGGAGGGTACATGATGGAGAATGGAGTTTCAAAGGGGAAAGTGGGGGGGGAGGGTATTACCATGGGATATTTTTTATAATCATGGAAGTTGTTAATAAAAATTTGAATAAAATAAAAAAATAAAAAATAAAAAATAAATGTTCAACATCCCTAGTCATGAGGGAAATGCAGATTAAAACAATTTTGAGATTACATCTTACTCCAATCAAGATGTCAACCATCAAAAAATTAAATGAGAGCTGGGTGTGGTGGCATACACCTTTAATCCCAGCACTCAGGAGGCAGAGGTAGCAGGGTCACCATGAGTTTGAGGCCACCCTGAGACTATGTAGTGGATTCCAGGTCAGCAAGGCCCTATCTTGAAAAACCAAAAAAATTAAATGACAACAAATGTTGGTGAAGCTATTGGGAAAGAGAAACCCTTATTCACTGCTGATGGGAATGCAAACTGGTAAAACCGTTATGGAAAGCAGTATGGAGATTCCTGAAAAAGATGAAAATAGATTTAAAAATTTTTTTATTTATTTGAGAGCGACAGAGAAAGAGGCAGAAAGACAGACAGAATGGGCTCACCAGGGCCTCCAGCCACTGCAAACAAACTCCAGATGCATGAGCCACCTTGTGCATCTGGCTTACATGGGTACTGGGGAGTCGAGCCTTGAACCAGGGTCCTTAGGCTTCACAAGCAAGTGCTTAACTGCTAAGCCATCTCTCCAGCCCCTGGCTTTTTGGTTTTTTGAAGCAAGGTTTTGCTCTAGCCCAGGCTGACCTGGAATTCACCATGCCAAGTTTCAGGGTGGCCTTGAGCTCTCGGCAATCCTCCTACCTCTGCCTCTCAAATGCTGGGATTAAAGGTATGAACCACCACTCCTGGCAAAAATATATCTTTCATTTGACCCAGCTATTGCACTCCTCAGTACCTACCCTAAAGACTCCACTCTGTACTTCAGAAATACTTGCACAACCATGTTTGTCAATGCTCTATTCGCAGTAGCTGGGAACTGGAATCAACCCAGATGCCCATCAACTGATAATGAAGATGTGGTACATTTACACAATGGAATTGTACTCAGCAATAAGGAAAAATGAAATAATGAAATTCACAGGAAAGTGGATGGTCTTGGAAAGTATCATCTAAGTGAGGTCACACAGACTAAGCAAGACAAATGCCGCATGTTTTCTCTCCTATGTGACTCCTAAACCTGACCAGTAGAAGAGGAATGTAAAAGTGAGTAAGCATTAGGACTATGGGCATGTAACTAGAATGAGGCCAGGAAAATGAGGAACCAGGGAGGGAGGGGGGTTGCCAGACAAACAAGTAGAGGGAAAGAATATTTGGGGTGGGATAGTGGTGGGGTAGACAGGGAAAAGGAGAGAGGAGAGGAGAAATACACAAAATCAAAGACTAAAGCAGTCAGCACAATAGCAATGTTCCTCCTAGAAACCAGTACGTGAGACAGAACTCCCAACTAAAGGAGGTGGACAGACCAGACTGAAATGCCCAGTACAATGTGGAGAAAGCTTAATCCTTAAACCATGGGCTCCGGCTTGTGGATCCCAGGGCTAGGTCTGAGTTAACTCTCACAGCAAGCAGTTGTCCATGGTGATCCACAAGATCACCCAAAATAATGCAGGTCTTTGCCAAGCACGTGGTTACCCAGCAGAGCTAAAAGATAAGACCCTATTGCTGAAGACACCACAGGCTGCCGTTACAGACCGCTGAAAAACAACGTGGGAACGGAGAGGAAACCCAGCCCTTGCCTGGCAAACTCTCATGGCGCTGGAAAGTGCTGTGAGGACTCCTGGGTGACAAAGGTCACCAACAGCATGAATAACTAGGAGACCCTGCAAGCTGTACAATCCACCAACTGGACAGGAACTACACACTTGTACAACACAGCCTTTGTAGGTAACCAACTGCCTTCCGATTGGACATACATGAGACTAGCTGAGTGGGAGAGAAGTCAAAACTGGTACTGGGAACCAAGTTAGCACGCCATGGTCAGGAAAATCACACCACCCAGAGAGAAGCCCTCGGTACTCCCAAGCAAGTAGAAAGGGTATCCGCACCAAAATGTCTCTCAAGTTCCTAGGCATGCCCCTTAATCAGAGCTGCTCTCACCCTGGGGGGGAGAATCAGATGGCAGAGATTACCAGGGTGATCCAAGATCCATCAGTCAAGAAAAAACAGCTGACTGCTTTCCACGGGATGTGCCTCCGCTTACCACATCTACTGGGGTCCAGAAGAAAACTGCACACGAGTATCCCTCCCAATGCTAGCCCAACAACCACATTGAGGAAAATAGAAACAAACACTGTGAAGAACCGAAACACATCATAACAGAAACGCAGAGAATACAAGAGAACTCAACATCAACTATTAACACACCTGCCAAGGCTCAGAGGACAGGAAGAGTGTAAGAGTCACAAGGCAGGTAGAAACACCCTGGGGCACAGCTCCCCCTGGAGACAGAGACTCTAATTACCACAGTGAACACCAATAACCCTACTGAGGAGGGCCCATAGGAAAAGGGGGAGACCTGGGGAAGGGACATATTACAATTTATGTTAAAAAAAACAAAAGTGTGAATGTGAATTCCAGGTCAGCCTGGGCTAGAGCGAGACTCTATCCTGGGAAAAAAAAAGTTTTGACAGGCGTGGCAGCATACACTTTTAATCCTGGCTCTTGGAAGGCAGAGGTAGGAGGATCACCGAGAGTTCAAGGCCAACCTGGTAGTACTCAAAAAAAAAAAAAAAAAAAAAAAAAAAAAAAAAAAAAAGAAAAGAAAAGAAAAGAAAAAGAAAAAACCACAGAAAGACATGTTTCTCTTTCTGAGCCTGGGTTACCTCACTTAACACTGAAAGTTCTCTCATGCAGGTCCCAGCCCTGAATCCTTCATTTGTATGTTTATATGGGAGTGGGTGTATGAAGATGTCCAGAAACTAGTAGAAGGTCCATGAGAGCAGGGAAAGAGGCTTTCAGGGAGAGGGCTAGGGAGGGTAATAGGACATATGTGATTTTTAAATGACAGGTGAAACACTGGAGGTAGACGGGTTTAATCTAGGATGGAGACAAAAACAAGGGAGAGAGAAGTGGTCAACCACAACTTTCTGGAAAGGATTCCAAAAGTCCAGGAAATAATCCCAAGAAATCCCAAGAAATGGGATTATATGAAATTAAAAAGACTCTGCTGAGGGAAGAAGAAAATTAACAGAAAAAAGAGTCAGTTTACAGTGTCATAAAAATAAATAAAAAGCCAGGCATGGTGGAGCATGCCTTTAATCCCAGAACTTCAGAGGCAAAGGTAAAAGGATTGCCATGAGTTCGAGGCCAGCCTGAGACTACATAGTGAATTCCAGGTCAGCATGGACTAGAGTGAAACCCTACTTCAAAATAAATAAATAAAAATGTTTTTTGAAAACACTGAAGAAGCCTGAAGAAGGTGTGGTGACACACGCCTTTAATCCAGCACTCAGGAGGCAGAGGTAGGAGTATTGCTATGAGTCCAAGGCCAACCTCAGACTACATAATGAATTCCAGGTCAGCCTGTTCTAGAGCGAGACCCTACCTCGAAAAACAAAACAAAACAAACAAACAAAAAGAATTAATATTATGAAGATTGCTATATTACTGAAAGTCTGTAGATTGAATACAATCCCAATCAAAATTACAAAAACCCTAAAGTTAGGCCTGGAGAGATTGCTCAGAGGCTAAAAGCGCTTGCTTGTAATGTCTGATGGCCCCAGTTCAATTCCCCACTACCCACATAAAGCCAGATGCACAAAGCAACACATGTGTCTGGAGTTTGTTTGCAGTGGCAAGAGGCCCTGGTGTGTCCGTACACTCACTCTCTCTCTCAAATAAGGAAATAAATAAACTATTTTTTAAAAATTTTAAAAAAGGACTTCCGGTCAAGATGGCGGCATAGGAACCATGCCAAAGCAGCCTAGGGGAGAAAAAGCCAAAGAAAACCCAGCAAAATACACACTTTTACTAAAAAGTGAGGTGTATAAGAGATTAAAACAGCAGCAGAGAAGTAGGAGAGATCCAGAGCATCCAGAGCCCACACGGGCAGGCGGAAGCAGCTCCGGCAGCGGCGGCTCAGGCTCCGGCAGCGGCGGCTCGGGCTCCGGCAGCGGTGGCTCAGGCTCCGGCAGCGGCGGCTTGGGCTCCAGCAGCGGAAGCGGCAGTGGAAGCCCTGATTCCGGCTCCAACAGCAACATCAGCGGCTCAGGAACCGGCTACAGCGGCTTCAGTGGCGGCGGATCCAGCAGCGGCAGCTCCAGCGGATCAGCAGCGGATCCAGCAGCGGCAGCTCCAGCGGATCAGCAGCAGATCCAGCAGCGGCAGCTCCAGCGGCAGCAGGGGTGCCTATCTGCAGGGCCACAGTTGCCAGGCTTGGTTTGCCCCGCAGGAAAAGCCAGTGCCCAGTTCCAGAAAACAGAACAGCGGCCCAACGTCCCAGCCAGCAACTTGACTGAGACCAAAAGCATCCAAAAAGGTAACTGGGATTGAACCAGGGAAGGGTCTCACTTGGTCACAAGCTGACTTGGATCCCTCAACAGAGCAGAAATCTTAACCTCTTTGTTGATAGAGGATCTGGTTCTTTTTTTTTTTTTTTTTTTTTTTTTGCTTTTAACTTTATTTTTTTTCTACATTTTTACTACATTGAGATTCCATCTCACTCCTGTCAGATTGGCTACCATCATGAAAACAAATGATCATAAATGTTGGCGGGGATGTGGAAAAAGAGGAACCCTTCTACACTGTTGGTGGGAATACAATCTGGTCCAGCCATTGTGGAAATCAGTGTGGAGGTTCCTAAAACAGCTAAGGATTGATCTACCATATGACCCAGCTATAGCACTCCTAGGCATATATCCTAAGGACTCATCTCATTTCCTTAGAAGTACGTGCTCAACCATGTTTATTGCTGCTCAATTTATAATAGCTGGGAAATGGAACCAGCCTAGATGTCCCTCAACTGATGAGTGGATAATGAAGATATGGCACATTTATACAATGGAATTTTACTCAGCGGTAAAGAAAAATGAAGTTATGAAATTTGCAGAAAAGTGGATGGATCTGGAAAGGATTATACTAAGTGAGGTAACCCAGGCCCAGAAAGCCAAGCGCCACATGTTCTCCCTCATATGTGGATCTTAGCTACAGATGAGTGGGCTTCTGTGCGAGAAGGAAATAACTCAGTAGCAGAGGCCAGTAAGTTAAAAAAGAGATAGAAAGGGAAGAGAAAGGAGGGGACGAGGGCATTCATTAGGTTGGTATTGTATATATGTAAGTAGAAAGATTGAGGTGGGGAGGGGATATGATGGAGAATGGAATTTCAAAGAGGAAGGTGGGGGGGGGAGGGCACTACCATGGGATATTTTTTATAATCATGGAAAATATTAATAAAAATTGAGAAAAAAATTTTAAAAAGCTGAACGTGGTGGTGCATACCTTTAATCCCAGCACTCGGGAGGCAGACGTAGAAGGATCACCATTTGTTTGAGGCCACCCTGAGACTACATAGTGAATTCCAGGTCAGCCTGGGCTGGGTGAAACCCTACCTCAAAAAAACCAAAAATAAATAATTAATTTAAAAAAATTTTTAAAGCCAGGCATGGTGGTACATGCCTTTAATCCTAGCACTCAGGAGGCAGAAGTAGGAGGATCACCGTGAGTTTGAGACCACCCTGAGACTACATAGTGAATTCCAGGTCAGCCTGAGCTAGAGTGAAACCCTACCTTGAAAACAAACAAATAAGCAAACAAAAATATTCAAATCCCTAACATTCATGTAGATGCACAAAAGACCCCAAATAGCCAAGACAATCCTAAACAGGAAGGACAATATTGTAGGTATTACAATAACTGACCTCATACTATACACAGAACCATAGCAACAAAAACAGCATGGTACTGGCACAAAAAATATCAATAGAATAATATAGAGGTCTCAGAAATAAACAGCTCACATCCACCAAATCTTTAAAAAGTTAAAAAACAAACATACTTACATTGCAATAAAGCCTCTTCAAGAAATGGTGGGAGGAAAACTGAATATCCACATGTAAAAGAATGAAACTAAATACATATTTCTAACCTAGAACAAAAATAAGTTGAAAGACATTAAGGCCTGAAACTTTGAAACTGTTAGGAGGAAAACAGCAAAGTACTACAAGATGTAGGCATATGCAAAGACTTTCCGTAAAGGATTCCAAAAGCCTAAAAAATTATACCAAGAATTGACAAATAGGATTACATGAAATTAAAAGGCCTTTTCTAAGATAGAGAGATTGCTCAGTGGTTAAGGCACTTACCTACAAAGCCTAAATACAAGGGTTTGATTCACTAGTACTCATGCAAAGCCAGATGCACAAAGTGGCACATGCATCTGGAGTTTGTTTGCAGTGGCTAGAAGCCCCAGCATGCCCATTCTCATTCTCCCTTTCTCTATCTCCCTCTTTCTCTCTCATAAATAAATAAAATATTTTAAGAGCCTTTGCATAAAAAGGAAACAATCAACATAACAGATAGCCTACAGAACAGAAAACAGTGTTTACCAATTATATATCATCTAGAATCTATAAAGAACTTCAAAACTTAAACACAAATGAAATACACTATCCAACCAATAAATGAGCTAAATAATTGTACACATAGTCCTCAAAAGAACAAATACAAATAGCCAATAAGTGAAAAAGTATACAGTATCTTTCATCATCAGGGAAATGCAAATAAAAACTATTCTGAGTACTCAAGAGATGGCTCAGTGGTTAAAGGTATTTGCTTGAAAGCCTGATGGCCTGGGCTCAATTCCCCAGTGCCCAAGTAAAGCTAGATGTACAAAGTGGCCCATGCATCTAGAGTTTGTTTGCAATGGCAGGAGACCTTGGCACACCCATACCCACTCTTTCTCTGTCTGCCTCTTTCTTTCTCTCAAATAAATAAAATATTTTAATATATTTATTTTATTTATTTATTTAAGAGAGAGAGACAGAGAAGGCTGAGAGAGAATGAGAGAGAGAGAGAGAGGAGAATGGGCACACCAAGGCCTCCAGACAGTGCAAACAAACTCCAGACGCATGAGCCCCTTTGAGCATCTGACTTACATGGGTCCTAGGGAATCGAATGGGGGCTCTTTCACTTTGTAGGCTAGTTCCTTAACCGCTAAGCCATCTCTTCAGCCATAAGTAAAATATTTTTGAAAAATTTAAAAAATAAGCCAAGTGTGGTGGCACATGCCTTTTATCCCAGCACTCGGGAGATGGAGATAGGTGGATAACCATGAGTTCGAGGCCACCCTGAGACTACATAGTGATTCCAGGTCAGCCTATGCTAGAGAGTGAGACCCTACCTTGAAAAAGCAAAAAAAAAAAAAAAAAAAAAAAAAAAAAATTTAATTTAAAAAATGGTTGGAGAGATGGCTTAGTTGCTAAGGTGCTCGCCTGCAAAGCCTAAGGACCCAGGTTTAATTCCCCAATACCCATGTAAGGCAGCTGAACAAGGTGGTGCACGTGTCTGGAGTTCATTTGCAGTGGCTGGGGCCCTGGCATGCTCATTGTGTCTCTATCTATCTATCTATCTATCTATCTATCTATCTATCTATCTGTCTGTCTACCTATCTACCTCTCTCGCTCTCTCAAATAAATAAGCATTTTTTTCTTAAAAAAAAGAACTACTAGATCGGGCATGATGGCACACACCTTTAATCCCAGCACTTGGGAGGCAGAGGTAGGAGGATCACTGTGAGTTCAAGGCCACCCTGAGGCTACATAGTGAATTCCAGGTCAGCCTGGGTTAAAGTGAGACCCTACCTCAAACAACCAACTACCATGTAGACCAGCTATACTCTTCCTGGGTATTTACCCAAAGGACTCTAAGTCAACATATCACAGACATATGATATATTTTCACATCCATGTCTATAGATGCACTATTCATAATAGCTAAGGAATAGAACCTACCTAGACGCCCAGCGACAAATGGACAGGTAAGGATGTGGTACATACACATGGCAGAATCTTATCTGTAAAGAATGAAATAATGTCATTTTCAGGAGAAAAAAAAAAACATAGAGCTGGAGATTATCATGTTAAGTGAAATAAACCAGACTCAGAAAGACAAATATCATGTTCTTTCTCTCACGTGTGGAATCTAGATGAATATAGGTATGTGTGTATATATGCACATATGCACACACACATTTATGCACACACACATGCAGAACATGAAGTAGAACCATGGGGGCAGGCCTGAAGGGACAGGCAGGAGGGAACAGAAGAGGTTAATGGAAAAGAAAGAAAAATATTGCATGACTTTTTTTATGTGAACAATCTAGATTTAAATACACATACATGTTTACATATATATGTATATATATATAAAGACAAGAAAGTATAAAGGGGACTATTTTGGAGAGAAAGAAGAACAGCAAGATTGAGGGGAAGGACAAAGGAGGGGGTGAAAAAGAGAAAGGTTCAATGATTTATATGTATGAAGATCTCATAATAAAACCCATTATTGGGCTGGAGGGATGGCTTAGCAGATAAGTGCTTGCCTGCAAAGCCAAAGGACCCAGGTTCCATTTCCCAGGACCCATGTAAGCCAGATGCACAAGGTGGTGCATGAGTCTGGAGTTTGTTTGCAGTGGCTGGAGGCCTTGGTATGCCCATTCTCTCCCTCTCTCTCTGTCAAATAAATAAGTATAAAATATTAAAAAAGAAAAAGCTGGATGTGGTGGTGCATGCCTTTAATCCCAGCACTCAGGAGGCAGAGGTAGGAGGATCACATGCGTTCGCAGCATTCCTGAGACTACTTAGTGAATTCCAGGTCAACCTGGGCTAGAGTGCGACCCTACCTTGGAAAACCAGAAAAAAAAAGGTTTTTTTTTTTTTTTTAATTTTGTTTGTTTATTTATTTATTTGAGAGTGACAGAGAGAAGGAGGCAGAGAGAGAGAATGGGCGCGCCAGAGCTTCCAGCCTCTGTAAAGGAACTCCAGATGCATGCGCCCCCTTGTGCATCTGGCTAACGTGGGTCCTGGTGAATTGAGCCTTGAACCGGGGTCCTTAAGCTTCACAGGCAAGCACTTAACTGCTAAGCGATCTCTCCAGCCCCCCAAAAAAGTTTTTAAAAAGAAACATTATTTTGTACATTAAACAAATTAATTTTAAAATGTTCCACTGCTAGGTATGGTATTACACACCTGTAATCACAGCACTTGGGAAGTAAAGGCAAAAGTTCAAGGCCAGCCTTGGCTACACAATGAGTTCAAAGCCAGCCTGAGATACGTAAGATCCTGCCTTTAAACAAAATGGGATTGGGGACACAGTTCAGTGAGTTCTCACCTGACAAACATGGTGCCCTAGGTTCAATCCCCATACTGCGAAACCAAACAAAAGTACTGAGATGGGAAAGTGTCTGTCGCACATGCATGAGGACCTGAGTTCATATCCCTGACCATCCAAGCATGTGCCTGTAATCCCAGTACTGGAGACATGTGGGTAGGAGAATCTCTGGTGCTCCTTTGCTAGGCTTCTGGGCTCAATGGGAGATCCTGTCCCAAAAAGTAAGGTGAAGAGTGACTGAGGAAGACAAGCTCTGACCTCCACGGGCCTGCACACGCCTGCAGACATGTACGTACACACACACACACACACACACACACACACACACACGCAAATACTGAAGCACATGGTAAATTTTACGTAACGTTCACCTAAAGAAAAAAAAAAGCCCCATTTAACGCTTTACAAAGGAGCTCTGCCATGTTTCCAGGGAGGCCACACAAGGAGAGCCCGATCACGGGTGTGGTCCCATCATCTTGGCAAAGCCCGGAGACTCTCCCAGCGGGGGAGGGAGGCAGCCAGCAAGCAGCCTTGTGTCCTGAGCCGTGTTCTCTTCTGCCTTCCTGTCCTCTGGGAACCTGCAGATGCCGCGGAGCTCGTCTCTCTGCACCTCCCCACCCCCACACGGCAGGTCTGGGGCTCCGGTGGGGTCCGTGGCAATCAACGTGCTTGGCTGCAGTTGGGAATTGGCTCCTGCACAGCAGAGGAAGCCACTGCCCCTTCCATCTGGTGTCTGGACCCCGCGGCCTGCTGTCAACTTGACGGTCTGGGACGCAAAGAAGCGACATCATGCTGATTTTCCTATTGTGGTCTGCACATGCCAACCTGTCTGAGGCCATGAGGGCTCTGTGTCTCCTGGCAGCCCCACGGGCCAGCCCATAGCCATCGCAATGCTACCTTGGAACGTTTGACACAGAGATACAGAAAAGAAAGAAATACCTTATGTCCCACCACTCCAGAATCCCAGGTTCCCATAGTTTGACTCAAATCAACATAAAATCTCTCTGGCATGCAATCTGACAGGCCAGAACTTAAACTGTTTTAGAGGGCTATTTTAGAGGCTGAGTGTGGTGGCACACGCCTTTAATCCCAGCACGTGGAGACAGAGGTAGGAGGACCCTATGAGTTCAAGGCCACCCTGTGACTACACAGTGAATTCCAGGTCAGCCAGGACTAGGGTGAAACCCTACCTTGAAAAACTTAATAATAATAGTAGTAATAATAATAATAATAATAATAATGAAAATACAGTATTTGTTGGACTGGAGAGTTGGTTTAGCAGTTAAGGCGCTTGCCTGCGAAGCCTAAGGATCCATGTTCCATTCTCCAGATCCCACATAAGCCAGACACAAAAGGTGCACAATGTCACACATGCGCACAAGGTGGCACACTTACCTTGAGTTCAATTTCAGCAGCCGGAGGCCTTGGTGCACCAATTCTCATTCTCTTTCTGTGTCTTGCTCTCTCATTAAAACGAACAAAAAAAGGCCAGTCTGTTGAGCTCGCCTCAATTTTTTTTTTTTAAAAAAGAAAATACAGTATTTGTTCTGATGGTCCCTCTGACCTCCTCAAAAGTTGCCCGTGGCCACACTCAACACATGACGCGCGCGCACACACACATGAAGAATACAAACTCACAGCGATCCTCCTACCTCTGCCTCCCAAGTGCTGGGATTAAAGGCGTGCGCCACCACGCCCAGCATAAATAATATTTTTAAAGGAAGGGAGGAAGGGTTGATCTTGGCTCACAGTTTGAGGATACAGTCCACCATGATGGGGAAGGCATGACAGTAGAGATATAAAGGAGCTAGTTGTCACATTCAAGTCAGGAAGCAAAGAGCTATGAGTGCTGGTATTCAGTTCACTTTCTCCTTTTTTAAATTTTTATTTATATATTTGAGAGAGCAAGAGAGGGAAAGAGGCAGAGAGAGAGAGAGAGAGAGAATGGCACGCCAGGGTCTCCAGGCACTGCAAACAAACTTCAGATGCATGCGCCCACTTGAGCATCTGGCTTGCATGGGTCCTGGGGAATCGAACAGAGGTCCTTCAGTTTTGCTTAACCGCTAAGCCATCTCTCCAGCCCGCTTTCTCCTTTAAGAAAAAAAACGAAAGAAAGCCGGGTGTGGTGGCGCACGCCTTTAATCCCAGCACTTGGGAGGCAGAGGTAGGAGGATCGCTGTGAGTTCAAAGCCGCCCTGAGACTCCATAGTGAATTCCAGGTCAGCCTGAGCTTGAGTGAGACGCTACCTCGAAAAACCAAAAAAAAAAAAGGTATTTTATTTGAGAGAAGGGGAAAGAGACAAATATATATAGAGAGAGAATGGGCATGCCAAGGCCTCCAGCCACTGCATACAACTTCCAGATACATGTACCACCTTGTGTATCTGGCTTTACATGGGTACTGGGGAAACAAACTTGGAACTTCTGAGCCACCTTCCCAGCCACTTCCTCCTTTTATTCAGCCCAGGACCCCTGCACACAGAATGGCACCATCCACATGTAAGGTGATTCCACCTCAATTAACCTAATCTAGAAACTCCCTCACAGACAGGCCCAGAAGTTTGTTTCCATGGGGATTCTAAACAGCATCAATTTACAAAAGTTAGAGATATGGCCACATGGGGGCAGTAGATCAACATGAAACAAATAAGCAACTGCGCTCAGCCTCCCACCTTGGAGGACCCCAGCGCGTCCATGTTTCACGTTTCCCTGGCAATGGTAGCAATTGGGCAACAGTATGATGGCTGAGGCCAGACTGCTTGGTTTCGATGCTGACCTTATCATTTACTGGTTGTGTGATCTGGGAAGAAAATGCATCCATCAGGCTTCTCCTTGACTTGTTTCCTACTCTGTAGAGCAACTCACCCAGCAGTAGCTGAGACTCCAAGCAATATGCCGACACTTAACTGCTATATCTGTGGTTTTCAGGGATCACAACAAGCGCAAAGTTGGAGATGGCAGCTCACAGGGTTGGCTCAGAAGAGAACAACAGATAGACATGGCCTTTAGTGATTTGGATAATCTGGAGTAAAATAACTGCTTAGCCAACAAGAGCTCTACTCAAACGGAACTTTATTAAAAAGTAAGAATCAGTTGTTTCTTTAAAGTAGGGTTTTGTTCTCACCTAGGATGATCTGGAATTCACTATGTAGTCACAGGGTGACCTTAAACTCACGGCGATCCTCCTACCTCTGCCTCCCAAGTGCTGGGATTAAAGGCGTGTGCCACCACACCTGGCTAAGAATCAGTTTAGATGAACTAAGGACCAATCATCAGACTCTCTTGCTCGGGTTCTATATTGAAGTCAGTTTCAGACCCCAAACCTACAGGTTGAAGAGGCTGAAACCCTGTGACACATGACAATTGAACTTGATAATGTGTACTCCCAAAGGGAGGATTTTCCCAAAGGGATCTGTAACCATTCACAAGGTAGCTCAGAAGACGAAAATACTGAAATGGGGCCAGGCGAGGTGGCACATGCCTTTAATCCCAGCACTTGGGAGGCAGAGGTTGGAGGATTGCCATGAGTTTGAGGCCACCCTAAGACTACATAGTGAGTGACTTCCAGGTCAGCCTGAGCTAGAGCGAGATCCTACCTCCAGAAAAAGAAAAAAGAAAACACTAAAACGTTTTGAGGATGGTTGGACAAAGACTCCTAGTTGACACTGGTGATCTAAGATACAGAGTGGAATCATGAGCTCTGAGCAGGGGGAAGGTAACATGTGGTAATAAATGGACTTCTGCCAAAAACCAGCTCAAAGCAGCCCACTCAGGGGCCATTTTTCCAGATCCCAAATGCATGTGCAGAATAGAGATTCTTGCTAGTTGGTTGAATAGCTACACTTTTTTTTCTAGTAAAAAATTATGGTCTGGAAGCTGGGCGTGGTGGCACACGCCTTTAATCCTGGCACTTGGGAGGCAAAGGTAGGAGGATAGCCGTGAGTTTGAGGCCACCCTGAGAATACATAGTGAATTCCAGGTTAGCCTGGGCTAGAGTGAGACCCTACCTCGAAAAAAAAATTATGGGCTGGAGAGATGGCTCAATGACTAAGGCACTTACCTGCAAAGCCTAAGGACCCAGGTTCAATTACCCAGTACCCATGTGTTGCAGTCAGGTTTGCATTGCTGGTAGAAATCACCTGACCAAGAGCAGCTTTTGGGAAAAAAAGGATTTATTTTGGCTTATAGGCTCGAGGGGAAGCTCCACGACGGCAGGGGAAAACAATGGCATGAGCAGAGGGTGGACATCACCTCCTGGCCAACATAAGATGGACAATAACAACAAGAGAATGGCATAGGGAAACTGACTATAACACCCATAAGCCCACCCCCAACAATACACTGCCTCCAGGAGGCTTTAATTTCCAATTGCCATCAGCTGGGGAACCTAGCATTCAGAACATCTAAGTTTATGGGGAACACCTGAATCAAGCCATCACACCATGTAAAGCCAGATGTACAAAGTGACACATGTGTCTGTAGTTCATTTGCAGTGGCTGGAGGCCCTAGTATACCCATTCTCTCTATCTATCTGGTCCCCTCTCTCAAAATAAGTAAATAAATAAAGTAGAAAATATATATATTAAAATTATTTATTTGCGTGCATGTACACGTGTGTGTGTGTGTGTGTGTGTGTGTGTATGTGTGTATATATGAGTGCACCAGGACCTCTTGCCACTGCAAAAGTCACCAGACACTTGAGTCTGGCTTACATGGGTGGCTTGGGAATTGAACCCAGGCTGACAAGCTTTGCAAGCAAGTGCCTTTAACAGTTGGGCCATCTTCCCAGGTCCCTGCAATTTTTATTTTTTTTAGTATTATTTTAAAATATTTTATTTATTCATTTATTTGAGTGAGAGAGAGAGTAGAGAAAGAGGCACATAGAGAGAGACAGAGGGAATGGGCATGCCTGGGCCTCCAGCAATTGCCAATGAACTCGTGTGGCATGCGCCACCTTGAGCATCTGGCTTACATGGGTCCTGGGTAATTGAACCTGGTCCTTGAGCTTTGCAGGCAAGTGCCTTAACTGCTAAGCCATCTCTCTAGCCCGAAGCTTTATTTTTTGAGACAAAGTCTCAAATTTGGTTTGAATCTTGCTATGCAGTCAGGAATGACCTTAAACTTCTGATCATCCTGCCTCTGTGATCCCAGCATGCTGAGATCACAGGCTTCACACATGCGTGGCAAGCACCCTACCAACCAAGCTACACCCTCAGCTCCACAGCTACAACTCGTGTGTGTGTGTGTGGTGTGGTGTCAGGGTCTCATTCTAGCCCAGGCTGGCCTGCAACTCACAGCAATACTCCTACCTCTGCCTCCCCAGTGCTGGGATTAAAGGTATACACCACTATGCATTACAACTTTTTTTTTTTTTTGAGAGAGAAAGAGATTGGGTGTGCCAGGCTTCTGGCCTCTACAAACGAACTCCAGACACATGTGCCACCTGTCCAGTTGGCTTACGTGGGTCCTGGGGAATTGAACCTGGGTTCTTTGGCTTTGTAAGCAAGTGCCTTAGCTGCTAGGCAATCCCTCCAGCCTAACTCTTTTAATTATAGCCATCTGAATTGGTGTGGTAGCATCCTCATGTATTTATTTTATTTGTTTGTGAGTGTGTATATGTATGTATGTGTGTGTGTGTGAGTAACGTGGTGCGTGTGTGTGTGTGTGCGTGTGTGTGTGTGCTGTATGCATATGCATATGTCCTTGCAGCACCTCATACACTCACCTGCCATGGGACTGGGGGACTTCCCCGAGGTGGTCAAAGCAGAGTCAGATATCTCATTCCAAAGCTTTCTTGTATGATGAGCCAAGTCTTACTGCTTCCAGAACTTGCTGCTTTTCTTTTTTTTTTTTTTTTTTTGGAGGTAGGGTCTCACTCTAGCTCAGGCTGACCTGGAATTCATTCATTATGTAGTCTCAAGCCGGCCGTGAACTCATGGCGATCCCCGTACCTCTGCCTCCCAAGTGCTGGGATTAAAGACGTGCACCACCACACCAGGCTCACAATTTTCTGATTTTCACAAGCCCAGGCGGTTCCCTGATCTCTGCTCCCCTTTGTGGGACTAAGATGACAGGTCATGGCCACATCCAGTTGTGGTTTTTTAATAAAACGAGTACAGACTCTCAGGCAAAGGTGTTTTTATTTATTGATTGATTGATATTATTTATTTATTTATTTATTTGAGAGAGAGAAAGAGGCAGAGAGAGAGAGAGAGAGAAAGAGACAGAGAGAGAGAGAATGGGCACGCTAGGGCCTCCAGCCACTGCAAATGAACTCCAGAGGCATGCACCCCCTTGTGCATCTGGCTTATGTGGGTCCTGGAGAATTGAACTGGGATCCTTTGGCTTTGCAGGCAAATGCCTTAACCGCTAAGCCATCTCTCCAGCCCCACATCCAGTTTTAATGTGGGTTCTGGAGATTCAAAGTCTGGAGGTTTCAGAGCCCCTGAGGGGCTCATGTTTGTGCTGGAAGCACACTTAACCACAGAGCCATCTCTCCAGCCCCATCATTGCTTTTTGCCCTGAAACAAATCTCATTTATTGACTATCGCACAGTGACCTCAAATCTTAGCTGGTAATCAAAGACGGTTATGAATTACGTGAAAGAGGTAATTTCTCTTCCAGATACCACCTCTCAAAAATGTCAGGCTATTGCATCTAGAACTAGAATTGTTCCTCTTGGTGACGCTGTCACCCTGAGAACAGGAACAAGGCAGAAAGTGTACAGGGCTTTGATTCTCCTACACAGGTGTGCATAGTTCAGTTTATCAATGACTCCTTTTAAAGGCAGCTACTTTTCCCCATGTTTGAACAACAAGCTGTTTAATGTTAAGGCAGAAGGTACAGCTTTATCCATGACCCTTCACATAATTATACATTAAACGTCATTGTTAATTAAGCAAGGCACCCCTACTTATTCAAAATTTGTGATATACTACCTCACTGAAAAAGCAAATGAGACTTGCATTTTTTTCCTATCTAGAAATGGTTTAAATTCAAATAAAGCCATCAATGTCCATGCTAGTGTGGACCATTTTGCAACATCATGTAGTTTAAAAAAAAAAAAAAAGATTTAAAGTTTATTTATTTATTTCTTTATTTGCAAGCAGAGAGAAATAGAGAGAAGAGAGCTACAAGGAGAATGGGTGTGCCAGGACCTCCAACTGCTGCAGATGAAGTCCAGATGCATGTGCCACTTTGTGCATCTGGCTTTATGTGGGTACTGGTGAATCAAATCTGAGTCATTAACCTTTGCAGGCAAACGCCTTAACTCCTAACCCATTTCTCCAGCCCCCCTTTTTCAACTTTTGAAAGAGTATATTTATATTCTGCCTCTAGTCCCTTCTCCCCCCACTTTTTTTGTGGGGGGGAGTTTCAAGATAAGGTTCTGCCCTAGTCTTAGGCTGACCTGGAAATCACTATGTAGTCTCAGGGTGGCCTCAAACTCATGGCGATCCTTCTACCTCAGTCTCCTGAGTGCTGGGATTAAAGGCGTGCACCACCACGCCTGGCTCTCTCTGTTTTTTTAAAAACAAAACTTTTTTTATTGACAACTTCCATAATTATAGACAATAAACTATGATAATTCCCTTCTCTCCCACTTTCCCCCTTCACAAATTCACACTCCATCATATCCCTTCCCCCTCTCAACTAGTCTCTCTTCTATTTTGATATCATCATCTTTTCCTCCTATTATGAATGTCCTGTGTAGGTAGTACCAGGCGCTGTGATGTTATGGATAGCAAGGCCTTTTTGCCTTAGGAAGATTACATTGTAATTATATTACATTGTAATTGATATTAATCCTCTGTCAGATGTATAGCTGGCAAAGAGTTCCTGCCATTCTGTAGGTTGCCTCTTTGCTGTATTCACAGTGTCCTTTGCTGTATAAAAGCTTTTTAATTTTATAAGGTCCCAGTGGTTGATTAGTGATTTTATTTCCTGAGCAACTGGGGTTATACTTAGAAAGTCATTGCCTATGCCAATATGTTGAAGGGTTTCCCCCACTTTTTTCTCTAGTACTTTCAGAGTTTCAGGTCTGTTATTAAGGTCTTTGATCCACTGGGACTTGATTCTTGTGCATGGAGAGAGATGTAGGATCTGTTTTCATCTTTCTACATATAGATATCCAGGTGCCAGGTGTGGCTCTTATTTTACTCCCAGAGTAATAGCAGAAGTGACCCTAGGTGTTGAGTTTTGCCTGCTACGCAAGTATTCTAGTAGGCTGGGTGGAACAAATTATTGGCAAATTCTAAGATTCAACTGAGCAATATACCCACTCAATCAAAAATCAGCATGGAGTATTTATGCAAGAGTGGGGATTAAAACAAACAGATAATCTAATAAAGTCAAAGTCCCTAAGGGTGTGTATTGCCCCACATCCTTTATCCTGTCAACTGGGAGGCTGAGATTTCTGGTCTGAAATTTCAGGTCAGCATGAGGCCTACTGAGACCCTGCCTCCAAGAATGACAGAAGAAAGCCAGGCATGGTGGCTTACGCCTTTAATCCCAGCACTCGGAGGCAGAGGTAGGAGGATCGCAGTGAGTTTGAGGCCATTCTGAGACTACAGAGTGAACTCCAGGTGTGTACCACTATGCCTGGCTTATATTTTAATTTTGGTGAAGTACAATTTTTAATGTATTTTATATAATCTTTTAAAAATATTTTTTTAATTTATTTGACAGAGAGAAGGAGGAGAGAGAGAGAGAAAAGAGAGAGAGAATGGGAGAGCCAGGACCTCCAGCCACTGCAAACAAACACATGCATCCTCTTGTGCATCTGGCTAATGAGGGTCCTGGGTAATTGAACCTGGGTCCTTTGGCTTTATAAGCAAGTGCCTTAACAGCTAAGCCATCCCTCTACTTTATATAATCTTTTTATTGGTCATGCTTTTGGTATCATGTTTAAGAATTTGTTCAGGTCATGAAAAAGATTTTCTCCATTTTTTTTTTGGGGGGGGGGAGCCAGGATCTCAGTCCAGACCAACCTGATCTAGAACTCTGTGTGTAGCCTATGCTGGCCTCAAACTCATGGCTTGCTGAGTGTCAGGATTACAGGCATGAGTCACTATGCCCAGCTTTTCTCATGTTGTTATCTAAAATTTTATAGTTTTACTTTATATATTTATATTTGTAATCGAATTTATTTTACCACAAAATTCTGTTACATTATCCAAGAACTATACAATTGCATTTTTCTTGCATTTCAATTCACATAACATAAAATGTGCTATTTTGAGTGAACAGTCCAGTGGCATTAGCAAGTCCTCAGTGCTGCACAGCCATCACTCGTGTCTTCAGAGCATCTTGGCACTCCAGAACACTCTGCACTCATTGAACAGTTACTCTCCGCTCCCACCACCACCCCTCTGATGGGGCATAATGGACTTACCTATCCGGACATTGCATATAAATAGATTCACACAATATACAGCCTTGGTTATTTTACTCAGCATGTTTCACAGGTTCATCCCACGGGCTGAAGAGATGGCTCAGCAGTTAAGGCACTTGCTTGCAAAGCCTGGTGGCCTGGGTTTGATTCCCCAATACCCACATAAAGCCAAATGCACAAAGTGGCACATGTGTCTGGAGTTCGTTTGCAGCAGCAAGAGGCCCTGGTGCACCCATCTTCTCTCTCTCTCCCCCTCTCCTTGCAAATACATTTTTTTAATGAAGAAAAAAATCTATTCATCCCGATTACAGCACTTATCAGCCAATATGCCATTACTTTTTTCATGATGAAATATTCTATCTTCTATCATACATTTCTCTCTCTATCTCTTTTTTAAGGTTGGGCCTCACTCTAGTCCAGGCTGATTTGGAACTTACTATGTAGTCTCATGCTGGCCTTGAATTCACAGTGATCCACCTACCTCTGCCTCAGAGAGTACTGAGTTTAAAGGCACGCGCCACCATGCCGGCCTCCCATTGTTCATTTCTTCAGCCATCTCACCTTACTTATCCATCTATTGAGGGTCAGTGGCGCTATTTCCATCTTTTGGTTGTTGTAAATGGTGGTGCTTTGAACATGTGCATATAAACATTTGTCTAAATACCTATTTTCATGTGTTTTTGGTAAACACCTAAGAATAGAATTGTTGGGTTATTCATTCTACATTTATTTATTTGAGGAAAGGTTTTATGATGTGGCTCAGATTGAACTAAAACTCTTTTGAGGGGCTGGAGAGATGGTTTAGCGGGTAAGGTGCTTACCTACACAGCCAAAGAACCTTGGTTTGATTCCCCAGTACCCACATAAGCCAGATGCACAAGGTAGCACATGCATCAGGAATTTGTTTGCAGCGGCTAGAGACCCTGGCACTCCCATCCTCTCTCTCTCTTTCTCTCTATCTGCCTCAAAATATTTAAAAAAAAAACAAAAAAAACAAAAAAATCTCTTTTGAGTCTCGTTGTTGTTGTTGTTGTTTGTTTTTGTTTTATCAAGGTAGGAATTCACTATGTAGTCTCAAGGTGCCCTTGAACTCATGGCAATCCTACTTCTGCCTCCCAAGTGCTGGGATTAAAGTGTGAGCCAACATCCACTATGCATTACATTTTTTTTTTTTTTTGAGAGAGAGAGAGAAAGAGATTGGGGTGCCAGGCTTCTGGCCTCTGCCAAACGAACTCCAGACACATGTGCCACCTGTCCAGTTGGCTTACGTGGGTCCTGGGGAATCGAACCTGGGTTCTTTGGCTTTGTAAGCAAGTGCCTTAGCTGCTAGGCATCCCTCCAGCCTAACTCTTTTAATTATAGCCATCTGAATTGGTGTGGTAGCATCCTCATGTATTTATTTTATTTGTTTGTGAGTGTGTGTATGTATGTATGTGTGTGTGTGTGAGTAACATGGTGTGTGTGTGTGTGTGTGCGTGTGTGTGCTGTATGCATATGTATATGTCCTTGCAGCACCTCATACACTCACCTGCCATGGGACTGGGGGACTTCCCCGAGGTGGTCAAAGCAGAGTCAGATATCTCATTCCAAAGCTTTCTTGTATGATGAGCCAAGTCTTACTGCTTCCAGAACTTGCTGCTTTTCTTTTTTTTTTTTTTTTTTTTGGAGGTAGGGTCTCACTCTAGCTCAGGCTGACCTGGAATTCATTCATTATGTAGTCTCAAGCCGGCCGTGAACTCATGGCGATCCCCGTACCTCTGCCTCCCAAGTGCTGGGATTAAAGACGTGCACCACCACACCAGGCTCACAATTTTCTGATTTTCACAAGCCCAGGCGGTTCCCTGATCTCTGCTCCCCTTTGTGGGACTAAGATGACAGGTCATGGCCACATCCAGTTGTGTGTTTTTTAATAAAACGAGTACAGACTCTCAGGCAAAGGTGTTTTTATTTATTGATTGATTGATATTATTTATTTATTTATTTATTTGAGAGAGAGAAAGAGGCAGAGAGAGAGAGAGAGAGAAAGAGACAGAGAGAGAGAGAATGGGCACGCTAGGGCCTCCAGCCACTGCAAATGAACTCCAGAGGCATGCACCCCCTTGTGCATCTGGCTTATGTGGGTCCTGGAGAATTGAACTGGGATCCTTTGGCTTTGCAGGCAAATGCCTTAACCGCTAAGCCATCTCTCCAGCCCCACATCCAGTTTTAATGTGGGTTCTGGAGATTCAAAGTCTGGAGGTTTCAGAGCCCCTGAGGGGCTCATGTTTGTGCTGGAAGCACACTTAACCACAGAGCCATCTCTCCAGCCCCATCATTGCTTTTTGCCCTGAAACAAATCTCATTTATTGACTATCGCACAGTGACCTCAAATCTTAGCTGGTAATCAAAGACGGTTATGAATTACGTGAAAGAGGTAATTTCTCTTCCAGATACCACCTCTCAAAAATGTCAGGCTATTGCATCTAGAACTAGAATTGTTCCTCTTGGTGACGCTGTCACCCTGAGAACAGGAACAAGGCAGAAAGTGTACAGGGCTTTGATTCTCCTACACAGGTGTGCATAGTTCAGTTTATCAATGACTCCTTTTAAAGGCAGCTACTTTTCCCCATGTTTGAACAACAAGCTGTTTAATGTTAAGGCAGAAGGTACAGCTTTATCCATGACCCTTCACATAATTATACATTAAACGTCATTGTTAATTAAGCAAGGCACCCCTACTTATTCAAAATTTGTGATATACTACCTCACTGAAAAAGCAAATGAGACTTGCATTTTTTTCCTATCTAGAAATGGTTTAAATTCAAATAAAGCCATCAATGTCCATGCTAGTGTGGACCATTTTGCAACATCATGTAGTTTAAAAAAAAAAAAAAAGATTTAAAGTTTATTTATTTATTTCTTTATTTGCAAGCAGAGAGAAATAGAGAGAAGAGAGCTACAAGGAGAATGGGTGTGCCAGGACCTCCAACTGCTGCAGATGAAGTCCAGATGCATGTGCCACTTTGTGCATCTGGCTTTATGTGGGTACTGGTGAATCAAATCTGAGTCATTAACCTTTGCAGGCAAACGCCTTAACTCCTAACCCATTTCTCCAGCCCTTTTTCAACTTTTTGAAAGAGTATATTTATATTCTGCCTCTAGTCCCTTCTCCCCCCACTTTTTTTGTGGGGGGGAGTTTCAAGATAAGGTTCTGCCCTAGTCTTAGGCTGACCTGGAAATCACTATGTAGTCTCAGGGTGGCCTCAAACTCATGGCGATCCTTCTACCTCAGTCTCCTGAGTGCTGGGATTAAAGGCGTGCACCACCACGCCTGGCTCTCTCTGTTTTTTTAAAAACAAAACTTTTTTTATTGACAACTTCCATAATTATAGACAATAAACTATGATAATTCCCTTCTCTCCCACTTTCCCCTTCACAAATTCACACTCCATCATATCCCTTCCCCCTCTCAACTAGTCTCTCTTCTATTTTGATATCATCATCTTTTCCTCCTATTATGAATGTCCTGTGTAGGTAGTACCAGGCGCTGTGATGTTATGGATAGCAAGGCCTTTTTGCCTTAGGAAGATTACATTGTAATTATATTACATTGTAATTGATATTAATCCTCTGTCAGATGTATAGCTGGCAAAGAGTTCCTGCCATTCTGTAGGTTGCCTCTTTGCTGTATTCACAGTGTCCTTTGCTGTATAAAAGCTTTTTAATTTTATAAGGTCCCAGTGGTTGATTAGTGATTTTATTTCCTGAGCAACTGGGGTTATACTTAGAAAGTCATTGCCTATGCCAATATGTTGAAGGGTTTCCCCCACTTTTTTCTCTAGTACTTTCAGAGTTTCAGGTCTGTTATTAAGGTCTTTGATCCACTGGGACTTGATTCTTGTGCATGGAGAGAGATGTAGGATCTGTTTTCATCTTTCTACATATAGATATCCAGGTGCCAGGTGTGGCTCTTATTTTACTCCCAGAGTAATAGCAGAAGTGACCCTAGGTGTTGAGTTTTGCCTGCTACGCAAGTATTCTAGTAGGCTGGGTGGAACAAATTATTGGCAAATTCTAAGATTCAACTGAGCAATATACCCACTCAATCAAAAAATCAGCATGGAGTATTTATGCAAGAGTGGGGATTAAAACAAACAGATAATCTAATAAAGTCAAAGTCCCTAAGGGTGTGTATTGCCCCACATCCTTTATCCTGTCAACTGGGAGGCTGAGATTTCTGGTCTGAAATTTCAGGTCAGCATGAGGCCTACTGAGACCCTGCCTCCAAGAATGACAGAAGAAAGCCAGGCATGGTGGCTTACGCCTTTAATCCCAGCACTCGGAGGCAGAGGTAGGAGGATCGCAGTGAGTTTGAGGCCATTCTGAGACTACAGAGTGAACTCCAGGTGTGTACCACTATGCCTGGCTTATATTTTAATTTTGGTGAAGTACAATTTTTAATATATTTTATATAATCTTTTAAAAATATTTTTTTAATTTATTTGACAGAGAGAAGGAGGAGAGAGAGAGAGAAAAGAGAGAGAGAATGGAGAGCCAGGACCTCCAGCCACTGTAAACAAACACATGCATCCTCTTGTGCATCTGGCTAATGAGGGTCCTGGGCAATTGAACCTGGGTCCTTTGGCTTTACAAGCAAGTGCCTTAACAGCTAAGCCATCCCTCTACTTTATATAATCTTTTTATTGGTCATGCTTTTGGTATCATGTTTAAGAATTTGTTCAGGTCATGAAAAAGATTTTCTCCATTTTTTTTTTTGGGGGGGGAGCCAGGATCTCAGTCCAGACCAACCTGATCTAGAACTCTGTGTGTAGCCTATGCTGGCCTCAAACTCATGGCTTGCTGAGTGTCAGGATTACAGGCATGAGTCACTATGCCCAGCTTTTCTCATGTTGTTATCTAAAATTTTATAGTTTTACTTTATATATTTATATTTGTAATCGAATTTATTTTACCACAAAATTCTGTTACATTATCCAAGAACTATACAATTGCATTTTTCTTGCATTTCAATTCACATAACATAAAATGTGCTATTTTGAGTGAACAGTCCAGTGGCATTAGCAAGTCCTCAGTGCTGCACAGCCATCACTCGTGTCTTCAGAGCATCCTGGCACTCCAGAACACTCTGCACTCATTGAACAGTTACTCTCCGCTCCCACCACCACCCCTCTGATGGGCATAATGGACTTACCTATCTGGACATTGCATATAAATAGATTCACACAATATACAGCCTTGGTTATTTTACTCAGCATGTTTCACAGGTTCATCCCACGGGCTGAAGAGATGGCTCAGCAGTTAAGGCACTTGCTTGCAAAGCCTGGTGGCCTGGGTTTGATTCCCCAATACCCACATAAAGCCAAATGCACAAAGTGGCACATGTGTCTGGAGTTCGTTTGCAGCAGCAAGAGGCCCTGGTGCACCCATCTTCTCTCTCTCTCCCCCTCTCCTTGCAAATAAATTTTTTTAATGAAGAAAAAAAAAAATCTATTCATGCCGATTACAGCACTTATCAGCCAATATACCATTACTTTTTTCATGATGAAATATTCTATCTTCTATCATACATTTCTCTCTCTATCTCTTTTTTAAGGTAGGGTTCACTCTAGTCCAGGCTGATTTGGAATTTACTATGTAGTCTCATGCTGGCCTTGAATTCAGTGATCCACCTACCTCTGCCTCAGAGAGTACTGAGTTTAAAGGCACGCACCACCACGCCGGCCTCCCATTGTTCATTTCTTCAGCCATCTCACCTTACTTATCCATCTATTGAGGGTCAGTGGCACTATTTCCATCTTTTGGTTGTTGTAAATGGTGGTGCTTTGAACATGTGCATATAAACATTTGTCTAAATACCTATTTTCATGTGTTTTTGGTAAACACCTAAGAATAGAATTGTTGGGTTATTCATTCTACATTTATTTATTTGAGGAAAGGTTTTATGATGTGGCTCAGATTGAACTAAAACTCTTTTGAGGGGCTGGAGAGATGGTTTAGCGGGTAAGGTGCTTACCTACACAGCCAAAGAACCTTGGTTTGATTCCCCAGTACCCACATAAGCCAGATGCACAAGGTAGCACATGCATCAGGAATTTGTTTGCAGCGGCTAGAGACCCTGGCACTCCCATCCTCTCTCTCTCTTTCTCTCTATCTGCCTCAAAATATTAAAAAAAAAACCAAAAAAACAAAAAAATCTCTTTTGAGTCTCGTTGTTGTTGTTGTTGTTTGTTTTTGTTTTATCAAGGTAGGAATTCACTATGTAGTCTCAAGGTGCCCTTGAACTCATGGCAATCCTACTTCTGCCTCCCAAGTGCTGGGATTAAAGTGTGAGCCAACATGCCCTGCTAAAAGTTTGTAATTTTTTTTGTTTATTTTTATTTATTTATTTGAGAGCAACAGACAGAGAGAAAGAGGGGGGGAGAGAGAGAGAGAATGGGTGTGCCAGGGCCTCCAGCCACTGCAAACGAACTCCAGAAGTGTGCGCCCCCTTGTGCATCTGGCCAATGTTGGTCCTGGGGAATCGAGCCTTGAACGGTCCTTAGACTTCACAGGCAAGCACTTAACCACTAAGCCATCTTTCCAGCCCTAAAAGTTTGTAATTTTGATGAAAGCAATGTGTCTATTTGTTGCTGCTGTTATTGTTTTTGTTGTATTTAAGAATTCATTGCAAAAGATTCTACCAAGTAGAAAATTGTGCTTTTAACTGTATTATATGAAAGATTTTTTAAATTTTTTTGTTATTTTTATTCATTTATTTGAGAGTGATAGAAAGAGAGAGGAAGAGGCAGAGAGAGAGAGAGAGAGAATGGGCACACCAGTGCCTCCAGCCACTGCAAACGAACTCTAGATGCATGCACCCCCTTGTGGATCTGGCTACCGTGGGTCCTGAGGAGTTGAACCTCGAACCAGGGTCCTTATGCTTCACAGGCAAGTGCTGAACCACTAAGCCATCTCACTAGCCCTGAAAGATTTTTTAAAGGAAGAATTTTTTTGTTCTTTTTTAATTGACAACTTCCATACTTACAGATAATAAGCCATGATAATTCCCTCCCCTCCCCTACTTTCCCATTCACAAATCCACTCTCAGTCATATCCTCTCCCTCTCTCTATTAGTCTTTCTTTTATTTTGATGTCATCTTTTCCTCCTATTATAAGGATCTTGTGAAGGTCGTGCTAGGCACTGCAAGGTCATGGATATTGATGGCAATTTCTGTCTGAATGATTGCACAGTAAGCAATTCTACTGTTCCTTTGGCTCTTCCATTTTTTCTTTCCTTCTTTCTTTCTTTCTTTCTTTCTTTCTTTCTTTCTTTCTTTCTTTCTTTGAGATCGACAGACAGAGAAAGAGGCAGAAAGAGAGAGAGAGAGAAAATGGGTGCACCAGGACTTCCAGCCACTGCAAATGAACTCCAGATGCATACACCACCTTGTGCATCTGGCTTACGTGGGTCCTGAGGAATCAAACCTCGAACCAGGGTCCTTAGGCTTCACAGGCAAGCGTAGGGCTTAACCGCTAAGCCATCTCTCAAGCCCCCCACCCCTTTTGTCGAGGTAGGATCTCACTTTAGTCCAGGCTGACCTGAAATTCACTCTGTAGTCTCAGGGGTGGCCTTGAATTCACTGCGATCCTCCTATCTCTGCCTCCCAAGTGCTGGGATTAAAGGTTGTGCACACCATGTCTAGCTGCCTCTTACATTCTTTCTGCCACCTCTTCTGCAATGGACCCTGAGATTTGGAAGGTATGATAGAGATGTTTCAGTGCTGAACATTCCTCTGTCACTTCTTCTCAGCACTATGGTGCCTTTTGGGTCATCCTAATGGTCATTACCATCTGAAAAGAGAAGCTTCTCTAGCCAAAAGTGAGAGTAGCATTAATATATGGGTATGAACATTAAGTAAAGTGCTTACAGGGCTGTTTGGTGAGCAAAATATATGCATTTAGCTACACCAGAGCAGGCATTACACTCCTAAGGCTCATGAACTCCCCCATGATAGGCTTTTGATCAGATTCAGTACCAGGCATGTATTCCCTCCCATAGAACAAGCCTCCAGTCCAATTAGAGAGCAGTTGGTTTCTCTTATAACAGACCTGCAATTATGAATGGGAGTGATTCCCTGATTTCATCTTCCACATGTTTGTTGTTAACATATATGAAAGCTACTGATTTCTGTGTATTTTGTATCTTGCTACATTGCTAAAAGTGTTTATCAGCTCTAACAGTTTACTGGCAGAGTCTTTAGGATCCTTTATGTATGGAATCATATCATCTGCAAATAATGATAACTTGATCTCTTCCTTTCCAATTTGTATCCCTTTCATGAATGTCTCTTGTCTTATTGCTATAGCTAAGACTTCTAGTACTATATTAAATAAAAGTGGGGAGAGTGGATACCCTCGTCTTTGTACCTGATTTTAGTGGGAAAGCTTCCAGGTTTTCCCCATTTAGTATTATGTTGCCTGTAGGTTTGTCATAAATAACCTTTACTATGTTGAGATATGTTCCTTCTATTCCCAGTTTCTGTAGGATTTTTACCATGAAGGGATGTTGGATTTTGTCAAATGCTTTTTATGCATTTATTGAAATGATCATGTGATTTGTATCCTTCATTCCATTTATATAGTGTACCACATTTCTCGATTTGTGTATGTTGAACCATCCCTGCATCTCTGGGATAAAGCCTACTTGGTCAGGGTGAATGATCTTTTTGATATATCCTTGTATTCTGTTTGCCAGTATTTTGTTGAGAATTTTTGCATCTATGTTCATGAGGGAGATTGGTGTGTAATTTTATTTATTTTTTGTTCTTTCTTTGTCTGGTTTTGGTATCAAGGTCATTATGACTTTGTAGAATGAATTCAGTAGTATTCCTTCCTTTTCTATTTTATGGAAAAGTTTGAGAAGCATTAGTGTTAGTTCTTCCATGAAGGTCTGGTAAAATTCACCAATGAATCCATCTGGGCCTGGACTTTTTTAGTTGGGAATTTTTTTTTTTTTTTTTTTTTGAGGTAGGGTCTCACTCTATCCCAGGCTGACCTAGAATTCACTATACAGTGTCAAGGTGGTCTCATATTTATGAAGATACTCCTAGCTCCACCTCCTGAGTGCTGGGATTAAAGGAATATTCTACCACACCCAGTGTAAATTAGGAATTTTTTAAATAAGTACTTTGATTTCTGTATTTGTTATAGGTCCATTTAAATGGTTTATCTCATCTTGACTTAATTTTTGTAAGTCATATAAATCTAGGAAATTATCCATTTCTTTCAGATTTTCAAACTTAGAGAAGTATAGATTCTTAAAGTATGTCCTTATGATTTTCTGAATTTCTTTGGTATCTGTTGTAATGGTTCCTTTTACATCTCTAATTTCATTAATATGTGTTTTTTCTCTATTTCTCTGGCCATATTTGCTAATGGGTTACCGATCTTGTTTATCCTTTCAAAGAACCAACTCTTTCATTGATTCTTTGTTGGGTTTTTTTTTTTTTGTTGTTTCTATTTTACTAATTTCTGCCCTAATCTTTATTATTTCTTTCCATCTACTGATTTTTGGTTTGCCTTCTTCTTTTTTTAAGGCCTTAAGGTGAAGCATTAAGTTGTTTACTTGAGAACTATCTAATTTCTTAATGTAGGCACTTAAACCTATAAATTTCTGTCTTAGGGCTGCCTTCATTGTGTCCCAAAGGTTTTGGTATGTTGTGTTCTCATTATAACTTGATTCTATGAATTTTTTGATTTCCTTCTTGATTTATTCATTGACCCATTCATCATTTACTAGTGTATTGTTTAGTTTCCATGATTTTATGTATGCTCTGCAGTTTTTCTTCTTGCTGATTTGTAGTTTAATTCCATTTTGATCAGATAGTGTACAAGGAATTATTTCAATTTTCCTGTATTTTTTAAGATTTGCTTTGTTTCATAACATATGGTTTATTTTAGAGAATATTCTGTGAGCTGCTGAAAAAAATGTATATTCTGCAGTATTTGGATGGAATGTTCTATAAATATCTGTTAGTTCTATGCCCTCATTTAATCCAGATGCTTCTCTGTTTACTTTTTGCAGGGATGACCTGCAATTAATGAGAGTGGGTTATTGAAATCACCCATTACAATTGTGCTTGGTGTTATCTGTAACCTTAATTCTAATAATATTTGTTTGATGAAATTGGGAGCCCCATGTTAGGTGCATATACATTTAGGATTGCACTGTCCTCCAGTTGGAGTGTTCCTATAATCAATATAAAGTGACCTTCTCTATCTTTTCTCATAAATGTTGGTTTGAACTCTATCCTGTCAGATATTAGGATAGCAACACCTGCTTATTTCCTAGTCCCATTTGCTTGAATTACCGTTGTCCATCCTTTCACCGTAAGATAATGTTTGTCTTTTATGGAGAGGTGAGTTTCTTGGAGGCAACAAACAGCAGGATCCTGCCTTTTAATCCAATCTTCAAGCCTGTGTCTTTTGGTTGGTGCATTGAGGCCATTGATATTAAGAGTAATTATAATTTTTTAAGAGTTTTTTTTTTTTTTTTTTTTGGTTTTTGCAGTAATTATAATTTTTTAACAGTTATTATTGCAGGTATGTATTTTTTCTCACCATTCTTCTTGTTTTGTACTTCTTCCTGTTTTCCCTTTACTCTCTTGCATTACTGTTATTTGAGTATGGTGGGGGTTTTTTACCCCTATTTCTTCATGAGTCTGCTTTCCTTTCTCTTCCATGTGAAGGATCCCTTCAAGTAATTTCTGTAGAGCTGGTCTAGTTGCCATATACTCCCTTAGCCTGTTTTTCTTGTGTAATGTCCTTATTTCTCCATCCATTTGGATAGATAGCTTTGCTGGATAAAGTATTCCTGATTGACAGTTGTTATCTTTCAGTACTTGGAATACATCATTCCAAAGCCCTTCTGGCTTTTAAACTTTGTGTTGAGTAATCTGCTGTGATCCTGATGGGCTTGATTTTATATGTGACTTGATTTTTCTCTCTGTTTTCAATATATTTTCTTTGCTTTGTGTGTTTGGTAGTTTAATTATAATATGGCAAAGAGAGGTTCTTTTCAGGTTTTGTTTGCTTCGTGTTCTAAAAGCTTCCTGTATCTGCACTGGCATCTCTTCTCCAATTGGAGGAATTGTTTCTTCTATAATTTTGTTGAAAATGACTACTATACCTTTGGAGGGAAATTCTCCTTATACTGTAACCCTGAATTCTTTCTTTTTTTAATTTTATTGAAAACTTCCATGATGTTACCAATATCCCATGGTAATGCCCTCCCTTCCCCCACTTTCCCCTTTGAAACTCCACTCTCCATCATATCCCCTCCCCCTCTCAATCAGTCTCTCTTTTATTTTGATGTCATGATCTTTTCCTCCTATTATCATGGTCTTGTGTAGTAGTGTCAGGCACTGTGAGATCATGGATATCCAGGTCATTTTGTGTCTGGAGGAGTCCTACCCCTCCTTTGGCTCTTACATTCTTTCCGCCACCTCTTCCACAATGGACCATGAGCCTTGGAAGGTGTGATAGAGATATTGCAGTGCTGAGCACTCCTCTGTCACTTCTTCTCAGTACCATGGTGCCTTCTGAGTCATCCCATCATCACTGCCATCTGAAAAGAGAAGCTTCTCTAACCAAAAGTGAGAGTAGCATTAATATATGGGTATGAACATTAAGAGAAGTGCTTACTGGGCAGTTTGGTAAGCATAGTATATGCATTTAGCCAGACAGAAGCAGACATTACACCCCTAGGGTTCATGACTACCCCTGTTGTAGGTTTTCAGTATCAGGGATGTATTCCCTCCTATGGAGTCGGCCTCCTGTCAAATGAGAGCACAGTTAGTTTCTCCCATAACACATGTACCACTATTGCACCCATTGGCTCATTTGGCCTAGCTGGCCAAATATAATATACCCTGAATTCTTATGTTTGGTCTTTTCATAGTGTCCTGAATACCTTAAAATTCCCATTCATACCTTCCTATTAGCTTGTCTTTCTCTTTGTTGGACTATATTAGGGCTGCCATCTGATCTTCTAGTTTAAGTATGTTCTCTCCTTTATCCATTCTGCTGGTGAGACTTTTTACAGAGATTTTTTTATTTGACTTATTGTGTTTTTCATTCCTTGTATTTCTGACTGGTTTTTCATCAGTATTTCTATTTCCTTAATCATGTCTTATATTGACTGCCTTATTTCATTAAATTGGTTTACTGTGTCTTCTTTGATTCCTTTGATTTCTTTGAACATAGTTATAATCATTCTTTTGAAATCTTTCTCAGGAATTTCATCTAAATCAGTCTCACTAGAGGTCATTTCTAATAGATTTATTTTGGTTTTGTTTTGTTTGGTTTTTTTGAGGTAGGATCTCACCCTAGCCCAGACTTACCTGGAATTCACTATGTAGTCTCAGGGTGGCCTTGAACTCACTGTGATCCTCCTACCTCTGCCTCCCAAGTGCTGGATTAAAGGCATGAGCCACCACTTCTGGCTAGATTTATGATCTTTGGTGGAATTATATTGACTTTGTTTTTTGTGTTTCTTGTATTATAATGTAGAGATTTTTGCATCTGGGGTTAATTTGATGCTTGGGTTTTCTAATAGTCTGCAGTAATCTTAGATGGATAAATCTAATGTTACATATGTTCAGGGTAGAAGTTTAAGGTGCCAGGTGTGGCTCTTAAATTATTCTGAGATTAATAGCAAAAGTGACCTGTAGGTGTTGGGTTTCCCTGCTATATGAGTATTCTAGTGGGCTGGGTGGAGCAAAATACAGGAAAATTCTAAAATTCAACTGAGCAACATATATATTTATGGAAAACCAGTATGGAGTATTTATTTAAGAGTAGGTATTAAAACAAACAGATCATCTAACAAAGTCAAATGTCCCACACCCTGAATCCTGTCAACTGGGAGGCTGAGATTTCTGGTCTGTAAAGGTTCCAGATTGGCCTGTGGCTGAGTGAGACCCTGCCCCATGAATGACAGAAGAAGATATGAAGGTACTATAAATCAGGAAGCAACAAATGAAAACTCCCAAATATATCTTATTTAAGAATGGCAAATCCTTGCTGGGCATGGTGGCACACACCTTTTAGCCCAGCACTCGGGAGACAGCAGTAGGAGGATTACTGTGAGTTTGAGGCCACCCTGAGACTACATAGTGAATTCCAGATCAGCCTGAGCTAGAGTGAGACTCTAACTCGAAAAAACCAAAAATAAATAAATAAATAAAAATAAAAGAAAGACTAATGGAGAGAGGGAGGGGATATGATGGAGAGTGGAGTTGTGAAAGAGAAAGTGGGGCAGGGAAGGGAATTATCATGGTTTATTGTCTGTAAGATAGAAGTTGTCAATAATAAAATTATACATTAAAAAAAAAGAATGGGCCAGGCATGGTGGCAAGCACCTTTAATCCCCGCTTGGGCCCCTCTTCACTGTGCTGTGGGCTCAGGTAGGCTGGCTGGGTCGGTGGGTCACTGCTCTGATTACAGCTGAGTTCCTTTCCCCTGGTCTCTGGTGGTTTCCAGTGCAGGCAGTTGGGGAGGGGAGGCTGTGGAGAGTGCCTGAAGTTGTACCAGAGCTAGTAGCTGGTCTCCATGAGCTGCTCAGCTGGTTCTTGCTCTTTTCCCCTTCACATTTCTTGACTTTGCAAGAAGGCTGGTGTGAGTGGAAATTCCCTTCACCTGGCTTTTACTGCCACTCAGGCAGAGCCTGGTGGCTGTGGCCAAGTGGACTGGCGCTGCTGCTGGAGCCACTTCTGCTTGCTTCTGTGGTCTCTAGGTGCTCCGGATCTCTCCTACTTCTCTTCTGTGGTTGATGATTTCTTATACACCTTCACTTTTTAGTAGAGGACTGTATTTTGCTGTTTTTTTTTTTCTTTTTCTCCCCTAGGCTGCTTTCTCTCCCATAGAGCTGCATGCAGCATAGCTTTTTCCAGCTTTCTGTCAGCTGGTCTACCTGGAGGAGGTTTCAGCTCAGATCCAGCCTGACTTCTCAGTAACCTTGCAGCCCAAGTATGTGGAGTCTTCAGCAATAGGGTCATACCATTTATTTCTGGTGGGAAACCAAGAGCCTCGGCAATGGTCTGTAAAGTTCTGGGGGCATCAGGCACCTCCCTGGCTAACAATGCACTGGAAGGTATACCATGCCTGGCACTGAAATTTTTCTAGTAACACTCTATGGCTTCTGGGTGTGCCATTATCCAAAAAATTAGGTTTCCATATGGCTTATTCATAATATCTTCAATTTTGATTAACCCCCCACCTTTCTTTTACTCAATCTCTTCCCATAACATCACTTAGGCCATTTATACCCAGAAATGTTTATCTACTTACATATATATGACCATCCCCTTAAGCCCCGCCACCTCCCTCCTAAGAACCCTACCCCCTTTTTTTTCTGGTTTTCAAGGCAGGGTCTCTCACTCAGGCTGACCTGGAATTCACTGTGTGTTCTCAGGATGGCCTTGAACTCATGACGATCCTTCATCTGCCTCCTGAGTGCTGGGATTAAAGACATGTGCCACCTTGCCTGGCTTTTCTAAGAGCCCTCTTCTAGCTTACTGACCTCTGTTGCCAGTTTTTTAATCCAACTCACACACAAGTCTAAACATTTGTTGCTAGGATCCACACATGAGAGAGAACATTTGGTTGTCTGGGCCTGGGTTACCACACTAAGTACAACGCTTTCCAGATCCATCCATTTCCCTGCAAATTTTATAATTTCATTTTGTTTTTGTTTTTGGTGTTTGGTTTTTCAAGGTGGGGTCTCACTCTAGCCCAGGCTGACCTGAAATTCACTATGGAGTCTCAGGGTGGCCTCAAACTCAAGGTGATCCTCCTACCTCTGCCTCCCGAGTGCTGGGATTAAAGGCGTGCGCCACCACGCCCAGCTTAATTTCATTTTTTGTTACCACTGATTAGAACACCATTGTATAAATGTGCCACATCTTTATTATCCACTTGAGGGACATCTAGGCTGGTTCCATTTTCTACCTAGTGTGAATAGAGGGGTAATAAACATGGTTATGCAAGTATTTCTAAGGTAGTGAGAAGAGTCCTTATGATATATGCCTAGAGGTGCTATAGCTGAGTCATATGGTAAATCTATTTTTAGCTGTTTTAGGAATCTCCACACTGATTTCCACAATGCCTGTACCAGATTACATGCCCACCAACAGAGTAGAAGGGTTCTTCTTTTTCTGCATCCTTGACAGCATTTATTGTCATTTGCTTTCATGATGGTAGCCATTCTGACAGGAGTGAGATGGAATCTCAAAGTAGTTTTAATTTGCATTTCCCTGATGACTAAGGATATAGAACATGTTTTAGATGTTTATATGCCATCTGTATTTCTTCATTTGAAAACTCTCTATTTAGTTCCACAGCCTTTTTTCTTTCCTCTTGGTTTGCCAAGGTAGGGTCTCGCTCTAGCCCAGGTTGACCTGGGATTCACTATGTAGTCTCAGGGTGGGCTCAAACTCATGGTGATCCTCCTACCTCTGCCTCCTGAGTGCTGGGATTAAAGGTGTGCACCACCACACCCAGCTTTTTTTTTTTTTTTTTTTTCTTGGTTTTTGAGGTAGGGTCTCACTCTAGTTCAAGTTGACCTGGAATTCACTATGTAGTCTCAGGGTGACCTTGAACTCATGGTGATCCTCTAACCTCTGTTTCCAGAGTGCTGGAATTAAAAGGATGCACCCCATGCCTGGCATAGCCCATTTTTAAATTGGGTATTTTGATTGCTTATTATTTAGTTTTCTTTGTATAGACTAGATACTAAACTTCTCTCAGATGTATAGTTCATGCCATGCCTTTTTACATGGGTTTTAGGGATCAAACCCACATATTCATATTTGCAAGGCAAGATCTTTGCCAACTGAGCTATCCCCCCAGCTTAGTTTCTTTTCTTTCTTTTTTTTAAATAAGTTTTTTATTTTTAATTTTTTTATTAACAACTTCCATGATTATAAACAATATCCCATGGTAATACCCTCCCTCCCACCACTTTCCCCTTTGAAACTCCATTCTCCAACATATCTCCTCCCCTTCTCAATCAGTCTTTCTTTTATTTTGATGTCATCATCTTTTCCTCCTATTATGATCCTCTTGTGTAGGTAGTGTCAGGCACTCTGAGGTCATGGACATCCAGGCCATTTGTGTCTGGAGGAGCACATTGTAAGGAGTCCTACCCTTCCTTTGGTTCTTACATTCTTTTCGCCACCTCTTCCGCAATGGACCCTGAGCCTTGGAAGGTGTGATAGACATATTTCAGTGCTGAGCACTCCTCTGTCACTTCTTCCCAGCACCATGATGCCTTCTGAGTCATCCCAAGATCACTGCCATCTGAAAAGAGAAGGTTCTTCACCAAAAGTGAGAGTAACATTTTAAAATAATTTTTTATTGACAACTTCCATAATTATAAACAATATCCCATGGTAATTCCCTCCCTCCCCCCCCCATTTTCCTCCCCCCCACTTTCCCCTTTGAAACTCCATTCTACATCATATCCCCTCCCCCTCTCAATCAGTTTCTCGTATATTTTGATGTCACAATCTTTTCCTCCTATTATGATGGTCTTGTGTAGGTAGTGTCAGGCACTGTGAGGTCATAGATATCCAGGCCATTTTGTATCTGGAAGGGTGCACTGTAAGCAGTCCTACCCTTCCTTTGGCTCTTACATTCTTTTCACCACCTCTTCTACAATGGACCTTGAGCCTTAGAAGGTGTGGTAGAGATATTTCAGTGCTGAGCACTCCTCTGTCACTTCTTCTCAGCACCATGGTGTCTTCTGAATCATCCCAAGGCCACTGCCATCTGAAAAGATAAGCTTCTCTAACCAAGTATAAGGCTTACAGTGTCCACTGTTGGGTATCTTCACTGGTGATTTCTCTCTCTCCCATTGAACTGTGTGCAGCATAGCTTTTTCCAGCTTCCTGTCAGCTGGTATACATAGAGGAGGTTTTCAGCTCATCTCCAGCAGGGTTACTCAGTGACCTTGCAGCCCAAGTATGTGAACTATTCAGCAATAGGGTTTTATCTTCTATTCCTGGTGGGAAGCCAAGGGCCTCAGCAATGGCCTGTAATGTTTAGGGGGCATCAGGGACCTCCTTGGCCAACAACTCACTGGAAGGTATCCCATCCCTGGCACAAAAATTTTCTAGCAACAATCTATGTCTCCTGAGTGTTCCATTGTCCAAAAAAGTAGGTTTCCATATGACATTTATATCCTCTTAGATTTTGATTAATTGTCCCTCCACCTTTCCTTTATTCAATCTCTTCCCCTGACCTCACTTAGGCCTTTTCACCCCCATTAATCTGTTCTTCTACTTACATATATACAACACCATCCTATTAGGACCCCCTCCCTCCCTTTCTATTTCCTTTATATCTCATTTCTAGCTTACTGGCCTGTGCTACTGAGTTTTCTTCCTACTTACACAGAAATCCAGTTATCATTCATCATTTAGTAGTGTATTGTTTAGTTTCCATGATTTTGTGTATGCTCTATAGCTTTTCTTGCTATTGATTTGTAGTTTGATCCCTTTGTGGTCAGATAGAGTGCAAGGAATTATTTCAATTTTCCTGTATTTGTTAAGTTTTGTTTTCTAATATATGGTCTATTTTAGAGAATGTCCCATGTGCTACTGAAAAGAATGTGTATTCTGCAGCATTTGGATGAAATGTCCTGTGCATATCTGTTACATCCATTTTTTCTATGATCTCATTTAATCCAGATATATCTCTGTTTAAGTTTTGCCAGAATGACCTGTCAATTGATGAGAGTGGAGTGCTGAAGTCACCCACTACAACTGTGTTTGGTGTTATCTATGACTTTAGTTCTAATAGCATTTGTTTCATGAAGTTGGGAGCCCCCATGTTAGGTGCATATATGTTTAGGATTGTAACGTCCTTCTGTTGGAGTGTGCCTTTAATCAATATAAAGTGACCTTCCTTATCTTTCCTAATGTTGGACTGAAGTCTGCCTTGTCAGACATTAGGATAGCAACCCCTGCTTGTTTTCTAGGCCCATTTGCTTGAAACACCATTTTCCATCTTTTCACCCTAAGATAGTATCCATCCTTTGTAGAAAGGTAAGTTTCTTGGAGGAAACAAATAGAAGGATCCTGCTGTTTAACCCAGTCTGCAAATCTATGTCTTTTGGTTGGGGCATTGAGGCTGTTGATATTAAGAGATATTATTGAAAAGTGTGCATTTATTTTTGCCATTTTTCTTGTTTTGTTGTTCCGGTTTTACCTTTGCTTTCTTGTATTAACTAGTATTTGGGTATGGTTTGTTTTTTCCAGGTGCCTTATATGTGTATTTTTCTTTCTCTTTAGCATGGAGGATTCTTTCAAGTATTTTCTGTAGAGCAGGTTTTGTCTTCAAATATTCCTTTAGCCTGCTTTTGTTGTGGAATGTCTTTATTTCTCCATCTATCTGAATGGATAGCTTTGTAGGATAAAGTAACCTTGGTTGATAGTTGTTGTCTTTCAGAACGTGGACTACATCATTCCAAGCCCTTCTTGCTGTAAAAATTTGTGTTAAGTAATCTGCTGTGATCCTGATGGGCTTGCCTTTGTATGTGACTTGATTTTTCTGTAACTGCTTTCAATATATTTTCTTTGCTTTGTATGTTTGGTAGTTTAATTATAATATGGTGAGGAGAGGTTCTTTCCAGGTTTTGTCTTTTTGGTGTCCTAATGGCTTCCTGTATCTGCACTGGCCTCTCTTTCCCAATTTGGAGGAAGTTTTCTTCTATGATTTTGTTGAAAATGCCTACTATGCCTTTGGAATGAAATTCTTCTCCTTCTGCTATACCCGGAATTCTTATGTTTTATCTTTTCATAGTGTCTCAAACATCTTGAAATTCCTATTCATACTTTCCTATTAGTTTGTCTTTCTCTTTGTTGGATTGTATTAGATCTGCCACCTGGTCTTCTAGTTTAGATAATCTGTCCTCTACTTCATCCATTCTACTGGTGAGATTTTCTACAGAGTTTTTTATTTCATTGACAGTGTTCTTCATTGCTAGTAATTCTGACTGGTTTTTCTTTATTATTTCCATTCCCTTATTTATTGACCTTCTCATTTCATTAAATTGGTTTCCTGTGTCTTCTTTGATTCCTTTGATTTCCTCTTTGATTCCTTTGATTTCCTCCCTGATTTCTTTGAACATATTTATAATCATTCTTTTGAAATCTTTCTCAGGCATTTCCTCAAACTCATTCTCACTACAGGTCATTTCTGATGCATTAATACTTTTTGGTGGATTTATATTGTCTTGATTTTTTGTGTTTCTTGTGTTATAATGTACATATTTTTGCATCTTGGATTAATTTAATGCATGGGCTTTCTAATTATCTGAAGTATTATTAGATGTAATCAATCAACCTGATGTTATATATCTTCAGAGTAGAGCTTAAGGTGCTAGGTGTGGCTCTTAAGACTCTCAGGGTAACTACAAAAGTGACCCTGGGTGTTGGGTTTGCCTGCTATGAGAGTATTCAAGTAGGCTGAGTGGAACAAAATACAGGCAGATTCTAAAATTTAACTAAACAATGTACACATTCAATGAAAAACAGCACAGAGTATTTATGCAAAAGTAGGTATTATGACTACCAGATCCTTAAACAAAATCACAGTTCTTAGGATGTGTGTTGCCCCACACCCTTAATCCTGTCAACTAGGAGGCTAAGATTTCTAGTCTGTTGAGGATTCCAAGTCAGTTTGTGACCATGTGAGACCCTCCCCTGGTGTAATCCCAGTTACCTTTTAGGATGATTTTGGTCTCAATTATGCTGTGCTCCTGCTTGGGTCCCTCTTTGTTGCATTGTGGCTTCAGGTAGGCTGGCTGGGTCGCCGGATTGCTGCTCTGATCGCCTGTCGCTGTGTAGGTGAGCTCCTTTTCCGGGGTCTCTGGTGCTTGTTGGCACTTATGCTGGTGGTGGGGGAGGGGAGCCTGTGGCTGGTTGCTGATGTTTTCCCACTGGTCCTCACAATTATCTTCCTCACAAGCTGCTCCTCCCTTCATGTTTCTTGAGTTTGTGAGGAGCTCTGGTGTGAGTGAAGAGTCTCCTCACCTGGCTTTTCCTGTAGCTCAGGCTGAGCCTTATGGCTGTGGCCCCACAGACCTGGTGCCTCCACTGCTGGAGACACGTCTGCCTGCTTCTGTGGGCTCTAGATGCTCCGGATCTCTCCTACTTCTCTGCTGCAGTTGGTAATTTCTTATACACCTCACTTTTTAGAAGAGTGCATTTTGCTATTTTGTGTGTGTGTGTGTGTGTGTGTGTGTGTTTTCTCCCCTAGGCTGCTTTGTGTGGTTCCTACACCACCATCTTAACTGGAAACTCTCTTCTTTCTTTTCAATTTGGGTGCCTCTCATTCTTGTTTCTTTCCCAGTTTCTCTGGCTAGAACCGCCAGCACAATGCTGGCTAGTAATGACAAAAGTGTGCACTGGGGGCTGGAGAGATGGCTTAGTGGTTAATGTGCCTAAGAACTCATGTTCCAATCTCCAGGTCCCGCATAGCCAGACGCAGTGACACAAGCATGCAGTGTTGCACATGTGCCACAAGGGAGTACACACATTTGGAGTTCATTTGCAGCAGCTGAAAGCCCTTGGAACCCCCATTTTTTTTCTTTCTCTCTCTTAAAAAAAAGTGAGCATTGGATCTTGTTCCCTTTTTCCTTTAATTTTTTTTTATTTTTATTTATTTATTTGAATGTGACAGACAGAGAGAGAAAGAGGCAGAGAGAGAGAGAGAGAATGGGCGTGCCAGGGCTTCCAGCCACTGCAAATGAACTCCAGACGCGTGCACCCCCTTGTGCATCTGGCTAACATGGGTCCTGGGGAAACAAGCCTCGAACTGGGGTCCTTAGGCTTCACAGGCTAGCACTTAACCGCTAAACCATCTCTCCAGCGGTTTTTTTTTTTTTTTTTTTTTTTTTTTTTTTGAGGTAAGGTTTCACTCTAACCTAGACTGACCTGGAATTCGTGTACTTTCAGAGTAGCCTGTAATTCACATTTTTTGAGGTAAGGTTTCACTCTAACCTAGACTGACCTGGAATTCGTGTACTTTCAGAGTAGCCTGTAATTCACAGTGATCCTCCTATTTTTGCCTCCCCCATGCTGGTATTAAAGGTGTCGTCACCAAGCCCAGCTTTGTTCCTGTTCTTAGGGGAAGCTTTGTCTTTCAGTGTTGACCTTAATGGTTGTCATGGGTCTTTCACAAATGCTTTCAAACACATTGAAGGATATCTTTCTATTCCAAGTTTTATGTATGTTCTTGTCACAAAGAGTTGTTAGACTTTGTCAGATGTTTATTTGTGTGTGTGTGTGTGTGTGTGTGTGTGTGTGTGTGTGTGTGTGATTAAGATGCTAATCTGGTCTTTTTAATTTTTTTTGTTTTGTTTGGTTTCTTTATTCATGTATTTGAGAGAAAGAAAGAAAGAGGGAGATAGAGAAACAGAGAATAGGTGAGCCAGGGTCTTTAGCCACTGTAAACAAATTCCAGAAGCATGTGCCACCTTGTGCACCTGGCTTTTATGGGTACTGGGAAGTCAAAGCTGAGTACCTAGGCTTCACAGGCAAGTGCCTTCATCACTGAGGCATCTCTTGAGCCTAACCTGGTCTTTAAAAAAAAATTTCAAGGTGGCCTTACACTCACTTCGATCCTCCTACCTCTGCTTCCTGAGTGCTGGGATTAAAGGCATGCGCCACCACACCCAGTTTAAAAAATATTTATATTAATTTATTTGAGAGAGAAGAGACAGAGTGAGAGAGAGAGTATGGACACACTCTTGCCACTGCTAATCAACTCCAGTCCAGATGCATGCAACACCTTCTGTATCTGGCTTTACATGGGTACTAGGGAATCAAATCCAGGCCAACAGGTTTTGCAAGCAAGTGCCTTTAACTGCTGAGTCATCTCTTCAACCCATAATCTGGTCTTTTTTTTTTTTTCTTTTGCTCTTCTATGGTGGATTTTCTTAGCTCAAACGACCCCTTACATTTCAGGGATAAATATGATTTGGACATCATATTGTGATATGATATGTTCTTAGATTCAGTTTGGAGGGGGGTTGAGGATTTCTCCACCTATGTTCATAAGGGATATTGATCTATAGGTTTGCTTTGGTGTTTTTTTTCCTCGTGGTATCTTTGACTTGCTTTAGCATCAAATAAATGCTGGTCTCAGAAGATGAGTTCGGAAATATTTCCCTTCCTTTAAGTACCTTAAGTATTTTTATTTTTAAAAAATATTAAGTCAGTATGGAGGTGCGCACCTTTATTTAATCCCAGCACTCTGGAGGCAGAAAGTAGGAGGATTGCCATGAATTCAAGGCCAGCCTGAGACTGCATAATGAATTCCAGGTCAGTGTGGGCTAGAGTGAGATCCTACCTCAAAAAATCAATATATAAACCCGGCGTAGTGGCACACGCCTTTAATCCCAGCACTCAGAAGGCAGAGGTAGGAGGATTGCTGTGAGTTCAAGGCCACTGTAAGACTCCGTAGTGAATTCCAGAATTCCAGGTCAGCCTGGGCTAGAGTGAGACCCTACCTCAAAAAACCAAAAAAAAAAAAAAAAAGACAAATTCTGAAAAGTTAAAAAGAAAAAGGATAAACATACAAATAGAAAACGATATTTGTCTGGTAGCCCATGTCAGATAAAACTATGTCTACATCTGGCTTTAACACGACACAGCATAACCAGCTCTTTGGAGACTAAATTTACAAATTAAAATGATGATAGGCAGGCCCAGTGTGTTGCAAGACTGGGAGGTGGAGGAGAGAGAGGGCTCGGATGAGGAGGAAGAAGAGTTAGGGGTGATGTGAAGTGACTCATGGTGTCTGAAGGCAGAGAAGGGCATGTGCCAAGGGGTCTGAGGAGCCCCACAGGCCCAGGGACAGGAGGCTTTGGCACTTATGAATATTCCAGACTGCCTGCTGGGCCAGCAAGAGCAGAATCTGGCCCTCTGCGGTGGGCATAGCCGTGGTCTCAAGTTAGTTGGATGGACAAGATATTCAGCCTGGGAGGTTCCCACAGCCTTTTAACTTACTGCCTGGGCTGGGGCTAGCAAGGGAGGGCAGCGGTCCAAAACACCCCTGACACACCCAGCTTCTCTTAATGAGCCCTCTAGGAGCTCCAGCTGTCAATCACCTTGGCTCCAGGCTAATCCAATGAGCCTCCAGCCTTCCTCTGAGGAAGAGGCTGCTATGCAATCATGTCAGCATTCCGACTGCACATCTGACTGGAGGGCAAGGACGTAGCTCCCAGGGGATCCAGCACCCCCTACAATCTGGCTGTTTTTTTTTCCTGGTATTTCCAGAAAGCCCAAACCTGCCTTCTTCCTGGGGTCCCCACTGAGTCGCGAGGTTTCTGGGAGAGCACACGGCCTGTGGGTTCAGGACAGATCCGGCAGCGCCAGCACTGGAAAAACAGAGAACCTGGGCGCAGGCTGGTGAGAAGCTGGAGCCTGAGATACGGGTGGCCCATCGATCCTCAAGTGCATTAGTCACTGTTCCCTTTGCTGTGACAAAACATCTGACAAAAACAACTTCAGGAAGGAAAAATTTATCTTGGCTCAGGTTAAAAAGTGCAGTGCAGCTGGGCGTGGTGGCGCACACCTTTATCCCAGCACTTGGGAGGCTGAGGTAGGAGGATCCCCGTGAGTTCGAGGCTACCCTGAGACCACATCTCTGTCTCTCTCTATCTGCCTCTGTCCTCTCTTTCCTTCTCAGATAAATAATTTTTTTTGTTTTTTTTTTTTGTTTGCCGGGCATGGTGGCACATGCCTTTAACCCCAGCACTCGGGAGGCAGAGGTAGGAGGATCCCTGTGAGTTCCAGGTCAGCCTGAGCTAGAGCGAGACCCTACCTCGAAAAACAAAACAACAAAAAATGCAGTCCAAGCCTGGTGTTGTGACGAACAGCAGAGGTAGGAGGATCACTGTGAGTTCGAGGCCACCCGGAGACTACATAGTGAATTCCAGGTCAGCCTGGGCTAGAGTGAGGTGAGACCCTACCTCAAAAAACAAACAACAGAAATCAAATGCAGTCCGCCATGGCAAGGAAGGGGTGGCAGTTCTAGGATCCAGCCGCGGTGGAGGACTGGGAGGCAGCTGGTCGTGCTGTGTCCCCAGCCAAAAGCAGACATGAGCGCTGGTGCTCCTGTTGCCTCCTCCTTTGTTTATCAACTATTTAAGGCCACGAAGTCACCTCTGAGTACAGTTCATGGACTCTATTTTTATTCTTATTTACTTACAAGGAGGCGGGGAGGAAAGGAGAGAGACAGAGAGAGAGGCGCACCAGGGCCTCTTGTTGCTACCTGCTGTTGGGCTTCCAGGAAATAACAGAAAAAGAAAACAAACTCCAGACGTAGGTGTCACTTTGTGCATCCGGCTTTATGCAGGCACTGGGGAATTGAATCTAGACTATCAGGTTTTGCAAGGAAGCCCCTTAACCTCTGAGACTTCTCTAAATCCTTCCCTCTTTTTTTTCAGACGCGTACTCACATAGCCCAGACTATCCTCGAACTCACTAGGTAAGTAAGAATGACCTTCATGGCTGGGCATGGTGGTGCATGCCTTTAATCCCAGCACTTGAAAGGCATAGGTGGGATGATCTCTGTGAGTTCGAGGCCAGCCTGGGACTCCAAAGTGAGTTCCAGTTCAACCTAGGGATGTAGGGGGAACACACACACAAAAATACAAAAAATAGGGTAGGAGAGATGGCTTAGCAGTTAAGCGCTTGCCTGTGAAGCCTAAGGACCCCGGTTCCACTCTCGATTCCCCAGGACCCACGTTAGCCAGATGTACAAGGGAGCGCACGCGTCTGGAGTTCATTTGCAATGGCTGGAGGCCCTGGCGCACCCATTCTCTCTCTCTCTCTCTCTCTCTCACTCTCTCTGCCTCTTTCTCTGTCTGTCGCTCTCAAATAAATAAATAAAAATAAACAAAAAACTTTAAAAATACAAAAAATAAAATTAAAAAAAACTTGTTTTTTTCTTTTTTTGGGGGGGAGTTTCAAGATAGGGTCTCACTCATTCTAGCTCAGGCTGACTTGGAATTCACTATGTAGTCTCAGGGTGGCCTCAAACTCACAGGGATCCTCCAACCTCTGCCTCCCAAGTGCTGAGATTAAGGTAGTACACCACCACGCCCAGCTCAAGACCTTGAATTTCTAACCTTCCTGCTGCTACCTCCCAAGTGCTGGGATTACAGTCGTGCATCACCACACCTGGGTTACACAGTGTTGGGAATGGAACTCAGGGCTTTGTGCATGCTAGGCAAGCACTCTACCAGCTGAGTGACATCTCCAGCCCCTCTGCTTCCCTTTTATTTGTTGTTGTTGTTTTTTGAGATAGGGTTTTGCTCTAGCCCAGGCTGACCTGGAATTCTCTATGTAGTCTCAAGGTAGACTCCAACTCAGTGATCCTCTTACCTCTGCCTCCTGAGTTCTGGGATTAAAGGCCTGCGCCGCCACGCCTGGCTGCTTCCCTTGTTATTCAGCCAAGGTCCATAGCTCACGGGATGGTGCCACACATATTCAGGGTGAGTCTTCCTTTCTTTTGTTTATTTTTATTTTTATTTATTTTTTAAATATATTTTATTTATTTATCTATTTGAGACAGAGAAAGAGGCAGAGAGAAAGAGAGAGAGAGAGAAAACGGGTGTGCCAGGGCCTCTAGTCACTGCAAACAAACTCCAGATGCATACGTCCCTTGTGCATCCGGCTTACGTGGGTCCTGGAGAGTTGAACCTGGATCCTTTGGCTTTGCAGGCAAATGCCTTAACCACTAAGCCATCTCTCCAGCACTTATTTCTTTCTTTCTTTCTTTTTTTTTTTTTTTTTTTTTTTTTTGAGGTAGGCTCTCACTCTAGCCCAGCCTGACCTGGAATTTACTATGTAGTTTCAGGCTGGCTTTGAACTCACAGTGATCCTCCTACCTCTGCCTCCCATGTGCTGGGATTAAAGTTGTGCACCACCATGCCCGTCCAGCCCTTATTTTATTTATTTATTTATTTTTTAAAGAGGCAGAGGGAGAGAAAGATAGAAAGCGTATGCCAGGGCCTCCAGCCCCTGCAAATGAACTCGGCTCATGCAAGTACCTTAACCGCTAAACCACTGCTCCAGCCCTCCCTTCTTATTTGAACCTTTGGACACACCCTCACAGACACTCACAAGTGCCTCCTAAGTGATCCAAACCCAGGCACCTTGACAATGAAGATAAATCTCCACACTCGGGGCCCTGCTATCACAAAGCTGGGCATTAAACCAGGGGACTCAGACCTGGAGTCCTCGTTCTTGTCATTCAGAGAGCTCTATAGGTTTGGCAGCTCACAGAGAGGGCAATACATGAGAGGTGGACACACAGGCCCTCTTTTTTTCTTTGTTTGTTGTAAAATATTTTATGTATTTATTTGCAAGAAGAGAAAGGCAGAAAGGAGAGAGACAGAGAGAGGGAAAATGGGCATGCCTGGGCCTCTAGCCACTGCAAACAAACTCCAGATGCATGTGCTACTTTGTGCATTTGGCTTTACATGGGTACTGGGGAATTGAACCCCGGTCATTAGGCTTTCAGATAAGTGCCTTAACCACTGAGACATCTCTCCAGGCCCCTCTTTTTTTTGTTTGTTTGCCTTTTGTTTTTCTTGAGGTAGGGTCTCACTCTAGCCCAGGCTGACCAGGAACTCACTCTGTAGTCCCAGGCTGGCCTCAAACTCAAGGCAATCCTCCTACCTCTGTGAGTGTTAGGATTAGAGACATGCACTACCACACCTGGCTTGCCCCTCTTTTTTTTTTTTTTTGGTTTTTGGTTTTTTGAGGTAGGGTCTCACTCTAGCCCAGGCTGACCTGGAACTCACTATGTAGTCTCAGGGTGGCCTCAAACTCACGGGAATCCTCCTACCTCTGCCTCCTGAGTGCTGGGATTAAAGGCGTGCGCCACCACGCCCGGCTGGCTTGCCCCTCTTAAGAGCTGCTACCACAATCCAATCTCTGTCCTCTGAAGACTCATGCCCTTCCCATATACAAAATGCATTCACTCCTTCCCAAGTTCAGTCAAAGTTGCCTCTATTATGTGTCAGCTCAAAGTCAGGCTCCCATCATCTTAGTCGTGTCTGAGATGTGAACGTGAAGCCTCAGGTGTCGTTCTCTCTGGTAAGGCTCCTCTTTTTATTTATTTACATTAAAAAATATTTCATTTGAGCTGGCCATGGTGGCGCACGCCTTTAATCCCAGCACTCGGGAAGCAGAGGTAGGAGGATCGCTGTGAGTTCGAGGCCACCTTGAGACTACACAGTGAATTCCTGGTCAGCCTGGACTAGAATGAAACCCTATCTCAAAAAAAGAAAAACAAAAACAGCAACAAAAAAATATTATTATTATTTTTTCCGGTTTTCTTCGAGGTAGGGTCTCACTTTAGCTCAGGCTGACCTGGAATTCACTCTGTAGTCTCAGGGTGGCCTCGAACTCACAGCGATCCTCCTACCTCTGCCTCCAGAGTTCTGTGATTAAAGGTATGCACCACCATGCCCAGAAAAAAAAAAAAATTATTTATCTGAGAAGGAAAGAGGGGACAGAGGCAGATAGAGACAGATAGAGATGTGGTCTCAGGGTGGCCTCGAACTCACAGCGATCCTCCTACCTCAGCCTCCCAAGTGCTGGGATTAAAGGTGTGCGTTACCACGGCCAGTTAATTCATTTTTTAACATAGGTTGTAGTATGTCCCCTTCCCATCCTTCTTTCCCTGCAGGCCCTCCTCAGTAGGGTTATTGGTGTTCACTGCGGGGGGGGGGGGGATGGCGGAGGGAATAGGGCCTCTGCCTCTGGCGGGAAGCTGTGTGCCCCCGGGTGTTTCTACCAGCCTTGTGGCTCTTACAATCTTCCCCCTTCCCAGCAGTTGCTGAGCCTTGGCGGGTGTGTTGCCAGTAGTGTTGACTTCTCCGTTACAATATGTTTGGGTTCACCACAGTGTTTGTTGCTATTTTCGGGGATGTGGATGTCAGGATAGCACTGGGAGCAATACTGGAATAGCCACTTCCTCCGCAAGTTTCTTCTGGACCCCGGAAGAGGTGGTGGAGGTGGCGCATCTTCTTGGGAGCATTTAGCTGCCTTTTCTTGTGTTGATGGATCTTAAATCTCCCCAGTATTGTCTGTCGTCTGTAAAATAAAACAGATTCTCCCACCAAGGGTGAGGGTTACTTTGACTAAACTGGATATGCCTAGGAAGGTGCCCCTTTCTCTTTGTGGATTTGTGAAAGTAAAGAGACAAGATATCTTTTTTTTTTTTTTTTTTTTTTTTTTTTTTTGAGGTAGGGTCTCTAGCCCAGGCTGACCTGGAATTTACTATGTAGTCCCAGGGTGGCCTGGAACTCACAGTGATCCACCTACCTGTGCCTCCTGAGTGCTGGGATTAAAGGTATGCACCACCACGCCTGGTGAGACAAGTTATCTTTTCCTCCCCCTGGCACACAGTGGCACACTCCTCTGACACAAATCACAACTGTAGACATGTGCCACTCAAAAACTTGGGAAACGAGAGGCAAAGGAAACCTCTAAGCCATCTCACCAGCCCTTGGGATTAATTTTTAAGTAGCATATGTGTTAGTTTAAAAACCCTGAGGGTGGGGCTGGTTTAGTGGTTAAGGCACTTGCCTGCAAAGTCTACTGACCCAGGTTCGATTCCCCAGACCAGACACACAAAGTGGCACATGCATCTGGAGTTCCGTCGCAGAGGCTGAAGCCCCTGGCACACCCATCCTCTCTCTGTGTCTTTTTTCTACCTCTCTTTGCTTGCAAATAAAAATGAATAAAAATATTTTTAAAAATTATTTACTTATTTACTTGAGAGAGAGAGAGAAAGAGGCAGAGATGGGCGCGCCAGGCCTCCAGCCACTGCAAACGGGCCTCCAGTCACGTGCACCACCTTGTGCATCTGGCTTACGTGGGTCCTGGGGAATTGAACCTGGGTCCTTTGGCTTTGCAGGCAAACACCTTAACCGCTAAACCATCTCTTCAGCCCAAAAATGAATAATTTTTTTTGTTTTGTTTTTGGAGGTAGGGTCCCACTCTAGCTCAGGCTGACCTGGAATTCATTATGGAGTTTCAGGGTGGCCTCAAACTCATGGCAATCCTCCTACCTCTGCCTCCTGAGTGCTGGGATTAAAGGCGTGCACCACCACACCCGGCTAATAAAAATATTTTAAAGCCTGAAGATGGCTATGAGGGAATTATGAAATCACTGTTCTGCTTCTCCCCTCTCCCTTTACTTTTTTCCTCCCCTTCTCAGTCCCCAGAAGCAAATACTGTCAATTTGTTTCTTTTTCTATCTTTTTTTTTTTTGCGTTTTTAAAAAATATTTTATTTCTTTCTTTATTGACAGAGAGAGAGAGGAAGAAGCAGAGAGAAAGAGAAAATGGGCACACCAGGGCCCCCAGCCACTGCAAATGAACTCTAAACAGATGCACCTCCGTGCATCTGGTTTACATGGGTCCTGGGAAATTGAACCAGGGTCCTTAGGCTTCGCAGGCAAATGCCTTAACTGCTAAGTCATTTCCCCTGCCCCCCTTTTTTGTTTGTTTCTTTGTTTTTTGAGGTAGGGTCTTGCTCTAGGCCAGGCTGACCTCAAACTCACCACAATCCTCCTACCTCTGCCTCCCAAGTGCTGGGATTAAAGGCATGCACCACTGTGTCTGACTTATTTCATTATTTATTTATTTATTTATTTGAGACAGAGAGAGTAGGCACACGAGGGCCTCCAGCTACTGCAAACAAATTCTAGTCACATGCACCACCTTGTGCATCAAACTTATGTGGGTCCTAGGGAATCAAACCTGGGTCCTTTGGTTTTGTGTGCAAGTGCCTTAACTGCTAAGCCATCCCTCCAACCCTTGTTTCATTTTTTAAAATTAATTTATTTATTTTTATTAAATATTACCATTCTTTTTGTTGTTGTTGTTGTTGTTTTTATTTATTTATTTGAGAACGACAGACAGAGAGAGAAAGAGGCAGATAGAGAGAGGGAGAGAGAATGGGCACGCCAGGGCCTCCAGCCACTGCAAACGAACTCCAGACGTGTATGCCCCCTTGTGCATCTGGCAAACTTGGGTCCTGGGGAGTCAAGCCTTGAACCTGGGTCCTTAGGCTTCATAGGCAAGCGCTTAACCGCTAAGCCATCTCTCCAGCCCATAAAATTAATTTTTTATTAACAACTTCTATGATTGTAAACAATATCCCATGGTAATGCCCTCCCCCCACTTTCCCCTCCCCCTCTCAATCAGTCTTTCTTTAATTTCGATGTCATTATCTTTTCCTCCTATTATGATGGCCTTGTGTAGGTAGTGTCAGGCACAGCGAGGTCATGGATATCCAGACCATTTTGTGTCTGGAGGAGCACGTTGTAAGGAGTCCTACCCTTCCTTTGGCTCTTATATTCTTTTCACCACCTCTTTCGCAATAGACCCCGAGCCTTGGAAGGTGTGATAGAGATTGTTCAGTGCTGAGCACTCCTGTCACTTCTTCCCAGCACCATGATGCCTTCTGAGTCGTCCCAAGGTCACTGCCATCTGAAAAGAGAAGGTTCTCTACCAAAAGTGAAAGTAGCATTAGTATAAGGGTATGAACATTAAGAGAAGTGCTTACTGGGCAGTTTGATAAGCATAGTATATACATTTAGCCAGACAGCAGCAGACGTTACACCCCTAGAGCTCATGACTACCCCTGTTGTAGGTTTTCAGTATCAGGGATGTATTCTTTCCCATGGAGAGGGCCTCCAGTCCAGTTAGAGGGCAGTTGGTTTGCATCATGACAGACGTGCCACTATTGCACCCATTGGCTCATTTGGCCTTGCTGGCCATATATAAGGTTTGCAGTGTCCACTGTTGAATATCTTCACTGGTGATTTCTCTCTCTCCCATCGAACTGCATGCAGAATGGCTTCTTCCAGCTTTCTAACAGCTGGTCTACATGGAGGAGATTATCAGTTCAGTTCCAGCAGGATTTCACTATGTAGTTTCAGGGTGGTCTTGAACTCAAGGCAATCCTCCCACCTCTGCCTCCAGAATGCTGGGATTAAAGGCATGCGCCACCATGCCTGGCTGTTGTTTATGTTGTATATATACTTCATTGACTGGTTGGCTGGGGCTACAATGAGTTCTTGAATTAAAAAGCATCAGGGAGCTGGGTGTGGTGAAGGCAGAGGTAGGAGGATCATCATGAATTCAAGGCCACACTGAGACCACATAGTGAATTTCAGGTCAGTCTGACCTACAGTGAGACCCTACCTTGAAAAACCAAATAAAGAAAAGCATCAAGGGTTGGAGAAATGGCTTAGCAGTTAAGGCACTTGACCTAATGACCCAAGTTTGATTCCCCAGTACATACAGCCAGTTGCACAGAGTGGCATATGCATCTGGAGTCCGTTTGCAGCAGCCGGCTGCCCTGACATGCCTAGTCTCTCTGTTTGTCTCTCTTCTATCCCTCTCTACTTGCAAATAAATAAATATTTTTTTTAAAAAAAGAAAATATATTTCAAAATAAATAAATAAAAAGCATCAGGTATGAGACAAAAATCCCACATATTTCATTATTATCACTCAGAACTTGGTCAATATCTTCCCAACTCTTTTTATTTTCCAGTTTTGTCATTCTGTTTATCTTTGTGTGTGTTTGAAACTGTCTCACTCTGTAACCCAGGCTGGCCTGGAACTCACCATGCATCCTAGACTAGCCTTGAACTCACAGCAATCCACTTGCTTCAACCTCCTGAGGTTTATAGGCATGATCCACCAGGCCCAGCTGCCTATCCTTTTTCAAATTGAATGTCAAAACTGAGCACAGTGGCTCAAGCCTTTAATCCCAGCACTTAGGAGGCTGAGGTAGGAGAATCACCATGAGTATGAGGTCATCCTGGGCTACAGTGAGACCTATCTCAAAAAACCATAACAAAAATTAAATTCCAGTGGGGCATGGTAGCGCACACCTTTAATCCCAGCATTTGGGAGGCAGAGGTAGGAGGATCGCTGTAAGTTTGAGGCCACCCTGAGACTACATAGCGAATTCTTGTCAGCCTGGGCTAGAGCGAGACTCTACCTCAAAAAATAAATAAATAAATAAATAAAAGAAGAAAAAGAAGGAAAAAAAAAAGAGAAAGAAAAAAATGTTTAATGTGATATGCCAAATTATTGCCAATTTCTTTCTGGGAATAAGTAAAGAGAGAGAGGTAGTTTTGTTTTCTACTTCCCATGTATTTTATGTATTTACAGAGAAATATCTTTTCAGTTTTTTACACAGTATATACAGGAAGATAGTCTTGTTCAAAAAACAAATGTGAGGGCTGGAGGGATGGCTTAGCAGTTAAGATGTTTGCCTGCAAAGCCAAAGGACCCAGGTTTGATTCCCTAGGACCCACATTAGCCAGATGCAGAAGGGGGAGCATGCATCTGGAGTTCGTTTGCAGTGGCTGGAGGCCCTGGCACACCCATTCTCTCTCTCTCTCTCTCTCTGCCTCTTTCTTTCTCTCAAATAAATAAAATTTTTAAAAAATTAAGTACCAAGCTAAGTATGATGGTACATGCCTGTAATCCCAACATTCCAGAGGCTAAAGCAGAAGGTTTTCTGTGCCTTTTAAACCAGCCTGGCATTCATGGTGAGTTTCAGACTAGCCTGGATTACAAAATGATACTCAATCTCCACAAAGCAAAACCGAACAGATCAAGACATTAAATGCAATACCACTCTATTCTAACTTAATGGATGTAATATTTATTTCTGAGACTTAAAAAAATTTTTTTTGTTTATTTTTATTTGACAGTGACAGACCAAGAGACAGAGGCAGAGAGAGAGAAAATGGGTGCGCCAGGGCCTCCAGCCACTGCAAACAAACTCCAGACGCGTGCTCCCCCTGTGCATCTGGCTAACGTGGGTCCTGGGGAATCGAGCCTTAAACTGTGGTCCTTAGGCTTCACAGGCAAGCGCTTGACTGCTAAGCCAGCTCTCCAGCCCAATTTCTGAGACTTTTAATGACAATTGCACTGAGTTTTTCTTGTGTTCAGATGGTCTCACTCTAGCCCAGGCTGACCTGAAATTCACTATGTAGTCTCAGGGTGGCCTTGAACTCACCATGACCGGCAGTGTCTCCTCACATAATTAAAATTTAAATTTACATCTGTATATACTATTGTTATATAGGCTCATGTCACCCCAACAGAGGTATGTGGAACTTTAGTGACCATTGTTATCCCCTGAAGAGCAAATGACATGTACTGTCCCTCACCCCCATGGTGGGGCAGGATCAGCAATGTGTACCTCAGCTTGCCTGGGAGACCCTATCACCTGAGCGGCTCCTTATGGAAAGAGTCCTGCCTCTGGATGCCTTGGGAACTAAGTCAGATTCTAGTACTGGGTCATTTTAGACGCTGGACTCCGTCCTTCTGAGTCTACAAAGCTAAGCAGAGATAAGACCTCTGCCCTCGCCCCCATGTTATGTGGATTCACTGCAGGGTCTTTGGAAGGCATCTAATCCTCTCCATGCAGATAGGATTGTGATGGCTGGGGGGGGGGGTTTCCACCCGCGGTGGGGGCGGGAATCCTTCAAGATGCCATGTGTGAGGCTATGAGGAGCACTTGGCAGCAGGCCTCAGTTTTCCTGATGATGTCATGCAGAGTTCGGCCTCAGTGCTCTTGACCAACTCTTGTTCCTTAGCATCACCTTCCTGTTCCAAGGCCCATCTCCGGAGTTTCTGGCCTCATAGGTCAGAGTGAGGCTCACACTTGTTTTGAAATGCTTCCTTAATGATTCTCTTATGCAGCCCAGCCTCAGCCACAGACTAGGTGATTTGGAAACTCCCTTTCAATGCTCAGAATATTCCTAGGTCTGCTGGGGATTGCCAGGCTACAGGCACAGATGGTGGTACCGGCTGGGCTGGGGCCTCCACAGCAGTTCTGGGCTCCCCTTCTCCACTCAGCTCCAAGCAGGACCCTTTCCCCAGCCAGCAGGGAACCCAAATTGCAGTGGTGAGAGTGATTCAGACTGTGGGGTCACAGCTGCACACCTGGCAGGGGGCCACCACTGTGGCCCATGCAGTCTAATGAAACACAGAGTGGCGGTGCCTGCTAGGCTGGGCTGGGGTGGCCAGCTGTCTAGGGGACAAGCTTAGGCAGTGAGGGTTGCTACCTGGGAGGGGCTGCAACTAAAAAAAAAATTTTTTTTTTTTACCCTATCAAAATAATTCATGAGGGCTGGAGAGATGGCTTAGCGGTTAAGCGCTTGCTGTGAAGTCTGAGGACCCCGGTTCGAGGCTCGATTCCCCAGGACCCACGTTAGCCAGATGCACAAGGGGGTGCATGCATCTGGAGTTCGTTTGCAGTGGCTGGAGGCCCTGGCATGTCCATTCTCTCTCTCTATCTGCCTCTTTCTCTCTCTGTCTGTCGCTCTCAAATAAATAAATGAAAATAAACAAAAAATTATTTAAAAAAATTCATGATCATTATAAAAACCTTCAAAAATACAGAGCAAGCTAAGGAAAGAGAACTGAAAATCACGTATAAATATAATTCACCAGACAGCAATAATCTCTGCTGACATTTTGGAATGTGGTCAGGCACCGTTGTTGGGATATACCCTACGAAGTATGTTGTTAGCTGATTTGGTCTCGTGCACACATCATAGCATGAACTTACACAAACTAAGATGCCTATGACATCTGACAATAGGTGACCACTGTCATATATGTGGGCTATTGTTGATTGACATGTCATTATGTGGTCAACAACTGTTTTTCCAAATGTTTATGTCATGACCCTGACAGTGGTTGCATGTTTATTTCCAGGCAGGTGACAGCTGAGCCTTGTATATTTTTAAAAACTTTTTATTATTTATCTGAGAAAGAGAAAGAGAGAGAGAGAGAAAGAGGCAGAGAGAGAATGGGTGTGCCAGGGTCTCCAGCCAGTGCAAGAGAACTCCAGATGCATGCACCCCCTTGTGCATCTGGCTTATGTGGGTCCTGGGGAATCGAACTGGGGTCCTTTGGCTTTGCAGGCAAACGCCTTATCCATTAAGCCATCTCTCCAGCCCATGAGCCTTATATTTATTACCTTTTGTTATCCCCATGGGACATAGAGTTGAGTTCTCCTACAACAACCTCACCAGTGAAAAAATGGGCAGGGTCACAACTAGGCACTGGACTTCAAATCCAAGTCTGCCTGCTGTGATGTTGTACAACTAATTCCCATCAGTCAGTGACATGGACTTAACCCACAAGACAGGAACTGACCCAGGAAAGAGAGTCCTGGGTCTTTTGCTTGTAACATCTCTTCATCTTTCCCAAAAGTCATTTAAATGCTTCTTCAGTTTCACAAGTAATCACTAGTAGTAAATCAGAAGATACCATTTTGTTTTTTGTAATGTGACACTGACATTCAAAAATTTTTTATTTAGCCGGGCGTGGTGGCACACGCCTTTAATCCCAGCACTCCGGAGGCAGAGGTAGGAGGATTGCTGTGAGTTCGAGGCCACCCTGAGACTACATAGTGAATTCCAGGTCAGCCTGGGCTAGAGTGAGACCCTACCTTGAAAAACCAAAAAAAAAAAAAAATTTTTTTTATTTATTTGCACATGTGTTTATGTGTGTTTCTTACTCTTGCAAATGAATGTCAGCCACTTGCAGCACTTTAAAAAAATTTTATTTTATGTTATTTTTTTATTTTTTATTTATTTATTTATTTATTTTTGGTTTTTCGAGGTAGGGTCTCACTCTAGCCCAGGCTGACCTGGAATTCACTATGAAGTCTCAGAGTGGCCTTGAACTCACGGCGATCCTCCTACCTCTGCCTCCCGAGTGCTGGGATTAAAGGCGTGTGCCACCACGCCCGGCTTAAATTTTATTTTATATTTATGTATTTATTTGATAGAGAAAGAGGGAGAGAGAGAGGGAGAGAATGGGCGTGCCAGGGCCTCCAGCCACTGCAAACGAACTCCAGATGCGTGCGCCCCCCTGTGCATCTGGCTAACGTGGGTCCTGGGGAATCGAACCTGGGTCCTTTGGCTTTGCAAGCAAACACCTTAACTGCTAAGCCATCCCTCCAGCCCCCAGCCCTTTTTTTTTTAAATCTGGCTTATGTGGGTGGCTTGAGAATTGTGCATGAGCAGGCTTTGCAAGTAAGTATATTTAGCAGCTGAGCCATCTTCCTAGACCCATGACGTTGACTTTTGTTTTGTTTTGTTTTGTTTTGTTTTTTTGTTTTTCAAGGTAGGGTCTCACTCTGGCCCAGGCTGACCTGGAATTCACTCTGTAATGTCAGTGTGGCTTTGAACTCATGGTGATCCTCCTACCTCTGCCTCCTGAAAGCTGGGATTAAAGGCGTGTGCCATCATCATGCCTGGCTTGACACTGACTTTTTTTTTTTTTTTTTCCAAGTACGGTCTCACTCTAGCTCAGGCTGACCTGGAATTCATGATGTATTCTCAGGGTGGCCTTGATCTCATGGTGGTCCTCCTACCTCTGCCTCCCAAGTGCTATGATTAAAGGCATACCCCACCATACCTGGCTTGTGACATTGACATTTTAAAATAAAATGCTACTGGGTGGCACACACCTATAAGTTTAGTACTCAGGAGGCAGAGGTAGGAACATGGTGAGTTCTAGGCCAGCCTGGGCTACACAGCAAGATCTTGATGTTCATGAATGGATGAATGAACTGAAAATACATACGTGCAAATGGGAAGATTTAAATATTCAAACACCTGGTCTCAGTAATTCCATTTGAAGGAAACTATCCTAAGGAGATAGAGAGTTCATAGACTTACCGGAATGTTTATTGACACTATTCAGAGGTACGAAAATCATTGTGGAAAATAACATGAACATAAACATGCAACTTCAGAAACTTATACCCACTAAATATCATGCCACAAAGTATATTTAACACAAAAACAGTTCATATAATCTGGGCATGGTGGTGCACTCGGAAGGCTGCGGTAGGAGGAATGCTGTGAGTGTGAGGCCGCCCTGAGACTACATAGTGAAATCCAGATTAGCCTGGGCTAGAGTGAGACCCTACCTCAAAAACAAAAAAAGTTCAGGTATAAATACACATATACCAAAAGAGATAGGGTATGACCTTGATTTGGTAAATTTTTCAAAGTAAATTCATATAAATTAAGCAAATTTCAGTCTTAGGGACAGTCAGAGCTCAGCAGTAGAGCTGTTGCCTAGCATACGTGAGGCCCCAGATTTGATCTCCAGTAGCATCCTTCCAAAAAGCTTCAGTCTTCTTTTTTTTTTTGAGGTAGGGTCTTACACTAGCCCAGGCTGGCCTGGAATTCACTATGTAGTCTCAGGCTGGCCTTGAACTCAAAACAATCTTCCTACATCTGCCTCTTGAGTGCTGGGATAAAAGGCATGTGCCACCACGCCTGGCTCCAATTCTTATTTTTAATGGTGAGATTTACCAATTGTTTGATATTTTCATAGGTTCCTGTATTTTCTAAATATTTTTGTCCTGTATGTACATTCCTTTTGAAAGTTCTTATTGGGCTGGAGAGATGGATCAGTGGTTAAGGCGCTTGCCTTCAAAGCCTAAGGACCCTGGTTTGATTCCCCATGTAAAGCCAGATGCATAAAGTGGCACATGCATCTGGAGTTCATTTGCAGTGGCTCTGATGCACCCATTCTCTCTCTTTCTATCTGTCTCTCTTTAAGTTTAAAAGAAAAAGATTTGTAGCCTGGTGAGCACGCCTTTAATCCCAGCACTCAAGAGGCAGATGTAGGAAGATGGCCGTGAGTTTGAGGCCACCCTGAGACTACATAGTGAATTCCAGGTCAGCCTGAGCTAGAATGAGACCCAACCTCAAAAAAAAAAAAAAAAAAAAAAAAAAAAAAAAAAGGAGGCAGAGAGAGCTCACACTAGAATTCCTAACAAATTGGCCACTAGGGTAACCAGTGCTTGATTCTGCAGGCTTCTCTGAGGAACCCTAGGAGATGTGCTTTGGAACTCTTTGCTGATTATGAAAATCTGGCTTTGGTCAAAGTGCCTCACAGTAAAGATCTGTGCACATATGAATACTGAGAGCGGGGGCTAGAAAGATGGCTTAGCAGTTAAGGCGTTTGAAAAGCCAAAAGACCCAGGTTCGACTCCCCAGGACCCACATAAATCAGATGCACAAGGGGGCACACACATCTGGAACTCATTTGCAGTGGTTAGAGACCCTGGTGCGCCCATTCTTTCTCTCTCTAGATGCCTATTTCTGTATCTATATCTTTCTCAAATAAATAAATGAAAATTAAAAAAATATGAATGCTGAGAGGGTTTCTGAGGCCCCATATCAGAGGAAACCTGGGGTAGAGAACAGCACACATTGTCTCACACTTTCTAAATCAAGAATGCTGGGAGGTTCTGGCTTAGTATTCCCAAAGTGGTTGTAGTCATGGTGTCTGAAGACCCTTCAGTTTTCTGGAAGCTTCACTGGAGCTACAGAATTAACTTCCAGGCTAACTCCTTGGCATGCCTGAGGCAGAAACCTCAGTTCTTCATCTCATGAGGTCTCCACTGGTTGCTTGAGTATCAACCTTACAGCATGGTGAGATTCCCCCAGAGCAAGAGATTCACAAGAGGAGGGAGGTTGGGCTCTTTTTCTTTTTCCTACTGTACTAGCGACTGAACCTGGGCCTCTAACAAGTTAGGTAAGCACCCTACCACTGGACTATATTTGCTACTCTTCTTTTAGATATTTTCATTTATTATCTATTTGCAAGGACACAGAGACTGGGCATGCCAGGGCCTCCTGTCACTGCAAACAAACTCTAGACACATGCACTGCTTTGCACATCTGGCTTTAGTTAGATATTGGGGAATTGACTGGGCTGTCAGGCTTTGCAAGCAAGTGACTTAACCATTGGGCCATCTCCCCAGCTCCCAGCCCTCTTTTAAATTATATATTTTTGATTTTTTTTTTTTTTTGAGGTAGGGTCTCGCTCTAGCCCAGGCCGGCCTGGCACTATGTAGTCTCAGGGTGGCTTCCAACTCACAGCAATCTTCTCACCTCTGCCTCCTGAGTGCTGGGATTAAAGGTATGCACCATCACACCCGACTCTTTTTTTTTTTTTTGGTTTTTCGAGGTAGGGTCTCACTCTAGTCCAGGCTGACCTGGAATTCACTATGGAGTCTCAGGGTGGCCTCGAACTCACGGCGATCCTCCTACCTCTGCCTCCCGAGTGCTGGGATTAAAGGCGTGCGCCACCACGCCCGGCTCCGACTCTTTAAATTATATTTTGAGACAAGAGCTCACTAAATTGCTCAGGCTGTCCTCAAATTTGTGCCCCTCCTACCTCAGTCACCTAAGTAGATGGAATTACAGGTGTGCGTCTGTTTTTAGCACTACTTCTTGGAAGGAGTAACATTAATTTTGTGGACATATTTTAATACACTATAGAAATGATCCCTGAAGATGGGCGTGGTGGGGCATGTCTTTAATCCCAGCATTCAGGAGGCAGAGGTGTGAGGATTGCTGTGAGTTCGAGGCCACCCTGAGACTACATAGTCAGTTCCAGGTCAGCCTGGGCTAGAGTGAGACTCTACCTCAAAAAACCAAAAAAGAACAAAAAACAAATGATCCCTGAAAGTATAGTCTTTTGAGACATGTTTTAAATCTATCACATTATCATATCTAGTCCATATAGATCTGAACATCCTGAAGAACATCGGTCTATTATAGAAATAACATCATGTTGAAGCCTTGAGGAGACATGCTATCACAGAACAGAAGAGAGATTCTAGCAAGATTCTGGGGCCTCTCACACCAGTGAAGTGTGTAGGGAGCTAATAGAAGGAACCATTCGTGGTTTTGGGGTCCTGGAATTAGTATATTTCATATTCACCAAGAAAATTGTTTGGACTTCCTTATTAAGCCACAAGAGGGACTGGTAAGTTTGAGTGAGGCCAAGAGCAAGAAAGATGGCAGCTGGCCCATTCTGTGTTACAAGCAACCTTGTCAGGAAACTTGGTAACAATATCAATTTCTCTGGAAAAAAAAAAAAAAAAAAAAAGACTTGTGAAGAATGTTTAGCAAACTGAGAGCTACATACCATTCAGGAAACCGTTCTAGACTTGGGGAGATGGCTCAACGGTTAAAGGCACTTGCTTGCAAAGCTTGCCAGCCAGGGTTAAATTCCCCAGTACCCATGTAAAGCCATATGCACAAAGTGGTGCATGTATCTGGAGTTCATTTACAGCACACAAAACAGTTTCTTGAGCCTGGCGTGGTGGTGCACGCCTTTAATCCCAGCACTTGGGAGGCAGAGGTGGGAGGATCTCCAAGAGTTTGAGGCCACTCTGAGACTACATAGTGAATTCCAGCACAGCCTGAGCTAGAGTGAGACCTACCCTACCTCAAAAATCAAAACAACAAGAACAACAACAACAAAAACAAAAAAACAAAAAACAAAAACCAATTCCTTGACTCTTGAGGGAGAGAAAAGAATGGTGGACTTCTGTTCCCTTCAGCCACTAATAAATCACACTGTCCACCCATCCTTCCACTATGATTCTGCGCTCAATAAGCGAGTGAAGCCCAAGCCAGCTGCCAGACAAGAGACACCCCCTAAGATGTTCATATCTAGGCAGTATCATGCTTTAATAGATATTAGCTTGTTTTTGTTTGCTTGCTTTTAACAATATGTACTGCTTCATGAATTTGCATGTCATCCTTGCACAAGGGCCATGCTAATTTTTGTATTCCAATTTTAGTATAAGTGCTGCTGAAGTGAGCACTTGATTTTTCTTTTTTTTTTGGAAATAGGGTTTCCAGGCTGACCTGGAACTCACTCTGTAGTCTCAGGCTGGTCTCGAACTCACCACAATCCTCCTACCTCAGCCTCCTGAGTGCTGGGATTATAGGCATGCACCAACCAAGCAGAGCTTCATTTAGCTTTTTCTTTTTAATTAATTAATTACTTTTCCTTTTTTTTAATGCGACTAAATATTGTATTTATTTATGAGAGTATGAGAAAGAGGATGAGAAAGAGAGACAGACAGACAGAGAATGGGCATGCCAGAGTCTCCAGCCCCTGCAAACAAATTCCAGATGCATGCTCCCCCAGTGCATCTGGCTTCTATGTGGGTACTGGGGAATCGAACCTGGGTCCTTTAGCTTTGCAGGCAAGCACCTTAAGTGCTAAGCCATCTCTCCAGCCCTTTTTTATTTATTTGAAAGCAGAGAGAGAAAGAGAGAAGAGAAACACAAAGAGAATGGGTAAGCTATGGACTCCTGTCGCTGCAAACAAACTCCAGATACATGCACCACCTTGTACATCTGACTTTGCATGGGCACTGGAGAATCAAACCCAGGTCCTTAGGCTTTGTAGGCAAGTGCCTTAACTACTAAGCCATTTCTCCAGCACAAGCCCCAGGCCCAGCTCCAATGTTAGCTTTTTGTTTTCTTTGTCCAGCCCAAGCCCCAGGTCCAGCCCCAATGTTAGTGTTTGTTCTTTTGTTTTGAGGTAGGTTCTCACTCTAGAATGGAATGGAATCTATTATGTAGTCTTAGGGTGGCCTCAAACTCACAGTGATTCTCCTACCTCTGTCTCTCAAGTGCTGTAATTAAGGTGTGTGTCACCATGCCTGACCTAGCATTTTTTGTTTGTTTATTTGTTTGTTTTTCAAGGTAAGATCTCGCTCTAGCCCAGGCTGACCTGGAATTCACTGTGTAGTCTCAAGGTAGCCTTGAACTCATAGCAATCCACCTACCTCTGCCTCCAGAGTGCTGGGATTAAAGGTGTTTGCCACCACGTCCAGCTTTCTTCTTTTCTTTAACACTTTATTATTTATTTATTAGAAAGAAAGTGAGAGAGTGGCTGCTCCAGGGCCTCTAGCCACTGCAAATAAATTCCAGCCACTTGTACCAACATGTGCATCTGGCTTATATGGTTTCTGGGGAATCAACCTGAGTCCTGGGCTAGAGAGATTGCTTAGTGGTTAAGGCACCTGCCTGTGAAGCCTAAGGACCCAGGTTCAATTCCCCAGTGCCCATGTAAACCAGATGCACAAGGTGGTGCATGCATCTGGAGTTTGTTTGCAGTTGCTGGAGGCCCTGCTGCACCCATTCTCTCTCTCTCCCTGCCTCTGTCTCTCAAATAAATAAAATACTTTTTAATGCTACCTAAGATTGGAGAGATGGCTCGGAGGTTAAGGCACCTGCCTGCAATACCTGACTACCTAGGTTTGATTCCCCAGTACCCACATAAAGCCAGATGCACAAAGTGGTGCATTCATCTGGAGTTCATTTGTAGTGCTAGATGCCCTGACACACTCATTCACCCCCATCTCTTCTCTCTCTCTCTTTGTGCTTGCAAATAAATAAATTAATTAATTAAAAATATTTTTGGGCTGGAGGGATGGCTTAGCATTGAAGGCATTTGCCTGCAAAGCCAAAGGACCCAGGTTCAATTCCCCAGGACCCACGTTACCCAGATGCACAAGGGGGCGCATGTGTCTGAAGTTCATTTGCAATGGCTGGAGGCTCTGGTGTGACCATTCTCTCTCCCTCTCTCTTTGTCAAATAAATATTAAAATTTAAAAAAAATGAAAAATGAAGTTATGAAATTTGCAGGAAAATGGATCTGCAATATACTAAGTGAGGTAACCCAGACCCAGAAAACCAAACGTTGCATATTCTCTCTCATATGTGGATCCTAGCTATAGATGATTAGACTTCTGTGTAAGTAGGAAGAAAACTCAGTAGCACAGGCCAGTAAGCTTGAAAGGAGATATAAAGGGAATAGAAAGGGGGTGGCTACCTAACAGGATGGTATTGTATTGTATAAGTATAAGAACAGATTAATGGGGGTGAAAAGGCGTAAGTGAGGTCAGGGGAAGAGATTGAATAAAGGAAAGGTGGAGGGAGGGCTAATCAAAATGTAAGAGGATATAAATAAGTCATATGGAAATGTACTTTCTTGGACAATGGGACACACAGGAGTCATAGATTGTTACTAGAAAATTTTCAGTGCCAGGAATGGGATACCTTGCAGTTAGTTGTTGGCCAGGGAGGTCCCTGATGCCTCCAAAACATTACAGGACATTGCTGAGACCCTTGGTTTCCCACCAGGAATAGATGGTAAGACCCTACTGCTGATGACTCCACATACTTGGGCTGCAAGGTCACTGAGAAACCCTGCTGGAGCTGAGCTGATAACCTCCTCCATGTAGACCAGCTGACAGAAAACTGGAAGAAGCCATTCTGCATGTAGTTCAATGGGAGAGAGAGAGAAATCACCAGTGAAGATACTCAACAGTGGACACTGCAAGCCTTATATTTGGCCAGCCAGGCCAAATGAGCCAACGGGTGCAATAGTGCCATGTTTGTTACGGGGGAAACCAACCGCCCTATATTTTGACTGGAGGCCCGCTCCATGGGAGGGAATACATCCCTGATACTGAAAACCTACAACAGGGGTAGTCATGAGCCCTAGGGGTGTAACATCTGCTGCTGTCTGGCTAAATGTATATACTATGCTCAACAAACTGCCCAGTAAGCACTTCTCTTAATGTTCATTCCCATATATTAATGCTACTCTCACTTTTGGTTAGAGAATCTTCTCTTTTCATATGGCAGTGACCTTGGGATGACTCAGAAAGCACTATGGTGCTGAGAAGAAGAAGAAGAGGAGTGCTCAGCACTGCAATATCCCAATCACACCTTCCATGGCTCAGGGTCCATTGCAGAAGAGGTGGCAGAAATAATGTAAGAGCCAAGGGAAAGGTAGAACTCCTTACAACGTGCTCCTCCAGACACAAAATGGCCTGAATATCCATGACCTCACAGTGCCTGACACTACCTACACAGACCATCATAATAGGAAGGAAAGATGATGACATCAAAATAAAAGAGAGACTGATGGAGAGGGGCGGGGATATGATGAAGAGTGAAGCTTCAAAGGGGAAAGTGGAGGGAGGGAGGGAATTACCATGGAATATTGTTTACAATGATGGAAGTTGTTAATTTAAAAAGTGAAAAAATAACAAAATTTTTAACAAAATGCTAACTAGGGACAGGCATGGGACAGGCATGATGGTGAATGCCTTTAATTCTAGCATTTGGGAAGCACAGGTAGCCTTGGCTACAGAGTGAGTTTCAGGTCAGCCTGAGCTATTATTATATTTTTAAATTTTTATTTATTTATTTTGTTATTTTTCAGGTAGGGTCTCACTCTAGCCCAGGATGACTTGAAATTCACTTTGTAGTCTCAGGGTGGTCTTGAACTCATGGAGATCCTCCTACCTCTGCCTCCCAAAGGCTGGGATTAAAGGTGTGTTCCACCACACCCTTTTCTCTTTTTTTCTTTTTCTCAATTTTTATTAACATTTTCCATGATTATAAAAAATATCCCATGGTGCTACCCTCCCTCCCCCCCACTTTCCCCTTTGAAATTCCATTCTCCATCATATCCCCTCCCCTTCTCAATCAGTCTCTCTGTTATTTTGATGTCATGATCTTTTCCTCCTCTTATGATGGTCTTGTGTAGGTAGTGTCAGGCACTATGAGGTAATGGATATCCAGGCCATTTTATGTCTGGAGGGAGCACATTGTAAGGAGTCCTACCCTTCCTTTGGCTATTACATTCTTTCTGCCACCTCTTTTGCATTAGACCCTGAGCCTTGGAAGGTGTGATCGAGATGTTAGTCAGTACTCCAGTCACTTCTTTCCAGCACTATGATACCTTCTGAGTCATCCGAAGGTCACTGCCATCTGAAAAGAGAAGATTCTCTACCCATAGTGAGAGTAGCATTAATATAAGGGTATAAATATTAAGAGAACCACCACACCCTTTTCTATGAAAGGATTAAGACAGAAAATTTTATTCCTATGTTAATTGAAACTAGTCAGTTTGGGAAATTTAGCTGTTAAATCTCTCTAAAGTCTATTTCTTTTTTTGTTTGTTCATTTTGGTTTTTCAAGGTAGGGTCTCACTCTAGTTCAGGTGAGCTGAAATTCACTAAGTAGTCTCAGGGTGGCCTTGAACTCACAGTGATCCTTCTACCTCTGCCTCCCGAGTGTTGGGATTAAAGGCATGCGCCACTACATCCAGCTTCTAATGTCTGTTTCTCAGAAGGTCAGATAAACAGTTTAGTTTCTGCTTCGTGAAGTAGAAGTTTAGTGTGAGTGACCCCATTTTGATTTTTTGTTTTGTTTTGTGGGTTTTTTTTTTGGGGGGGGGGTTGTTTGTTTTTTGTTTTGTTTTTCTAGGCAGGGTCTTGCTCTAGCCCAGGCTGACCTGGAATTCACTATGTAGTGTCAGGGTGGCCTGGAACTCTCTGGGAGCCCCTACCTCTGCCTCCCAAGTGCTCGGATTAAGGGTGTGTGCTACCACACCCAGTTCCTATTTTGAATTTTGATGTTGGTCTATTGAGGCCTCATGCAAGAGTTTAATCCAAATGCAAAATAGTGGGTTCTTGTAATTTTGATTTAGGGATCTCTCCCTTTGGTCAGACTCTCCCCACCTTACCACGTTAGTGCTGTTCTTACCATTATTTGGGACTCACCATATCATTCCTAGGTTAGGTGTGTACGTATTGGTTTGGGTGTCTTCATATTTGAGGAGAGCTGTTTTGTAAAACATTTGTCCTTTGATTGATAATTCCATGAGGCATGGGACTACCTTATTTCTTATAGAAACCTAATGGTAATTGTAAGGTATTTTCTTATCTGACCATTTTGTTTGTTTGTTTGTTTGTTTGTTTGTTTTTTGAGACAGAATCTGACTCTATCCCACTCTGGCCTGGGATTTATGTTAAACCTCCAACCTCAGCCTCCCAAGTGCTGGGATTACAGATGTGTGGCACCACACACAGCTGTTACGCCTGACATCTTTTGCCTTTCTTCCTTCCTTCCTTCCTTCCTTTCTTTCTTTCTTTCTTTCTTTCTTTCTTTCTTTCTTTCTTTCTTTCTTTCTTTCTTTTCTTCATTTCTTTCCTTCCTTCCTTTTGTTGTTGTTTATTTTTATTTATTTATTTGAGAGCGACAGACAGAGAAAGAGGAGGAAGAGAGAGAGAGCATGGGTGTGCCAGGGCCTCCAGCCACTGCAAATGAACTCCAGACGCGTGCGACCCCTTGTGCATCTGGCTAACGTGGGTCCTGGGGAATGGTACCTCGAACCAGGGTCCTTAGGCTTCACAGGCAAGCGCTTAACCGCTAAGCCATCTCTCCAGCCCTCTTCTTTCTTTCTTTCTTTTTTTTTTATGAGAGATAAATTGGCACACAAGTGCTTCTAGCCACTGTGGCAATCGAACTCCAGACACATGATTTTGTATGTCTGGTTTATGTAGGTTCTGGTGAATCTAACCTGGGTTCTTAGTCTTCACAGTCAAGCCATGTCTATAGCCCTTGCCTATCTTTCTATGCTTATAAATGAATGGTTCTTATAGAGTTGTAAGTAGAAATTATAGTGAAAATGTTTAATATCTGGACTAGGTATATGGCTCAGTAATGAAGGTTCTCGCTTGCAAAGCCTGCTAACCAGGTTTCAACTCACCAGCATCCATATAAAGCTGGATACAAAATGGCACATGACTCTCCAAAGCCTGTGAGCCAGCTAGTCTGGTGTTTGGTTTCAGTCTGGCAGTTGGTTTGCAGTGGCAAAAGACCTTGTACCAGGAGACTGGAGAGATGTCTCAGCAGTTAAATGCACTTGCTTGCAAAGCCTGGTAGCCTGGGTTCAAATCCCCTGTACCCACATAAAAGCAGGTGCACAAAATGGCATATGTAGCTAGAGTTCATTTACAGTGGCAAGCGGCCCTGATATGTTCATTCTCTCTCTCTCTCTCAAATAAATAAATAAAAATATTTTTCAAAAAGACAAGGGCTAGCCGGGAGTGGTCGCACACATTTAATCCCAGCATCAGGACGCAGAGATAGGATTGCCATGAGTTCAAGGCCAGCCTGAGACTACATAATAAATTCCAGGTCAGCCTGGGCTAGAGTGAGACCCTACCTCAAAACAACAACAACAAGAAAAGACAAGGGCTGGAGATATGGTTTAGTGGCTAAGGCATTTGCCTGCAAAGCCCAAGGACCAAGGTTTGATTCCCCAGTGCTCATGGAAAGCCAAGTGAAGTGGTACATGCATCTGGAGTTCATTTGCAGCAGCTGGGGGCCCTGCCACACCCTCTCTCTCTCTCTCTCTCTCCCCCCCTCTCTGCTTGCAAATAAATAAATAAATAAATTATTTAGCACACACCTTTAATCCCAGCACTCATGAGGCAGAGGTAGGAGGATTGCTGTGAGTTCGAGGCCACCCTGAGACTACATAGTGAATTCTAGGTCAGCCAGGGCTAGAGTGAGGCCCTATCTCGAAAACCAAAAAAAAAAAAAAAAAAAAACCCAAAATTACCATATGATCCAGAAATCCCACCTTGAGCCACAAAAAGAGTTGAAAATGGCACCAGACATGGTGGTGGTGTATGCCTTTCATCCTCCCTCACAACACCAAGCTACGTGTGGTGGCGCATGCCTTTAATCCCAGCACTCAGGAGGCAGAGGTAGGAGGATCGCCATGAGTTCGAGGCTACCCTGAAACTACAGAGTGAATTTCAGGTCAGCCTGGGCTAGAGTGAGACCCTACCTCAAACAAACAAACAACAAAAAAAAAAAAAAAAAAAAAGAAAGAAAAAGAAAAGAAAGAAAGAGAAAATAGTGGCCAGGTATGGGCTGGAGGGATGGCTTTGTGGTTAAGGCACTTGCCTGCAAAGCCAAAGGATCCAGGCTTGATTCCCCAGGACCCACATTAGCCAGATGCACAAGGGGGTGCATGTGTCTGGAGTTCATTTGCAGTGGCTGGAGGCCCTGGTACGCCCATTCTCTCTCTCTCTCTGTCTCTCTCTCTCAACCTCTCTCTTTCTCTCTCCCTCTTTCTGTCAAATAAATAAATAAAATATTTAAAAAGAAAAGAAAATAGTGGCCAGGTGTGGTGGCTCATGCATTTAATGCCAGCACTAGGGAGGCTGAGGTAGGGGGATTGCCATGAGTTCGAGGCCACCCTGAGACTACATAGTGAATTTCAGGTCAGCCTGGACTACAGAGAGACCCTACCTCAAAAAAACCAAAAAATGGAAAAATAAAAAAGGTAAGCATGGCTAAGTATTCACTATGTGCTTTCTAGGTACCTGGCACCATGCTAGAGGCCACCAGAGAAACAGCAATGAGTAAAACACTGTCTGGGCTATAGCATAGTACAGTAGTTAAACACATAGATGAGGCCTTGACCTGCCCCCAAACCCTGCCTCCGTGGAACTTACATTGTAATCGAGGGACCTATTACAGTCCTTCTCAACTCCTATCCTCTTGTCTATATCACTAAGTTAACATTTGCTAATACCTTGTCTTGAACTGTGAATCATATTTTCATGTATGCATTTGCTATTTTAGGGTCCGACTGGCATACTGATTTGACAATGCAGGATAAATTGACCAGAGCGAGTGTCTCAAGATGGGTGGGGCAGGGGGGAAGAGTGTAGGGCCTTACACAGTTGGTTTGGTTTAATTGAACTTGGCTGATGATAGGTGGAACCCACTGAAGAGAAGGATCTGAGCTCCTAAGCATTTATAAGAAAATTTGCCTCCTGGGGAATCATCTAGAACAACTGTGAGCATTTAAGTCAAGGATGACAGAGGACTACGTATTACACTAATGAACAGAAAACCAGCAGGGGCCTGAGGGTTATAGGTGAGGATGGGAGTCCTTTATTAAAGTCTGTGTTTATTGAAGTCAAACATATGTACACAAAAGTAGGACAGCATACATGCCAAGCTGGATGAACTTCATAAACTGAGTACATTACCCGGATGGAGAGTCAGAACTTCGAGGAGCCTGGGGGCAGCTCGCACCTGTGATTCCAGCACACAGGAGATGGAGGCAGCAGGGTCAACTCAGGGCCATCTTTAGCTGCATAGGAGCTCAAGGTCATTCTGGACTACATGAGACAAGTCTCAAAAAAAATCAAACAGGGCTGGAGAGATGGCTTAGCGGTTAAGCGCTTGCCTGTGAAGCCTAAGGACCCCGGTTCGAGGCTTGATTCCCCAGGACCCACGTTAGCCAGATGCACAAGGGGGCACATGCGTCTGGAGTTCATTAGCAGTGGCTAGAAGCCCTGGCACGCCCATTCTCTCTCTCTGTCTCTCTGTCTCTCTGTCTCTCTGTCTGTCTCTCTCTCTCTGTGTCTCTTTCTCTCTCTGTCACACTCAAATAAATAAAATTGAACAAAAAAAAATTGAACAAACAAACAAACAAACAAAAAGGCTGGGTGTGGTGGCGCACACCTTTAATTCCAGTAGATGTCAAGGACTGACTGTCAATAGAAATAAGTACAAAAGTACACCAAAGGACATGAGGACCAATATTCCTAGCAACATTATTTATATTAGCCAAAAAGATGATGTGACTCAAATACCCAGCAAAAGAGTGGATATATAAAAATTGTGACATGACTAGGTGTGGTGGCGCACACCTTTAATCCCAGCACAGGCAGGAGGTAGGAGGATCGCCATGAGTTCAAGGCCACCCTAAGACTACATAATGAATTCCAGGTCAGCCTGGGCTAGAGTGAGACCCTACCATGAAAAAACAAAACAAAACAAAACAAAACCAAAAAGTTGTGACATGTTCAAAAAAGAAAAGTTAATCATAAATAGAGTACTCCAATTAAAAAAAAAAAAACAGTCAGCCAGGCGTGATGGCACACGCCTTTAACCCCAGCACTCAGAGGCAGAGATAGGAGGATCACCTTGAGTTCTAGGCCACCCTGAGTCCACAGAGTGAATTCCAGGTCAGCCTGGGCTACAGCAAAACCCTACCTCAAAAAAAAAAAAAAAAAACCACAAAGCTAATCAATTTGATCAGAATCAGGATAGCTTTTTAGGAGTGGGAAGGACATAAAGGAAGAGTAGGTTGTTTGTTTTGAGACAGGGTCTCATCTCATTTATGACTGCATTTCTGATCCCACCTGTACTTTCCCAGTGTGGGATTTCAGGCATGTACTACCACAGCCAGGTTTATGCAGGGATGTGGCTCAGCCCACAGCTTCTTGCGTGCTAGGTAAGAACTCTACCAACTGAGCTACATTCCCAGTCCTGGCTTTTCTGACCTTGAGTGTTGGGGTTAAAGGCGTGCGCCATCATGTCCAGCCATGTCACAACATTTTGTTTTTTATTCTTTATTTTAGAGAAAGTGAGAGAGAGAGAATGAGAGAGAGAATTGGCACACCAGGGCCTCAGCCACTACAATCGAACTCCGGAGGCTTGTGCCACCTAGTGGGCATGTGCAACTTTGCACTTGCCTCACCTTTATGCATCTGGCTTGTGTGGGATCTGGAGAGTTGAATATGGGTCCATAGGCTTTGCAGGCAAGAGCCTTAACTGCTAAGACATTTCTCCAGACCTGTCACAACTTTTATTTATATATCCACTCTTTATTTTAATTTTAATTTTTTTATTGACAACCTCCATAATCGTAGACAGTATCCCATGGTAATTTCCTCCCTCCCCCTACTTTCCCCTTTGACACTCCACTCTCCATCATATCCCCTCCTCCTATCAATCTATCTCTTTTTTTATTTTTTATTTTTTAATTTTTTGTTATTTTATTTATTTGAGAGCAACAGACAGAGAAAGAGGCAGAGATAGAGAGAGAGAATGGGCGCGCCAGGGCCTCCAGCCACTGCAAACGAACTCCAGATGCGTGTGCCCCCTTCTGCATCTGGCTAATGTGGGTCCTGGGGAACTGAGCCTCAAACCAGGGTCATTAGGCTTCACAGGCAAGCGCTTAACTGCTAAGCCATCTCTCCAGCTCCAGTCTCTTTTTTTTTTATTTTAATTTTAAATTTTTAAAAATTTGTTTATTTATTTGAGAGCGACAGACAGAGAGAGATGGAGACAGAGAGAGAGAGAATAGGTGCTGCATTCATGATAGTACTTAGTGACACAGACCTTGCCTTGCATGCTTGAGGTCCTGAATTTAATAACCAACATCACAAAGAAAAAAATCTGTTATTTTTAGCCTTTTAAATGGTTTAATATATTTATTTATTTATTTGCCAGGGGGAGAGAGAGAGTGAGTATATGGGTGTCAGGGCCTCTAGCCACTGCAAAAGAACTCCAGATGTATATGCTACTTTGTGTATCTGGCTTTCTGTGGGTACTGGGGAATTAAACCTGGGCTGGCAGGTTTTGCAAGCAAGTGCCTTAACCACTGAACCATCTCTCCAGTACACACACACACACACACACACACACACACACACACACACATTGTTTTTGTTTTGTTTTTCAAGGTAGGGTCTCACTATAGCCCAAGCTAGCCTGGAATTCACTATGTAGTCTCAGCTCCTTATGATTTTTAAATGCAAGTTTTATTGTTGTTCAGTATGGCTAACTGATCAAGAAACAGGGACTGGAGAGATGGCTTAGTGGTTAAGGCACTTACCTACAAAGCCAAATGACGTAGGTTCGATTCCCCAGTACCCACATAAAGCCAGATGCACAAGGTGGCACATGTGTCTGGAGTTTGTTTGCAGTGGCTAGAGGCCCTGGCACACCCATTCTCTCTTTATCTTTCTCTCTATCTGCCTCTCTCACTTTCTCTCACTCATAAATCAATAAAACATTTTTAAAAGGGGCTGGAGAGATGGCTTTGTGATTAAGATGTTTGCCTGCAAAGACAAAGGGCCCAGGTTCAACTCCCCATGACCCATGCATGCACAAGGAGGCACAAGTGTATGGAGTTCATTTGCAGCAGCTAGAGGCCCTGGCATGCCCATTCTCTCTCTCTCTCTCTCTCTATGATGTAAATAAATTAAAATAATAAAATGAAAAGAAATGTTGGTGAAAAGATAATTTGTGAGTGGGACATGGTGGCTTATGTCTTAAATCCCAGCACTTGGGCGGCAGAGGTAGGAGGATCTCGGATGTTGTGAGTTCCAGGCCAGCCTGGGCTGCAGTGAGACCCTGCCTCAGGAAAAAGAAAAAAAAAAAAAAGAAGATCCGTTTGTGATTCATGGTACCTAAGAGGAAGGGAAAGGACTTGCCTCACAAGCCAGGGCCACATGGGGAAGCACCTGTGCTGGCATGGAGGACGAGGAGGGAAGAAAAGGCTTGGGGGAAAGTTTTATCATGGTTTTCCAGGTGGGAATGGAAGAAGCAGGATGAAGTAGCCAAGCGGGTTTGGCGCTGCTGGTCGGAACAAATGCTGCACTGTGAGTGTACAGGAGCCTTGTGGAGCAGTCTGCAACCTGGCCCAGGTAAGACTAGGGCAGGCGAATATTACCCCAGAAAGTAAACCCAATAAAGTAGGGGCTGGTGGGTAGGGAGTATTGGACTGGATGCTTTGCATGTGAAAGGACTCTCCAAGGAGAGTCATTTGCAATCTTTAGCCACTCCCCCCCTCCACTCCCGCCCCATCTCTTCCAGGTCAACAAGACTCCTTCAAAGATTCATTAAAAAAAGAAAGAAAGAAAGAAAGAAAGAAAGAAAGAAAGAAAGAAAGAAAGAAAGAAAGAAAGAAAGGAAGGAAGGAAAAGAAAAAGGGCTGAAGAGATGGCTTAGGTTAAGCACTTGCCTGTGAAGCCTAAGGACCCCAGTTGGAGGCTCAATTCCCCAGGACCCACGTTAGCCAGATGCACAAGGGGGCGCATGCGTCTGGAGTTCGTTTGCAGTGGCTGCAAGCCCTGGCACAGCCATTCTCTCCCTATCTGCCTCTTTCTCTCTCTGTCTGTCTGTCACTCCCAAATAAATAAACTTAAAAAAAAAAATGGATGACTAAGATGTGGTATATCTACACGATGGAATTCTACACAGCAGTAAGAAAAAATGACACAATGAAATTTGAAAAAAAAAAAATGACTGAACCTGAAACAGATCATTCTCAGTGAACTTACCCCATCACAGAAAGATAATTGCTGCATAGTCTCACTCATCTACAGCACCTAACCTGAATCTACCCAAGATGCCGATATACCCAGCAAGCATCTCGAGGACCACACAATAGGGTGAGTAGGGAGGGAGGGGAGGGCAAGGGAGGAGATGGGAGACACAAATCTAGACCCAAATGGCAATGGTACCATAAAATTCTACATCCTAAAAGGCAGACCAAATGGTTGAACCTTCACCAGGCCCTTAGAGGGAACACTGGACCCACAAGACACTGGAGAGGGTACGATGATGACTGACCTTAATCTTCTACACCTTCTCTCTCTCTCTTCTCTCTAACCCTTTTATATTAGTTATCTTTTTCTTCCTTTTCTTGGTGGGCACTGACCTGTAACTCCCAGTACCAGCATGTGGCTATCATCCACAATAAGCTTTTGATCAGAGAGAGCTACAAGGTTTCCTAAAAGAAAGACAGATTTCTGTCAGAGTACGTGATGACCCACCAAAGGTTAGTGGTAAGACCCTACTGCTGAAGACACCTTATGCGGTTGACACGTAAAATGGAATGGCATGTCTGGAAGCTGGAAGAGAGTCAGTCCCCAGACAGCGTGTCTAGTGCCAGAAGGTGCTACATGGGCGACTGGGGGAAAATGACCAATATCTGTCCAAGCAACTCACGGTCTAACCTACTTAGCAGCAAATAACCTGTCGTGATGCTCACACAAGTGCAATAGTGGCACACAGCCATGGCGGGAAACCAACTGCTCTTGATTTGGCTAACTGATCTGCTCAGTAGAACGGGACCCATAGCTGGAGCTGGGAAACAAGTCAGAACCATATCCAAACATGAGCCTGCTCTCCATTATCAAGCTACCACCAATTGTGGGCTACAAGAGGGCCTACACCTATTCAATTCTCTATTTAAAAAAAAATAAGGATTATGCCATTTGTCTGGTGCTAACTTTACTGTCTGTTGGAGAATCAGCTTCTCTTTTTCAGATAGACGCATATCCTAAGGAAAGAACCACTCCATCGTACCTCAAAAGGGCCCCAGCTGAAACTAAGAATAATTGGTGATGAGCTGGGCATGCTGGTGCACACCTTTAATCCCAGCACTCAGGAGGCAAAGGTAGGATTACCGTGAGTTCGAGGCCACCCTGAGACTACATAGTTAATTCCAGGTCAGCCTGGACCAGAGTGAGACCCTACCTCAAAAAACAAAACAAAAAAAAAAAAAATTGGCAAAACAAGCAAGGGTGCTGTTTTCTTGATGAACTGGGTACCAGCACAAGGGTGAAGGAGATCAACACAGAGAACAATCAACTCCTACCAAATCAGATATCCAGAGACACAGAGGCTCCCAAGACCTCCTCACTGAAGCCGACCCAAAATGAACCCAACATGGCTCAGGGAAATTTTGCGGAAGAGGGGTCAGAACGAATGTCAGAGCCACACAATGGGTCATGATATGCAGAGACTTTTCCTCCTGCCCATAACTGTGGGCTAACTCCACAATGCATGACCCATATACCTCAACAAGGAGGGGCCAGGGGAAGGTGTAAGACATGGATGAGCCTAACAATGGTACCAACTTGACTGTATTCACTGACTACAAAACTAATTAATAAATTTTTTTTAATGAAAATAAATAACATTTTTTTCTTTCTTTCTTTCTTCTTTTTTTTCGAGGTAGGGTCTCATTCTAGTCCAGGCTGACCTGGAATTCACTATGAAGTCTCAGAGTGGCCTCGAACTCACAGCAATCCTCCTAACTCTGCCTCCCGAGTGCTAGGATTAAAGGCGTGCGCCACTATACCCAGCTTCTTTCTTTCTTTTTAAAGTTTATTTTTATTTATTTACTTGAGAGAGAGAGAAAGGGAGATGGAGAGAATGGGCATGCCAGGGCCTTCAGTCATTGCAAACGAACTCCAGATATGTGCATCTCCTTGTGCATCTGGTTTACAGGGGTCCTGGGGAATTCAACCTAGGTTCTTTCGCTTTACAGGCAAGCACCTTAATTGTTAAGCCACCTCTCCAGCCCTCTTATTGGTTTTTCAAGTAGGGTTTCACTCTAGCCCAGGCTTACCTGGAATTCACCATGTAGTGTCAGACTGGCCTTGAACTCATGGTGATCCTCCTACCTCTGCCTCCCGAGTGCTGGGATTAAAGGTGTGCGCTACCACATCCAGTTTAAATATTAAATTTCTATTTATTTATTTGAGAAGCAGACAGAGAGAGTGAATGAGTGTGTCAAGGCCTCCAGCTGCTGCACATGATCTTCAGATGCATGCAGCATCTTGTGCATCTGGCTTACATGGGTCCTGGGGAACTAAACCTGGGTCCTTTGGCTTTGCAGGCAAGCACCTTAACCACTAAGCCATCTCTCCAGTCCCTGTTTTTTTTTAATTATTTGTTTGTTTATTTATTTATTTATTTGAGAGCTATAGAGAGAAGGAGGCAGAGAGAGGGGGAGAGAGAGAGAGAGAATGGGCGAGCCAGGGCTTCCAGCCTCTGCAAACGAACTCCAGACACATGCGCCACCTTGTGCATCTGGCTAACATGGGTCCCGGGGAATTGAGCCTCGAACCGGGGTCCTTAGGCTTCACAGGCAAGTGCTTAACCACTAAGCCATCTCTCCAGCCCTTGTTTTGGTTTTTTTTGAGGTAGGGTCTCACTCTAGCCCAGGCTGACCTGGAGCTCATTGTAGTCCCAGGATGATCTTTCTTTCTTTGTTCTTTGGAGGTGGGGTTTTCACTGTAGCCCAGACTGATCTGGAATTTATTACATAGTCTCAGGGTGGCCTTGAACTTTTGGTGATCCTCTTACCTCTGCCTCCAAAGTGCTGGGATTAAAGGCCTGTACCACCAAGCCCAGTTTAATTAACTTTTTTTGTTTTTCAAGGTAGGGTCTCACTCTAGCCCAGGTTGGCCCAGAACTCACTCTATAGACCCAGGCTGGCCTCATACTCACAGAGATACTCCACCTCTGCCTCCTTGGCAGTGTATGAAATGGAAATGAGGAAATATTATTATTATTTTAGGTAATTTGACTGAATGTGCAAAGAATTTTTAAAGTATTTATACAAACACTCCTAAACTTCATTAGTGAATTTAGCAAGATCACTGAATAGAAAAGATCAGTATAACAAATCAGGCATGGTGGCTGTTGTGGTTTGAATAGAATAGATGGCCCCCAATATATTCAGTTGTTTGTTTGTTTGTAGTTTGCATCTGCTGCCACCTGGCTGGAGGCAGTGTCACTGAGTGGATCTTAAGGTGTGGTGGTGGGTTTCAGATTTCAATCTAAAGATATGCAAAATGTGCCTAGCAGAAGTTCCTGAAGTGTGCTGTGGCTTTTGGCTTTAGGCTTGTGCTTCTCTCTCTCTGCTTGGTCCTGTGAAGGCAGGCCAGTTTCTTCTGCCATTATGGAACTTCCCCTGGATCTGTAAGCTTCAATAAATATCCCTTCCTCCATAACTGTGCCTGGTCTGGAAGTTCATCTCAGCGAACCTGAAGCTGACTAATACAGAACTTGGTACCAAGGAGTGGGCTGAGATGAACCTGACCATGTGAATGTTGATCTTTTGGAACCTTTGTTTTGGAGGAATAGGCATGGACTTGGTGCTTGCAACTGAAGATGTCGTCTGGAATGGTAAGCCAAGTTTTATGGACTATTCTGATGAGAGTCTGAGAATGCTAAGTGCAGACAGCATTGAACTTCGAGGCTTGGCTTATGAGCTTTCTAAGGGGAAGGAAAGACTGCAGAGGACTTTGTTGGAACTGGGCTACTGGCATAAGGGCTGGCTGCGTCCTGCTGCCCAGGCCCAGAGAGTTTGATCAAGGTTAAATTTGTAATGGACTGATGTGCTTGGCTAAAGATATTGGACTGAGAGATTTAAGATTTTAAGCTGGAAAACCTCAAGCAAGTTAAAAATACAGGCACTGAGACTTGTTTTAGGTTACTGAATCTGCTATTGTCAAACACATTAGCAATCTTAAAGGAAGATGGTCCAATTGCTTTACTATGGAAAGGATGCCTGAGGAAAGACTATCATAGAAATGCAGACACTTTTGGAAAGAGTTGACTGGAGAAGGAACCTGCTTTTCAAGGCTATGATTTGTTTCATCCCTGAATTAAGAATATGGCTATGTCCTGAACAACTGGTATTGGTTTCAGAAGCATGAAAAATGCGAGGAGTGGTCATGAATTGCACATGCTTCCAGGAGCTGCCGCTGAGATGCGGGATGAGGTAGGGCCTGATGCCCTGATAGGCTGAAAAAGCCTTTGGAAAATGTGAGGAGTGGTCATGAATTGCACATGGTTCCAGGAGCTGCTGCTGAGATGCAGCATGAGGCAGGGCATGATACCCTGATAGCCTGAAAGAGCCTTTGGAAGATGGACCATGGTTTGCATGAAGACTGAAGATGTTTTGTATATACCAGGACTATGCAAGCGCTACCAAAGAGTTTGGTCTGTAATTTTCTTTTTTTGTTCTAGCTTTGCCTGGTTTTCGTATCACAGTAATGCTGGCTTCGTAGAAGGAGTTTGGTAGGATCCCTTCTTTTTCTACTTTATGGAAAAGCTTAAGAAGCAATGGTGTTAGTTCTTCCCTGAAGGTCTGTTAAAATTCAGCAGTGAATCCATCTGGGCCTGGAATTTTTTTTAGTTGGGAGATTTTTGATAACTGCTTGTATCTCCATACTTGTTATAGGTCTATTTAAGTGATTAATCTCATCTTGATTTAATTTAGGTCAGTCATATAAATCAAGGAAATCATCCATTTCTTTCAGATTTTCATGCTTAGTGGAATACATGTTTTTATTATGTCCCTATGATTTTTTGAATTTCTTTGGTATCTGTTGTGATGGTGCTTTTTTCATCTCTAATTTTATTAATTTGTGTCTCTTCTCTCTTTCTTTTGGTCAGATTTGCTAAGGGTTTATCAATCTTGTTTATCCATTCAAAGAACCGAGTCTTTGTTTCATTGATTCTTTGGATTGTTTTTTTGGTTTCTATTTCATTAATTTCTGCCCTAATCTTTACTATTTCTTCCCATCTACTGATTTTTGGTTTGCCTTGTTCTTTTTTTTCCAAGGCTTTAAGGTAAAGCATTAGGTCATTTACTTGAGACCTTTCAAATTTCTTGATATAGGCACTTAAAGCTATAAATTTCCCTCTTCGGACTGCCTTCATTGTGTACCAAAGGCTTTGGTATGTTGTATTCTCATTATCATTTCACTCTATGAATTTTTTATTTCCTTCTTGATTTTTTAAATTTATTTTTTTTCTCAATTTTTATTAACATTTTCCATGATTATAAAAAAATCCCATGGTAGTACCTCCCCCCCCACTTTCCCCTTTAAAATTCCGTTCTCCATCATATCCCCTCCCCATATCAATCTTTCTACTTACATATATACAATACCAACATAATAAATACCCTCCTCCCTTCCTTTCTCTTCCCTTTCTATCTCCTTTTTAACTTACTGGCCTCTGCTACTGAGTTTTTTCCTTCTCACACAGAAGCCCAATCATCTGTAGCTAGGATCCACATATGAGGGAGAACATGTGGCGCTTGGCTTTCTGGGCCTGGGTTACCTCACTTAGTATAATCCTTTCCAGATCCATCCACTTTTCTGCAAATTTCATAACTTCATTTTTCTTTACCGCTGAGTAGAACTCCATTGTATAAATGTGCCATATCTTCATTATCCATTCATCAGTTGAGGGACATCTAGGCTGGTTCCATTTCCCAGCTATTATAAATTGAGCAGCAATAAACATGGTTGAGCATGTACTTCTAAGGAAATGAGATGAGTCCTTAGGATATATGCCTAGGAGTGCTATACCTAGGTCATATGGTAGATCAATCTTTAGCTGTTTTAGGAACCTCCACACTGATTTCCACAATGGCTGGACCAGATTGCATTCCCACCAACAGTGTAGAAGGGTTCCTCTTTTTCCACATCCCCGCCAACATTTGTGATCATTTGTTTTCATGATGGTAGCCACTCTGACAGGAGTGAGATGGAATCTCAATGTAGTTTTAATCTGCATTTCCCTGATGACTAGTGATGTAGAACATTTTTTTAGATGCTTATATGCCATTTTTATTTCTTCCTTTGAGAATTCTCTACTTAGCTCCATAGTCCATTTTTTGATTGGCTTGTTTGATTTCTTATTATTTAACTTTTTGAGTTCTTTGTATATCCTAGATATTAATCCTCTATCAGATATATAGCTGGCGAAGATTTTTTCCCATTCAGTAGGTTGCCTCTTTGCTTTCTTCACCGTGTCCTTTGCAGTGCAAAATCTTTGTAATTTCATGAGGTCCCAGTGGTTAATCTGTGGTTTTATTGCCTGAGCAATTGGGTTGTATTCAGAAAGTCTTTGCCAAGACCAATATGTTGAAGGGTTTCCCCTACTTTTTCCTCTAGCAGTTTCAGAGTTTCAGGTCTGATGTTAAGGTCCTTAATCCAATTGGACTTAATTCTTATGCATGGAGAGAGAGAAGAATCTATTTTCATCCTTCTACAGATATATATCCAGTTTTCCCAACACCATTTGCTGAAGAGGCTTTCTTTTCTCCAATGAGTATTTTTGGCATTTTAATCGAATATCAGGTGGATATAGCTACCTGGACTTACATCTGGGTCCTCTATTCTGTTCCATTGATCTACAAGTCTGCTTTTGTGCCAGTACCACGCTGTTTTTGTTACTATGGCTCTGTAGCATAGGTTAAAATCAGGTATGGTGATACCACCAGCCTTATTTTTGTTGCTCAGTATTATTTTAGGTATTTGAGGTTTTTTGTGATTCCAAATGAATTTTTGGATTGTTTTTTCTATTTCCATGAAGCATGCCTTTGGAATTTTGATAGGGATTGCATTAAATGTGTAGATCAAGATGAGATTAATCACTTAAATAGACCTATAACAAGCATGGAGATCTGAACAGTTATCAAAAATCTCCCAACTAAAAAAAGCCCAGGCCCAGATGGATTCACTGCTGAATTTTACCAGACCTTCAAGGAAGAGCTAACACCATTGCTTCTTAAGCTTTTCCATGAAATAGAAAAAGAAGGAATTCTACCAAACTCCTTCTATGAAGCCAGCATCACCCTGATACCAAAACCAGGCAAAGATAGAACAAAAAAAGAAAATTACAGACCAATCTCCCTCATTAACATAGATGAAAAAATTCTCAACAAAATATTGGTAAACAGAATACAAGAATATATCAGAAAGATCATTCACCCTGACCAAGTAGGCTTTATCCCAGTGATGCAGGGATGGTTCAACATATGCAAATCTATAAATGTTATACATTATATAAATGGGTTGAAGGACAAAAATCACATGATCATCTCATTAGACGCAGAGAAAGCATTTGACAAAATCCAACATCCCTTCATGATAAAAGCCCTACAGAGACTGGGAATAGAAGGAACATATTTCAATATAATAAAGGCTTTTTATGACAAGCCTACAGCCAACATATTACTAAATGGGGAAAAACTGGAAGCTTTTCCACTAAAATCAGGAACAAGACAAGGGTGTCCACTGTCCCCACTTTTATTTAATATAGTTCTGGAAGTCTTAGCCATAGCAATAAGGCAAGAGACATGCATAAAAGGGATACAAATAGGAAAGGAAGAGGGCAAGTTATCATTATTTGCAGATGACATGATTCTATATATAAAGGACCCTAAAGACTCTACTAGCAAACTGTTAGAGCTGATAAAAACCTACAGCCATGTAGCAGGATACAAAATAAATACACAGAAATCAGTAGCCTTCATATATGCTAACAACAAACACACAGAGGATGAAATCAGAGAATCACTCCCATTCACAATTGCATCAAAAAAAATAAATAAATAAAGTACCTTGGAATAAACCTAACCAAGGAAGTAAAGAATCTCTACAATGAGAACTTTAAAACACTCAAGTGAGAAATTGCAGCAGACACTAGGAAGTGGAAAAACATTCCTTGTTCCTGGATTGGAAGAATCAATATTGTGAAAATGGCAATATTCTTGATTTTTTTCATTGACCCATTCATCATTTAGTAGTGCATTGTTTAGTTTCCATGATTTTGTGTATAGCCTTTCTTGCTATTGATTTGTAGTTTGATTCTGTTGTGGTCAGATAGCATGCAAGGGATTATTTCAATTTTCCTATTATTTTTAAGATTTGCTTTGTGTCCTAATATATGGTCTATTTTAGAGAATGTTCCATGTGCTACTGAAAAGAATGTATATTCTGCAGCATTTGGATGAAATGTCCTGTAGATTTCTGTTAGGTCCATTTGTTCTATGATCTCATTTAATCTAGATAAATCTCTGTTTAAGTTTTGCTGGAATGACCTGTCAATTGATGAGAGTGGGGTGTTGAACTCACCCACTATGACTGTGTTTGGTGTTATCTGTGACCTTAGTTCTAATAGCACTTGTTTGATGAAGTTGGGAGCCTCCATGTTAGGTGCATATCTGTTTAGGATTGTAATGTTTTCCTGTTGGAGTGTGCCTTTAATCAATATAAAGTGTCCTTCCTTATCTTTTGCCGGGCTCCCCCCGGCAGGTAGTGCTGAGGAAGGACCAGGCCCGCTGGTTCCTCCCAAGGGGTTGAAGAGGTGGGTGGGTGTCAACGACTCAGAACCTCTCCTAGTCACAGGTGAAAAACCGCACTGTGTCAGGAGTCTTGTCGAAGCAGGAACTCGCTTTATTGTTACAGGCGGTTGCTTATATAATGTTGAGAACGAGGGTGGGGATTTAGCCTGCTTTTGTTGTGGAATGTCCTTATTTCTCCATCTATTTGAATGAATAGCTTTGCAAGATAAAGTAACCTTGGTTGACAGTTGTTATCTTTCAGAACTTGGAATATATCATTCCAAACCCTTATGGCTTTTAAAGTTTGTTTTGAGTAACCTGCTGGGATCCTCGTGGGCTTGCCTTTGTAGGCAACTTAATTTTTCTAACTGCTTTCAATATATTTCTTTGGTTTGTATGTTTTGTAGTTTAATTATAATATGGTGAGGAGAGGTTCTTTCCAGGTTTTGTCTGGTTGTTGTTCTAAAGGATTCCTGTATCTGCATTGGCACCTCTTTCCCTATTTGGGGGAACTTTTCTTCTATGATTTTGTTGAAAAAGCCTACTATGCCTTTGGAGTGAAATTCTTTTCCTTCTACTATGCCCTGAATTCTTATGCTTGATCTTTTTATAGCATCTCAAATATTTTGAAATTCCCATTCATACTTTCCTATTAGTTTGTCTTTCTCTTTGTTGGACTGTATTAGATCTGCCACCTGGCCTTCTAGCTTAGATATTCTGTCCTCTCCTTCATCCATTCTACTGGTGAGATTTTCTACATATTTTTTTTTTTATTATTTCACTGACTGTTTTCTTCATTGCTAGTAATTCTGACCAGTTTTTCTTTATTATTTGTATTTCCTTATTTATGTCTTGTATTGACCTTCTGATTTCATTAAATTGGCTTCCTGTGTCTTCTTTGATTCCTTTGATTTCCTCTTTTATTACTTTGATTTCCTCCCGGATTTCTTTGAACATATTTATAATCATTCTTTTGAAATCTTTCTCAGGCATTTCCTCTAAATCAGTCTCACTGGAGGTCATTTCTGATGTATTAATACTTTTTGATGGATTTATATTGTCTTGATATTTGGTGTTTCTTGTGTTATAGTGTACATATTTTTGCATCTTGGATGGATTTAATGTATGGATTTTCTATTTAGCTGGAGTATTATTAGATGTATCAATCAATCTGATGTTCTATATCTTCAGGGTAAGAGTTTAAGGTACTAGGTGTGGCTCTTAAGACTCTTGGAGTATCTACAAAAGTGACCCTACATGTTGGGTTTGCCTGCTATGAGAGTATTCAAGTAGGCTGAGTGGAACAAAATGCAGGCAGATTATAAAATTTAACTAAACAATGTACACATTCAATGAAAAACAGCACAGAGTATTTATGCAAGAGTAGGTATTATGACAACCAGATTCTCTAACAAAGTCACTGTCCCTTAGGATGTGTGTTATCCCATACCCTTAATCCAGTCAACTAGGAGCTTAAGATTTCTGGTCTGTTGAGTGTTCCAAGTTAGCCCGTGACCAAGTGAGACCCTTCCCTTGTGTAATCCCTGTTACCTTTTGGGATGATTTTGGTCTCAGCTATGTTGTGCTCCTGCTTGGGTCCCTCTTTTGTGCACTGTGGGTTCAAGTAGGCTGGCTGGGTCACTGGATCTCTGCTCTGTTCGCTGGTGTGGGGTGCTGTGAGCCCCCTTCCCCAGGTCTCTGGTGCTTGCTGGAGTTAGCGCACGTGGTGGGGCAGGGGAGGCTTTGGAGCACAGTTCTAGTTCTCCCGCTGGTCCACATGATCCTCTACCTTGTGATCTGTTCCTCCGTTGTTTGCTGAGGCCCTACCTTCATGTTTCTTGAGTTTGCGATCAGCTCCGGTGTGAGTGTAAAATCCTCTCGCCTGGCTTTTCCTGTGGCTCAACCGAGCAGTGCAGCTGTGGCCCCATAAACCTGCTGCCACCAGGGACCTGGTGCTGCCGCTGCTGCTGGAGCTGCTTCTGCCTGCCTATGTGGGCTCTGCATGCTCTGGATCTCTCCTGCTTCTCTGCTGCCTTTGGTAATTTCTTATACACCTCACTTTTTAGTAAAAGAGTGTATTTTGCTTTTTTTTTTTTTTTTTTGGCTTTTTCTCCCGTAGGCTGCTTTGGCATGCTTCCTACGCTGCCATCTTAACCGGAAGTCCTCTCACTCTCTTTTGAAAATTTTAATGTTAAGCCAGGCATGGTGGCACACGCCTTTAATCTCAGCACTCAAGAGGCAGAGGTAGGAGGATCGCCGTGAGTTCAAGGCCACCCTGAGACTCCATAGTGAATTCCAGGTCAGCCTGGGCTAGAGTGAGACCCTACCTCGAAGAACCAAAAAAAATAAGAAGGAAATTTTAATGTTAGTTTGACAGAGAGAAAGGGAGGGCCTCCAGTCTCTGCCAAGAACTCCAGACTCATGTGCTGCCTTGGGCATCTGGCTTACATGGGTCCTGGGGAATCGAACCTGGGTCCTTAGGTTTTGCAGGCAATTGCTTTTACCACTAAACCTTCCCTCCAGTGACCCCCCCAAAATAAATAAAGAAAATATAAAATACAAAAAGAAAGAAAGAAAGAATTAAAGAATTAGAGAAAGGGAATGGAAAAGAGGGCTGGAGAGATGGCTTAGCGGTTAAGGCACTTGCTTGTGAAGCCTAAGGGCCCAGGTTTGATTCCCCAGAACCTATATAAACCAGAGGCACAAGGTCACACATGCATACAAGATGATACATGTGTTCGGAGTTTTAGTGGCCAGAGCCCCTGGAGCAGCATTCTCTCTATCTCTCTCTCATAAATAAAATAAACAAATTAATTAATTAATTTGAGAGAGAAGAGAGAATGGGTGCACCAGGACCTTTTGCTCCTGTAAACAAACTCCAGATGTATGCTCCATTTTGTATATCTGGCTTTACATGGGTACTGGAGAAATTGAACCCAGGCCAGCAGGCTTTGCAAGCAAGCACCTTTAACTGCTGATCCATCTCATTAGAGCCCCAACTTTTTGTTGTTGTTTGTGGTAGGGTCTCACTCTAGCCCAGGGAGACCTGGAATTCATTATGTGTCTGGGAGGGAGAGGGTATGTACAGGCACACCGGGGCCTCCTTGTGCTGCTGCCAATGAACTCCAGATGTGTGTGCCACTTTGTGCATCTCACTTTATATAGATATTTGAGACCCTCCTGCCTCAGCCTCCTCAGTGCTGGGATGGTAAACATGGGCCACCATGCCTAGCTCATAGCCATCTTCCTATAATGATTCACGTTATATCAAGTATATTATAGTAAGGCTTCCAGTGTGACATTATCCTAACTGATGACACCTGCAACAACCTCTTTTCTTTTCTTTCTTTTTTTTTTTTTTTTTTCTGAGGTAGGGTCTCACTCTAGCCCAGGCTGACTTGTGACCTGAAATCCACTATGTAGTTTCAGGCTGGCCTCAAACTCACAGTGATCCTCCTACCTCTGCCTCTCAAGTGCTGGGATGAAAGGCATGCGCCGTCATGCCCAGCTAACAACCTATTTTTTTTTTAATTTTTTGTTTGTTTATTTTATTTATTTATTTGAGAGCAACAGACAGAGAGAGAAAGAGGCAGAGAGAGAGAGAGAGAGAGAGAATGGGTGTGCCAGGGCTTCCAGCCACTGCAAATGAACGCCAGACGCGTGCACCCCCTTGTGCATCTGGCTAACGTGGGTCCTGGGGAACTGATGCGGCGAGCCCCCCCGACCAGCGGGAAAAGAACAATCACCACACGAGGATCCTTCTTGATCACACTTTATTGGAGAGCTTCTTGGTTAACAGGGAGAGCGGATGGAGAAGGACGCGGGGGCGGGATGTGCAGCTACTTTTATAGGGGGATGGGCAATGAGGCACCTACTGATTGGCTGCTTACCCGCTTGTCACCACCAGGCGCCACGGGATAGGATCAGGACAGGTTGCGTCAAGCGCATGCGCGTACCTTGAATACGGTTGGCGCGAAAGCACTGTCTTAAAGAAGCTGAACGCCACGAGGTTAGCGCCATCTTGTAAAGGCGGATTACATGTGGTTTCCTGCAGTGCCAGCGCCATCTAGTGGTGGGGACTAGATGTGGCTCCCTGCAGTTCCCCCTTTCTATTATAAAGCGCAGCAGGTGAAGGTAGAGGTTTGATCTCTGATAAACAAAAGGACATTGTGAAGACCCCAGGCCAGGTGGCCAGCCAGGCTGGTGCCTCACCCGTCCGGTACCTTTTCTCAGAGATGGGATGTCGGTACCAACCCATATGCAATCAAACATGCCCTCCATGAGGCTGCTAAGAGCATACCTCATGTGCAGTACTTTGTCTCGCAGCCTGAGCGCCAATGAATGTCGTGCTCCCAACACCAAACCTCTGCTCCTCCTTGTATAATGAGCACCTCAGGCCCTAAGGGGGCAGGGGCCAGGGAAAAACTAGGTGTTTTTCAGGGCCGACAGCCAAATCTGGGGGGAGGATCCACACTCCAAAGCGGCAAGTGCTTGAGAAATAACTACCTTGTCCCGCCTGGTCTGGGCTTGCAGGCGACAAATCAACCAGAGGCACAGCGCACAGCCCCCAAGGCAGCAAACTGCAAACATCCCTACCCCTACCCACTCCTTGAAGAAGGAAAAGGCAGAGGAAAGCCAAGAGGTAAAACCCTCAGCCAGGCTAAGGTCCACTCGCGTGGAATTGATCATAACAATAGCTTGTCTTAGTTCTTCCAATTCCGCATCAAAATCTAGGGACCAATTCCCTGCCAAGTACAAGGACAGTTGCTTTGACAGATTTGCTGCCCTTGTAAAGTTTTCATATTGAACACTGGTGATACATAAGGCATTAAGTTTCCATTCACATCCCAACTGAGCGATTTGCCAAAGAACATCAATTTGCTCCTGAACTAGGTCCACCCTTTGATTTAGGATCATAATGCCACCTTTGAGTTGGGAATTTAAATTTGATTGTGTGTCTAAGGCGGCAGCTGTGGAAGAAGCCAAGGTATTTAAGGTAGAGGCGGTTTGAACGGAAGAAGCCATGGCTACACCAGCGGCTGTAGCTGCGGCAGCAGCAGCCGCCACCGCAGCAATAACAGCGGCCGTAATTCCAAAATCTCTCTTATGCCTGAACAAAGACAATGTACTAGGAGCCTCTACAGGCACGGGGACCCAACGGGGGACCCTAAGTACCATGGCTCTGTGATAGAGTGTTGCGTCCCAACATTGGGACAAATAACAAGAAGCATTAGAACAATTGCTGAAAGAAAAGTTACTAAGGACAAACATGAATGGTGGATGGACACACACCGGGGTGGGGGCATAAGAGGCATTTTTTCCTAGGTATTTTCCTATCCGGGTGACACCCCCGAGCACTCTCTCATATCTCCATTCAAGGAATTCGCTCAGGAATAGTAGCTCATGGACTACTCCAGACACATTATTACGGGCAACTGTCCCCCCCCGTAATAAAACAAAGGGTGTCATATCTGTGCAGCTACCATTAACCCCACACAGAACCCACTTTGAAAATGGGTTCATAGTACTATCCTGTAGAAATGGTCCCTCCGTCCACGACAACTGTAAAGGAAAAGGCCCTTTCATATTCGGGGAATAAGTAAAGGTCCGTCCCACATCTGCCCAGCCCACAGTACTGGACTGGCATTCCGTCCATGGCCAAAGGTCCCCTTCATAAGTTCCCATACAGTGAGGTGCCAGGCGTGGTTGAGGCAGAGTCACAGTACCTCTCTGGCCACGAAAAAAGGTACCATTGAGCCATATCACCTCTTCTGAGAAGGGGTAACTATAAGCTTTGTGGGACGAATTCCGAAAGGTAGATTCTGGGCCCCATCTCCTGTTCCCCCTAAACCAAGCAAATGCCTGCATCTCCAGTTGTATACAAGAGTCACGTTCACGGGCGAGAGTAAAGCAGAGACTTCCACTTTCCTCGAAGTGTCGAGCCTCCCCCAGGGGGGCAAGGGTCAGGTCTTTAACAACCGTAGGGAGATTGAGACCTTGCTGAGTGGTGAAGAACCGAGGAAGGACTCTCACCGTGTGGCGAACGGGCAGGGGCTTGGGGAAAACAGACAGGATGCCCCAGCGCAATTCTCCTCTACTAGTCTCCAGGCACATAAGGATCAGCATCCACAGGATCTTTGGCACTCGTACTTGGATGGCCATCCTCGTCCCCTGGACTCTCCTCTGGAGTTGATGTCAGCGTCTTGACTAGCCGGGCCGGGACCCAATGTGGCGATTCCTGGTCCTGTGGAAAGACACAAACAGCTCCCCTGGATCTTACCAAAGCAGGATCCGGTCCCTTCCATTTATTATCCAACACATCCTTCCACATGACCAGTTCCGGATGTGCTTGTGCCCCCTGGTGGCAATGTCTGTCTGCTGCAGACCTATCATGAACATCCAAAACTAAAAAATTAAGGGTATAGAGTGCTAGAGAGACTCTCTCCTTGGGGGTTGCATTCTCCGCTATCCCCCTTCGTTGTTTAAAAAGGATAGCTTTTAAACTTTTATTTGCTCTCTCCACAATACCTTGGCCTTGTGGGTTGTAAGGTAGGCCAGTAGTGTGGGCAACCTGCATCTGGGCACAGAAGGCACGAAAGCCAGAGGAAGCATAAGCAGGGCCATTGTCAGTCTTTAGGCGTCGCGGTTTTCCCCAAGACGCCCAGCCTTCCAAACAATGAGTTTTTACATGAGTAACCTTTTCCCCTGCAAGAGGAGAAGCATGTATGATTCCTGAGCAAGTATCCACCGAGACATGCAGGTATTTAAGCTTGCCAAATTCCAAGACATGAGTAACATCCATCTGCCAAAGATCACCAGGTCTTAGGCCCCGTGGGTTCACACCCACATGTGGAGAAGGCAGGAAAGTGACACAGGATTGACAAGCCTTAACAATATCACGTGCCTCGGACCTAGAAATGGCAAAGGTCTTTCTTAAGGTGTTAGCAGGAACATGATACAGTCTATGGAACTCGGTGGCCATATCTTTAGGACTACTCATGGCTAACATGGTCATCCGCGTGGCTTTGTCTACCAAGTCATTTGCTTGAGATATAGGTCCTGGTAGCAAGGAGTGAGCACGAACATGGGTAACATAGAAGGGGGAGGAGCGTTGCCAAATGAGAGATTGAATTTGAGAAAGAATGTTTGAGACCGGACTAGCAGAACGAATAGAAGCAGCAATTTCCAGTCCAACAACTGCATTAGCCACATACTGTGAGTCTGTGAACAAATTAAAGGGACTACCAAAAGTCTGAAACACCTCCAAGACAATCATGCATTCCACAATTTGGGGAGAGTCAGGCCTATAGAACTTCACCACAGGTTCTGAGCCCTGAACCATATAAGCTCCGCGACCTGTTTTTGAGCCATCAGTGAAAATGGCAGGGGCTGAGGGCAAAGGGCCCTTTGATGTGACCCGGGGAAAATAGACTAAATTTTTTTCCACGAAGGACAGAATGGGGCTTTTTGGGTAATGGTTATCTATAGGATTTGGAAAAGCACACATAAGAATGCTCCATTCATCAACCGTACCGGATAGAGTCTCTACTTGTTCCTTAGTATAGGGGATGATAAGCTTATCAGGCAACTTTGCAAAATGAGTTAGGCACAATTTCAAACCCAAACAAGCCTGTTGGGCAACCAACTGTGGGAAGTACTGCAGGGTACGAGCTCCCAAGGAATGTCCATGAATCCACAAAAGAGGGCCGTCCTGCCATAACACTCCCGTGGGGACATCCCTTGTTTTTAGAATACAAAGAAGAAGTGGACTAGAAGGGTCAAAGCGTTTAAGCTGTGCCTTCATAAGGGCCTTTTCTATTTTGCTTAAGGCTTGACGAGCTGGCTCAGTGAGCACACGAGGAGAGGTAATCTCAGGATCACCCTCCAAAATGGAAAACAATGGTAACAAATCTGCACGGGGGACATGGAGAAAACCTCGCAACCAATTAATGTCCCCCAAATGTTTTTGAAAATCATTTAATGTATGCAAGTGGGAGGTACGGATGCAAATTTTTTGAGGTTTCACAGACTGAAGGCCAATGACGGACCCAAGGAAATTTACTGAATCCGTTTGCTGGACCTTCTCTGGGGCAATAAAAAGACCCTTATGTTCCAACGCCTTGACGACCTCCTGAAAGGAGACATGCAAAACATCTAAGGTGGGGGCTGTGAGTAGGATATCATCCATATAGTGGATCATACGTAAAGAGGGGAACTGTTGTCTTACTACAAATAACACTGAGTCTACATAAAGCTGGCACATAGTGGGACTGTTGGACATCCCTTGTGGCAACACACGCCACTGAAAGCGGGCATCAGGCTTCTCATGATTTACAGCTGGTAATGTGAAAGCAAAACGCTCTCTGTCCTGAGGGCAAAGGGGTATGGAGAAAAAACAGTCTTTAATATCTAAAACCATCACTGGCCATTCCCTGGGGAGAGCAGAAAGCGCTGGCAGGCCCCTCTGAACTGGGCCCAGGACCTGCATTTGAGCATTGACAGCCCTCAAATCATGTAATAATCGCCACTTTCCAGAGGACTTTTTGATCACAAATATAGGTGTGTTCCAAGGGGAAATAGAGGGCTCCAGGTGGCCTAACTGCAATTGTTCCTCAATTAACCTCTGGGCTGCTTCCAGTTTTTCCTGTGAGAGGGGCCACTGAGGAACCCACACTGGCTTATGAGTCATCCAAGGTATGGGCACCTGTTCAAAATTGGAAGCAGAATTTTCAGTGGTCCCTAAGAAAAACCCAACCCAAAGCGATCCAGCTTCTCCTCCGGGATGATGGGCTGAGGTCGCCCTTGAAGGTGCTTCCCTAGACCTGAGCCTGGAACAAAGCCCTGAATTTTCATCATATTTTTACTAGCTTCTGAATAATCATTGGTCAAGCGGAGATTCATCTGGGTCTGAATATCTCTTCCCCATAAATTAATGGGAACATCCAACACAAAAGGTTGGATTTTTCCCTTTTGACCCTCTGTAGTGGTCCATGTTAACTCCTTTGCACTCATATGTGGTGTTTTAGCAAACCCTAAGCCTTGCAAGATCTGAGCTGATCTCTGCAAGGGCCAGGCTTTTGGCCAAGAATCCAATTTTATTATACTTTTATCTGCCCCAGTGTCCACCAGTCCTGAGAATTCTCTTCCTTCTATGGTCAGGCGCAGAAGGGGTCTTTGATCCAACTCCAAAGACAAGCAGGTCAAATCCACACCGGTAGACCCAAGGCTCTTGTCACCCCTTTCCTTATCTAGTGCAGGAAATAGAGAATGGTTAGAAGGCAAAATCAGCAATTGGGCAATACGGTCCCCAGGGGCCACTGACACTGCCCCATAGGGGGAATGACAAAGAATTTTAATTACACCTGTATAATCTGGATCGATAACACCGGGGAAGACTATGAGACCCTTTAAAGTAGAGGAGGAGCGCCCCAAAAGAAGGCCCACCGTATCTCTTGCTAGCGGGCCAGACACATCTGTGTCCAGGATTTGCACGCCCATTTCCGGAGTTAAGACCAATCCGGAGGTGGCACAGAGGTCCAGGCCTGCGGAGCCCGATGTTGCTCTCCGGGCTGAGGCAGCGGGGGACCTGGCGCCACAGTCACCGGGACCTGAGGTGTCTGCATTGCCCCATAGATTTGTGGGCCCTGGGGACGTGGGCCCTTCCCCCCGTTTTTTTGGTCCTGATTACTTGAAAGAGGGGGGAGGGGCAAACCATTAACATCCCTCACAGATCTACATTCATTAGCCCAGTGTTTTCCCTTCTTACATCTAGGACAAGTCCCAGGGGGGCGCTGTGCCGGTCCCGCATCTCGGACAGGGGCTGGGCTATCCGCTTGAGGACATTGGCGTTTAAAATGTCCCAATTGACCACATCGGAAACAGCCCTTTTGATTCCCTGTCCGTTGAGCCTTAGCGGCAGCTATGACCGCTGCTGCTAATCCTGCATTAGACAGAGGACCCCCTATCTCTCGACAGACTTTGAGCCAGTCATCCAATGTTCCCCTTCTTACTGATTGTATAGCCTTTTTGCACTCCTTAGTGGCCTGTTCAAATATTAGCTGTTGTATAAACGGCATGGTGTGGTCAGCAAGGCCAATTGTCTTTTCTGCCACTTCCAACATTCTAGCTGAGAAATCAGAAAATGGCTCTGTAGGGCCCTGAACAATCTTAGTCAACTGTCCTGCGACCTCTCCCTTATTACGGAGCTCCTTCCAAGCCTGATAATGAATATTATTAATTTGGATATACACGTCTGGATGGAAATTGAGTTGATCTGTAAGAAAGGGACCAGTCCCCAGAAGCATATCAGAAGTCCAGTCCCAGTCCCCTTTCATAATATTCTGCCTAGCTTGTTCTTGGGCTTTATCAGAAATCAGTGATCTGAAATCCAAATATTGCCCCCTCGTTAGACAAGCCCGGGCTAAGTCTAACCAATCACCAGGAGTAAGGGTGCGCTGCATGAGTCTGCGAAGCAGCATAAGTGAATAGTCAGCAGTGGGTCCAAAGTCTTTGCAGGCCTGAACTAAATCTTTAAGTTCCGTATAGGGGATTGGCTCCCAGCCTCTTTGATTGGTAGTGGTATTCAAAAGAACCGGGAAAGCGGAGGCCAGGCGGGACCACGTCCGCGGCTTAACAAAATGGCAGCGATCCTCGGCTGGGACATGGGGGGGGGAACATGAGGGTGTGGCAGAGCACTAGGCGGTGCTCGGTTCCGAATACCAACGTCCTCTTTTAAGGCACTCCTCCCCCTAACCGCGGGAGGGCAGACACGCCTGCCCACAAACTGAGGATCCTGAACACGATGCAAAGCTGCCTCCTCTAAATCCTGTCCCTCTGTCCCACTGGAGTCCTCCTGATCAGAAGCAGAACTACTGCCGTGATCATCTCGTATACTCAGGTGTCGCAGCGGCTGTAGGGAAGGATATAACCCCACAGCCCCCTGCTGCGGCGGGGCCCTAGGGAAGTCCTCACCCCTCCCGTGCATACAGCCGGAGCCCTCATTACTCTCTTCTAACGGGGGTGCCTTCTCCTCTACATGGCAGGGAACCTTTTCCTTGAAATGACTGGCCATATTGGGAACTCCTCCCGGGAAATGACTGGCCCTTTTTTCCTGTACTTCCTTATATAATCTGGGTTTGCTATCCCCACTTGCATCAGATTCTGACAAACTATCCTGATGTTGTCTGAGCCGTCTCCGGCCCTCCTGAAGTGGGTCCGGGTGGCTTCCAGAACGTAAACAAGAATGTATCATCCTCCAGAAAGGGAGGGTGCCTCGACCTAAGTGACCCTCCTCCCTAGCCGCCTCAAGGTCTTTACCCAGCTTTTCCCATGAGGGCAATGAGAGATCTCCGGACGCCGCAAACCATGGAGCCGCAGCATCAATGTCTTTAACAATCTTTTTAATAGTGGCATTAGAGACCTTTAGATCACGTTGTTTCAAAACTTCCTTTATAGGCTGAGTAAAATCAATGGGAGAATACCGGGCACTCGATGTATTACCCATCACGAGCTGGAAGGCTGGAAATGAAACTAACAGCCAGCCCCACGTTATCTACCGAGGATTTATCTGACTCGAGGCTCCAAGGACCAGAGCCGCGTTGTCTACCGCGGGTTTAACCGGTCCAGGCAATCAACAGACTAGGCAAGACAGAAACAAACGCAAAACAATAGAAAGACCCAGACAAAACAAACCGAAAACAGCAAGAACAGCGAGGCCCTCAGACACGGACATGACTGAGACACAGAAAAGAAAAGAAAAAAAAAGAATGACTTACCGGTACCTTCCTCTCCGTGTGTCAAGTTCTGAATCCTCCTTTGGTCCTTCGCCTGGTGACCACAAGGCTCCCGGCGTCCCGGGATTTCGGCACCACTTTGCGGCGAGCCCCCCCGACCAGCGGGAAAAGAACAATCACCACACGAGGATCCTTCTTGATCACACTTTATTGGAGAGCTTCTTGGTTAACAGGGAGAGCGGATGGAGAAGGACGCGGGGGCGGGATGTGCAGCTACTTTTATAGGGGGATGGGCAATGAGGCACCTACTGATTGGCTGCTTACCCGCTTGTCACCACCAGGCGCCACGGGATAGGCTCAGGACAGGTTGCGTCAAGCGCATGCGCGTACCTTGAATACGGTTGGCGCGAAAGCACTGTCGTAAAGAAGCTGAACGCCACGAGGTTAGCGCCATCTTGTAAAGGCGGATTACATGTGGTTTCCTGCAGTGCCAGCGCCATCTAGTGGTGGGGACTAGATGTGGCTCCCTGCAAACTGAGCCTTGAACCGGGGTCCTTAGGCTTCACAGGCAAGCGCTTAACTGCTAAGCCATCTCTCCAGCCCCATAACAACCTATTTTTAATTTTTTTTTGTTTGTTTTGTTTTTCAAGGCAGAGTCTCACTCTAGCCCAGGCTGACCTGGAATTCACTACGTAGTCTCAGGGTGGCCTTGAATTCACAATGATTCTCCTACCTCTGCCTCTCAAGTACTAGGATTAAATGCATGTGCCACCATGCCTGACTACTTTTTTTTTTCTTTTTGAGGTAGGGTGTTTTTGTTTTGGAGACAGGGTCTTACTAAATAGCACAGACTGGCTTCCAGCTCAATGATTCTCCTGGCTCTGCTGCTCTAGTGCTGGGATTACAGATGTATCTCCACACAGGACTCAATATTTGTTCTTGTTGGAAGAGTCTATCTGATACCAATATTTTATTAAAATATGAAGTGGGGTGGGGCGTGGTGGTGCACACCTTTAATCCCAGCACTTGGGAGGCACAGGTAGGAGGATCACCATGAGTTAGAGGCCACCCTAAGACTACATAGTGAATTCCAGGTCAGCCTGAACCAGATTGAGACCCTACCTCGAAAAACCAAAAATAAATAAATAAATAAAAATAAAAAACAAAAAATAAAATGTGAAGTGGGGACTAGAGAGATGGCCACTTTGCATTTGCTTGCAAAGCCAGATGGCCCAGTTTAATTCCCCAATACCCACATAAAGCCAAATGCACAAAGTGGCACATGATGTTTGGAGTTCATTTGCAGTGGCAGGAGGCATTGGCATGTCCGCACTCCCTCCCTCTCTCTCAAATAAATGGGAAGCAGAAGTCTATATATGCTAATTTTATTTTATTTCAGTCCTGGAAATTGAACTCAGAGGACATATTAATTTTGTGTTCTACCACTGTACTACATCCTAGCCACATAAGCTAACTTTTCTTCCTTTCTTTTTTCTTTCTTTCTTTCTTGATGTGTGTGTGTGTGTGTGTGTGGTGTGGTATGCATGTATACTGTATGTATGTGTGTGCACACATGTACACAGTCTGTAAACATATGTGTGGAGGCCAGAGGAGAATTTTGGGTGTCTTTATCTCTCTCTCTCTCAGTTTTATTTATTATTATTATTATTATTTATTTATTTTTTTATTTTATTTTATTTTTTTTGGTTTTTCAAGGAAGAGTTTCACCCTAGCCCAGGCTGACCTGGAATTCACTATGTAGCCTCAGGATGGCCTCGAACTCTCAGCCACAATCCTCCTACCTCTGCCTCCCGAGTGCTGGGATTAAAGGCGTGTGCCACAATGGGCTGGAGAAATGGCTTAGCGGTTAAGCACTTGCCTGTGAAGCCTAAGGACCCCGGTTCGAGGCTCAATTCCCCAGGACCCACGTTAGCCAGATGCACAAGGGGGCACATGCATCTGGAGTTTGTTTGCAGTGGCTGGAGGCCCTGGCGCACCCATTCTCTCTCTCCCTCTCTATCTGCCTCTTTCTCTCTCTGTCTGTCGCTCTCAAATAAATAAAAATAAACAAAAAAATTTTTTAAAAAAGGCATGTGCCCCTATGACCGGCCCTTCTCTTTTGTGTTGTTTCTTTGAGACCAAGTATTTCACTAAATTTAGAGCTGGTTAGACTGGCTAACCAGCAAGCCCCAGTAATTCTCCTGTCTACTCACCATAGCACTGAGGTTACACCCAGCTTTTTTTTTTTTTTTTTTTTTTTTTTTTTTTTTTTTTGAGGTAGAGTCTCACTCTAGCCCAGGCTGACCTGGAATTCACTATGTAGTCTCAGGGTGGCCTCGAACTCATGGTGATCCTCCTACCTCTGCCTCCCAGGTGCTGAGACTAAAGGAGTACACCACCATGCCTGGCTTCACACCCAGATTTTTAGGTGGATGCAGGGGATTGAACTCAGGCCCTCAGTCCTCGATGCTTGTGCAGCCAAAGCTCTTACCCACTGAGCCATCTCACTAGCTACTACTTGTTCCTCCTCCTTTTCTATTATTTGCAAACAGAGATTGAGAGAGAGAGAGAAGGAGTTTGGGTGCACCAGGGCCTCTTACCACTGCAAACAAACTCCAGATGCATGTGCTACCCTGTGTTTATGGCTTTATGTGGGTACTGGGGAACTGAACATGGGTCCTTTGGCTTTGCAGGCAAGTGCCTTAACTGCTAAGCCATTATTCCAGCCTCAAATAACCCATATTTTTTTGTTTTGTTTTTCAAGTCAGGGTCTCACTCTTGCCTAGGCTGACCTTGAACTCTCTCTGCAGCCCCAAGCTGGCCTTGAACTCATGGCGATCCTACCTTTGCCTCCCGAGTACTGGGATTAAAGGCATGTACCACACCATGCCCAGCCTTTTCTTCTTTTAGACAGGAACTCATTTTGTAGTACATGCTAGCCAGGAACTCACTATGTAGCTCAAAGTGGCTCTTGGCCTTAAATTTGTGATCCTCCTGTCTCTTACTTTGGAATGCTGGGATTACAGGCATGTGCCACCATGCCTGGCTTCTCATATGCTAATTTTATTTAACTTTTTTTTTGTTGTTTTGTTTTGTTTTTCAAGGTAGGGTTTCACTCTAGCTCAGGCTGATCTGGAATTCACTATGTGGGCTCAGGGTGGCTTTGAAATCCTGGCGATCCTCCTTACTCTGCCTCCCTAGTGCTAGGATTAAAGGCATGAGTCATCACGCGAGGCTTTATTTAACTTTTTTAAAAAATATTTTATTTAAAAGCTCTGCGTGGTGGCGCACCCCTTTAATCTCAGCATTTGGGAGGCAGAGGTAGGTGGATCACTGAGAATTTGAGGCCACCCTGAGATTACATAGTGAATTCCAGGTCAGCCTGGGCTAGAGTGAAACCCTACCTTAAAACAAAACAAAACAAAACTATATATATATATATATATATATATATATATATATATATATAGTTATATATATAACTATATATATATAGTTATATATATATGATATATTTTATATATATTTGTATATAGTTATATATATATTTTAATTTGAGAAAGAGGTAAAGAGGTAGAGAATGGGCCCACCAGGCCCTCCAGCCACTGCAAACAAACTCCAAATGCAGGTGTCCCCTTGTGCATCTGGTTTACATGGCTCCTGGAGACTCAAACCAGGATCCTTTGGCTTTGCAGGCAAACGCCTTAACAGCTAAGCCATCTCTCCAGCCCTTATTTAATTTTTTAATTTTAAAATTTATTTATTTATTTTTTTCGAAGTAGGGTTTCACTGTAGCCCAGGCTGACCTGGAATTCACTTGGTAGTCTCAAGGTAGCCTCAAACTAATTTTATTTTTGGGTGTTTTGTTTTGTTTTGTTTTGAGGTAGTGTCTCTCTCTAGCCTAGGCTGACCCAGAATTTACTAACTCATGGTAATCTTCTTACCTCTGCCTCCTGAGTGCTAGGATTTAAGGCATTCACCACTACATCTGGCTTTAATTTTTTTAAAAAGAGATTGTATTTATTTATTTGGGAGAGAGACAGTGAGGGAGAAAATGGGCACACTAGGGCCCCTAGCCACTGCAAACCAACTCCAGATGCATGTGTCACCTTGTGCATCTGGTTTCACATGGGTACTGGGGAATCAAACCTTGATCCTTTGGCTTTGCAGGAAAGCTCCTCAACAACTAAGCCATCTCTCCAAAGCCATATGCTAATTTTAATTTATTCTTTCCCTTATATCATGAGCCTTGTTGCACACTGACAACCATCCACAATGTTCTGGCATTGCACTGGATGGCCACACCATGATTTTATAGTACAGTTCCCCATTTGGGAACATCAAGACTGTCTCTAGCTATTCACTGTGATGAACATATTCTTACAGGTTACTTCCTTAGTATAAAATCCTAGAAGTACACAGACGAGTCAAAGCATTTGCACTTTTAAAGGCTTTTCAAAGGCATTGCCAAGCTTCTCTTCAGAAATGTTACCCAATGGTAATTTTGGTAGCCTAGAGCCCTATGCTTCTTAGCACAGGGTCCAAAGCTGGGTATTGCCATTACTTTCTACTTGTGCCAATCTGATAGAAGAGAAAATGGCATGTCTATATTGCTTCAATTTGCATTTATATGGCAAGCTGACAATAGCTCAGTCCCAAATATCTGTCCACAACTTGATCCCTGGAGTCTATGAAGGAAACGGGGTCTGTGAAGATGTGATTCAAGGAAAGATCTTGGCCTGCACAGATTATCCAGGGTTAGTGGAGAAGTCAAAGAGGCTAGCAAGAGACAAGGACTCAATTATTCTGTGGTACTGGAGACTGAACCAGGGCCTCACATATTAGGCAAGCTCCCTACTACTGAGCTATATTACCAGACCCCAACACTTTATTTTTTATTTTTATTTTTGGTTTTTAGAGGTAGGGTTTCGCTCTCTAGCCCAGGCTGACCTTGAATTCACTTGGTAGTCTCAGGGTGGCCTTGAACTCACAGGGCTCTTTCTACCTCTGCCTCTCAAGTGCTGGGATTAAAGGCGTGTGCCACTATGCACAGCCTAATTTTTTTTTATTACTGACAACTTCCATAATTATAGACAATAATCAATCAGTCTCTCTTTTATTTTGACGTCATCATCTTTTCCTCCTATTTTCAGGGTCTTGTGTAGGTAGTGCCAGGCACTGCGAGGTTATAGATATCCTGGACATTTTGCCAACACTTTATGTTTTTTTATTTTTAATTTTTTTGTTCATTTTTATTTATTTATTTGAGAGTGACAGAGAGAGAGAGAGAGAGAGAGAGAGAGAGAGAGAGAGAAAGAGGCAGATAGAGAGAGAGAGAATGGTCACGCCAGGGCTTCCAGCCACTGCAAATGAGAACTCCAGATACGTGTGCCCCCTTGTGCATCTGGCTAACGTGGGTCCTGGGGAGTCGTGCCTCGAACCAGGGTCCTTAGGCTTCACAGGCAAGCACTTAACTGCTAAGCCATCTCTCCAGCCCTTGGCAACACTTTAAATTTTACTCAGGAAACTGATTTTGGATTTCTATTCTCCAACAGCAGAGTAAAGTTCTTTCCTTTTAAACCTCCATATTTGTGGTGATTTGCTGCACTAGCCATAGAGAACTAATACAATGAGTTTTTCATATGTTTACATACTACTTGAAAACCCTTTTGACTTTTAAAAACAGGGGCTTGAAAGATGGCTCAATAGCTGCATTCCCCAGCACCCATGTAAAGCCAGATCAAAAAAAAAAAAAAAAAAAGTTCGGGCTGGAGAGATGGCTTAGCGGTTAAGTGCTTGCCTGTGAAGCCTAAGGACCCTGGTTCGAGGCTCGACTCCCCAGGACCCACATTAGCCAGATGCACAAGGGGGTGCATGTATCTGGGGTTCATTTACAGAGGCTGGAAGCTCTGGCGCGCCCATTCTCTCTCTCTCTCTGCCTCCTTCTCTCTGTCGCTCTCAAATAAATAAACAAACAAAAAAATTAAAAAAAAAGAAAACCACTAAAAAAAAAAAAAAGTGGTTCGAGCATTATACACACATAGACCCTATAGACAGGGTCTTACTATGTATAGCTCAGGCTGGCCGCCTCAAACTCATAATCCTCCTGCCTCAGATTCCTAAAGGCTGGGATTACAGGTTTGCACTACCTACATTACACACATTCTTACTTGCCAGAAGAAATGCCTGGGTAGATACATATCAAACTAATAACAGTGGTTGACTGGAGAGATTTAACTGAAAGTGCTTAATCCAAATGGTTCTGCCCTAGAGAAGAGGAACTTGTTCTTTTATATATATATATTTTTTTTTCATTTTTATTTATTTATTTGAGAGTGACAGAGAGAGAGAGAGAGAGAGAGAGAGAGAGAGGCAGCTAGAGAGAGAGAGAGAGAGAATGGGCACACCAGGGCTTCCAGCCACTGCAAACGAACTCCAGATGCGTGTGCCCCCTTGTGCATCTGGCTAACGTGGGTCCTGGGGAATCGAGCCTTGAACTGGGGTCCTTAGGCTTCACAGGCAAGCGCTTAACCGCTAAGCCATCTCTCCAGCCCGATATATATATATATATTTTGTTTGTTTATTAATTTGAGAGAGAGAGAGAGCATGCTGCGGCCTCTAGCCACTGTAAATGAACTCTAGATGCACGTGCCACTTTGTGCATCTGGCTTACGTGGGTTCTGGGGAATCAAACCTGGGTTCTTTGGTTTTGCAGGCAAGCATCTTAACCGCTAAGCTATCTCTCCAGCCCAAACTTGTACTTTTTATTCAGGGTTCTACTCAGATCCAGGCACTGTGGAACATACCTGGATTTCTAACACCTTAGGGGCTGAGGCAGGAGTATATAGAATTTGAGGCTAGACTGGGCTTCATAGTGAAAATCTGTCTCAGAAAACAAATAAAAATAAGGCATTCCCCTTATAATGCATTTAAAAATATTTTAATTTATTTACTTATTTGAGAGAGAGAAAAAGGGAGAGAGAGAGAGAGAGAGAGAGAGAGAGAGAGAATGAGAATGTGTGTGCCAGGGCCTCCAGCCACTGTAAATGAACTCCAGACATATGTGCCACCTTGTGCATCTCTAGTTTACATGGGTCCTAGGAAATTGAACTGATGTCCTTTGGCTTTGCAGGCAAGTGCCTTAACCACTAAGCCATCTCTCCTGCCCACATTTGATTTTTGAATAAGGCCATCTTCTTATATATATTGTGTAAAAAAAACAAACAAACCAGAAAACATATTTCTCTGTAAATACATAAAATATGTGGGAAGTAGAAAACAAAACTACCTCTCTCCTTTTACCTATTCTCAGAAAGCAATTGGCAATAATTAGGTATATAGCTTTTTAAACTTTTTTCTCTCTTTGTTTTTTTTTTTCTTCCTTCTTTTATTTTTATTTTTTCAAGGTAGGGTCTCACTCTATCCCAGACTGACCTGGAATTCACTATGTTGTCTCAGGGTAGCCTTGAACTCATGGTGATCCCCCTACCTCTCAAGTGCTGGGATTGAAAGCGAGCGCCACCACACCCAGCTTTTGTTTTCTGGTTTTTTATTTTATTTTTTTGAGGTAGGGTCTCACTTTAGACCAGGCTGGCCTCTAATTCAGAGGTAGGACCTATCTCTGCCTCCTGAGTACTGGGATTAAAGGCATACACCACCACCCCTGTCAGTTTAAACTTTTTTTCTAGGCAGATACAGGAATATGTGTGTTTTTGTTGTTTTGCTTTTTTGGAGAAAGGCATAATCTGGCTGGCCTGGATTTCATTATATAGTTAGGCTGGCCTTGAAGTTTCAGCAGCCCTCCTGCCTCTGTCTCCCTAGTGCTGGAGTTAGGCATTTGCCACTATGCGCAGCTGTTGGTGTGTGATTTGAAAAATTAATGAAATAATGAGTGACATGTGTACTGCCTTTCACTTACGGTGTTTCTTCGTAATAATTCTAGGGCCACATCAGCAGGGACCCAGCTGGCTGTCCTCAGTGCCACTGTGAAAAGGCTGCTGAGTGCATTTCGGCAGTCTCCCTGATATTTTCAACTTCAGGTGTGTTCTGTGACTTTGTCCTGTCCTAAGAAAACGGATTTGCCACTTGTGTTTAAAATGTTCTCATGCAAGCTTCTAGACTGCTGTCACTGTTGGCTCTAGACTGCCTTCAATGATACTTCCTCATGGTGGGTGGCGGGAGGTGGCATCACTTTTCTCCAGCCCTTCCCAAACTGGGGCTGGGGAGATGGCTCAGCGGTTAAAGGCGCTTGTTTGCAAACTTTCCGAAACTGGCTGAAGAGGGATGAATCAATCTCCCTCTCACTGGCCGCAGGACCTTATGCATACTCTACCACTGAGACACCCCTCTCCACCAGCCCTGAGGTATGATATCTTTTTTTTTTTTTTTTTTTAAAGGCATGACATCAGCCGGGTGTGGTGGTGCATGCCTTTAATCCCAGCAGTGGCGGGGCAGAGGTAGGTGGCTCGTGGTGAGTTCGAGGCCACCCTGAGACTACATACATAGTTAATTACAGGTCAGTCTGGACCAGAGTGAGACCCTACCTCGACAAGCCAAAAAAAACCCATAAAAAACCAAAAACAACAACAAAAAAAAACAAAGCACGATATCTTCATGTCGTTTTTTTAAATCTACGAAGCTGGTTGGGTGTTTTGTTCATTGGCTACCAAGGCAGCTTCACGATCAGCTTTAGAAGACCTGGGATGACAAGTTTTCCTTGAAATTAACTGAATCCAAATTTTCTTATGTATCTATGTATCACTTCCTAACATTTAGGTATGCCAAGGGAGTTAAAAAGCACTAAGAAGTAAAAATGAAAATCCGTTCTGAATCCGACACAGTGATTATTCAACTTAAGTCCTCCTCCCAAACTATGGAGAAAGAGTGATCTCTTTGGGATTTCCGTGGAACGTGAACCCGGGATGCCTGGCCAAGATTGCGAGCTGAATCTGGGAAGAGGATCGCGTTGGAGCTCTACGGAAGAGCTGAACCGAAGCGCCCCAGGTTTCTCCAACGCGCTGCTGTGCGCGCCCTCGGGCGGGCCGGGGTACCCCGAGGCTGTCAGGATGCGCGCAGCGAGGACCCCCGCCGCGGCCCCGCGGGCGGCTGTGCGCGTCCGCAGCTTTCCCGCAGGGGGCGGTGCGGCCCGCCGGCGCAGGGGGAGCGGCTGGGAGAGCCGCGCACTTTGGGCGGGGGGTGTTCGCGAGAAAGTTAGGGATGCTCAGGGGTCCGGGCCACACCCCGGAGTGAGCCGGAGGGTGCGGAGAAGACGGCCCCGGGCATAGCAGGGACGCGGCGGAGGGGCGCCGGGGCGAGTTTGGGGACCGGGAGGCGTCGTCCCCGGAAGGTGCGAGCGAGCCGGGCGAGCGTGTGAGCGCGCCGCGGCTCTCGGGTTCCGCAGGGCGCGCGGGTGTCAGCTTGCAGCCGGGCTCCTCCCTCCCGCCCCCCTGCCCGGCCCGGGCGGTCCCTCCTCCCTCCTCCTCCCGCTCGCTCGCCCCTCCCCGGCGGGCCAGGCGCTGGGACGCCCCGGCCGAGCAGGCGGCGGCGGCGGCGGCGAGTTGGGGAGCCCCAGGCTCCGCGCTGCCGGAGGGGCCGGAGCCGAGCGTCCCCCGCCCGGGTCGGGCCCGCTTCCCGCCGGGCCACGCCCTGTCAAACTTTGTTGCCGCGGCTGCGGCGGCGTTGAGCCGGGCGGCGGGCGGGCGGGAGGAGGAGGAGGGGAGGGAGGGGCGCCGGGCCGGGCCGGGCAGGGCGCGGGGCTCGCAGCGCGGCGGCCCCGGCCCGCGGCCCCACCATGCCCCAGCTCGGAGGCGGCGGCGGCGGCGCTGGGGGCGGCGGCGGCGGGGGAGGTGGCGGCTCCGGAGCCGGGACGAGCAGCGGCGGGGACGACCTCGGGGCGAACGACGAGCTGATCCCTTTCCAGGACGAAGGGGGCGAGGAGCAGGAGCCGAGCAGCGACAGCGCCTCGGCTCAGCGGGACCTGGACGAGGTCAAGTCGTCCCTGGTCAACGAGTCGGAGAACCAGAGCAGCAGCTCCGACTCGGAGGTAAGGACGGAAACTCCCCGGGGGTGGGGAGGGGGACCACCGATCCCGCTCCCGCTCACCCGCCCTCGCCTTTGTGTCTCCTGTGCAGGCGGAGAGGCGTCCGCAGCCCGCCCGGGACGCTTTCCCGAAGCCGCGGGACTATTTTGCCGAAGGTACGTGTCCGCCTGACCGGTCTCCACTCCCGGCCCCCGCGGCGCTGGCCACCGCAGTCCCGGCGCCCCACGGTCCCTTCGGCTCCGGTGTCCGAGCCCCTCGACTCCTCCCCTCTTGGCTGCAGCAGTCTCAGAGGCTGGCTTGAGGGGCACTGGGGTTCCCCGTCCCGGTTCCAAGTCCCCAACTCCGGAGCTGTCCCGGGGCACCCAGGCCTCACCCCCCACCCCCCGCCTTGGTTTTGTTGGCAGTGAGAAGGCCCCAGGAAGGCGCGTTCTTTAAGGGTCCCGCGTACCCCGGGTACCCATTCCTGATGATCCCAGACCTGAGCAGCCCGTACCTCTCCAACGGACCCCTGTCTCCTGGAGGAGCGCGCACCGTAAGTGTCCATCGGGTAGCGCCGGGGCGAGTGGGCGCCGGGCCGGCGGGGCGAGCGGGCGGGATGCGCCCCCGGGCTCGGCCTGCCGTGGGGGATGGGGCCTCCTGCGGCGATCCCCGGCAGAACTTGTTTGCGGACTTCTGCTCCCCCCGTGGCGGCCGAGCTGGAGGCTGCGCTGGCCAGTGCCCGGCTGGAAGTAAAGTTCCTTTAACTTCTCCCCTTTGGCGGATCGAGGCCTAGGGGGGTCCTACTTTTGGATCTCCCCTAAGCCTCCAAAATTCCTTGTTTGCGCCAAAGGGAAATTTGGATTTGTGCCCGCCTTTGCGCGCGGGACGGGGTGGGGGGCTCTCTCCTTGCTCGAGATGGGTCAGTTTGCCCTTGGCTCGTTAGGCAAGGCAAGGGCTTGGATGGGGAATCCGTGATTGGGACGTTGGCCCCGTATCTGGGGGTCCTCTTGGCTACTGAGAAGTGGGTCTTAAATCCTGCATTCGTGATGGAGTGTTCATTCTCCTCACTCCCAGCCCTCACACCGTTGCCTCAACTTTTCTGCGGAGCTCTGGATTTTAAACTCTCCCGGGGATGGTTTTGAAGGCAAACCGAGACATTCTTCAAGTCGAGGAACTTGGCTTTTTCCCCCTTTTGTTGCGGGCTTTTCTCATTTAAAGCGAGCGCCTCGACACTTTTAAACCTGCTAATGGGCGCGCATTGTGTCTGTTCGCCTGGCATTTAGAGCGGTGATTAAGCAAATTGACCGGGCCTCAGACGAGTGCAAATGAGGGCGGATTCCTTCACCCCCTCTGTAGTTCTCTCCTCTCCTCCCCCGGGTAGCTAGGGGTGCTGGCTGGAGCTGGCGAGGCCTTTGTGTCCCTGGAGCTCGGTACTGGGTGGGGTGGCAGACCTTGGGTGCGCGCCTCCCTACTGTGTGCCAGTCCTGCGTGCTGCCGCGTGCGCGGCTTTGGTTCCTTGCTTCCCACCCAGTTCCCCCGGAGCCTGCAGTTTCCCAAGATGGGAAGCTGGGAGTGCAGATACCTCAGGAGGGCGGCTCCAAGCAAACTAACTTTATGCTCGAGTAGTGGTCGTAACTCAGGGCTGTGGGATAGACAGACACTAGGTGTTTGAACAGCCGGTCCTGTTGTATTCAGCGCCTGCTTTCCGTAGAAACCCCGAGTCCTCCATAGTTGGTTTAGTGTGTGCGTGCATGTGTGTGTGTGTGTGGGGGGGGGGTCACTCGTTAGTGGATGAAGGGAGCCAGTGGAGGAGGAGGTTCTGATGGATGGAGAGGGGCCTGGGACCAAATAGACCTCATGGCTTTGCCCTGGGAAGGGAGAAAGACCCCCCTACAGCTTTGGCCCGACTGCATAGGAGCACCCCAGGAAGTTCTGATGATTTTGATGTGAAAACTGGATTATTGGATCGGGCCAGTTGCCTTCTCTCATTTATACTTAAGTTAAAGGTGTGTGCAAACGTTGGGAGAACTTTCCCTCCTCTGCAAGTTAGGCTCGCATGTCTGCAGGTGTAGACTTCCCTTGGCTTTGTGTGTGTGAGAGAGCTATGCCACTTAGGTTCCGTTCTTCAGTGTACTACTAGGGTGTCTGGGGAGGGGGCTTGGGGGCCACTAGCGTGTGTCAGCCCTGAGCCAGGTCTTAGGAAGTTGAAGTCGCCAGAACTATCTCAAACATGACTATTTCTCCTTCAAGAGAGATTCTGCCATACGTCCATTTCTCTTCAGAGCATTAGGTTTGCCCAGCCTCTCAGATTCACAGTCTTGCCCTATGACTGACAATAATCTCTTAGTTTGCCAGCAAGAGCCCAAGTTAGACAGCTTTTCTGTGTGTGCCTCCTCATCTGTACCATCATCTGTGTGGTCTTTTCCATCAGAACTTCCACAGGTGGATTCCTGATGATTAAATCCAAGCCTGTGCGGGATTTTGGAACCTCCTTGGGGTATTTGACTTTCCTGCTCTTGTATGCCTCTGGCTGTCTATCCGTCCCTGCTCCTTCTTGCAGTCAGTCCCTGTGGTAACTTACCATGCCACTGCACTTTCCACGCTCCTCAGACGGACATAGGGACTTAGATTCCCATCCATGTGCACATCTTGTCTCCCTGGTGAACTGCCTTGTAACAGTGTAAATTTCGTTCCTCCCTTGTTTCTGTGTTTCCTGCGTCTGCCTGCTTCACTACAAGTTCATTGCTGCACCAGGGGACTTTCTCTCTCATCTGACCCTGTCCTTGAGCAAGCTGCACTCACTCAGGCATTTCTTCAGACTGTGTGACTGAGATCACAATTTCCCTCTGGATGATCCTATCAATGTAATTAATGTGATTTTCACAGGAGGCAAATGGTAGCTCAGACAGGCTCCACCTCTGCTGGTTTCCCAGCCTGGTCAAGTGAATGTAAATAGATGAGGGGCGAAGAGGTTCCTGGGATACGTGGTCCAGTGTGTTTTAGTTCTTCGTCTCACCTGTAGATTGTACACCTGTAGGCTTTGTCGTTCTGAGGTCTATGAGTGGTATCAAAGTGGGAGACCCTCACTTTCCTATTGCTCTAACATTTTCTAGAAAGTCTAAACCAGATGCAAAAGTGGAGGTTGGCTGCAGGGCTTTTCAGGGCATTCAGGGACCTTAGGAAGAGTAGGTGGGCGGCCTTCGCACTCTCACCCACTGCTGCAGAGACAACTGGGGCTGGCTGGTCCTGTGATCACGCCCTTCTCCCCATGCAGACTTCTGCCTTCCACTCTGGTTTGGCTGGGATACTGGGAAATGGATTCCTCTTGAGGCTCTTTGCCCTGGGGTGAGGACCAAGTTTCAGAGCAGTGGGCTTCTTTTTCTTTTGAGTAAGAGATACACTGTGTAGACCAGGTTGGCCTAGAACTTGTCGAGATCCTCTTGTTAGCAGGTTAGTAGGTGTGTGCAGTTGTATCCAGTGATACTTCGTTTTTGAAGAAATTTCATAGATTTACGAAACCACCTGGGTGCTGTTAGTGAGAGTTTTGTAAAGAAAACACAAATCAAGCCAGGCATGGAGGTGCATGCCTATAAGCCCAGCATGCCTGAGGCTGAGGCAGGGGGATCACTACAAGTTCAAGGCCTGGGTTAAATAGCAAGAATTTGTCTTCAAAATAAAAAAAGAAGAAAAAAAAAGAAAAATATAAGTCAACATGCTGAAAAATAGATGTCAGGAACAGTTTCGAATGAAGAGGAGCCAACAGGAGGCTGTTGTGTATGGTTCTGCAAGCTGGCCTCATGGCGATAGAGTGGCTCAAGACCACAGTGTGAGTGAGTGCTGATGACATCATGGAAAGGACCACGTCTGGGAGAGCTGCTGATTACAGCTATGGCTTTCTATATCCAGTGTGTAAAGTCAGGAATTAACTGCTGTGGAAGTCAAGTTCAAGTTGCTTATGTCTTTGTCAAACTATCCTCGCTCATACTTCTGTGTGACATTGTTCTGGGCTCACTTCTAGGTGCTTTTTACTGCTCTTTCCCATGGTCAGTGTTGCCTGTACCCCATGATCCTGTGCTTTTTAGCTAAGAAGACATTAAAAAAAAATTTTTTTTTTTTAAATTTGAGAGAGAGAAATAGGCACACGGGGTTGGGGGGAGAGAATGAATAGGTGCTCCAGAGCCTTCAGCCACTGCAAACGAACTCCAGATGCATGTGCCTCCTTGTGCATCTGGCTTATGTGGGTCCTGGGCAATTGAACCTGGGTCCTTCGGCTTTGCAGGCAAGTGCCAAGCAGGCATTTTATACAGTGGTTGAGGGAGTTGTATGTAACAGCTAGGGAAAACCTTTTCTTTTTGAAGCTCAGTATAAACATTCTGCTTTTGGTAAAATTCTTTTTAAGTCATTTTATCTAAATATAACTTCTGTTCCATTTTTTTGCTAAATATAACTCTGAGTTTAATGAGGGCTTTTCACATGGAGTGAGCTTTTGGGAGTGCCCTGCCTGTGTGACTAAAATTTTGGCACTTGGATTTGCTGGGGTGACATTTAGTTTCAAACTCTATGTAGAGACTTGAACCCTGTCAGTCTTTTCTTTGAGTGGGTGGATCTGGCAGGGAATGTCTTGACTTGTTATAATTTTAGGATCTTATGGTTTACTCTCACTCTTCATTGATCTCATTCTAGGGCTTCTCAAGGAGAAGGTGGTCTGATACACACCCACCCACCCACTCCTAACTTCTAACAGAGTATTCTAGACTTCACAGTATCCTGCAAAGTTAACTAACAGAATTGTAGAATTAAAAAGAATTTAAATGATTAAGTCACTGGAACAATCTTCTGTAATGGGAAGGCCTCACTTATATTCCAGTTGAGAATCAACTTTCATTTGCTAAAGCTGGGGACATTTTAGGTCTGCACCCTGAAGATTAGCATTGTAGGTGTGTGCAGTTGTATCCAGCCGTACTTCATTTTTGAAGAAATTTCATAGATTTACGAAACCACCTAGGTGCTGTTAGTGAGAAACCCCGAGTCCTCCATAGTTGGTTCAGTGTATGTGTGTGTGTGGGGGGGGGCACTCATTAGTGGATGAAGGGAGCCAGTGGGGGAGGAGGTTCTGATGGATGGAAAGGGGCTTCCTGAGTACCTGTCATGGACAATGCTGAGGGATGGGGAGATAACATGCATTAGGCCTAGTCTTTACCCTAAGAGACCTAAGCTGGGAGGGAAGCAGGGAGATGAGGAATAGGAGGGGCTAAGCAAGGGTCAACCAGAACCAAGTATGTAGGAAAATGACAAGGAAATTTGCTACTTTGCATCCTAAAGTTAAAAAAGGGGGATGAGGGGCCAGGTGTGGTGGCGCATGCCTTTAATCCCAGCACTCAGTAGGCAAAGGTAGGAGGATCACCGTGAGTTTAAGGCCATCCTGAGACTACATAGTGAATTCCTGGACTAGAGTGAAACCCTACCTCAAAAAAAGGTTGGGGGGAGGAAGATGAGGGTTAGATATAAAAACTGAACTAGAGGGCTGGAGCCATGGTTTAGTGTCTAAGGCGTTTGCCTGCGAAGCCTAAGGACCTAGGTTCAATTCCCCAGTACCACATAAGCGAGATGCAGAAGGTGACACATGCATGTGGAGCTAGTTTGCAGCAGCTGGAGACCCTGGTGCACCCATTCTCTATCTGTCTCTTTCTCTCTCTGCATCTTTGTCTCTCTCTCAAATAAATAAAAGAATAAAATAATAATTAAAAAAAACTGAGTTAGAGTTAGGTGTGGTGGCACACACCTTTAATTCCAGCACTTGGGAGGCAGAGGTAGGAGGATCACTGAGTTCAAGGCCAGCCTGGGACTACAGAGCGAGTTCCAGGTCAGTCTGGGTTAGAGTGAGACCCTGCCTCAAAACAAAAACAAACAAAAAAAACCCAGTCCCTCAAAGTGGCTACAATATAATGTTGAAGTATTTTCATCAGAATTTAAATATTACTGTAACTTGTTCTAAGCTTAAACTTGAAAAAGTTAATAAATTACATGAAAAAAAGCGAGTTAGGGAAAGTAATATTAGCACTTTAAGAGGAAGTCTATGTTCATTTGCATGTGTGGGAGGGAGGATGATGATGAGGGTCTCTTGCCACTGTAAATGAATGCCAGATTCTTACCTCTTTTTAAAATTAAAAAAAAAAAAAAAAAACCTTTTATTGAGAGCCAGCTAGGGTGAGAAACAGAGACAGAGAGAGTGTGAGTGTGAGTGTTGGTACGCTAGGGCCTCAGCTACTGTAGTTGAACTCCAGATGCTTGCCCCACCTAGTGGGCATGTGTGACCTTGCACTTGCCTCAACTTTTTGCATGTGGCTTCCATGGGCTGTGGAGAGTCAAACATGGGTCCTTAGGCATCACAGGCAAGCACCTTAACCACTAAGCCATCTCTCCAGTCCTCTTGTGTTTCTTTTTACATCTGCCTGTACCTGGGTGCAGGGGAATCAAAGTTAGGCTGTTAGGCTTTGTAAGCAAGTGACTTTGACCTTTGAGCCATCTCCTCAGCTTCCATGCACTTTTAGAATAACAAATTTGGAAAACAATCCCTTGGACTGAGGTGATCAAGGAAGGCAGGCAAGCTGTGGAGGTGGTGAGTTGTCTTTGAAACTTACGTAAACTTGGAAACGTTTCTTTCTTTCTTTCTTTCTTTCTTTCTTTCTTTCTTTCTTTCTTTCTTTCTTTCTAGGTAGGGTCTTGCTATAGCCCAGGCTGACATGGCATTCACTATGTAGTCTCAGAGTGGCCTGGAACCACCACACTTGGTAGAAACTTTTTTTTTGTTGTTGTTGCTTTGCTTTTTGGGGACAGAGTCTTGCCATGCAGTTCTGGCTAGGATAGCACTTCATATAGAGCCCAGGGTAGTCTTGAACTCACAGCCTTCCAAGTGCTGGGGTTACAGATGTGTGCCACCATGACCAACTTGTTTTTTTTTTTTTTTTTTTTTTGGTTTGTTTGTTTGTTTGGTTTTGTTTTTTGAGCTAAGGTTTCTCTCTAGCCTAGGCTGATTTGGAATTCCCTATGTAGTCTCAGGGTGTCCTCAAACTCACTGTGATCTTCACTCCTCCTACCTTGGCCTCCCGAGTGCTGGGATTAAAGATGTGTGCCACCATGTCCGGCTTAACTTGCTTTTTAGTTCAAAATAATTCTTGTTAAGCCGGGCATGGTGGCACATGCCTCTAATCCCAGTACTTGGGAGGTAGAGGTAGGAGGATCACCATGTGTTCAAGGCCACCCTGAGACTCCATAGTGAATCCCAGGCCAGCCTGAGCTAGAGTGAAAAACAAAACAAACAAAAATTCTTGTTAAATATAAAAACTTTAAACATTCCTGAGGTGTTTAAGGAGGGAATCCTCTCCCTCACTCCAGTCTTGACATGGAAGCCAGCACAGAGGAGTAAGGACGAGGACAGTGGAAAGTTCAGGGCCGTTTGGGGTAATCCATCTTATTACTCTGTTCATTTGCAGTGGTAAGGGGCTGGGTATGGGAAGCCTTGAATGCTAGGAAAAGAATTTTCTCATTCAAGAGGCAGCAGAAACCATCAATAGTTATGTCCTGGCTAAGGATGTAGCTCAGTGGTACAGTACTGTTTAGCATATTTGAGGCCCTGGGTTCAATCTGCAACATACAAAAAAAAGTTATGTTAGGGTTGGGGGGACGGCTCAGTCCATAAAGTACTTGCCATGCAAGCATGAGGGCCTTTGTTCAGATCCCAGCACCCACATAAAAGCTGAATATCTATGGTGTGCACCTGTAATCCCAACAGTGCTGGAGAGGTGGAGGCAGGAGAATCCCCTGGACTTGCTAACTGAACCATTGAGCATTAGGTTCATTGAGAACCCCTGACTGAAAAAAAAAAAAAAAGAGGGCTAGAGGGATTGTTCAGTGGTCCGTGCTTACAATGCCCGATGGCTTGGATTTGATTCCCCAGTACCCACGTAAAGCCAGATGCACAAAGTAGCACATGCATTTGGAGTTTGTTTACAGTGGCAGAGGGCACCGGCGCACTCATACTTTCTCTGTCTCATTTTCTATGCCATAACTAAATATTTAATAAAAGAAAAGGAAGTATTTGTTGAAAGATTGGAAATTTCATTCAGGGCTGGAGAGATGGCTTAGCAGTTAAGGTGTTTGCCTCTGAAGCCAAAGGACGCAGGTTTGATTCTCCAGGACCCACATAAGCCAGATGCACAAGATGGCACATGCGCCTGGTGGTGTTTGTGGTGGCTGAATGCCCTGGTGTGCCCATTCTCTTTCTACCTGCCTCTCTCTCTCCTCGCTCAAGTAAATAAAATTTAAAAAATTTAAAAATATATATGTATATAAAAGGAGGACTGGTGATATAGCTTATGGGTTCAACTCCCAGTAAAGGAAAAAAATAATAATAAAAGAAAATTTCATTTGAAAGGAAACAAGATGGACAGTGATTGAGGAAGACACCTGACATTGACCTGGCCTTCACATGCATGTCCACACACATATGAAAACACATACATACTACATACATATGCATATGTAAAACTTTCTTTTTTAAAAAATAATTTTACTTTTATTCATTTATTTGATAGAGGGGGGAGAGAGAGAGAGAGAGAGGAGAGAGAGAGAGAATGGGCGCGCCAGAGCTTCCAGCCCCTGCAAATGAACTCCAGATGTGTGCGCCCCCCTTGTGCATCTGGCTAACGTGGGTCCTGGGGAATTGAGCCTCGAACTGGGGTCCTTAGGCTTCACAGGCAAGCGCTTAACCGCTAAGCCATCTCTCCAGCCCTCTTTTTTAAAATTAATTAATTTATTTGACAGAGAAAGAGGGAGAAAGAGAGAGAACGGGTGCACCAGGGCCACTAGCCACTGCAAATGAACTCCAGATGCATGTGCCCCTTTGTGCATCTGGCTTATGTGTGTCCTGGAGAGTAGAACTGGGATCCTTTGGCTTTGCAGGCAAATGCCTTAACCATTAAGCCGTCTTTCTACCCCCTTCTTTTTTTTTTCTTTTTTGGTTTTCTGAGGTGGGGTCTTGCTCTAGCCCAGGCTGACCTAGAATTCACTATGTAGTCTCAGGGTGGCCTTGAACTCATGGCAACCCTTCTACTTCTGCTTCCCAAGTACTGGGATTAAAGGTGTGTGCTACCATACTCCAAAACTTTCTTTTAAGCTATATTGAGAAGTAGTATGATTCATACATGTCGTATCAGTGCTTAGAAAGATAATGATGTGTTGAGGAGGCAGGACCTAGAAGGAGACTCACAGAAGCCAGGGCAGAGGTGAAAGCGCTTAGGAGTGTCAAAGGAGAGGAAGGAGGCTTCTTTGGGAGAGATGAATGGTCGCCTGCATTTACATGGGCAGTGTGGTACCCAGACAGAAAGTAGCTGATGTCACAGCTAACTCCTGATGTTTGAGTCTAGATGACCTGGGAATGACTTTAGCAGATGGAACCTTGGCTTCTCTCTCAGCCTGCTCAGTACTGGGTAGAAGCTCCTTGAATATTTTGTTTATAGCAGGGCCCATGGTCTGTGATAGGCTCTTGTTTGGGGAACGTCCCAGTGCCAGTAAAGACAGTGGGTATGAGGGGATGTTGCAATGACTGTGTGATGTAGGAGAGCAAGAGAGGGGAAAGAGGAAGGATGCTCTGGGTAGGAGGAAGGCTTAGGGACCAATAAGTGACACAGAAGGAAAAGAAAGACATGACTGGACCTCCACGTTCCCTCCCTCCCTCCCTCCCTCCCTTCCTTTTTTTTTTTTCCGAGGTAGAGTCTCACTCTAGGCCAGGCTGACTTGGAATTCACTATATAGTCTCAGGGTTGCCTCGAACGGCGATCCTCCTACCTGTGCCTCCTGAGTGCCATCATGCCCGGCCACTCTCTTTCCTTTTCTAATTGTTTTTTTTTAATGAAAGTGAGTGTGTGTGAGAGAGAGAGAAGTGGTGTGCCAGAGCCTCTAGCCACTACAGTCAAATTCCAGACACATGTGCCACTTTGTGCACATGTATGACCTGCGCATGTGTCACCTCGTGCATCTGGCTTATGTGGGCTCTGGGGAGTTGAACCTGGGTCCTTAGGCTTCACAGGCAAGTGTCTTAACTGCTGAGTCATCTCTCTATCCCTCTTTTATTTTTCATATTTTATTTATTTATTTATTTATGAGAGAGGGAGAGACAGAGAGGAAGAGGCAGATAGAAAATGGACACTCTAGGGCCTTCAGCCATTGCAAATGAACGCCAGACGCATGCGCCACCTTGTGCTTCTGGCTTTACGTGGGCTCTGGGGAATTGAACCTGGGTCCTTTGGATTTGCAGGCAAGCACCTTAACTGCTAAGTCATCTCTCCAGCCCCCCTCTTTTTTTTATTTTTAAGTATTTTATTTGAGACAGAGAGAGAATGGATGTGCCAGGACCTCCAGCCACTGCATACAAATTCCAGATACGTGTGCCACTTTGTGCTTCTGGCTTTACGTGGGTACTGGGGAGTCAAACTCTGGTCCTCAGGCTTTGTAGTCAAGCACCTTAGACATCTCTCCAGCCACGTACACCTTCACTGTCCATGTAGGGCTACCTGGTAGAAATGCAGGTTCTTCTTTAAGACGTCTGGCTTTGGAAGAAGGAAGAGCCAGAAGCTTTGCAGCCTCCAGGAGAAAGTGTTTAGTATGCTGCGAGGCAGCTTGTCTTGTCCGTGGGGTATTAGGACGGGGCTGAAGATGAATGGAGGAGGGAGAGGACAGAATGTGGGACCGAGTAAGCACTTTGGCAGGAAGGCAAGCTCATTCCTTCGTTAGTGCAAGATACTACACTTCAGGTGTTCTCCCAGCTTTACAGACTAATTTAAGTTGAAGGTGAGGATTATGGGAAAATACAGAGGTGGCATTGCAGAAATGGAGGGGAGTGTGTACTGAGTGACTGATGGCCTTTTGATAGTCTCAGTAAGACCAAGAGCATGTTGGCTAGGGGGGAAGGGACCTGAAAGTCTCTCGGTAGCTGGAATCTGGTAAACTTTTCCTCTTCTCTCCACCTCATTATGAAGCTGAAAATGGTGGGACTTTTTAGCTACCTGTTAAGTAAGTAGTGGAATGTTTGCCTGTTGATTGATAGATACCACACACCTGGGAACTGTTTTCTTTTCTCTATTGTCTGAAGCTGGCTGGTTTTGCAAGGAGATAGAGTTGGGAATTAAAGCGCAACTTGTTTGCTGTTGGGGTGGATATTGGGATGGGATAAGAAGGTGGGGACTGGGAAGGGCTGACTGCCAGAGAGCCCACAGGAAACTGCTGGACGTGTATATCTCATCTATTTGGGGAGGAAGATTTTGTTTCTTGCACATGCACTTGGGTATGTGTATATGTGTGGGTACACAGATGTGTAGGTGTATGCATGTATGGGTACAGGGGTGTGCACATGCACGTGGACGTCAGAGAGAGATGTCAAGTATTCTCAATCACTCTCCATCCTATTTTTTTTAAATGATTTTTTTGTTTGTTTATTTTTATTTATTTATTTAAGAGCGACAGACAGAGAAAGAGGCAGATAGACAGAGGGAGAGAGGATGGGCGCGCCAGGGCCTCCAGCCACTGCAAATGAACTCCAGACGTGTGTGTGCCCCCTTGTGCATCTGGCTTATGTGGGTTCTGGGGAATCGAGCCTCGAACTGGGGTCCTTACTCTTCACAGGTAAGTGCTTAACCGCTGTGCCATCTCTCCAGCCCTCCATCCTATTATTTATTTATTTATTTTTGTTTTTTCGAGGTAGGGTCTCACTCTAGCTCAATCTGACCTGGAATTCACTATGTAGTTTCAGGGTGGCCTTGAACTCACGGTGATCCTCCTACCTCTGCCTCTGGAGTGCTGGCATTAAAGGCGTGCGCCACCACACCCAGCTTTTTTTTTTTTTTTTTTTTTTTTTAAGGTAGGGTTTCTAGCCTGGGCTGTCCTGGAGTTCACCTGGTAGGCTCAGGGTGGCTTTGAACTCAGTGCAGTCATCCTACCTCTGCCTCCCAAGTGTTGGGATTAAAGGTGTGCGCCACCATACTCGGCTCCATCCCGGTTTCTTTTTTGGTTTTTCGAGGTAGGGTCTCACTCTAACCCAGGCTGACGTGGAATTCACTATGGAGTCTCAGGGTGGCCTTGAACTCACGGTGATCCTCCTACCTCTGCCTCCCGAGTGCTGGGATTAAAGGTGTGCGCCACCACGCCCGGCTTCTTCCTGTTTTTTTGAGACAGGGTCCCCCACTGAACCTGAAGCTCACCTGTTGGCTGGACTAGCCAGCCAGCAAGCCGCAGTTCTGTCTCCACCTCCCCAGCCCTTGGAGTCTGAGCTTCCTGGGCCACATCTAGCTGTTACCTGGGTTCTGGGGATCTGCTCGCATGGCCTGCACTCTTCCCATGGAGTCATCTCCTAGCCCAGTTCTTATTTTCTTAATTTTTTGTTCATTTTTATTTATTTATTTGAGAGTGACAGAGAGAGAAAGAGGCAGATAGAGAGAATGGGTGCGCCAGGTCCTCCAGCCATTGCAAACGAACTCCAGACGCGTGCGCCTCCTTGTGCATCTGGCTAACGTGGGTCCTGGGGAATTGAGCCTTGAACCGGGGTCCTTAGGCTTCACAGGCAAGCGCTTAACCACCAAGCCCGTTTTTTATTTGAGAGACAGCCACTGCAAAAGAACTCCAGACGCATGTGCCACCTTGTGCATCTGGCTTTACGTGGATACTGGGGTGGGTACTGGGGAATCAAATCTGGGTCCTTTGGCTTTGCAGGCCAGCGCCTTAACCATCTTTCCAGCCCCCATTTGTTTTTTAATGGCTTTTGCTTTGTAATATCTTCTAAGCTAGATCAGCTGTAAGGAGGAATTGAAAACTGCGGTTCCTAAACCCTTGGCACCTGGGATGAAGAGAATCAGCTTTTTTCTCTGTGCTGACACGCAGCCCACAGAACATCTTTCTCCACACTTTCTGCAGTGCGTCGCTCATGTTACCTCAATCTATGATTTTAAGGTTCTGAGCCCGTTTCAAAAATCCTAAATTTAGCTGAGCATGGTGGCACATGCCTTTAATCCCAGCACTCAGGAGACAGATGTAGGAGGATTGCCGTGAGTTCAAGGCCAGCTTGAGACAATAGTGAATTCCAGGTCAGCCTGGATTAGAGTGAGACCCTACCTCAAAAAAACAAAACAACAACAACAAAATCCTTTATTTATTTATTTAATTTTTTTTCATTTTTATTTTTATTTTTATTTTTTTTACAGTCAGTTTGGTACCATTATTAGGCTCATTCATGACCTACCCCCTCCCCTTGGCCCCTCCTTGTTGAGGTATATGGGTCATGCATTGTGGAGTTAGCCCACAGTTATGGGTAAGCTAAATGTCTCTGCATATCATGACCCAACATGTGGCTCTGACATTCTTTCCGCCCCCTCTTCCGCAAAATTTCCCTGAGCCATGTTGGGTCTGCTTCAGTGATGAGGTGTTGGGGGCCTCTGAGGCTCTGGCTCTCTGATTTGGTAGTTGATTTTTCTCTGTGCTGATCTCCTTCCCCCTTGTGCTGGTATCCAGTTCATCAGGAAAAAAGTGCCCTTGCTTGTTTCTCCAATTTTTCTTAGTTTCAGCTGGGGCCCTTTTGAGGTATGATGGGGTGGCTCTCTCCTTAGGATCTACATCTATCTTTCTTTCCCCGGGATTTGCAGCGCAGCTAGGCGGTCGCCATCTTGGCCGGAACTCTCCAAAAAAAAAATCCTTTTTATTGTGTGCATCATCTATAGATTTTTGGGGAAAATGGACATTTAATTTCAGAAAACACTTCAGAGTTTGAAAATAAAATCATGGGCTGGAAAAATGGTTTAGCGGTTAAGGCCTTTGCCTGCAAAGGACTCAGGTTGGATACCCCAGGACCCACATAAGCCAGATGTACACAAGGTAGTGCATGTTTCTGGAGTTGGTTTGCAACTGCTGGCGGCTTTAGCATGCCTATTCTCTGTCTATCTCTCCCTGCTTGCAAATAAATAAATAAATAAATAATTTTTTTTATAAAAGAAAATAAAGCTGGTCGTGGTGGTGCACGCCTTTAATCCCAGCACTCAGGAGGCAGAGGTAGGAGGATCACCATGAGTTCGAGGCCACCCTGAGACTACATAGTGAATGCCAGGTCAGCCTGAACTAGAGTGAAACCTTACTTCGAAAAACAAAAACAAACAAACAAAATCATAACATTTTTCTTTTCTTTTTTATTTTGATTTTATTTATTTATTTATTTATCTATTTATTTGAGAGAGAGAATGGGCACGCCAGAGCCTCTATCTACTGCAAACGAACTCCAGACGCATGTGCCCCCTTGTTTGGCTTACGTGGGTCCTGGGAATTGAACCATGGTCCTTAGGCTTCACAGGCAAACACCTTAACCGCTAAGCCATTTCCCCAGCCCCAAGTCATAACATTTTCTAAAACATGGTTGTTTTGAGAAGTTCTTGTGGAGCATAGAGGATGATAACTCCAGCTACCTGGGTTCCCAGGGCAGGAATGAATTCGTACTTGTGCTCTTAAACTGTTAAAAGCATTTTTGGAAATCAATTTTCAAGAGGAAAAACAAAGCCCAGAGTTGTTCCTCTAATTGTAGGAAATAAACAAAATTCACCAAAAGAATGAACTGCCAAATATGTGGAACTATATTCAACCACCCAGGTTGCTAATTAAGACAGGGATAATTTTCGCTGTTAGATTAACATTAAGAATTTGTCTTAAGGGTCTGGGGATGTAGCTCAGTTAGTAGAATGTTTGCCTAGCATGCATGAAGCCTTGGGATCAATTCTTAGCACTGCATAAACTGGCCTTGGTGGCACACAGCCATTGTCTAGCACTTCGAGATGGAAGCAGGAGGATCAGAAGTTCAAGGTCATCCTTAAATACATAGTGGGTTCTAGGCCAGCCTGGGATACATAAGATCCTATCTCAAAACAACAGCAATCTTAACACTTTTCAGTGCTAACAAATGGATGCCAAAATGGCTGCCCTTTGGCTGTTCTGGAAGGATATAAATGGCCTCCCCCTAGTTTTTAAAAATTTATTTATTTTTTCTTAACAACTTCCATGATTATAAACAATATCCCATGGTAATGCCCTCCCTCCTCCCACTTTCCCCTTTGAAACTCCACTCTCCATCATATCCCCTCACCCTCTCAATCAGTCCCTCTTTTATTTTGATGTCATGATCTTTTCCTCCTACTATGATGGTCTTGTGTAGGTAGTATCAGGCACTGTGAGGTCATGGATATCCAGGCCATTTTGTGTCTGGAGAAGCACGTTGTAAGGAGTCCTACCCCTCCTTTGCCTGTTACATTTCTTTCTGCCACCTCTTCCGCAATGGACCCTGGGCCTCCCCCTATTTGAAAAGCACTTGGCAGTTGCTACTAAAATCTTAGTGTTTTTCATGGTTTCTGGCCTGCTAGGAAGTAGGTACTTGTTATTCCCATTTTGCAGCTGTGCAAATAGACTGGTAGAGGTCAAGTATCCGATACAAGTTCGCTCTCCTGGTTATTGCAAATGCCAAGATTTGAACTTGGTTGAGTTCAAAGTCTAGCTTTTCCCTTTACACAGAAGCCTGCTGTCTTTGGCCCTCTTGGGAGAATGACACTGACCTTTGTCACTTGGTGCAGAGATCCTGGTGTGGGCTGTCAGTTCAGGAAGAGTGGGTAGATCTGTCCCAGTTTTACAAATAGGACCTGGGGACATCCTTCCCTAGTCAACAGTTGTCTGAGTGAGTGTGCAGTCATGAGTGAAGTGGCCCTGCCTGGATGCCGCTGCAGAGGAGTAAATCACCTTGAACCTGCTGCTCCAGGAACTTCTGAGGAAAACGTGGTTCTCTACTCACGTTAGACAGGAAGCTGGAGATTGATTTTCCTGGTAGCAATCGTTGAGGGTGGGAAAAGTACACAAGTGTGTCTTTGGTGTGGAACAGTGCAGAAGGAGAAAACTCGCTTGCTGTCCCTGCAGTTTGGATTCCAGCATGGTTTGATGAGCAAACCAAGTTCTGGTAAACCGAACATGCAAATACTATTTCCTTATGGTTTATCAAATATTTGGTAAGTTTCTTTCTTTTTTTTTCCGATTGTTTTCGAGGTAGGGTGTCACTGTAGCCCAGGCTGACCAGGATTTCACTGTGTAGTCTCACGGTGGCCTGGAAGTCATGGTGATCCTCCTACCCCTGCCTCCTGAATACTGGGATTAAAGGCATGCACTACCGTGCCAGGTTCAAGTTTTTCCTTTTTTAATTTATTTGAGAAAGAGAGAATGGATATGGGTGTACCAGGGCCTACTGCCATTACAAACAAACTCCAGACATAAGTGCTATCCAGGTTGTCAGGCTTGGCAAACAAGTGCCTTTAATCTCTGAGCCATCTCTCTAGGCCCTTGCTCTTTCAAATTCTCTGTAAGTCAACAAGCAGTGTCGATTATCTATTAAAAAAACTATTATAGGGGCTGGAGAGATGGCTTTGAGGTTAAGGTGCTTGCCTACAAAACCTAAGGACCCAGGTTTGATTTCCCCAAGACCCATGTGAGCTAAATGTATAAGGTGGCGCATGCGTCTGGAGTTTGTTTACAGTGGCTAGAGGCCCTGGCGCACCCATTCTCTCTCTTACTGTTTCTCAAATGAATAAAATATTTTTTAAAAAACAAGCATTATGGGGCCTGGTGTGGTGGTGCACGCCTTTAATCCCAGCACTCGGGAGGCAGAGTAGGAGGATTACTGAGTTCGAGGCCACCCTGAGACTACCTAGTGAATTATAGGTCAGCCTTGGCTAGAGTAAGACCCTACCTCTAGAGAAAAAAGAAAAAAAGAAAAAGAAAAAACAAGCATTATAAAGGAGGTATTGGTGCTTTCACTGTCCTTCTCAGTGCCTGTGTGTGTTTGTCCGCACACATGTAAGATGGCTTGAAATTAGAAATCATAAAATTTGACTTTTTTCTTTTGAGGGAGAGAGAAAGGCAGAGAGAAAGAGAATGGGCCTTTAGCCATTGCAAACGAGCTCCAGACATGTGCACCCCTTTGTGCACATGTGTGACATCGTGCACTTATATCACTGCATCTGGCTTATGTGGGACCTGGCAATTCAAATATGAGTTCTTAGGCTTCACAGGCAAGCTCCTTAACCACTAAGCCATCTTTCTCTAGCCCAAGTCTGATATTTTTGTCTCCATGTTTCAAATTACCTTCCAACTAGTCTGTTCCTGAAAGTGACCCCAGTGGAAAGAGTAAAGTTGATAGAAGTTAGGTGGCTTTGGGGAGCTGGCTGAACCTTCTTGACAAGGCACTAAATCTTAGTGAGATGAGTACCTTAGATTTCCTAAAAGCAAATGCGTTCTTGTTTGCTAGAGTGTCTATAGGCAATGTGTGGGGAAACCAAGGAAGTGTGAATACTAGACATGATAACTGTCAGTATGAAACAAGGGGGTTTGATGATGGGAAGAACAAGAGTGACATTAAAATTGGATCAAGTAGCCAGGTGTGGTGGCTCATGCCTTTAATCCCAACACTCTGGAGGCAGAGGTAGGAGGATCACCATGAGGTCAAGGCCGCCATGAGACTACATAGTGAATTCCAGGACAGCGTGGGCTAGAGCGACACCCTACCTCAAAAAACCAAAAATAAATAAATAAATAAAGTAAAAAAAATTTTTTTCCATTGCTATAAAAGACATTAGTAAGGCAGCTGGCAGGTTCTGACAAGCTCTATAGAAAAGACAGTAGTATTGTCTCTATGTTACTTTCCTGATTGTAATAACTATACTGTGGTGGATGTACTCATTTTAAGAACATATCTTGGGGGCTGGAGAGATGGCTTAGCGGTTAAGCGCTTGCCTGTGAAGCCGAAGGACCCCGGTTCAAGGCTCAATTCCCCAGGACCCACGTTAGCCAGATGCACAAGAGGGCGCATGCGTCTGGAGTTTATTTGCAGTGGCTGGAGGCCCTGGTGTGCCCATTCTCTCTCTCTCTTTCTCTCTCTATCTGCCTCTTTCTCTCTCTGTCACTTTCATATAAATAAAAATAAACAAACAAACAAAAAGAACATATCTTGGGGCTGGAGAGCTGGCTTAGGGGTTAAGATGCTAGCCTGCAAAGCCTAAGGACCCAGGTTTGATTTCCCCAGGACCCACATAAGCCAGCTGCACATGGTGGCACATGCATCTGGAGTTAACTTTATTTGTAGTGGCTAGAGGCTTTGGCGTGCCCATTCTCTCTCTCTTTTTTTTTTTCAAATAAATAAGTAAATAAAAACTGAAAATAAAAAAAAGTTAAAAAAAAGAAAAAAGCACATATCTTGGAGCCAGGCATGGTGGCTCATGCCTTTAATCCCAGAACTCTGGATGCAGAGGTAGGAGGATTGTCATGAGTGTGAGGCCACCCTGAGACTACATAGTGAATTCTATGTTAGCTTGCACTGCAGTGAAACCCTAACTCAACAAACAAGGGCAGGAGAGATGGCTTAGCAGTTAAGGCTGTTGCCTGCAAAGCCAGAGAACCAAGGTTCGATTCCCCAGGACCCATGTAAGCCAGATGCAAAAGGTGGCCCATGCATCTTGAGTTCATTTGCAGGGGCTAGAGGCCAGGTGTGGTGGCCCACGCCTTTAATCCTAGCACTTGGGAGGCAGAGGTAGGAGGATCCTGTGAGTTCGAGGCCACCCTGAGACTACCTAGTGAATTCCAGGAGAGCCTGAGCTAGAGTGAGACCCTACTTTGAAAAACCAAAACAAACAAACAAACACAAAAAAGATGTCAAAATTCAACTAATCACGTATCATACACCAGATAGATATAGAAATATTTTGAGGTGATATTTCTGGGGTGCAGCTCACTGTGGACCTCGCCAAGTAGTAAGAGGATAATGGCTCCAGTGAGCACATGTGAACCCTAGTTCTTGCCCATTCCTCCTTTGTTCTCGGCCAGGTCAGTAATCCCTGAGTTTGTACTCCTCAGGGTGATGGTTTTTCCCAAATCAGGGCTGCGAGGTTCTTAGCAGAGTCCTGGCAAAGAATCTCAGCATGGGGCCCTGGAAAAATGATGATTTAACAGTTAAAGGTGCTTGCTTGCAAAGCCTAACAGCCTGGGTTCAACTCCCCAGTACCCATATAAAGTCAGATGAACAAAGTGGCGCACATGCATCTGGAGTTCATCTGCAGTGGCAGGAGGCCCTGGTGTGCCCATATTCTCTCTCTAAAAGAAAGAAAAAGAGAGAGAGAGGAAGAAACTAACTCAGGATGATACCACCCCAAGAAGATATGTCTTACACATACAACTGATGTTAGTGACCGTTGTGTATTCTTTTTGGGAATTAATGGAATTCATTTGGAAAGTGAGATGTCAGAAAAATCACTCTGGCCAACAAATCTGGAATTGTAACTTGATCCATTCTTGATCCTTTTTTTTTTTTCAGGGAGGGAGGAGGTTTTTTTTTCTTTTTTTCTTTTTTTTTTCCTTTGGTTTTTCAAGGTAGGGTTTCACTCTAGCCCAGGCTGACCTGGAATTCACTATGTAGTCTCAGGGCAGCCTTGAACTCACGGCGATCCTCCTACCTCTGCCACCCAAGTGCTGGGATTAAATGCGTGCGCCACCACGCCCGGCCGGGAGGAGGTTTTGAGGTAGGGTTTCACTCTAGCCCAGGCTGACCTGAAGTTCACAGTGTAATCTCAAGTTGGCCTCAAACTCATGGCGATTCTCCTACCTCTGCCTACCTCTGCCTCCCAAGTTCTGGGATTAAAAGCATGTGCCACCATGCCTGGCTCCAAGATATGTTCTTAAAATGAGTACATCCACTATAGTATATAGTTATTAAAATCAGGAAAGTAACATAAAAATACTGTTGTCTTATTTATAGAGCTTTTTCTGATTCTGCCTATTGTCTTTTATAGCAATGGAAAAAGGTGTTTTTTTACTTTATTTATTTATTTTTGGGTTTTCGAGGTAGGGTCTAGCTCTAGCCCAGGCTATCCTGGAGTTCACTATGTAGTCTCAGGGCAGCCTTGAACTCACAGCAATCTTCCTACCTGTGCTTCCCGATGACTGGGACTAAAGGCATGCACCACCACACCGAGCTTGGAAAAGATTTTTTAATATTGGAGTGTTGATCGTATAGCTCAGAGGTAGGAGTGCTTGCCTAGTATGCTTAATTCTTTGGGTTCAATCCTCAGCACCTCCTAAAAACAAGAAAATAAACAATAAATTGCAACCATTGTTAATCAGGATGTTTAAAAGAAAACTTTCTCATTTTCTTGGTCTAAGATTGGGCTAACACTTAGCTGTCTGTATCTCTACAATCTTTACCAGTCTAGAGCAGTTCTTCAGTCTGTCTGCATTTCATGTTCTTTTTTTTATTTTTAAATTTATTTTATTTATTTATTTGAGAGAGGGAGAGAAATAGGGAGAGAAAGAAAGAGAGAGAATGGGTACACCAGGGCCTCTAGCCACTGCAAACAAACTCCAGATGCATGCACCCCTTGGTGCATCTGGCTTACGTGGGTCCTGGGGAATTGAACCTGGGTCCTTTGTCTTAACCACTAAGCCATCTCTTCAGTCCTGCATCTCATGTTCTTGATGTTTGTTATTCTCTGATGAGTGGTTCACATACATCTGGGTGGGAATTATGGTATTCTCTTGCATCTCATAGGGAGTGCCTTCTGTTTTCCCCAGTATAGCTCGTGTTAATTTTGATCACTTGATTAAAATTATGGCTGCCAGGGACCCTAGCTGGTGATGCAGACTGATAATGTCAGCACTTGGGAGGCTGAGGCAGGAGGATCAAGACTTATGGGTTAGCCTGGCCATACACTGAGACCCTGTGTCAAATCACTACCTCTCCCAGAAAAAAAAAGTCATACTTGCTATATTTCCCCAAGAAATATCCCATTTTTTTGCTTTCTTTTGCTGTTTTTTTTTTAATTAATAAGTATTTTATGGGCGATTTCTTGGAGGTTGTAAGCATTCCATTTCTCTTCAAACTTTCACTATTGGTTTTAGTGATGATTCTTGCCAGAAATGATTTTACTGTGTCAGTTGCCGATTGAATGATCCAGTTTTAAAATTCAACATTGTAGTACAGGAACAATGATTTCTCAAGTCACTAGCATATTTGTGAATACTAGATAAGACGAAGGAATAAGGCATTTTGGAGTCCCTTATTAGATAAATGACAGGACTGGGTGCTTGCCCAGCAGGTCTATGTTTGACCATAAGTTTGATCCTTAGCACTGAAAAACAAAATAAGAAGAATCATTTTTTATAGTTTCTGTAGTCTTAATTTTGTCTGAATTAAAGGTAACTCATCAAGAAATTATAGTTCATGATTTTGGAGGGTTTTCACTATGAAATATGAAATGGCAAAGTTGTTATTCTCTGCAATCTTATGGGATACAAAGAACTTCCTAATAGGCTCTGAGGTTTTATCTTGGTACCTCCTATGGAGTTTGTTACAGTATGAAAGTTTTTTCTTCTTTTTTGAGATAGGCTTTTGCTTATGTAGCCCAACTGATATGGAACCTGATTTTCTTGCCCCTACTGGGATAATGTGCCCGTGTCCCATCACCTGGCTCCTAGATTTAGTTTTTTTTTTAAATTAAAAAATATTTATTTATTTGAGAGAGAGAGAGAGGAAGAGAGATGGAATGGGCACACTAAGGCCTCCAGCCACTGCAAACGAATTCCAGACGCATGCACCCCCTTGTGCATCTGCCTCACATGGGTCCTGGGGAATTTAATGGGGTCCTTAGGTTTTGCAGGCAAACACCTTAACTGCTAAGCCATTTCCCATCCCCAGATTTAGTTTTAGGTTTTTTTTTTAAATATTTTATTTGCTGGGCATGGTGGCACACACCTTTAATCCCAGCACTTGGGAGGCAGAGGTAGGAGGATTGCTGTGAGTTCAAGACCACCCTAAGACTACATAGAGAATTCCAGGTCAGCCTGGGCTAGAGTTGAGACCCTACCTCAAACCTCTCTCCCCGCCCAAATATTTTATTTATTTATTTGAGAGAGAGAGAAAGAGGGGGACAGATGGAGAGAGAGAATGGGCACACCAGGGCCTCTAGCCACTATAAACAAACTCCAGATGCATGTGTAACCTTGTGCATCTGGTTTACATGGGTACTGGGAAATTGAATCTGGGTCCTCAGGCTTTCCAGGCAAGTGCCTTAACCACTAAGCCATCTCTCCAGCCCCTAGATTTAGATTTTTTTTTTTTTTTTTTTTTGAGGTCGGGTCCCGCTCTGGCCCAGGCTGACCTGGAATTTAGTATGCAATCTCAGGATGGCCTCGAACTAATGGCAATCTTCCTACCTCTGCCTCCCGAGTGCTGGGATTAAAGGCGTGAGCCACCACACCTGGTCTTTAGATTTTTTTTAAAAGGAACTTTATTTTTTCATTTGAAGAGGTGAGGTGGCAGATAGAGGGAGAGAGAATGGGCGTGCCAGGGCCTTCAGCCACTGCAGACAAACTCCAGACACAAGCACCACCTTGTGTATCTGGCTTACATGGGTCCTGGGGAATCTAACCTGGGTACTTTGGCTTTGTAGGCAAGCACCTTCCTTAACCAGTAAACCATCTCTCCAGCCCTAGATTTTTTTTTTTTTTTTTAAGTTCAAGCCTTTCGTAATGGCACATGCCTTTAATCCTGGCACTTGGGAGGCAAAGGTAGGAGGATTATCACCATGAATTCAAGGCCACCCTGAGACTACATAGTGAATTCCAGGTCAGCCTGGACTAGAGTGAGACCCTACCTCAAAAAGGCAAAAGAAACAACAACAACAAAAAAAAAAAAATCAGAGTCTTGCTATGTAGCCCAAGGTAGCCTTGAACTCAAAATCCTCCTGCCTCTACCTCCCAAGGGCTGGGATTACAGACATGGGCCACCACATCATGCTGTCAATGTAGTTTTTTTTTTTTTTTTTTTTTTTGCGGGGCGTGAGGGGTTCAATGTAGAGTCTCACTGTAGCTCAGGCTGACCTGGAATTCACTGTGTAGGCTCAGGCTGGACTCAAACTCAGAGCAAACCTCCTACCTCAAGCATGCGCCACCACACCCGACTTTACTGTTTCTTTTCCCCCACCCTTCTCTCTCTGCTGGGATGGAACCCAGGGTTTGCATGTGCTATGTAAGCACTCTCCACCTCCCACTCTTATCACTGGGTTATATCCCTAGCAACCCCTTCTTTTTCCTCTTTTTTTGTTTTTTTCAAGGTAGAGTCTCACTTTAGCCCAGGCTGACATGGAATTCACTATGTAGCCTCAGGGTGGCCTCGAACTCAATAGTGATCCTCCTACCTCTGCCTCCTGATTAAAGGTGTGCACCACCATGCCCCGCTTTTTTCCCCTCTTTCTTTCTTCCTTTTTTTTCTTTTCTTCAAGGTAGGGTCTCACTCTAGCCCAGACTGACCTGGAACTCACTCTGTAGTCTCATCATGCTGGCCTCAAACTCACAGCCATCCTCCTTCCTAACTCTGCCTCCCAAGTGCTGGGATTAAAGGTGTGCGCAATCATGCCCGGCTTATATTTATTTATTTGAGAGAGAGAAAAAGGCAGAGATCTAGAGAGAATGGGTGCACCAGGGCCTGTAGCCACTGCAAACAAACTCTGGATGCATGTGCCACTTTGCTTATCTGGCTTATGTGGGTACTGGGTAGGAACCTGTGTCCTTACGTTTTGCAGGCAAGTGCCTTAACTGCTAAACTATCTCTCCAGGCCCCCCCCCCCCCTCGATGAAGGGTTTCACTCTAGCCCAGGCTGACCTGGAATTCACTATGTAGTCTCAGGGTGGCCTCAAACTCATGGTGATCCTCCTACCTCTGCCTCCGAGTGTTGGGATTAAAGGCGTGTGCCACCACGCCCAGTTTTGTATACTTTAAAAAAGTATACTATTTAGTTACATCCTAAATCCAACCTGCCACTTAGTTTTGTAAATAAAGTCTTAGTAGAACACAACCATACTGATTCATTCGCAGAACTAGGGATAGTTTGTATTATAAGATACCCAGTTTTGTAGTTGTGATTTAAGTCTTATGTGGCCTATAAAACTGGAAAAATTTATTGCCTGTCCCATTATAGAAAGGACTTAAGTTAAATATTTGACCCTTAACTAGTTTCTAGTTTCTGGTACCTTATAAAGTTGACCAGTGAAGTTTTAAAAAATACATATTATTAAGAACTTAATGGATTTAAATCTATTTAGTTTTCTTCAATCCATTTGCAATTGCTATCCTTGTCAATACTCCAATTGTTCCCTTGTTAGCCGGTTGGATCCTCTTCATTTGGCTCTTGAGTCCTTTGGACCCAGTCCTGGGAAGGCAGGATATTCCAGGCCCATCTTGTACATTTCCTGTCCCAGACCTGGAGCCAGCCATTTCTAGAAGGAGCTGACTTCTTTTAATGGGAAAGGTTATTTAGAGACCTCAATCTAAATACCAAAGTGCACATGTAGCCACTAAAATTACTTAATGTTCTGAGGGCACCAAGTAATTCTGTAGGGCACCAAGTAATTCTGCAGGGATTAAGAATAGAATATAATGTACCTTTTGTAATTTAAACATTTATTAAGTACTTGCTTTAAAAGAACATAACCATTTTTCAGTATAAATACTGGTAATACTTATAGTCAATTTCCCTGTTAATTTATTAATTATAATTGTTTTGTATATAAAATTTGTTTCTTTCATTCATATTTAGTTCTTTCAATGACAAAAATTATTTAAATTTTATCAACTGATAGCATTTCAACAGGTAAAGCTCACTGGGTTATTTTCACTCATTTCTCATGTAATGGACATTCTGTGTGAAAGGGCATGCTTACAATGGCAGCAAATTCAAATATTACTCTTCATTTCCTTATTTACATCCAGTGGTTGCACTAACTAGATGTTTGTCACCTTATGATCACATCTGATCACTGATCAGGCAGAAGTTCAGGTCTTAAGAAGATTGAAGCTGAGGCTGTATGACAGATTTCCATTCAATACTTGGGCTGAGGCCAAAAGACCTACATCTTAGTAACAGAGATTAAGGACAGTTGTGTACACACACACACACACACACACACACACACGGAACAGTGCCTGCCACATAGGTGAGTTCATTGACACTATTTTGGTACTGGGTTACCAGGACCTCACTGGTCCTAAAATTTAGTTTCTACTAAATTTTCTAGGTATGTTCTCTTTATTTTATTACTTATTTATTTATTTAGAGGTAGGCTTTTGCTATAGCCCAGGCTGACCTGGAATTCATAGGCTGGCCTCAAACTCACAGCAATCCTTCTACCTCTGCCTCTCTAGTGCTGGCACTAAAGGTGTGTTCCACCATGCCTGGCTTTTCTTTCTCTTCTTTTCTTTCTCTTTTCTATCTATCTATTTATCTATCATCTACTATATCTATCTATCTGAGACATGATCTCATGCATCCCAGATTGGCCTCAAACTCACAGTGTAGCTGAGGATGACCTTGAACTTCTGATCCTACTGTCTCCACTTGTCCAGTCCTGGGATCACAAGAGTGTGTCACCATGCCTATTTTATGTGGTGTTAGGAATCTAACTCAGAGCTTCATGCATTGGACATTATCCACTGAACTATATCTTCAACCAATGTATCACTTTTTTGTAACTAGGATTCAAACACAGGTCCTTGTGCTAGCTAGGCAAGGTGCTTTATCTTTTGTTCCTTAGATTTAAGATTGGGCGCGCCAGGGCCTCTAGACAATGCAAACGAACTCCAGATGCATGTGCCCCCTTGTGCCTCTGGCTTATGTGGGTCTTGGGGAATCGAACTGAGGTCCTTTGGCTTTGCCTTAACCGCTAAGCCATCTCTTCAACCCAGTTTTAATTTTTTATTATCGACAACTTCTATGATTATAGACAGTAAACCATTATAATTCCCTCCCCCCATTTTTCCCATCATAACTCCACTCTCCATCATATCCTCTCCCCTTCTCAATCAGTCTCTCTTTTACCTTGATGTCATTGTCTTTTCCTTCTGTTATACTGGTCTTATGTAGGTAGTGCCAGGTACAACGAGGTCACGGATATCCAGGCCATTTTGTGTCTGGAAGAGTGCATTGTAAGCAGTCCTACCCTTCCTTTGGCTCTTACATTCTTTCCTCCACCTCTTCCACAATGGACCCTGAGTCTTGGAAGGTGTGAAAGAGATGTTTCAGTGCTGAGCACACCTCTGTCACTACTTCTGAGCACTATGGTGCCTTTAAAAAAAAATTATTTATTTATTTGAGAGAAAGAGAGACAGAGGAAGAGGCATCTAGAGAGAATGGGTGCACCAGCGCTTTCAGCCACTGCAAATGAAGTCCAGATGCATGGGCCGCTTTGTGCATCTGGCTTACAGGGGTCCTGGGGAATCCAACATCGGTCCTTAGGCTTCACTGGCACGTGCCTTAACCACTAAGTCATCTCTCCAGCCCCTATGGTGCCTTTTGAGTCATCCCAGAGGTACCACCATGCATTCATATTAAGGACATTTTGGATTGCCTTGATAATCAGGCCCTGCATACAAAATCTGCCTTTCTGCCCATGTGTGACTATTTGGTATTGTTTATTTATATTTCTTTTATGCACAGTGTATAATAAATGACAAATCTTGTCTTATTGGACATCTTAGGTTAACAAGGAAAATCATTGTGCACTTCTGGTATCTTCCAGTGTATACTTTTTGATAAGTTGATCATTGGTTTCCTATCATTTTCATTTGACTTATTCTGCTATTTGTTTTTCAATGTACCCCAGAATTGAGGCTGTACATTTTAAAAACAAACAAAGCAGAGGTCTGTGCTGGAGGTAGAACTTTTGACTCTGGGCCCCTGATTTGTGTCTGTGGACTTTTCTTTATCTGTGATACTGGGAGCGTGTGCACAGTTGTAGAGGCCATATGTTTTTATAGGACTGTGCCAAGGAAAATACTTTAGAATTACATTAGCAACTCCAAGGTATTTTGGCTGCTCCGAGAGGACACATGATAGTTTTCCAGTTATATGAACAAGGGCTTTTGTTTTATACTGAAATTTCCTACAGGCTTTGAGAACAATGGTGCTTCTATCAGAACTTCCCAGTTATGTCTTTGGGATGTTATAGGTAGAACACGTTGGCTTTCATTTCAACAGGGCTTCTCTGGCCTTTAACGTGACAGTGTGCACTGTAGATCTCTTAATGGGAGTGGACTGTGGAGGATTCCTCTGCTCATTTGGCGTTGTGTTTGGAGTACTACCCTCACCCCATGTCTGGGTCTCACCTCCCACTCCCCTGCTCCCAGCCTCACATATGGTTTCCTGCTATAAATTCTCAGCTCCTTGTGAGCACATTTCACTGTTGGCAAATATGTGGCCTAATTATCCACTCCACACTTGTCTTTGGATCCTAAGTGCACTGAAGAGGCAGGGAGTACGTCTGTTCTGTCCTTTCCCTACTGTATTCTTAGCAGCAGGTGTGTGGAAGACTCTACACCAACAGTTGTTGAGTTAGTGAAGGAACCACAGGGACTTTTTTCTTTTTTTTTTTAAAACTTTTTTTTTTTCTTAATTTTTCGAGGTAGGGTCTCGTTCTAGCCCAGGCTGACCTGGAATTCACTCTGTAGTCTTAGGGTGGCCTCGAACTCATGACAATCCACCTACCTCTGCCTCCCAAGTGCTGGATTAAAGGCGTGCACCACCATGCCTGGCTTAAACTTTTTTGTTTGTTTGTTTGTTTATTTGCTTGCGAGGGGGTGGGGAGGATGAATGGGTGTGCTAGGGCCTCTAGCCACAGCAAATGAACTCCAGATGAATGGTCCACTTTGTGTTGTGTATCTGGCTTTACCTGGGTACTGGGAAATAGAACTCAGTCGTTGGGCATTACAGGCAAGCACCTTGACCACTGAGCCATATCTCCAGCCTGACATTTTTAACAAAAATGAGAGAGAGAGAGAGAGAGGGAGGGAGGGAGGGAGGGAGGGAGGGAGGGAGGGAGGGAGGGAGGGAGGGAGGGGGAGAGAGAGAATGGGCGCGCCAGGGCCTCCAGCCACTGCAAACAAACTCCAGACACATGCACCACCTTATGCATCTGGCTTACGTGGGTCCTGGGTAGTCAAACTTGGGCCCTTTGGCTTTGCAGCCAAGCACCTTAACTGCTAACCCATCTTTCCAGCCCAGCTTGACTTTTCTTTTTTCTAAATAGCACTTCATGGGAATAGTCCACAGGATCTATTTTCAGGACAGGAACCGTAGATTAATTTTTTGCTCTGAGCCAAGTGTGGTGGTGCACACCTTTAATTACAGCTCTTGAGAGGCAGAAGTAGGAGGATTGCTGTGAGTTCAAGACAATCCTGAGTCTACATAGTGAGTTTCAGGTCAGCCTGGGCTAGAGTGAGACCCTAGCTTGAAAAACCAAAAAATAAATAATAAAAAAGTTATGGCTCCGTGTGTGCGCACACACATTTCTGTGCATGTTTGTGAGTGTGCAGGTGTGCAGGCATGTGTGTGCACTTGCATTGAAGGCCAGAGGACAGCCGCAGGTGTCATTCCTCAGGTGCTGTGCATCGTTTTTATTTTTTTCAGACAGGTCCCTCAATGGCCTGGCACTCTCCAGTTAAGCTAAAGTGGATGATGTGGTCAGCCCCAGCCTGCCTCTATTTCTCCATTTCCCCAAAGCTTATATTACAAGATTGCACTGTCATACCTGGCCTCTTTTCTTTTCTTTTTTTTTTTTTTTAAGGTAGGGTCTCACTGTAGCCCAGGATGACCTGGAATTCACTATGGAGTCTTAGGGTGGCCTCGAACTCATGGCAGTCCTCCTACCTCTGCTGGGATTAAAGGTATGTGCCACCACGCCCAGCGCCTTTTTTTTTTTTTTTTTTAACATACGTTTTGGGACATTGAACTAAGGTCCTCATTCTTGCAAGACAGGCACTTTACCAACTGCTCCCCAGCCCTGGAGTGCTGTACTCTTGGCACCTCATTTTCAAATTCAGTTAACTGGAATGCTGGAGATCTTCATAATTCTCGTTCGTGGACAGCACGTCCAGGTAGCAGAAAACTGTCAGTTTATTTAAGGATGAAGCACAGTGCTTGAGCTAACTTGTCTCAGTGGCACCCAGTGAGCCAGCCAAGATTAGAACCTTAGTTTTCTGATACCTGTGTCTGGGCCTGTTACCCAGCTGGCCATCTGCACCCCGTTCTAACATTGTAAGTTATATCAATGGGAACCAGTGTTTCCGACTGTCGACTGTCGTGGAGGGAAGAAATCAGACGCTCCTTTGTATACTAATTAGCACAGGCAGAACAAAAGGGCTAGCTTAGTTTTCAAGTTCAGGTTTGACCCATATGTGTTCCTCAGCGCAGATTATGATCTTGGTTAAATTAAAAACAAATGTTAAAGAAGTCATAATGAGGTAGGGAGTTCAAGATCCTTGTTTTAAATAACACTCTGTATAAACAGACCTCTCTCTAAAGCAGACATTCACTTGTTCTCCTGCACTTCAATAAACCTTCTTTTGAACTTTTGGGTTCAGTCTTCATCATTACTATTCATTTTTCATAAAGCCAGAGAGGTGTCACCCACAAAGCCACTAGCTCTTCAAAACTGGGACAATGGCGTATTGGAAAGTTCGGTCAGATCCACTAAGTCAAAGGGAGTCGCACATTTGGCAAAATGCCCCGTGCCTCAGGAGTGACCGTCGCAGCCTGCCGCCCCGGCACCTCTTCCTTTTCCTTCAGCCTGCTCAAGGCAAAGCCCTGGTAGGGAGCGCACAAAATCCCCCTGTGTTCTTTCTTCTCCCCCAGGCTGAGTTCCCGAGCACATTCTTGACCAGACGTGGGGAGCTGGGGAGGGGGTGGACAGAGTCCCTGCACTCAATGGAACTCTGTATGTATATGCCGAATGAAGTCTGCAGGCGTCTTTACGAGCCCAGCAGCGAGCTGCAGATGTAATGAAGCTCAGAAGGCCTGTGTATGTTTGTGGTCCTGCGCCCTGTAACGTTTCCATGAGCGCATTTCAAGGGCCCTGTCCATGGAAATCCAGTTCCTGTGCTTACACCTCTCTCGCTCTTACTGTGGCACCATGTGCCACTTCAGGCTGAGTACACGCATGTGCCTCCTCAGCCATTCTCAGTCAGCCAGGGCACCCTCATCCCCAGCCGACTATTGGCAATGTAAGTTAGTGGTTAAGTGTTCAGGGTGGATGTGCTACTAGCGTGCAGTAGGGAGAGACCAAGGATGCTGATGCTGAGGCCATAGTGCTTAGCACAATCCCGCCAACAAAGGACTGTGTTCTTAACACCCAGGGCTGAGGCTGAGAAAATGGTAAAAAAAAAAAAAAAAAAAAAAGAGAGATTAATCAGTTTGAAAAAATTCAAGTACTAGCTTTCTTTCTATTAATTTTTATTTTTTTGTTTATTTTTATTTATTTGAGAGTGACAGAAAGAGGGAGGGAGAGAGAGAACGAGCATGAGAGAGTGCACATCAGGGCCTCCAGCCACTGCACATTAACTCCAGATGCATGCACCACCTTGTGTACCTGGATTACATGGGTCCTGGGGAATCGAGCCTTGAACGGGGTCCTTAGGATTCACAGGCAAGCGCTTAACTGCTAAGCTACCTCTCTATTATTAAAGTAAAGTTTATTTATTTGTTTATACATGTGTGTAATGTGTATACCTGTGCATGCGTGTGTGTGTATGTTTGCTAGGGTCTTTTGCTGCTGCAAACAAATGCCAGGTGCATGCTCCACTGTGCATCCAGCTTTATGTAGGTGCTGGGGAATTGAGCCTGGGCTGGCCAGCTTTGCGGGCAAGTCCCTTTAACCACTGAGCTATCTCCCCAGCCCTGGAATTGGATTTGAATTACGATTAAAATGAGGAAACCAAGTTCCAGATAGACAAAGATTTCTCCTACCTCCATAGATCTAATGATAAACCGAGCAGGATCAGGACTGGGGGGCCTCTTGCCTGAGCCCTACTTTTTACAGTGATAACAATTTCATTCTTTCTTCTGTGTCCCAGAGGAGTATTGTACTCATTACTTCATTTAGTTCTCTGAATGTTCCTGAGTGTGGGGACTGAGGTTGTCCTTGCTGTACTTGAGGGAACCAATGCTCAGAGAGGTCAACATCCTTTCCTGAGAGCACTTAGCAGAGGAAGGGACAGGCTTAGGATCCAATTTTTACCTATCGCCCTCCCTTTCATGGGTTCATGATGCACAAAGATGCGCAGTGGGGGACCCGTGGGGCTCCTTCAGCAGGCAGCTGCATTCTGAGTCTCGGAACCTTAGAAGTGCTCACAGCACCTGAGCGTTGTCTCTGCAAGGCTGAGTTTTAGAATCCACAGGGTTTTGGGTCCTCTAGTCCTCTGGTGGCTTGGTAGCACTTGTTGAGGAGGAGGTCCCTGGGTGGAGTAGGTAGGGGTGGTAACCAGCATGGGCCAGGGGAAGCAGGGTGGGCCAGGGCAGGGCAGGGCAGGATGGAGAGACCCTGGTAGGTTTCCTCCCTCTCTGCTCAGGGGAGATCTTGGGGTTAGTGGGAGGTGAGGGACAATTAGTGTAATTACTCATCATTTGTGCAGACAGGGGCATGGATTTGAGAGGTGGCTTCAGAGGTGGAGAGAGCTCTGGGAACTCAGAGTGAGCCCTGGAGCATACAAAGCAGGCATCTCATAGGAAGGGGGGAAGGTGAGAGCCACCTCCTAGGAGGGTTGGCTTCGGAAAGATGAAGCAGCCTTAGGTGGGACAGGCGAGGCTGTGGGGACAGAAGGCAGGCTGAGCTGGAGGAATGGTTGGGAAGTGGGGTCCACAGACCTTGACACCCACCCAGAGACCCTGCTTCTGCAGTCAAACCCACGGAATAAGAGATGAATGGTCCTTATTTTCCTCCTTATCTCTGCCATCAGGGGCTTTAGAAGGTAGCAGATCTCCCTCTCCCTCCTTTACTTTCCATGTCTAAGGCATTCATGCAGACTTGTGAAGCTGAAACCCATCCTGAGCTCTGAAGACAAACTCTGGCTGTGTTGGTACTTTTTTTTTTTTGTGGGGATATATGATCCTATTAAAAATAATTTGTGGGCTGGAAAGATGGCTCAGTGGTCAAATTTACTCTTGCCCAAGTACAAAGGCCTGAGATTGACTCAGTTTGAATCTCCAGATCCCACGTAAACAGCTGGATGTGGCCACACACATTTGTAACCCCAGTCCTGTGGGGAGCAGAGACCAGAGAATTGCTGGGGCTTGTGAAAATGGTAAGCCCCAGAATTAAGCAAGGAAAAGACAGATGGTGAGGATGGAGGAGACACCTGATGTTCTCCAGCCTCCACGGGCAAGCCCCCGGACACTACAGATCATGCACAGGGTGCACGGCAGAACATACACATGCACACTCCACACATACTGCATGCATGCAAAAACAAGAAGAAGAAGGAAGAAAGGGAAGAAAGAAAAGCAAATATTTGTGACCATACCTTTTGCTGAAAGAAGTTTAGGGGCAGGAACAACAGCCTACATCCAATCCTAAGAGAAAACTTTGTTTGAATCTCTATATTTACCGTTGTAACCCAGATCAAGATTTTGGGAAGGGGGAGGGAAGAGAGTGGTAAAGTTTCCTGTCTCCTTTTAGAAAGAAAAATTCTGATGTTTCCTACTATTGGTGTATCTTTCATCCACTTATCTTGCTTTAAAAAATGCCTCTTTCTAAGTGGATAATTGAACAGAATAGTATGCTAATTTATCTCTCAGGCTTCTAGTGAGGCCTGGTTGTTTGGACTTGGCCCAAAATCCCATAGCTCCCACTCACCTGCTGCAGGGCTCTTGGCACTATACAGGCCAGAACCCCCTCTTACACCCCCACATTATCTGTCTGTCTTTAGAAGGTTGCTCCACCCTAATGAAGATCTCATTATTGAAATGTGTCTTTAAATCTGACTGCACTTCCATCTGTGGTACAAATTGTCTTCCCCCAGGCAATTTCTGTCTCAGAGTTGGCTGTGAGGCCAGTTGACGCACAATCAGGCTTTGTGGTGAGGAGGGCTTCCTGGTGCCCTGGAAGGTGGGGCCAACCTTGTCTAAATGAATAGCAGTGGCAGTGGGCTTTGCTTCAGGAAGAAAGGATTCCTGGAAGGAGAGTGATGGCGCTCCAGGCAGGAAGCACTTCCTGGAGTTTCTGGGCGTCTTCACAGGACGTCCTTGGGCCCCATGTCTCCCCAGGTACTCCTCTGACTCTGGAGCTGCCAGGACAGGGCCTCACCTCAGGAACTGTTCTCCATCCTGCAGTGGTCCAGCCCTCCACCTCGGTCTGCAGTCTTAGCAATGTCAGCTGTGGGCCACTCTGAAGGACTCAGGGTCGATCAGGGCAGATAGTTGTCCCTCTGTTGGCTTTTCTTCCCCTCCTCCTCCTTTTTTCTGCGTGCGTGTGTTGTGTATGTGTGTGTCACGTGCATGCGTAGGCAGACTTTGGAAGTTAGAGGTCAAGTTCAGGTGTCATTCCTCTCTGGTGCTACCCACTTTATTTGAGACAGGGTCTCTTGTAAGCCTGGAGCTCATCAACTAGGCTACACTGGCTGGCCAGTGTGGCCCAAGAGTTTTCTTATCTCGGCTTCCTCAACCCTGGGATTGCAGACACATGCCACCGTGCCTGGCTTCTTCCTTCCTTCCTTCCTTCCTTCCTTCCTTCCTTCCTTCCTTCCTCCCTCCCTCCCTCCCTCCCTCCCTCCCTCCTCCTCTCTCTCTTCTCTCTCTCTCTCTCCCTCTCTCTCTCTTTCTTTCTTTCTAGATAGGGTCTCACTCTAGCCCAGGCTGACCTGGAACTCTCTCTGTAGCCCCAGGCTGGCCTCAAATTCACAGCGATCCTCCTACCTCAGCCTCTTGAGTGCTGGGATTAATGGCATGCCTGGCTTTTTTAGGTAGGGTCTTGCTCTAGCCCAGGTTAACCTGAAATTCACTATGTAGTATCAGGCTGGCCTTGAACTCATAGCAACCCTCCTGCCTCTTCTTCCCGAGTGCTGGGATTAAAGGTGTGTACAACCATGCCCAGCATGCCTGGCTTTTTATTTTTATTTTTATTTGTCAGAGATAGAGAGAATGGGCATGCCAGGGGCTCTAGCCACTGCAAACTAATTCCACACGTGTGCACCTCCTTGTGGCCCTGGCTAACATGGGTCCTGGGGAATCAAACCTGGGTCCTTTGGCTTTGTAGGCAAACGCCATAACCACTAAGCCATCCCTCCAGCCCCATGCCTGGCTTTTTAACGTGGGTTCTGAGGACTAAGAGCTCTGTGGGCTTTTTTCAGGACTTTCCTGAATACCTAGCGATGTCTTCTGACAGAGCCCTGGAGATCAAGAAGGGTGTTTACTGGCTGCCTGTGCTCAGAAAGCACTAAGTGGCTGTGAAGGGAAATGAGCTTTCTATGTCAGGCCGCCCCTCTGTACCTTTTGGAGAATTTGCCCTTGGCCCTATGAGAAGAAGGAGCCCTGAAGAAATTTGCGGTCATAGTCAAGCTTCCCTGGCCCAGGACCCTGGGGGAAGCCTTGGTCAAGGGAATGTTTAAGGGGACATGCAGCCATCACCTGTCTCTTCTTCCCGCCTGCCTTCACAGCAGGCCTGGTTCCCTGCTGGCAGGCCTCACCTTTGGCATTTGCCCCTGTCCTCCAGTGTGGGGATGAGCCCCCCGCAAGCATCTCCACTGTTGCCTGTGCTCTGCTCCCTCTCACCCCATGCTGGTCACTTGGTTCCTTGGGCTTAGAGCCTGTGTACTGAGTGAGAGTGACAGCATTGGCTCTGGAGTGGGGGCCACCCTTGCTAGGAGGCCATGCACACTCTGGGACATTCGCATAGGAAGGGTATGTTAGCTGTATGTCATGTATCCAGACAATACCTTTTCTGTTTAAAGACATTGTGTTTTCTTTCCAAAAACTTTAATATATTGAAAAAGAAACTTTTTTGTTGTTGTTGTTTTGAGGTAGAGTCTCACTCTAGTCCAGGCTGACCTGGAATTCACTATGCAGTCCCAGGCTGGCCTAGAATTTATAGCAATCCTCTGACCTCTGACTTCCTAGTGCTGGGATTAAAGGCATGGCCACCATACCCAGCCAGAAAAAGGAACTTAAAAAATATTTATTTATTTATTTATTTATTTATTTATTTGAGAGAGAGAGAGAGAGAGAGAGAGAGAGAAAGTAAGTATGGGCACAACATAGGGCCTCCTGCACTGCAAATGAACTTTAGATGCATGTGCCACTTTGTGCATCTGGCTTTATGTGGGTACTGGAGAATCAAACCTGGCCCATTAATTAGGCGTTGCAGGTAATGCCTTTAAGTACTGAGCAATCTCTCTAGTTGAGAAAAAGCAACTTTTGTATATAGTTTTATGATTTGTAACATATATATATATAGATTAATGTCACTACCATACAATCTAAAACCCTTGTAACCACTACTGTCTAGCTCTCTACCCAGACCTTTATTGAGTAAATTTCATGTCTCCTTAAAGAAATTTCCTTGGTGTCTATTGGTTGCTGCAAGATAAAGACATCAGGATCAGCTCCTTCTTTTCAGTTTCTGAAAGCCTCCCATTTTCCTTTGCGCCTTAACTCTCACAGTGCTCAGCTTGAAGTCCGTTCCAGAAGGAATGGCAGCCACTCCTTCAGTACAGACAAATTAGCACTGACTCGGTGCTCCTCCTCTCCGTCCTCTCTCCCCAGATGGTCTGCAGTACAATATGTCTTAACTATGTTCCATCCTTGTTTCAGGCTCATATTAAAACGCTTCTCCAGCTGGAGACAGAGCTCAGCGGTTAAGGCGCTTGCCTGCAAAGCCTAATGACCAGGGTTCAATTCCCCAGTATCCCTATAAAGCCAGATGCGCAGAGTGGTGCATGCATCTGGAATCCGTTTGCAGTGGCTAGAGGCCCTGGTGTGCCCATTCTGTCTCTCTCCCTCTCTCCTCTCTGTCTCTCTCTGCTTACAAATAAATAGATAAATCAAAATAGAATAAAAATGCTTCTCTTGGCTAGGAAGATGGCTCAGCAGTTAAAGACACTTGCTTTCAAAGCCTGCCCACCTGGGTTCATTTAGTTCTCAAGCCACCCACATAAACCAGATGCAGAAAAGTGGTGCAAGCATTTGGTGTTCGTTTGCAGTGGCAAGAGGCTCTACACCCCTCCCCATGCAATTGAAAAAATAACAAAAAATATTTTTTCTTAGTTCAGTGTTTCAAAATTGTGAGGAGAAATAGGTGAATTCCAAGTTTAAATGAATGCTGCCCATAGTAATTTAGTGTGGGGAGTGCCCAAGCAGAGCAGAGTTGAGACAAGTGTTAAGTGCTGAACACAGTGGTGCACATGTGCAGTCCCAGCACTAGGGGTTCTGGCAAGGAGGACTGCAGCGAGTTCAGGCCAGCCAGGGCTACATAATGAGACTTTGTCGCGAAAGATCACAGAAGGGCTGGGTAGATGGCTAAGTGGGTAAAGTGCCTGGCCTACAAGGATGAGCATTTGAATTCACATTCCCAGAACCCATAGAAAGCCAAGTGTCTGTAATCAGTCATGAGATGGGTATCAAGACAGAATACTGGAAGCTCATAGCAGAGACCCCAGCTCAAACAAGGTAGCAGGTGAGGATTCACCTTCCCATATACCTGCCCCCACCCCACCACAGATTAACAAAAAAGTACACAAGAAACTCTTGTCCATGAATCAGTCTGTGCCCATCCTTATTTTTGAAGTCTTGGTACACCTCTGGAGGAAAGAAAGCTTAATTTTGTTCCAGGAGATCTTTTGCAAGTATCAAGAACCCATAAGTCATTCCTGTTTAATGAGTTTAAGAGAAGGGACGGCTGTTGGAGTCTTTATGGGCGCCCCTTGCCTGTGGAGAAGAACTAGGAGCACAGTCCATCAGCTGATGGTCATACAGTGTCATTAGGGGGCTAGCTTTGGTACTATGTTAGGGTTCCTATAGCTGAGAACTTACAATTTACCTGGCCCTCAGAAAAATCTGCTTCCCTACTATAGCCTCCTGATTTCTATGCCAGCTTCAACTCCTGAACAGGATGTTTCTCATTTAATGAAGTATTGACTCTGGAGGCCCTGGGCTAACCTCATAGTTTCCTAAATTCTAGGTAAGTTTACAGAACCTCTGGTGGTTTGTAGGCATCAACAAACCAGGAATATTTTTAAGGTAAATAAAGTCTATAAAATGTAATCTGTGATGGCTCACATCTGTAATCCCAATACCTAAGAGGCTGAAGCAGGGGGCTGGAGAGATGGCTTAGTGGTTAAGGCACTTGCCTGCAAAGCCTAAGGACCCAGGTTCGATTCTCCAGGTCCCACATAACCCAGATGCACAAGGTGGCGCATGCATCTGGACTTTGCAGTGGGTAAGAGGCCCTAGCACGCCCATTTTCTCTCTCTCTCTCTGATAAATAAATAAATAAATAAAAATAATTTATTTTATTTATTTTTTGCGTGTGCCACCATGCCTGGCAACAACACCTCTTTTTTTCTTAAATATATTTTATTTATTTGGGAGAAAGAGCAGAGAGAGAGGGGGGGGGGATTGAGATTGAGAGAGAATGGGGGTGCCAGGGCCTCCAGCCACTGCAAACGAACTCCAGATACATGTGCTCCCTTGTGCATCTGGCTAATGTGGGTCCTAGAGAGTCGAACCGGGATCCTTTGGCTTTGCAGGCAAACATCTTACCCGCTAAGCCATCTCTTCAGCCCATTATTTTTTTTAAATGAGGCTGAAGCAGGAAGATTGCCATGACTTTGAGACCAGTGAGTTTTAGATAAGCTTGGGCTACATAGTGAGACCTGACATATATCAAACAAATAAACACAACTCTACCAACAAAATAAAATAATAAAATAAAACATAAAATGTAATCCTGATGTTTGGTTTTTGGCCCCAGAACTCAGTATTCCCTTGCTAGAGGGGAGCAGGAGTTAGTTTGCAGGGTGAGCTTTCTTTAAGGTGGGTTGAAACGTGGTCATCCCTGAGGTGAGTGGGCTGCTTGCCTGAGTTTGAAGCTTCTGCTTCCTGGGATGGGGACAGTTGTCCAAGAGGAAGGGGGAAGAGTTCCTGTACTGCCGTGTTCCCTCTGAGGAGCTACATTACCAGGAAGCACCCGGAGCATAGAAGCAGACCCTCTCTCTGCCATGTGCGTGCTCAGCCCTGTGGAGCATGATCTTCCACACTGGACTGGGGGTTTGTGGTGATTCACTTGTCCTGGGAGCTGCATCCCCTTGGCCAGAACCCTGGCCTGAGCAAGAGACCAAGCTGGAAGAAGGGCTGGGGTGATCTGGGTCCTCTGAGGGCAGAACTCCGAGAGTTACGTAGCCAGCTGGAGCCCTGGGTGGGAGCCAGGTGAACAGTCCCAGATGGGAGACAGGCTGACAGTAATGAGCAGGCCTGGCACAGCAAGCCAGGTGCCAGGCCCTGGGCCTGGCTGACTGCCCTTCAGAAAGGCTTAGAGATCAAAGCCCTGAGATTCCCCAAAGGTTGAGAAATAATTATTGGCCCTAAATATCCTGGGCCCATGTTTTTGTTTTTGTTTGGAAAGTACACATGGTTGAGTGTTGTGCTCAGAATTTTTGGTGTGTGGGGCCCTGGATGTATTGATTGAAAGCTCCCTTTTGCATCCCTTTTGGTGCACAGCTGTGGCAGAGGCCCTGCCTCTGGGATTGGAGGCTGGGATCCTCAGCTTCTGCTAGAAGGTGGAGTGCTGCCTTACTCAAAGCAGGCCACTCCTTATTCAATACCAAATCTGCTGGGCTAGTGGTCTCAGGCCCGAAGTCTCTAGAGATGTAGCTTGCTTATTTATTTATTTAATTTGTTTCTTTGGTTTTTCGAGGTAGGGTCTCACTCTAGCCCAGACTGACCTGGAATTCACTATGTAGTCTCAGGGTGGCTTTGAACTCAGTGATCCTCCTACCTCTGCCTCCCGAGTGCTGGGATTAAAGGTGTGCACCACCACACCTGGCTTGTAGCTTCTCTACTTTTATTTCTACCTGAACAAAACTATTATAGTCCACCATGGGACAAGCCTTTCCATGTTCTGTTGTCCTCAGGGAAAATATTTTGGGTTCTCCTTTAACTCTATCTTTGGGGTAACCTTCTGTGGACTAGGAACAGGTACCTTGGCTCCTGCCCTCTGGGAGCACCTTGAGTGGGACACTTGTGGCCCCAAATTCCTCACTTTGCTTACCAATTGTCTGCTCATTTCTAGAATGATTTGGTGAACGTTGAAAATATCAGTTTGTTTCTGGTTCATATTTGAGTTCCTGGCATGAAGGTGTTTTCATATACCACCAAAGCTCATTGAATGGATGTTTTAACAAATGGAGAAAGGGGCATTTTTTACTTCCTTTTTGCCATCAAACCCTGTTTAACAGGGTTATTCATCCACTAATTCCCCCGCATGGAGGGCGCCCTAGACTGAACCTTCAGGAAACCAGACTCCAGGCAGCCCCAGGGCACACTCCAAGAACCACTAAGATAAACACAAGATGCACTCTCACTGAATTCTGAGAAGGAAAAGCCCTCAAAGGTCAGGGGGTCCAGTGGCTCTCAACCCTGGGTGCACATTAGAATCATCTGGGGAGCTTTTCAGAAATGCTCATGCCCAGCCCCCATCCCAAAGATTGTGGTTCAGCGGTGGGGTTGGGCTCAGGCTTTGGTGGAATTTTCTAAATACTCCCCAGGGGCTTCTGATAGGCAGCCAAGTTTGTGAACCACTGCTACAATCCAGAGCTTCTCACTGGAGATTTGAATGAAAGGACTGAAAAGATTCATGCATAATAGGGTGATGCTCCCCCACATCAGACTAAGGGCTGATGGTAGAATTGCTAAGGGTTTATCCCAGATTCCCTAAGCCATTGCCCAGCAAACCTTGGGCTATATCATCTCTCCTGCCCACATACCAATAGCAGACTCAGAACAGAATCTCATTTTTTTTTTCTTTTCTCTTTCAAGGTAGGGGTTCACTCTAGTCCAGGATGACCTGGAATTCCCTATGTATTCTCAGGGTGACCTCGAACTCATTTTCGTAGATCACTCTAGGCTACCTATAGGAAGAGCTTAAAATATTTTTATTTATTTATTTGAGAGAGAGAGAATGGATGAGTCAGGGCCTCTAGCCACTGCAGACAAACTCTAGACACATGTTCCACCATGTGCATCTGGCTTCCGTGGGACGATCTGGGTCCTTAGGCTTCGCAGGCAAGCACCTTAACCAGTAAGCCATCTCTCCAGCCCTAAAATATTTTTATAACTATACTTTATTGTGATTCGTTGCTTTTGTAATGTTATGTGTAGTTTGTACACTTCATACCATCTTGCTAAGGGTCATGGTCTTCCCTTAACTCTGCCACAGACATCTGTGGCACTGAAACTCTGGGGCCATTGGTTTGTGTTTGCCATAACTTGCTGGCTTCAGTCAGTGAGCAAATCTTACAAATGGAGATAATTCTCTGTTACAGTCCTAACGATCACTTAGCTTAGTTAATATTTACAACTTTTCTTCTTCTTGGCTTCTTAGGGCTAAGTAAGCTATCTCTCCCTCCCTCTCCCTCTCTCTCTCTCTGTGTGTGTCCACTCGTGTGTATACCATTTTGTGTACTTTTAATTCCATGTGTATATTCATGTAACTAAGCTTCACAGTCAGAAATGTTTTATGGAACATATTTTTCAAACTTGTTTGTGGGGCAAATAGTACAGTGAATTCTTTTCATTTCTATTAAACTGTTCTACAGCCTCAGGGCTCCATAGAGCTTGTAACATCTGCCTCCTGAGTCACCTGCCTGTCAGGCCTTCCACTGGCGGCAGTGATTTAGCAGCGGGGCCCAGCACAAAGGATAAGTAGCATTTGTCCCAGTGCTAGGTGTGCTGTGGACCCTGGCGCATCACCGCCTCAGCTGGCCGTGGCGCTCCTGCCTGCGCACAAGCACGTGCGCTCCGACCAGAGGGCTTGTTTCTCTGGACTGGAGAGAAGGACTTCAGTGAGGGAGAGAGCGAGCCGGAGACCAGCCAATCACTCTGCTGTTCACAGAAGGGCTCCTGGCCTGACCGGAGGGGAACAAGCAGAGATGCCCTGGCAGGGCCTGGCAGATGTGCTGAGGGTTGTGGGGAGAGGTCATAGCTTGGTGAACATGGGGCCTACCCAGGGTCTCTACTCCATTCTTACCGTGCACCTCAGAGCTTACTACACTGAGGACAGTCAGCCCAGCCTCCACTATTAGGCATGGATTCCAGAAGCTGGTGGGTATGACAGATGCTTTGCTGTCTACTGCAGTGAGAATCAGTGATCATCATTGTAGGGGAGGTGTTTAACACAAACCCCAAAGCCAGTCTCATACAGTTATTGGCACCTCTCGGTTAACTAGGACATCTGATTAAGCCCAACAGTCCATTCTCCAACCACAAAGGGTCACCGTTTGTAGTTCATCTGAGTTTTATGGTTTTAGATTTTGGGCAATGCGAATATATTGTGTTTCTATTTTTGTTTTTGTTTGTTTGCTTTTTCTATTTTCTTTGGTCAAGGTTTTAGCTAGGTACTGACCTTCATTATTGGACAGTGTTGCCTCTGGGCCTACAGCACCTCTCATCCCAGCCTCTTTTCCTGGCTGATTCCAGAAACATGGGACTACCTGGTTGGTAAGAGCTAGTACGTGGCACAAGAGCAGCTGTCAAGGGCAAGTGTTGAGGTGCAGGCACTGAGGAAAATTGTGTGGAAGGTCCTCAAAAACCTAAAAGTTAACAGGGTGTGGTGGTGCACCCATTTAGTTCCAGCACTCAGGAAGCTGAGGGAGGAGGATCACAGTGAGTTCAAGGTCAACTTGGGGCTACAGAGTGAGTTCCAGGTTAGCCTGAGCTAGATCCTGCCTCGAAAACAAAACAGCCCTAAAAATTGTGCCATGTATATACAGTGGGATATCATTCAGCCTTAGAAAAAAGGGAAATCCTACCACTTGCATCACCTTGGATGACTCTAGAAAACAAGTCAGTCTTAGGGACAGACTTGATTGCATAATTTACTTATATGAAGGCTTTAAAATAGCTAGATGTGTAGGAACAAGATGTGGAAATATGGTTGTTGCCAGGGAGTGAGAAGAGGAGGTCATGGGAGACTCATTCAATGAGTCTAAACTTAAAGCTATAGAAGATGAGTAACATATGGAAATCTGCTGTACAACACTCACCAGTGGTTAACTAAACCATGCAATGCACTTAAAATTTTGTTAAGAAGGTAGATTTGCCAGGTGTGGTAGCTCAGGTCTTTAATCCCAGCACTTGGGAGGCAGAGGTAGGAGAATTGCTGTGAGTTCGAGTGCAGTCTGAAAATTCATAGTAACTTTCAGGTCAGCCTGAGCTAGAATGAGAAGACCCTACCTCTAAACACCAAAAAGAAAAAAAAAAAAAAGAGAGGGGGTAGATTATTGTTACACGTTCTCACTACCACCACAATGGAAGAAAAAGCAAATGAACGCAAAGAAACTTCTGTTGGTGTGGGGTACACTTGTTTCCCCTGTTGTGGTTAGTGGGTGTCATGGGTGTCCACATGCATTGATTGTGTGTGTCATACAGTGCAAGTTTTGAGTATCCCAGTTACCTCAGTGCAAAACAAACAAGGACAAGTGCTAGGTAGGGTCCCAGGGAGTTTGACAGATAGGCCCCGCGCAGCCCCTGAGGGAATTGTGACGCCAGGGAGGGGTGGACACACCCCAAGAAGAAGGGCAGCACAGTATTGGGGGCCTGGGGGCTGCATAGTGCTAAGGCTGAGTACAAAGCTGGGGTTGGGCATGACTGCGGGCTCTCAGAGGAGGGCTTCAAGTCCCTTGTGAACGTAGGATTTGGAACTGAAGAAGCCGGGTGTCTGGTGGAGACTATCTCATGTGCTTCTTCCCTGTCCGTTAAGATCAGTTTCATCTTCTGAAATCACCGTTGCCCTGTTTCTTCACTTTCAGGACAGCTCCTTCTGTCTCACACACCAACTCACAGCCTTCCCATCTACATCGGAATTCATCCTCAACTGACCAACCTCAACTTGTTAACCAGTCCCCTCCCTGTTCAGCAGCTTCTGGGCCCACCCATTCCACACACCTAATGCTTGTCCGTGTGCCTTCCACACTTCACCTCATAACATTCTGCCCTTTCTCTAACGTGTTGGCTTTGATGACCTAACTTCCAGATTAGCCTCTTGTTCTGTCACCTGTTCTTTTATGAACCTCACAGTCAACACAGTTGGTTTCTTCTCTGATCTTATTGTCTTATAACTGCCATGTGTTACTTACCTGTGAGTTATAAATGAGCAGGGAAAAACATACAGTGTTGTTCCCACGGGGAGGTCTTGGCTCCCTAACTGGGAGAGGGCAATGATCCTGTGCTGGGAATGTTTATGTATGTGTGTTGGGGTGCGCATGTGTATGCATGTTTATGTGGAGGTCTGAGACCACCTCAAGTGGCATCCTGAGGAATGCCACCCACCTTTTTTTGAGACAGGGTCTCTCCTTTGCTTAGAGCTCACTGATTAGGCCAGACTGGCTGGCCAGCCAGCCCCAGGGATCTGCCTGTTTCTGCAGGTGAATGCCATCACACTTGGCTTTAAAAAAAAATTGTATTTATTTATTTGAGAGAGAGAAACAGGCTGATAGAATGGGTGCGCTAGGGCCTCTAGCCACTGCAAATGAACTCCAGGTGCTTGTGCCATCTTGTGCATCTGGCTTATGTAGGTAGTGGGGAATTGAACTGGGTCCTTAGGCTTTGCATGCAAGCACCTTAACCGCTAAGCCATCTCTCTCCATCCCCACACCTGGCTTTTACATTTTTACATGGGTGCTGGGAATCAAACTAGTTCTTCATGCGTGGATGACAAGCACTTTAGTGAAGTTACCTCCCCAGCCTCTGTGCCGCAGTTTTCTCTCCTCTCTGGACTCCAGTACTACTGTGTACCTGTGCCATTAGCTCTGCTAAATGACAGACATAGCCAGTCCCCTCGTGGACTATCAAATAGCTCTGCTCTGGTCCTTAAGCTGCAGGCTCTTCCAAAGCAGTCTGGAATGTATCATTATAGCCGTCATTAGCTTGGAATGTAGGGGCTGGCCATCAGGATGTTTTAGTTAACTGTTTAGGTTTTACTTGGGTGCAAGATAGTTAACTATCTTGAGATAAGTGAAAGATAGAATTGGAAAACAAAATGATCAGTCTTTTTTATTCTTTTTTGTTTTTGAGGTAGGGTCTCACTGTAGCCCAGGCTGACCTGGAATTCACTGTGTAGTCTCAGGGTAGTCTTGAGCTCATGGCGATCCTCCTACCTCTGCCTCCCGAGTGCTGGGATTACGCCTGCCCGGCTGATCAGTCTTTTCTTATTATTGAAAGTTAATGTAGCTGAAGCCCATTTTCTGTAAAGTAGACAAGAGGCCTGCTCTGCCGAGTGGTGGAGGCAGCAGTTCCCACAGGGGACTTGTCTTCAGAAGCTTCGATGCTAGCTAGCTTTTCAACAAAGTGAGTCGTCTTTCACTATGAAATCATTTTTGGAGTTGACGGGAACAAAAGCATACATACTCACCAAAAGAAAATCAAACCGTATATAAAATTGAGATCTTACTTTAAAAAAGCAAACACTGAGAAGCTGTGCCAAGCATGGTGGCACATGCCTGCAATCCCAGCTCTTTGGAAGTGGAGGTAAGAGGACCAAGAGTTCAAGGCCAGCTCTGGCTATGTATTGAGTTTGAGAACAGCTTGTGCTACAGGAAACCCTGTCTCAGTCAACAAATAAATTAAGGAGCAAATAACTGTGCTTAGGGCTAGGGAGATGGGTCAGTGGCTAAAGGCATTTGTTTGCAAAGCCTGCCATTTCAGGGTTCAATTCCCCATTACCCATGTAATGCAGTGGCAAGAGGCCCTGGTGCTCCCACATTGTTATTCTCCCCCCCACATTCTGTCTCTCAAATAAATAAAAATATTTTTAACGAAATAACTGTGTTTCTGGTTGGAGTGTCAAATACTGGGTTGTTGCAGAGTATCGTGATTCCTTGTGCTAAGAAGCCAGAGTGCATGTGGTGCTTGGGAGCTGCTCTGCAGTCTCCCCGTAAAGGGAGAGGCGTCCTCAGATTCTCCCCCCACTTTGCCTGCCAGCCTGGGGGGCTTCTGCTTCCTAAGGATCCCAACAGAGCAAAGTGGTGCTTTGGAAACCCATTCTCAGTAGTATTTTGGTAATTGTGTTTCATACCTACCCAGAAAGCCAGCACACAGTAGGTGTGACAGTGATCTCACTTCCTGTGGTTGCTCTGTGACTGGAGCCTCAACCGGACATCAGATGGTCTGGGGATGGAGACTCCCCTGAGGTTTCCTGCTTAGGGAGCATCTTAAAGTTCTGTATTCACTTGCCCAAGGAAATGAAGAAGTAGTTGGTTTTACAGATGATAGGGAAGGGTTATAAATGCAGGTTTCTGGGCTTTACATAAAATATTCTGATTCTGGCCTAGAAAGAAGGCTTAGCGGTTAAGGCGCTTGCCTATGAAGCCTAAGGACCCAGGTTCAATTTCCCCTGTACCCACATGAGCCAGATGCACAAGGTGGCACGTGCATCTGGTGTTCGTTTGCAATGGCTAGAGGTCCTGGCATGCCCATTCACTGTCTGCCTCTTTTTCTCTCTCTCATAAACAAACAAAATATTAAACAAATACTCTGCTTCAGACAGACCAGGACTGAGATGGTTCTGAGGACATTCTGGCTTGGAGTTTAGTAACCTGTGTGATCCTGTGACCAGGCAGGACCCAGTGATAGACTTGAATGACAAGATCTGCCCAGTCAAGGACCTTTCAAGCTTCAGTGTGGGTAAATATTGGTGGCACCATAACTCTCTACAGGGACCACAGATAACAGCAGTTTTGGGAATTCAAAATTAGTTAATAATAGTCTGGGGAGATAGCTAAGTTGGTAAAGTGCTTGCCTAACAAACATAAGGACCTGAGTTATAGTGGATATAATGTAATCCTAGTGCTGGGTAGGTGGAGACAGGTGGATCTAGAGCTCACTGACCAAACAGTTGTTAAGTTCCAGGTCAAGTGAGAAAGCCTGTCTGGGAGTGGGGGAAGACACCTTCCCCCAGGTTGTCCTCTGCCCTCTGTCTCTACACACACACACACACACACAAACACACAAAAAAACTCAAACACAAGCATTAAAAAAAAAGGTTACTAGCAGCTCTGTATGGTTCAACTGATAAAAGGTCTCGGAAGTGAGCCTAACCTGAGATTTGAGCACATTTCCTGGCTGTTAGCTTTGAGGCATTCACCAAGTGATTTGGCCTTTCGAAGCCTCAGGCCTGTCATCTCCAGAATGGGGATTGTGACATCTTTGCCAGATTATCTTTAAGTGTAGACATCTCACACTTCCAGTGTGGTTTTATCCTGTTAGAATAGCCTTTCTCAACTTCTCATACCCCTCTGTGCCCTGAATACATTCTTTAGTACTGTTTGGTCTTGGTTGTTCCGCTTAAGAGATCTGCTTCTCAAGCCTCACTGTTCCCCTGTGTTCTCCTGGACCATCGAGTGAGCCAGGCGCTACCTGTCTCGAGGCCTGCTGCTTCTGGACACACATGTCCACCCCCCCACCCCCCGCTAGCTTGTATCAAAGTTCTTGTGATTGTTAATTTGGATTCTCAACTTGACAAGATCCAGAATCATGTAGGAGACAAATCTCTGAGCACGACTATGAGGTAGTTCCTAGACTCGATGAACTGGAGTGGGAAGATCTACCCTAACTTTGGGCTGCCCCATTCTATGGGCTGGAGTTACAGACTGAATTTAAATCAGAAAGGGAGCTGAAGACTGGAGAGATGGCTTAATGGTTAAGGCACTGGCCTGCAAAGCCATAGGACCCAGGTTTGATTCCCCAGGACCCATGTGTCCATTCTCTCTCTTCCTCTATCTCTCAAATAAATAAATGAAGACAAAATAGTTAACAAACAAAGAAAGGGCTGGGAGTGGTGGCGCATGCCTTTAATCCCAGCACCTGGGAGGCAGAGGTAGGAGAATCACCGTGAGTTCGAGGCCACCCTGAGACTACATAGTGAATTCCAGGTCAGCCTGGGCTAGAGTGAGACCTTACCTCAAAAAAAAAAAAAAAAAAAAAAAAAAACTAAAGGAAAGAAAGAGAAAGGGAGCTGAGCTTCTTGACTGCACATGCAGTGTGACCAGCTGCCGCAAGGTCCTGCACCGTGCCCTCTTGCCATGATGGACTGACTGTGCCCTCAAACTGTGAGTCAAAATGAACTAACTAACTAACTCTCTCTCTCTCTCTCTCTCTCTCTCTCTCTCTTTTGAAGTAGGGTCTTTATCCCAGGCGGACCTGGAATTCACTACGTAGGCTGGCCTTGAACTCACAGTAATACTCTTACCTCTGCCTCCTAGTACTGGGATTAGAGGCTTGTGCCATCACGCCACACCCTTTCCTTTCTTACATTGCTTCTTGTCAGGCATTTGATCCAAGAAAAGTGAATACCACAGTTTCTAGAGGAACAAAATGAGACAGGGGAGGCTGGGTAGTAACAATGGCGGTCTGCAAGCTGCGGAGCAAGAGAACCTGGTAGTTGCTCAGTCCAGAAAGCTCGAGGCCTCAGAACCGAGGGGCCTGGTGTAGCCCCAGTCCAAGGTGAAGACCTAGAAGCTCCTTGAAGAGTCGCTAGTGAGTTTGCCTTGCCAGGCTTTGGGAGGGAGGGTGGTCGGGCGGCCGTGAGTGATGGCAGCAGCAGCAGCAAGAGTGGAGCTTACACGTGCTGCCTGGCTTCCTACTTCCAGTCCAGTTCCGCCCAGGACCCTGACCTGTTGGATAATGCTGTCCACATTCAGGGCAGGCCTTCCCCACCAGGTTGCTTTCTGGCATGTCCATCTCTCCAGAGACATCCTCACAGGCACCCCTCATGCATCTCCCAATCTAGTCAATATGACAACTAAGGTTAATATGTCATATGTCCCATCACATGCCACCTGCCCTTAATTGTGGCTAGCCCAGTGTACCAGTGTCCAGAGAATGTCATTATGGAGTGCCATTGAGTTAACAGCTCTTGTCTCACTTGAATTGGAAGGCAGATGTCTCCCTACCTAAGCTCACCACCCATGACCTCTGGTTCCCCCATTACCTCACTGAGTTTGAATATACTGCTATAGGAATGGGCAGCCTGACACAGTGCGCCAGAGACAGAGACAAACAGTCAGAGGGCACTATGGGGAGATAGTTAGAAACACCTTGTGGGCATGGACACACATTATTTTAATCATAGCCAGTGTTACCCATTGATTAATACTTAAAGTGACAACTTTGAATTATTAATAAAGATTAAATGGAACCCAAATATGTTGTTTATGAAGGCAGGAGAATGGCAAATGCATTTAAAAATTCTACCAAGCTATGCTGGAAAGAAGTGACAGGAGTGTTCAGCACTGCAATATGTCTATCATACCTTCCAGGGCTCAGGGTCTATTGCAGAAGAGGTGGTGGAAAGAGCCTTGGCCATGTAAGAGCCAAAGGAAGGGTGGGACTCCTTACAATGTGCTTCCCCCAGACACAAAATGGCCTGGATATCATGACCTCACAGTGCCTGACACTACCTACACAAGACTATCATAATAGGAAGAAAAGATGATGACATCAAAATAAAAGAGACACTGATTGAGAGGGGGAGGGAATATGATGGAGAATGGAGTTTCAAAGGGGAAAGTGGGGGGAGGGAGGGTACTACCATGGGATATTTTTTATAATCATGGAAGTTGTTAGTAAAAAAAAATCTGAAAAGAAAAAAAAACTTCTACCAAGCCAGTCTTTAATAGTCCCCACCCCCCCAGAGGGAAAGAGAGAAAAAAACAGGTGTGCCATGACCTCCAGTCACTGCAAATGAATTCCAGACACATGCACCACCTTTCACCTGGCTTTCATGGGTACTGGGGGATTGAACCTGGGTCCTTTGGCTTTGCAGGTAGGCACTTTACCTGCTAAGCCATTTCTGCAGCCCAATAGTCTTTTCTTTGTTTGTTTTTTTGAGGTAGGGTCTTGCTCTAGCCCAGGGCTGACCTGGAATTTACTATGTAGTCTCAGGGTGCTCTTGAACTCATGGCAATTCTCCTACCTCTGCCTCCAAAGTGCCTGGCTCCAGTATTTTTTTTTTTTTTTTTTGAGAGTGACAGGCAGAGAGAGAAAGAGGCAGATAGGTAGAGAATGGGTGTACCAGGGCCTCCAGCCACTGCAAACGAACTCCAGACGTGTGCGCTACCTTGTGCATCTGACTTACGTGGGTCCCAGGGAGTTGAACCTCGAACCGGGGTCCTTAAGCTTCACAGGCGAGTGCTTAACTGCTAAGCCTTCTCTCCAGCCCCATTTATTTGACAGTGAGAGAGAGGAAGAAGGAGAGAATGGGTGCACCAGAGATTACACTCCTTCAAGTGAACTCCAAACGCATGTGCTACCTTGTGCATCTGGTTTACATGGGTACTGGGGAATTGAACCTGAGTCCTTAGGCTTCTCTCCCCTCCCCTCCCACCCTCCTTCCCTTCCCTCCTTCCCTTCTTTCCTCCCATCCTACCCTCCCTCCTTCCCTCCTTTCCTTTCCTCCCTCCCTCCCTCCCTCCCTTTCCTTCCCTCCCTCCTTTCCTTTCCTTTCCTTTCCTTTCCTTTCCTTTCCTTCCCTCCCTTCCCTTCCCTTCCTCCCTCCCTTCCCTTCCCTTCCTTCCTCCCTCCGTCCCCTTCCTTCCCTCCCTCCCCTTCCTTCCCTCCCTCCCCTTCCTTCCCTCCCTCCCCTCTCTTCCCTTCCTTCCTTCTTCCCTCCCTTCCCTTCCTTCCCTCCCTCCCTTCCCTTCCTTCCCTCCCTCCTTTCCCTCCCTTCCCTCCCTTCCCTCCCTCCCTTCCCTCCCTCCTTTCCCTCCCTTCCCTCCCTCCTTTCCCTCCCTTCCCTCCCTCCCTTCCCTCCCTCCTTTCCCTCCCTTCCCTCCCTCCTTTCCCTCCCTTCCCTTCCTTCCCTCCCTCCTTTCCCTCCCTTCCCTCCCTTCCCTTCCTTCCCTCCCTCCCTTCCCTTCCTTCCCTCCCTCCTGTCTCTCCCTTCCCTCCCTCCTTCCCTCCCTTCCCTCCCTTCCCTCCCTTCCCTCCCTTCCCTTCCCTCCCTTCCCTCCCTTCCCTCCCTTCCCTCCCTTCCCTCCCTTCCCTCCCTTCCCTCCCTTCCCTCCTTCCCTCCCTCCTTTCCCTCCCTTCCCTCCCTTCCCTTCCCTTCCTTCCCTCCCTCCCTTCCCTTCCTTCCCTCCCTCCTTTCCCTCCCTTCCCTCCCTTCCCTTCCTTCCCTCCCTCCTTTCCCTCCCTTCCCTCCCTTCCCTTCCCTTCCTTCCCTCCCTCCCTTCCCTTCCTTCCCTCCCTCCTTTCCCTCCCTTCCCTCCCTTCCCTCCCTTCCCTTCCCTCCCTTCCCTCCCTTCCCTCCCTTCCCTTCCCTCCCTTCCCTCCCTTCCCTTCCCTCCCTTCCCTCCCTTCCCTCCCTTCCCTTCCCTCCCTTCCCTCCCTTCCCTTCCCTTCCTTCCCTCCCTCCCTTCCCTTCCTTCCCTCCCTCCTTTCCCTTCCTCCCTTCTTTCCTTCCTTCCTTCTTTCCTCCCTCCCTCCCTCCCTGAGGTAGAGTCTTACTCTAGCCCAGGCCAACCTGGAATTAACCATGTAGTTTCAGGGTGGCCTTGAACTCATGGTGATTCTCCTACCTCTGCCTCCCGAGTGCTAGGATTAAAAGCATGCGCCACCGCACCCCACCTTTCTTTTCTTTTAAAAAAATGGTCTATTTATTTACTGAGAGAGGAGAATGTGGGTATACCAGGGCCTCCAGCCACGTCAAACGAACTCTTGATGCATGCACCACCTTGAACATCTGGCTTTACATGGGTACTGGAGAATCAAACCCAGGTCCTTAGGCTTTGTAGGCAAGCACTTTAACCACTGAGCCATCTCTCCAGTCCCTAGTCCTTATTTTCTTCAGCCTTGTGTGAGGGCTTCTAGGTTTCTTGCACACTCCCCTGCTGGGACATCCCAGTCTCTTCCCTTGTGTCCTGCTCAGTAGTGTGTCTGGGGCCCCTGCCTGACCTTCACCTCTCCTCCTCAGGACCTCATGTTAGAATAACGCTTCAGGCCTTCAGACATTCCTGTCTGTAGCCTTTACCTGTGTTTTTAGTGTACAGTTCTTTGTTTAGATGTGTGACTTTGATGCTGTTTTGCCTTCTGGCTTCATGCAAACTGTGACTGCCGAGCAGCACGGTGCCCTGGGGTGTCCCCTGTGCCAGGGTGGCTCGCCGTGGCTGTCTCTGAGCGCTGCCGGCTCCGTGGCTGGGATTGGAAGCCCTTGGCGGTGTAACTGGAGCGGCTGGGAGACGTGAATGGAGAAGCACCTGCTCGGTGCGCGTGGTCTTTGCAGGGGATCAGGTTTAAGTCACTGCGAAGCCTGTTTTACTCCCATTGTTGCTTCCTGAAAGCTCATGGCTGACCTCACTAGGGGAGAAAAACCCAACTTGAATTTTGATAAAAACAGAAGCCGTGGGTTTCCTTTCTGACCATGTAAATCCTATGGCAAACAACAGGTGCAGGGCGGAATCTTTGGATACTTTTATACTGGGAGGAGTTACTGGGGTGAGTGTCTCCCCATCCCTGTGGGTCACAGCCTTGAGCCTGGGCAATTAGGGTTGAGGGCCCTGGTGTGACTTGAGATAACCCAGTAGGTGACAATGAGATCCTCCCCATTTGTCCACTTGTCAACCTCTGATTTCCAGGAAGGATCGGGTGACCTGCCATTAGCAAGTAACTCCAACTCCATTGAGTGTGTGTTGTTTTTTTTTAACTGCCTCTCTTGTCTGTGTTCATTGTCTACAGAGATAGGAGGGAACTGAGAAGAAAGACAATTAAAATAGGAAGCTGGAAAGGGCAGGAAGAGCTAATCTGTAGGCCTGGTAAGCAAAAGTTGGCTGTAACCTGAGCCAGGAGATGGAAGCGTGACCGAGGCCCTCTGACCGTCCAGGGAGGACTGCTGAGATTTTCTGATTCTCTCTCCTGAAGTCAATAGACACTTGTCACAAATGAAGAAAAGGAGAGATGGTCACATGGATCTCTCAAAATTAGGAGTAGGCCGTTACAGCATTCCCAGAAAGATAGACTTCCTCCTCATGAGATGTTTACTGATTTGTTTTCCCCCCTCAAGGCAAGGTCTTGCTGCATAGCACAGGTTGGCCTTCAAGTCTCAGTTCTTTTGCCTCAGCCTCCCAAGAGCTGGGTAATAGGCATGTGTCCAGCTATTTTAGTTTCTTGTGATGAGAGGCACTCACAGCCTCTCTTACTTACGGTATGCGTAGAAAATAATGATATTTCTAGAGATGCTTGGGTGAGTCAAAAGGCTAGAGGCAGGGAGTTGGGGATTTAGCTCAGTGGATGAGTGCTTGCCTAGCAAGCGCAAGGCCCTGGGTTCTGTCCTCAGCATCGGGGATGAGGGGGGAACAAGGGAACTAAAAGGCCAGAGGCAGCTAGCCCCAAAGACCTCAGGCATCCCTAGCTTATGGTGTGGTAAAGAAACCCCATTTGGAAGTCGTGGTGTCCTCCAACAGCCTGAGCCCTGGGAGATCTGGGTTGGAGATGCTCTTTCTCCACTCAACTCTTTCCCTTGCAGCCTGTTGAGGTCAGAAGTAGGATTGAGAAGATCAGTGGTAAGTCAGTGTGCCCTTTGCCCTGCCCTGGTCAGGAGACTGGACCTGACAGTTATTTCGGATGTTGGACAGCTCCGCTAGTGGGCAGTTCCTTCAGCTGTTAGCTTCTCTACTCCACCACCCCTAGGCTAAGTCTCCTGTAGTCCTGGCTCCTAAGGCTTTGTTAGCTGTCTCAGGGGAATTGGTTCTCCTCTGGGCCGTGACCTTCTCATCCTCCCTCTTCAGCCTGGCAAAATGCATGTGATCTGCAGGTTCCTGTTCCAGAAGAAATCAGTGAGCCTGGAAGCCTGAAAGCTTAGTCCATGTGGGCTTCTGTAGTGGTGGTGAGTGGCCTGTGAACCAGCATGCATTTGATGGGAATCCCAGGTCAGGGCTGGGCTGGTGACATGCTGCTAACTTCTGTTGCATTGTCACATGATTGGGGGAGAGTGAGTGAGCTGCCTAGTTCTCTGGCTTCTCCTAAGGGCACAAATTCCATTTATGAACTTCTGTCTTTGTAACAAAGATTGAACCTCCAAATACCATCATCTTAGATTTCAACCTAGGAATTGGGGGTGGGGAGAGGATGACCCAAACATTCAATTCATAACACTTTATGTTGTTTGTATCAGACAGCTTCAGGTTCGCTGAGATGAACTTCCAGACCAGGCACAGTTATGGAGGAAGGGATTTATTGAAGCTTACAGATCCAGGGGAAGTTCCATAAAGGCAGAAGAAACTGGCCTGCTTTCACAGGCCCAAGCAGAGAGAGAGAAGCACAAGCCTAAAGGTCAAAAGCCACAGCACACTTCAGGAACTCCAGCTAGGCACACTTTGCATATCTTTAGATTGAAATCTCAAACCCACCACCACACCTTAAGATCCACCCAGACATTGCCTCCATCCAGGTGGCCGCAGAATGCAAACTACAAACAATAAAGAACTGAATATATTGGGGGCCATCTATTCTATTCAGACCACCACATGGGGGTGGGGAGAGGATGACCCAAACATTCAATTCATAATACTTTATGTTGTTACCATGTATTTTTTTTGGGGGGGGGGTTGAGGTGGGGTCTCACTCTAGCCCAGGCTGACCTGGAATTCACTATGTAGTCTCAGGGTGGCCTCAAATTTATGGAGATTCTTCTACCTCTGCCTCCCGAGTGCTGGGATTAAAGGCATACACCACCATGCCTGGCATCTTTTATCATATTTAAAAAAAAATTAAGTATTAAACCAGTATCTACTGAATTACCCATGTTATATAAAAAGAGAAAAGATGATGAGCCTACCCACAGTGAGTCAACCACCCAGTAAACTTTCTTGGACAGTACTTATTTTCAAGGAGAGAGAGAGAGAGAGAGAGAGAGAGAGAGAGAGGGAGGGAGGGGGAATGAATGAATGAATGAATATGGGTGGGCCAGGGCCTCCAGCCACTGTTAACAGACTCCAGATGCATGCACTGTTCTGTGCATCTGGCTTACATGGGCACTGGGGAATTGAACCTGGGTCGTTAGGCTTTGCAGGCAAGCACCTTAACCTCTGGGGCCATCTCTTCAGCCCCCACCTTATAAACTTGTTTGCTTTTCCAGTCCTGAGGATTGAACCCAGAGGCTCTGCATGCTATGCAAGCTCTTGACCACTGAGCTATGTATATCCTCAGCCCTCTTTTTACTTTTTGCATGGAGACAGAGTCTCACTGAGTTGCCCGAACTGGCCTTAAACATAAAATCCTCCTGCCTCAACCTCTGAAGTAGCTGGAATTTCAAGCCTGCACCCCAGGCCTGGCAATAAACTTGTTTTCATTTGAGTATTTCGTATATCTTTATTCTGATGCATTCCATATCACAATGTAATATACAAATTTTTGGTGGTTTATTTCACTGTGTATAATAGTTTTCTCTGCAGTCCTCAGCATTGTAAAGTAAAGATGAAAGAATTCTGCACACTGTAGCTGCAGTAAGCATTGGGATGGCCATACCTTATTCTGTGGAAAGGCTGTAGAATTGTTTATTAACCATGTCACAGCCCAGAGAGATCAGTGAAGAGAGACTGTGGCTCCCTATCCATCAGGGAAGAAAGGGGCTCTGGAAGGGAGGTTGTGGTGGTCTGATTCAGGTGTCCCACGTAAACTTAGGTGTTCTGAATGCTAAATTCCCAGCTGATAGAGATTGGGAAATTAATGCCTCCTAGAGTGAGTGTATTGTTGGGGGAGGGGGCTTATGGGTGTTGTAGCCATTTTCCCCTTGCCAGTGTTTGGCCTGTTGCTACGGTCCACCTTATGTTGGCCAGGGGGTGATTTCCACACTTTGCTCATGCCATTATTTTCCCCTGCCATCATGGAGCTTCCTCCCAAGCCTGTAAGCCAAAATAAACCTCTTTTTCCCCACAAGTTGCTCTTGGTTGGGTGATTTCTACCAGCAATGCGAACCTGACTGCAAGAGAGAGCAATGAAATGGTATGAGGTAGGGCCATGTTCTGGGGTTCCAGAAATGTCTCCATATGATTGACAGCAATCTCTTTAGAAAGGAAAGAACTAGGCTTATAACCCTTTGAAGGAAAAAGAAAGCAGTGTCCTCCTTCCACACTTCCCAGAATTTCCTTAGCTGGTGACTGTTTTGGCTTCCTTTCATGGTAGCAACATAGTTGGTTTTGTTTAGTCGATCCCCCAATACCATTACTTTGCCTGAGGCATTCATCTACATGGCTCTTTCCTTCCCCTTTCCTTTCCTTTCCCATTCACTGTTGAACCCCTCTTGTGCACTAAGTTTCCAGAAGGGTGAGGTGGGGGGAGCGGGGAGAAGGAATAGCTGTAGGAGAGACAGTGGAGTCAGACTAGGTGTATTCATCTCCCTGGCAGAGAGCACACTTTCTCCTTTAGTACTTTTTAGATGGCTGATTTGATAGATGTAAAAATTGAGGCCTGCCAGTCACTTCTGAGGCCTAATGGTGTCTTCAGAATGTGAGGTTGGCACGGCCTTCACTGCAGCCCTGCCTTGGCTGAGGTCCTCATCCGTTCAGCTCTGAGAACTGTAGAGGTGTGTCTCGGGTGTTGCAAGGTAGGAGGCACTGGAGCCTCAGTTGGTCCCCATGTGGTTGGGTCTCCTCCTGGCTGTTCCTCATGTCTGTGCAGTGCATGGGACAGTCAAGGACAGTGAAGAAGGGCTGCTAAGATGAGAGAAAGGAGCCAGCAGCTAGGCGGGGCCTTTCAGGGCCCGGACTGAGGAAGGAGCGGCCTGTAAGGTATCCACGCGGACGCATGCGCACCCCTGCCTCTGCTCTTCAGGCAGTGCTTTCTTTTGCTTTTGTTTTTTGGTTTTGTTTTTTATTTATTATGAGATAAGATTTCCTGTAGTCCAGACTGACCTCTATAGCTCACTATGTAGCTGAGGATGACTTTGAATTCCTGATCCTCCTACCTACGCCTCCCAAGTTCTGGAATTACAGGTATGTGCCAATGTACTCAACTAATACTTTTTTTTTTTTGTAGTTTACTTTTTTTTTAAAAAAAGAAATGGATTAATTTATCTTTCTCTCTCTCTCTGTGTATATCATGTGTGAGTATGGGTGCGTGCATGCCACACGTGCACCACTTTCATCTGGCTTTATATAGATGCCCAGGTCAGCAAGTGCCTTTAACCAGGAAGCAATACCCCCAGCCCGCCCCAACTTTCTTTGAGACAGAGCCTTACTGTGTATATCCCAGTCTACCTTGAACTCACAATCCTAGTGCCTCAGTACCTGAAGGTTGGGATTAGAGGCGAATGCTCCATACCTTTAATCCCTTTAATCCCAGCACTCTGGAGGCAGAGGTACGAGGAGGCAGAGATAGGAGGATTGCCATGAGTTTGAGGCTACCCTGAGATGACATAGTGAATTCCAGGTCAGCCTAAGCTAGAGTGAGACCCTACCTTGAATACCCCCCCATATATATATATATATATATAGAATGGGTATGCCAGGGCCTCCAGCTGCTGCAAACTCCAGATGTGTGCACCCCCTTGTGCATCTGTCTTATGTGGGTCCTGGGGAATCGAAACTGGGTCCTTTGGCTTTGCAGTCAAATGCCTTAAGTACTAAGCCATCTCTCCAGCCTTGTTCTGTAACCCAGGCTAGCCTCAAGCTCTCAGCAGTCTCTACCTGAGCCTTCTCAGCGCTGGATTACAGGCACACGCTACCATACCCAGCTTTCGCTTAACAGCAAAAAGATTCTGTTGCCTTCACTGCCGTGTTGAAATCAATAGAGGCATGGACCCTGGACTCTCAGTGATGTTGACCTAGAGAATGAAGTTGAAACCATGTGTTGTTTCCTACCCAGTGGGCAGAGAATAGGCTCATGTTCCCTTAGAAAGAAATATCTGAGTGGTTCTCAAAAGCCTCTGTCACTTGGAGGGTTTGTTAGCGCACCTTGCCAGGTTCCACTCCCAGAGTGATTATGGAAGTCCAGAATGGAACCCTAAGAATTTGTCTTTCTTTATTTTTCTCTTCTCATCTCTTCCCTTCTTTTATCCCTTTCCCCCTCTCCTCAACTGCCCTGAAACAGACTGTAGGTCAGACTGGCCTCAAATTTGCAACAGTGCCTTCCCCTCTGCCTCCCAGGTGCGGGATTACAGATACACCCTGCCGCACCCAGCTGAGAGGAAACTTCCCGTTCCTGTCTGGTTCTCAGATGCTGCAGCAGCTGTCGCTGGTGGTCCAGGACCAGTTTGAGAACCTCTCAATACTGAGGCGTCTCTCAGATTTGGGCCTTGTTCCCTTCCTTGCCTTCAATAAGCTAACAGAACACATAAGACTGGCACAGTGCCATGGTCTAAAAGGGACTTTCTTTTCAGTGTTGAGCAGTTAAGGGATGTTGGCTCAAGTCCCAGAGCTGAACGGCCCCCTTACTCTACCCACACCCTTGCCCCTGAGGCCAAAACCCTCAGTTACCTGCCAGTGCAGGGGCTTGATGAGGGCTCGATGGCTGGTAGGACATGGGTCCTCCTACAGTGTTGGCTTTGCTCCTTTGAGCCCATGGAATCTGCTGAGCTAAGCATTTTCCATGGCAAGTACATTAAAAAGACTTTTCTTTTTTTTTTTCAAAAGAAAGAAATATATTCTTTCTCCCCAGTCATAACTGTTGTTAGATACTGAACTACAAAGAAATACAAACAAACATTATTAACACTGTCCTTAGAAACCTATTTCTCTTGGTGACGTTCTCTAGTTCCAAAAGATCTAGAGTTAATTTTTAATGGTTTCATGTGTGGGGAAAGTCTCGCTGTCCCGTGTGGGTGTCACTGCCCAGGACACGGCTCAGCAAGGTCCTGGGAATAGCCCCAGAACTAAACAGGCAAGGGAAGTCAGGGAAACATTAGCTGGGGAGAGGGTCAAGGAGACCCTCCTGTGAGAGAGATGTGGGTCAGGGGACTCGGGACTGCATCCCAGAGCTTGTGATCTGAGAAGTTATAAGCTTTATGTTTAACTGCCCAGAGTTGCCCTGCAGTGTGCCAGCCAAGGGCCTAGCTGCCTGTTGAATGTATTCATTTGCCTGACCCACAGCCCTCTCAGCCTCAGTAGGCCAAACCAACTCATTATATGCCTGGGAATCCGCCCACAGAGTTCTTGGAACGCTCATCTTGTCGAATGGTCTTAGTCCATGCTGCAAACCTCAGTGGGATCTTCTACCATAGTCTCTCCTCCTTGCCCTCAACATTCTTCAGAGGCTGGTGACCTCCAGAGCAAGGGCTGAGGGAATAATCGCCATCAAAACAGCTGGCCCCTGAGGGGTGGATCTTATGCTCTAAACACTGATTCAGCTACCTCCTTTTATTCCCTCCCATAACCTTTGGAAGCCATAGAAGGCAGTTAATACCTACGGCTAGTCCTGTTTTAAAGGTGGAAAGACCAAGGGCTAGCAAACAACAGGCCGCTAATCACTTCCTCGCATGCAAGGCTGAATGAAGCATGTGATCCCAGCCCTCGCTTGGGAAGGGCTCTGAGCTGATGTCCCCCTTCCTCTGGCATCGTCACTCAGAGCTTCTCTGTCCTGACTGCCCTGTGGCCTTGCCTGGTGGGGGCTTGTTTTGGGAGACTTGGGAAGAGCCTTACACAAGAGGGAGGTCAGTGAACACCTGAGAATGTTCTAGGTACAGTGGTCAGCAGATCTGCCCCATAGGAGTGGCTAGCATGTGCGTGTATCAGGGGGACAAGATGGGAATGTGTTCCTCATTTAATCTGTTGTGTGGTCAAAAACTAGGTGCAAGTGAATCAACACCAGCCTCCCCACCACTCCCCGGGAGAGCACGGCACATGCCTGTAATCCTGGTGCTCAGGAGATTGAGGCAGGAGGATTGTGGGTTTGAGGTCAACCTGGCTTACATAGTGAGACCCTGCCTCAAAAGAAGAAAGGAAGAGAAGGGGAAGCAGGAGAAAGGAATGAGGAAAGGATAAAAGGGAGGAGAAGGGGAGAGGAAGAGACAAAAGGAAGAAAGAGAGGATGAAAGACTTCATAGGGACCCAGGCAGCTTCAGAAGCCAAAGGAAGATGTTCTTTTTTTGTGTGCTGGATAATCATAGAGGACAGGAGACTTGGTGGAGCAATGAGAGGGCTTTCTGCTTGGAGGACAAGATCCAGGATTATGCCAGTTCCTGGCAGATGACTTGACTGGCTGCGTGTCAAGTCTAGTGGTCTTCAGGGTATGTGCGCAGTATCACCTTCCCCCAGCCATTCACTCAGGCATCATTTAGCACCATTTGATGGGTCAGGTCTAACAGGTACCTTTTGTCCTGTGCCAAGGCTGGGGCTATGTAGAAGGTGTTCCAGACACAGTGCCCAGCCCCATGAACCATGTATGAATGGGGAGACACACAACTATACCAGATGAGTTAACCCCCCATCGGGTAGGCCCCATGATGTTTAAGGATACATTGGGGGTTTCAAATGTACAGTGCTAAAGGACATGGGGAAAAGAACAGACAGTGGAGTTAGGGACAAGGCCGGATACAGGGGGAACCTGGGGAATAAGTGGGACTTGGGAAAGACAGTGGTTCTTAGAGCTGAATTAAAAAAATTTTTTTTGTTTATTTTTATTTATTTATTTGAGAGAGACAGAGAGAGAAAGAGGCAGATAGAGACAGAGAATGGGCGCGCCAGGGCCTCCAGCCACTGCAAACGAACTCCAGCCGCGTGCGCCCCCTTGTGCATCTGGCTCACGTGGGTCCTGGGGAATCGAGCCTCGAACCGGGGTCTTGGGCTTCACAGGCAAGTGCTTAACCGCTAAGCCATCTCTCCAACCCCTTAGAACTGAATTTAACTATCAGTTGCACATCCAAGCTCAGCAGCTGTTCCTGCTAACCTGGGGGACTTGCAGACTCGGACCTTGATGATACTCATTCCTTGTGAGCCGAAGTCCTGATGCGGGCTCTGGACACTCTTAGCCGAGTAGCAGGCGGGTACCCGAGGCTGGCGCCAGGAGACCAAGGGCGGCAGGAATGTGTCAACACCAGCAGCTGGCTGCTATCTGATCCTGGCTCTCCACGACTTCCGCTTTGCCCATTGTTAACATACCAACCAGACTGCGAACGAATGAAGTGGGTAGAAGGGAATCCTGCATGGGCCCTCCCAACCAAGATAGAATAACCTTGGCTCTCTAATTCCCAGATTAGTATTGCCGGTCACTGATGGTAGGAAACCCCAGGTGGGAAATGGGCCTAATGAGTAGAAAAAAAACCTGGAAACCAGCAATTACTATTGTTTTAGTGGGACACACTCTCCAATTTACAAAATAACTCCCCTGTGATTTATCAATACAATACAATAAAATACAATACAAGATTATCTTTCATATATATCAGTATTAAGTATGCAAGTGGAGACCCAAATAATTCTAAGTGTTCTTCTGGCTTCTAGAATAGTGGTTCCCACTTTGAGCGAGTCTTAGTATTACGCAAGACTTTGTTAAAACAGATTTCTGGGCCCATACCTCCATGGTGGAGGGCCAGAGAATTGCATTGCTAGCAGGTTCTCAGCTGATGCTCTGACTCAGGAAGCAGCGCCCCGTGAGAACCTCTGTGCTAGGGCTTCCCAGTTCTCTTGAAGCCTCTGCTCCCAGCCAGAAGATGAAGGATGAGAGAGGCACAGAAGCTAGCTGCAGTGACCCTATTTGACCCTAAGGAAACCTGACAGATATGGTCCTCTCGTGCGCCCAAGAGGATCATAACATGTCACCTCTGTCACACTTAGAAAACACAGCAGAGCCTGGCTTAGCTGGTCTCTACCTGCTACTCCATTTCCTTATGCATTCTAAGGGGATGGAGGAAGTCAATGAAGACTTTCACTTAGGAATAGGTATGAAGCCTTTCCAGGAGGCAAATCATGAGTGGAACCATAGTTGAATATCCAGTTTATTTCATTGAATGACAGCATGGATGGTCCTTGGAGCCCCTCCCTAGTCTAACCATTATATCTTGGGCCAAGAGAAGGCTTTGCTTGACATTTCCAGTTTTTTCTTTATCATGGTTGCCCATGACTGAGAGCCCACAACCCTTCTTGCTTGAGTAGGGTGATTAAGTTTTTTAAAAAAATATTTTGTTTTTATTTATTTATTTGAGAGAGGGAAAGAGGCTGAGCAAGAGAGAGAGAATGGGCGCACCAGGGCTTCCAGCCACTGCAAACAAACTCCAGATGCATGTGCCACCTTGTGCATCTGGCTTACATAGGTACTGGGGTCCTTTGGCTTTGCAGGCAAGCACTTAACCGCTAAGTCATCTCTCCAGCCTGTGATTAATGTTTTGATTCAGAGTTGTGGCCATGGTGAGGAGATTGGTCATGGTTCAGCCCTAATTTGGGGGATAACCATTGGGTGAAGCAGCAAATATCAGATAACACCTGAACCCAGCACTCTAGAGGTCACAGGAGAGCAGATCTCCGTGGGGATAGGGGGATGTGTAAAGTGCTTGCTGCACAAGCATAAGGATATGAGTTTGGATCCCCAGCACCCATATAAAAGCTCCCAGTGCAAGGGAAACCGAGCCAGGAGTTCCCTGGGGCTTGCTGACCTAGCCAACTCTGCAAGCTTCAGGTTCAGTGAGAGACTGTCTCAAAAAATAAGGTGGAGGGCCAGGTATGATGACACACCTTTAATCCCAGCACTTGGGGAGGCAGAAGTAGGAGGATCACTGCACGTTGAAGACCAGCCTGGGACTTAGTGAGTTCCAGGTCAGCCTGGGCTAGAGTGAGACCCTACCTTTGAAAAACCCAAATAAATAAATAAGTATAAGGTGGTGATGATTGAGGAAAACCCCCCCACATCAGCCTCTGGCTTCCACATGCATGTACACACACATGCACCTACACCTGCACATAGAACATGACTGCTGGGCATTTTCAATGAACTGACCTAGTCACAGAGGCAAAAACTCCTCGAATAAGGTAAGAGAGGGCTCAGTGTAGACTCAGATATACTGGCCAGTGGTTGAATCACAGCACAGCTGTGGAGAGTGGCTCTGTAGCTGTACTGCACACCCCACTTCTGGAGCTTGTGGCCTACTCTGGGGACTGGCGCTTCAGCAGTTCTGATGCAAACAGATGAGAGTGTGGCACTGGGAGGCCCTCAGTGTTGACTGCAGGTCTGGACTGTGTCTGTGGGAATAGAATTGGCGCTATGTGTAGTCCCAGGAAAGGAGCAGGCCTAAGTGGGAGTCAGATGGAGAGGTCAGGGTTCAAGTTAGGGTGCATATGCACTAGAACTGGTCACATGGAGTTTGCTAGATTCTGTGTTTCGGAAATGCCTTCAGGAGAAAAACTAGTGAACAAGGAGTCCAGGCTGGCAGATCTTCAGCCAGACTCTTAAGAGCCAGGTAGGATTTGGGTGGTGGAAGTAGGCACAGGGTGTTCCATCCAGCAGATGAGCACTGAGAGTGGGGCAAAAAGAAGGTTTGGGGACCCAGGGAGCTGGGTCCACTGGTAAAGTGCTTGCCTTGCAGGCATGAGGACCCAAGTGCATTCCCCAGTACCCATATAAAATGCCAGGCTTGAGCTGGAGAGAGAGCTTAGTGGTTAAGGCATTTGCCTGTGAAGCCAAAGGGCTCAGGTTTGATTCCCGAGGACCCACATAAGCCAGATGCACAAGGTGGTGCATGCATCTGGAGTTCATCTACAGTGGCTGGAGGCCCTGGTGTGCCCATTCTCTATCTCTCTGCCTCTTTCTAGCTCTCAAATAAAATAAAAATAAAATGAAATGCAAGGCCTACTGGCACATACCTGTGACCTGCACCTCTAGCACCAGAGAAGTGGAGACAAAGATCCCTGGGGCTCACTGGCTAATGGAGTCTAGCATACTTGTTGGGCTCCAAGCCACTGGGAAACCCTGTCTCAAAAGAGATGGACAGAATTCTGGCCTCCACATGCACAATGCATATGCGCACACACACAGACACATGCACATGTGCGCACGCACACATATATTGAAAACAAATGGAGAGGGCTTTAAAAACTAGGAGGAAGGTAAGTCAGGTCTGGCCTCAAGCTGGGGCTGGACAGAAGACCAACAGAAGTGGCATTCTGGGCAGCACATTTATCCGAGGATTGTGGAATCTTCTATGGGAGCGGACCAAAGGCATCATTCAGAGTCTAGCAGCTGAATGCCCAGATTGCATATGAAGGAGACTCAGCTGACAAGGGGCAGAGTGAGCCAGCTCAAAGGACAAGGCCTGTAAGTTCTTGGGGATTCAGGTGTCTACGAAGTGGTATTGCAGAGTCTGAAACTCAAGCCCTCAGAGTGTGAAGATTGGAGGCCAGCTTCCTCACGCACAGAGCAAGGCAGAAGAGGACCTCCCAGACCACCCCTTTGAAGGGCCACCCACATCCCATGTAAGCACACGAGGTTGCAGCTCATGAGCCTGCTTGTGTTACCACACCCTGTGATGGTCCAGTGCTGTGTGGGCCTGGGCAGCCCCAGAATGTCCCTTCAAGGGCCAGGTCTCAGGATATTCTCCCTGGGCCTGCCGGGCCCCTGCTGTTGATTTGGCTTCCTGTTAGGGTCAGGTATGCAGGGCTCTCACATGGATTAGCCCCTCTCATTCTCCCAGCACCCCTGCAAGGCACAGGACTCCTACCGTCTGCTCTGGTATTTCAGAAATGAGGAAATGCTCACTAGCTCAGAGAGGTCACAGCCTACAGCAAGTTCTCACAGCAAAGTTCAGTGATAGTTCCTGCCAGTGTCCAGGGCTCCTGACTCCACGTGTGGAATGCATACTCTCCTACTGTCCGGGGTCCTCCACAGCCTGGTGAAGAATGCTGAGTTCTGGGGCTGGGAGATGGCTCAGTGGGTAAAGTGCTTGCTACACAAGCAGGAGGACCTGACATCATATCCCCAGTTCCCACATAAAATACTGGGTTGTGGTGGCTTGCACATGTAATCCCAGCATCAAGGAAACTTAGGGAATTCCTGGGGCTCATTGGCTATAGTCCACTGAACCTGAGCTCTGGGTTCAACAAATCTCTTAAAAAGAAGTCTTGGGCTGGAGAAATGGCTCAGCAGTTAAGGTGCTTGCCTGCAAAGCCTAATGACCAGGGATCAATTCCTCAGTATCTATGTAAAGTCAGATGCACAAGGTGGTGCACGCATCTGGAGTTTGTTTACAGTGGCTGGAGGCCCTGGCATGCCCATTCTCTCTGTGTCTCTTTATCTATCTATACTTGCAAATCATTTTTTTTTAAGTCGCATTAAATAAAAGAATGGAGATGGGCTGGAAAGATTGTTCAGTGGTTAAAGGCGCTTGCTTGCAAAACCTGCTGGCCTGGGTCCAGTTCCCCAGCCCCCATGTAAAGTTGGTTGCAGAACATAGTACATGTATCTGTAGTTAGTTTGCAGTGCCAAGAAGCCCTAGCACGTGAACACACAAATGCATACATGTACAAATTAGAATGTTAAGCTGAAGAAATTATAGAGGAAGATACCCAATGTTGACCTCTGACTGCAGAGCACAGGCTCACCCCTTCACAGTGTACACACATACACACATGGGCTGGAGAAATGGCTCAGCAGTTCTGGTGCTTAGCTGCAAAGCCTAATGATGGGTTCAATTTCCCCAGTACCCACATAAAGTCAGATGCAGAAAGTGGCACATGCATCTGGAGTACATTTTCAGCAGCTAGAGGCCCTGGTGTGCCCCTTCTCTCTCTCTCTTTCTCTCCTTGCAAATAAATTAATTAACTAATTAAAAGACAAAGCAAAACAAAAGAATTTCATGTTCTTTAGGAATGAAGTTAGGTATTCCTAGGAGGGGCAAAAATGGACAACTGTGTCAGGCAAGTGTGCACTAGTAACGGCCAGTGATGTCACATCTCCAGCTTGTAATTGGTGCCTGCTCTGCACCAGGCCAGTTTAGGAACTCGGGAGCCCAGAGTCCTGAGGCAGAGGCTAAATGTGCTGCTTGGGCTTGTGTAGGCAGTAAGAGTCCTAAGCAGGGGGACAGGACCCTCCCACTTGGCCACAGAGCGATGTGGAGAAGCCCCCTGGGTGCAGAGTGGCTATTAGCTCCAGAAAGGAGAATGAGAGTGGCCCTGCAAATGAACTCCATATGCATGCACCGCTTTGTGCATCTGGATTTATGTGGATACTGGGGAATTGAGCAGAGGTCTTTAGGCTTTGTAGGCTTAACCACTGAGCAGTTTCTCTAGCCTCTACTGTGGGCTTTCTTCACAGGCTGCATTTGAGTGAGAGAATGATAGGGTCTTAGCACGAGGTGTCACCCTGCACTGAGGTTGTGAGAGCCTGGGATTGGCACATCTTACGAAGCAGCAGCTCATGGCCTCTGGTGGTTTTGTAACTCTGATAGGATGATGGTTTGAGCTGGGAGGTCTCTTGTTGACTAGTCTACATTGCTTGAGGCCCTGCTTCCTGGTCTAACTACATGCTGCTTCTTCATTGAGCTTGAGGCTAATGTCCTCCGATGCCAGTAGGTTATTTCTTGGTCAGTGGTGAATATGGGGGATTTTTCTTCCCCCAGCAGCTTAAAGGGCAAGAGAAAGGCAGAGCTGTTGTGGGCCCTCCTTGCCATCAAGGGCACCATGCAGAGTTGGAGCTCCTCTGAGCGCTGCTCCTTTAGATGGTCAGCAGGCAGTGTAGCTGTTGAGCTCATGAGACCACACCTGTTGGATTTAAATGTTCACTCTTGTATTTTTCTGTGATGTGGGGCCCCTATATCTATGGCACATTTATGATTTGGGAAATGTGACCATCATGGTCACATGGGTCTTCCGAATTAGCAGAGATGATACATTTATATCTAGAAGGTTCTAGGATTAAAAGGACTTGTCTTGACTGGTCAGAAGTTGTTGATATGCCCAGTGTATCTGTAATTAGAACATTCCATTCTTCAAGTACACTACACCATTAGAATATGTCCCAAAAAAGTCATTTCCTGGGTGGTTTCATAAACTACCGTGTAAAAGGAATTCAAAAGCATAAGATGGAAAATACTAGGTAAGTAGCAAACACATCTCCCATACTGTTTACCTGCACGGATTATATATTGTTTTGAGCTACATATATATAATGTGAGGAATCATCAACAGCAATCCCAGCCACCTGTACAAAATCCTTTACTTATGTATTTGAGAGAGAGAGAGAGAGACAGAGACAGAGATAGAATGGGCATGCCAGGGCCCCTATCCATTGCAAACAAAGTCCAGATGCTTGTGCCATCTTGTGCATCTGACGTATGTGGGCAATGGGGAACTGAACCTGGGTCCTTAGGCTTCGCAGGCAAGTGTCTTAACTGCTGAGCCATCTCTCCAGCCCACAAAATCCTCGTGTTTATGGGGTAGCGGATACATTGCATAAGTCTGAACATGTGCTAGCTCCGTCCTCCTGCTGCAAGACACTGGACTGGAGAGAACTTTTGGAAGAACTTCCCTGGGTGTTGTCAAGCAGGTTGAATTGGTAAATTGTCATCTTTTCCGTGACCTCCTTCCCTCTGGGCTGCAGGTGCAGAGTTTGCTTGCAGTTCACTTTCAGAGCCTACGTATGGAAAGGACTTGATACTCTGATTCATTCCTCACTGCTCATCTATCCCAAAAGAAATTTTCTAGATGATTCTTTAAGCCAAAAGATATGACTGTCTAATAGTGGAATTTCAGTCTTCTGAGGCAGTCTAGAGAGACATTTTTTTTTAAAATAAGTTTTTTGAGGTAGGGTTTCACTTTAGCCCAAGCTGACCTGGAATTCACTATATAGTTACAGGGTGGCCTTGAACTCATGGGGATACTCCTACCTCTGCCTCCCAAGTGCTGGATTAAAGTTGTGCACCACCACACCTGGCTAAGACTCTTCTATTGTTCTGGAATTACATAACTCAGGCTATCTACATGAACCCTATGTTTTATTTATTTATTTATTTATTTATTCTGGTTTCTTTTAATTAACAACTTCCATGATTATAAAAAGTATCCCGTGGTAATACCCTCCCTCCCCCCACTTTCCCCTTTGAAACTCCATTCTCCATCATATCCCCTCCCCATCTCAATCAGTCTCTTTTATTTTGATGTCATGATCTTTTCCTCCTATTATGATGGTCTTGTGTAGGTAGTGTCAGGCACTGTGAGGTCATGGATATCCAGGCCATTTTGTGTCTGGAGGAGCACGTTGTAAGGAGTCCTACCTTTCCTTTGGCTCTAACATTATTTCCGCCACCTCTTCCGCAATGGACCCTGAGCCTTGGAAGGTGTGATAGAGATATTGCAGTGCTGAGCACTCCTGTCACTTCTTTTGTTGTTGTTGTTGTTTATTTTTATTTATTTATTTGAGAGCGACGGGAGGGAGGGAGGGAGGGAGGGAGGAAGGGAGAGAGAGAGAGAGAGAGAATGAGCACACCAGGGCTTTCAGCCACTGCAAACGAACTCCAGACGCGTGCGCTTACTTTGTGCATCTGGCTAACGTGGGTCCTGGGGAATCGAGCCTTGAACCGGGGTCCTTAGGCTTCACAGGCAAGCGCTTAACCGCTAAGCCATCTCTCCAGCCCTCCTGTCATGTTACTTCTTACCAGCACCATGATACCTTTTGAGTCATCCCGAGGGCACTGCCATCTAAAAAGAGAAGGTTCTCTACCAAAAGTGAGAGTAGCATTAATATATGGGTATGAACGTTAAGAGAGAGGTGCTTACTGGGCAGTTTGATCAGCATAGTATATACATTTATCCAGACAGCAGCAGACATTACACCTCTAGGGCTCATGACTACCCCTGTTTTAGGTTTTCAGTATCAGGGATGTATTCCCTCCCATGGAGCGGGCCTCCAGTCCAGTTAGAGGGCAGTTGGTTTCCACTGTGACAGTCATGCCACTATTGCAACTGTTGGTTCATTTGCCCTGGTGGGCAAAATATAAGGCTTGCAGTGCCCACTGTTGAGTATCTTCACTGGTGATTTCTGTCTCTCCCATTGAACTGCATGCAGAATGGCTTCTTCCAGCTTTCTGTCAGTTGGTCTACATGGAGGAGGTTATCAGCCCAGTTCCAGCAGGATTTCTCAGTGGCCTTGCAGCCCAAGTATGTGGAGTCTTCAGCAATAGGGTCTTACCATCTATTCCTGGTGGGAAACCAAGGGCCTCGGCAATGGCCTATTATGTTTTGGGGGCATCAGGGACCTCCCTGGCCAACAATTCACTGGAAGGTATCCTATCCCTGGCACTGAAAATTTTCTAGCAAAAATCTACAGCTCCTGAGTGTTCTATTGTCCAAAAAAGTAGCATTCTATATGATTTATTTATATCCTCTTAGATTTTGATTAGCCCTCCCTCACCTTTCCTTTACTCAATCTCTTCCCCTGACCTCTCTTTGGGCCTTTTCATCCCCATTGATCTATTGTTCTACTTACATATATACAATACCATCCTATTAAGTACCCCACTCCCTTCCTTTCTCTGCCTTTATATCTCTGTTCTAGGTTATTGGCCTTTGCTACTGAGTTTTCTTCCTACTCACACAGAAGTCCATCATCCTACCTCAGCCTCCTGAGTGCTGAGATTAAAGGCATGTGCCACCACACCTAGCTAGTCTTCTTAAAAAATTTAATGTTTTATTTGCATACAAAGAATTGGGTTTTATTATGTGGTATTTCAAATAATTTTTTGTTTCCTCTTCTCTCTTGTTTGCCTCCCTCTTTCCTCTTTGTGCCCTGTTCTCCATCATAGCTTCCTTTTTGTTTATGCATATTTTTTCTTTTGTTTCCTCCTCTGTTCTCATCACCTCTTGTTCCCCGGTCATGGTCCACTTTGCTTATATTCACTCTCACATCCCCTTATTTACGTACATGCAAACATTAAAAATTAGGATCTAGCCAGGCGCGGTGGCGCACGTCTTTAATCCCAGCATCGGGAGGCAAAGGTAGGAGGGTCACTGTGAGTTCTTGGCCAGCCTGAGACTACATAGTGAATTCCAGGACAGCCTGGACTAGAGCAAGACCCTACCTTTGAGAAACAAAAACAAACAAACAAACAAAATAAAATTAGGATCTACATAGAAGAAGAACACGGATTTTTGGTTTTTTGGGGGGCCTGGGTTACTATACTTATAATTTTTTTCCAATTCCATCCATCTTTTTCTGGAATTTTCATACCTGTTTTCCTTTACAACTGAGTAAAACTCCATGTATTCAGTTATCAGTTGATGGGCATCTGTTGGTTCTGTCTTCTAGCTGTTGTGATTAGAGTAGCAATAATCATGTATGTAAAAGTATCTCTGTGGTAGAGCATAGAGTCCTTTTGGATATAACCCAGGAGTGGTGTAGCTAGGGCACATGGTAGCTCAATTTTTAACTTTTTGAGAAATGTCCACACTGGTTCCCATAGTGGCTGTACCAGTTTCCACTCCCATCAACAGTGAATAAGAGTTTCCTCGTGACCTCGCCAGCATGTGTTGTCATCACTTTTCTCAATGGTAGTCTCTCTGACTAGGGCAAGATGAAATCACAAAATGGGTTTTGCCTTTCCTCTATGGCTAAGGATGTTGAAAATTTTTTTTATACCTGTTGTCCATTTGTTTTTCTTTTGAAAACTGTTCATTTCATTAGCCCACTTTTTGATTGGCAGTTTTGATTTTTAAGGTATTTAGTTTTTACAGTTTTTAATATATTCCAAAAGTCAACTCCCTGTCTGAGGTTTAATTGGCAAAGATTTTTCTCCCATTATGTGGGCTTTCTATTTGCTCCACTGATAGTTTCCTTTGTGATACAGAAAGTTTTTGATTTCTTAGTTTTAGGTATGTAAGTTCATTTATTTATTTTGTTTTTATAGTTTCATTTTTCTTAATTATGAACTCTATTGTAGGAACATTACATGTTGGTCATATTACTTTTTAATTTCATGTAGTCTAATTTGTTGACTCTTGGGACTGTTTCCTGTGCTATGTGAGTCCTCTTCAGAAAGTGCTTATGTGTACCTGTAACTTCTAGTGCATTGTTTGTTTTCCTCTAATATTTTCAGCATTCTGGCTTTACATAAAGGTTTTTAATCCATTTGAATAGAACCTAAAAAAAAACTTTTTGGTTTATTTCTATTTATTTATTTGAGAGACAGGGGAGGGGAATGGGCGTGCTAGGGCCTTCAGCTGCTGCAAACAAACTCCAGATATATGTGTCCCTTTGTGCATCTGGCTTACGTGGGTCCTGGGGAATTGAACCTACATTTTGTGTCTGGCAGATTGCTTTGCAAGCTGTCCTATCCTGCCTTTGACTCTTACATTTTTTCCACCGCGTCTTCTGCAAGGGACCCTTTGCCTTGGAGATGTCTCAGTGCTAAACACTCCACTGTCACCTTTTCTCTACATTATGGTGACTTTGTTGTTCTGTTTCTTTCTTTGTTTGTTTGTTTTGTTTTTGTTTTTCGAGGTAGGGTCTCACTCTAGCTCAGGCTGACCTGGAATTCACTATGTAGTAGTCTCAGGGTGGCCTCGAACTCTCAGTGATCCTCCTACCTTTGACCCCCAACCCATGCTGGGATTAAAGGCGTGTGCCACCACGCCCAGCTCACTATGGTGACTTTTGAGTTACTACAATTGTCACCACCATTTGAAAAGAGAAGCTTCTCTAACCAAAAATGAGAGTAGCATTAATTTATGGGATTAATATTTTTAAAAAAAGAGCTTACAGGCCAGACAACAGCAGGTATTACTCTACTAGGGCTTATGACCTTCCCTGCCATAGGCTTTTGACTAGATTTCCAGTGCTAGGCATGTATTCCCTTCCATGGATCAGGCCTCCAGGCCAATCAGAGAGTAGTTGGTTCCTTCATAACAGATGTGTCACTATTGCACCAGTTGGCACATTTGGCCTGGCAGGCCAATCTTAAAGTTTGGAGGGTCCATTGCTATTTACCTTCCCCACCTTACAGGGTGGCCTCAAACTTGTGACGATCCTCCTACCTCTGCCTCTCGAGTGCCACCCTGCCCAGTGAAATACTTTATTTATTTATTTATTTATTCATTCATTCATTCATTAATTTACGAGAGAGGAAGAGAAAGAGAATGGGTGCCCCAGGGCCTTGAGCCATTGCATACCCCACTTTGTGCATCTGGCTTTTTGTGGCTGCTGGGGAATCAAACCTGTATCCTGTTGCTTTGGAGGCAAGCACATTAACCACTAAGCCATCTCTCCAGCCCTCAGGAGTTTTATTCAAGCTTGTAACATATTAGATTTTCAGGAGTGTTTGGGGCAGGTCTAGAATTCCACCCTAAGGAATGCAGAGTCTGAGTTGGGCTAGGGTTCCTGGAGTGTGCTTGTCATTTTGGAACTTTCCCTGGATCTGTAAGCTTCAGATAAATCCCGTTCCTCCCATAAACCGTGTCTGATTTGGAGGTCCATCCCAACAACTTGAAGCTGACTGACAAGAGACTTTCTTACAATTAATTAACTGGGCATATTATACGTATTTACTCAAAATTACTGTAGTTATATAGCAAGCCATATCACAGGAAGAAAAATTCCTTATTCTTTTTTCAGAATTGTTTTTCTTTCCTAGGGAGAATCTGTAGGAAGTCTAGGGAATCTGTAAAATTGAGAGCCATAATAGTTCAGATTTGAAGGTCAAGTTTTCTTCGTGTTGTTACTTGTTCAGAAAGAAACCACTGCATGTGAATGTTCATGGCACCTTTATTTAAAATAACTGCAAACTACAAGTGACCTAGATGGGCATTCCATGGTGAGTGACTGAACAGTACAACAATAAAAAGGAACACCTTTTTGATCGTATGCAGTATCTTAGATGGACCTTGGAAATTATGCTAAAGGAAAAAGCTTGTCTCCAAGGGCTGCACTGTCCACTTATATGACCTTGTTTGGTTCTTTGGAGGGGGGGCAGAGTTTCATTGGAGCTCAGACTGACCTCAAACTCAAGATCTTCCTCCCTCATCCTTTCAAATACTATGATTATAGGTGTGTGCCACCATGCCCAGCTCTTACGTAATATTCTTGAAATAAAGTTATAGAGAGGGGGAAGAGACAGTGGTTGCTGGGGGCTAGGAATGGGTGGTGCTGAGGGATAACCATTGCAGTAAAGGTCCACACCTTTACCTGAGGATACCTTGTGGTCATGGAACAGTTTACTGTTCCTACAGTGCTGTTGACACCAGGGCCTCTAGCTACTGAACTCCAGAGGCATGTTCCACTTTGGGTGTCTGGCTTTGAGTGGGTATTGGGGAATTTAACGTGGGATGTCAGGCTTTACAAGTAAGTGCCTTTAACCACTGAGCCATCTCTCAGCCCAAGAGAGCTTTTTGTGTGTGTGTGTGTGTACACAAACCAGGAAACAATTTTGGGTGTTGTTCCTTAGACTCTGGCCACCTTTCTTTTCTTCTTCCTCCTCCTCTTCCTCTTCCTCTTCGTCTTCCTCTTCCTCCCCTTTCTCCCTCTTCTCCCCCTCCCTCCTCCCCCTCCCTCCTCCTCCTCCTTCTTCCTTTTTTTTTTTTTTTTTTGAGACAAGGTCCCTCACTGATCTGAAGCTTGCCAATAGGCTAGACTGGCTAGCCAGCAACCTCAAGGAACCTGCTGTCTCTATCTCCCCAGGGCTGGCTTTTATTTTATTTATCTTAAAAAAAAATTTTTTTTTGTTCATTTTTATTTATTTGAGAGTGACATAGAAAGAGAAAGAGGCAGAGAGAGAGAGAGAGAAAATGGGTGCGCCAGGGCTTCCAGCCCCTGCAAACGAACTCCAGAGGTGTGCACCCCCTTGTGCATCTGGCTAACGTGGTTCCTGGGGGATCGAGCCTTGAACCGGGGTCCTTAGGCTTCACAGGCAAGCACTTAACTGCTAAGCCATCTCTCCAGCCCTATTTTATTTATCTTTTTTGAACATTTTATTCACATGTGCTCTGTAGATGATATCAGGATCAGTATCCTGCTTTTGGTTGTGTGTTCAAGTCGGTGATGGAAGGTGTGAACCATGTAGGAGGCTAGTTGTGGGATGCATGGGACCTCCCTCTGTGTTTACTTTCAGTTTCCTTTGACTGTACAATTACTTCAAGATAAAAAAGACAAACAAGATGTCATTGTATTCTGTTCTTATCCAGTCAATGATGTCAAACCTGTGAAAACACTGACACGAGGCTGTCTCTGCAGGCAGCTTGTGCTGGTGTCCTCACCATCCTGGACGTGAAGCTTAAGGGCCGGCCTTAACGTGTGAATTCAGGATGATGGGTTTGCCCTTGCTTGCTATGTATTTCTCTATACTTTTAACTATGTTTCAGTTATTCCATTTTCTTGAAAGTAAATGAATGTAAAGATAAGCAAGAAGAGTGCTAGGCTTTGCATCTCCATGTGATCTTGGTCTGTTGACAGAATTAGTCTGAACATTTACTATTTTCTTAGTAAAACTGTTCTGTCACAGACTTCTCCCCATGAGTTAACTGTGGGTTGCGAAGCCTCAGAATGCAATCCATCTTTTTTATTATGACAAACTAATTTAATTTTAATTGCTCGTTATAGTATTGCAGTGTACAGAGGCGCTATCTTTAATTATCTTTTGGGGGGATTGTTTCAAAAGCTGTGTGATCTCAGAAGTATAGAGTCATCCTCTCAGAATCAGCCACCTAACTGTGAACTCCAAACATTTGCAGTCTGCCCTTCCCCCTGGCGCATTTAGAAGAATTCCAGGTGGGCAGTTCTCCCCTTCCTGGTCCTATTTAAAAATACAAATGTCATTTCAGGAATCCCCCCCCCCCCCAATATACCAAGTGAGTGACAGAGAATGGTGCCTCTCCAGTGCTCATTTGAATATTGTCCATGCCCTTCGGAGATCATTTTTCTCGGTGACATGTTAAACAATCTTAGGTCAGCCACAGTACTTAAAGGTCACCGTGGGTGTCACGAATGCAGCTCCCAAATGTACAAGACCTGCGCACAGAGGCGCCCCTTGGCTCCGCTGGTGTACATCCTCATCTTGCCATTCAGGAGCAGGGTACTGTGCCTGTTGCTTGTGAACTCTGCAGTTGCCACTGTGTGTGTGTGTGTGTGTGTGTGTGTGTGTGTGTGTGTCGGGGGGAGGGGCATGGCTCTGCACTTGCTGGCCAGAGGATTTCATTGAAAACGCAGAGAAGTCTTCACACTGCTCTTTGTGGTAGGGTGGCCTCCCTTCCCGTGGGCAAACCCCGGTCTGGAGCCCTCCCGGCTGCCCAGTGGCTTTTGTGTGTTTGCAGCTTTCAGCTCCTGTCCATCAGGCTGAATAGGTCCATTCAGGGGCATTCATGCGCCTCCGAGACCCAGGCTGCCGGGACACAATCAGCTGAGAGGGTGCTGCAGGCTCTGCACATGAGAATATGCCTGCCTGCTAACTCTGCCTCCAGGAACCCCTGATTGTTCAGGCGAACCTAGAAGTGACCCTGGGCAGCCGTTTGGGGTTCATTCGTGCTGTGCACTTGAGGGCTGCGGAAGGGCGGGATGGGAGAAATGAGTAAGTCCAGGCCTGTGTGAGCTTCTCTTTGGTTCTGGCCTGTGTACACCCTGCTGCTCCATGCTACGAGTAAAGGCCTTGACTTCCTTTATCTTAACAGGCCTGACTACCTGAGGTGCACAATATGAGCTTGTTGGATGAGTGAAGTGAGGGTTGCTGCTTCCAGGCAGTCCCGGGATCACTGGTGTACTAATGTACTAACTGGCCCCAGAGACGCCCAGCCCACTGTGCTTCTAGAGGTGTGGTCAGCCTACTGAAGAGCAGACGTCACCTGTGTTTCCAGCACAGTAGAGTTTGAGATTGGGAAGGACAAGTGACGTTGGACAAAAAGCATTTTCAAGATGGAAAGTAGCCATAGAGAAGGGCCCTGCTAGGTATTAGCATGTGAAGTTTCAGTCTTTCTAAGGAATACCCCACGCCTCTGTAGAGCTACCTTACCCTGGGCTGACTTAGAACCTGTTAGTAGTAGATGTGAATTTGGGAGCATAGACTTAATTTATTTCCTGTGACTTGTGCCGTTTGGTAGCCAACATCCTTGAAAACTCTGGTCCTGGTTCTCGCTTGTGCCCAGAGACTGCCAGTGCCAATGCCAAGTTTGATTCCCCAGAATCCATGTAGAAATCTGGACATGACCATACAAATTTATAACCCCAATTCACGGCAAGTGGAGACAGGAGAATTGCTGGAGTTTACCAACTCACACAGCAGTTCCAAGTTGAGAGAGAGACCCTGTCTTAAGGAAATATATGGATGAATGATAAAAGACCCAATGCTTTCCTCTGGCCTCTGCTCACATGCCCATGGGGCACATACATCTGTGCACACCACATATCACAGCGTGCCACATATATACAATATACACACATGCATGTATGCATGCATAAGTACAAAAATAAGTATAGAAATCCCTCTTGGAATTGTACTGAAAGGCTGGAGAGATGACTTAGCAGTTAAGGCACTTGCCTGCAAAGCCTAAAGATCCAAGTTTGATTCCCCAGGACCCACGTAACGCTGCATGCCCAAAGTGGCCCATGCAACTGGAGTCTGTCTGCAGTGGCTAGAGGCTCTAGCATGCTCATTCTCTCTCTCTCACACACTCTGTGTCTCTCTTTGCTTGCAAATAATAAAAATTTTAAAACGGTTAGAAAAAGAATTTTAAAAGGTTAGAAAAAAAATAGAGCTGGCGAGATGGCTCAATGATTAAGGCTGTTACCTGCAAAACCTAACGACCCAAGTTTGACTCCCCAGTACCCACATAAAGCCAGATGCACAAAGGGGCACATGCATCTGGAGTTTATTTGCAGTGCCTAGAGGACCTAGCATGCCCAATTCTCTCTCTCTCTCTCTGCTTACAAATACATATTTTTTTTTAAGTTTTAGTTTTTCAAGGTAGGGTTTCACTGTAGTCCAGGATGACCTGGAATTCACTATATAGTCTCAGGGTGGCCCCGAACTCATGGCAGTCCTCCTACCTCTGCCTCTCTAGTGCTGGGATTAAAGGCATGCGCCACCACGCCCAGATAAAAATATTAAAAATAAAAATAAAAAATGGGTATGTAGTTCAGTTTGTAGAGTGCTTGACTAGCACACACAAAGCCCTGAGTTCAAGTTCCAGCACTCAGGTAGAAGTAGTGAGGTCAGAAATTCAAGGTCATCCTCAGCTATATAGTGAGTTTGAGGACAGCCTGGGATACATAAGACTCTGTCTTTAGAGGGAAAAAAAATTCCTGAATGTGTTTTAGAGCTTTTGTTGTGTGTGGCAGTGAGGGTGGGGCTGTGCTGAATGGGGATGGGGAGCCCAGTATGGGGACCTCAAGTGGAGAGACCAGGACATCTGAGAGAAGAGAGTGAATAAAGTGAGCGCCCTTCTGATGGTTGCTGAGGGCGGGGGTCATGTTCTTCAGTAGAGCAGCCACTGGTAAGCTGTTCCTGCTTCATCAAATAACACCCCCCCTCCCCGCCATGCCTTAGCAACCCTAATTTAACTCGGTGAGGAACCAAAAGGAGACATGAGAGTAGAGAGGAAGAGGAGGTTTAGTGGGAGAGGGATAAGAGAAGGTAATAGGGATGAATATCATCAAAATACATTATATACTTATCTGAAATTGCTAAAAATAAAATATTAATGGAAGCCAAGCATAGTGGCACACACCTTTAATCCCAATATTTAGGAGGCAGAGCTATGAGTTCGAGGCCAGCCTGGAGCTATATTGAGTTCAGGTCAGTCTGAGGTATAGTGAGACATTACCTCAAAAAAAAAAAAAAAAAAAAAAAAAAAGGAAAATGGAAGAAAAAGAGAGAGATCCCGTAACCCTATTACCTTTCTACCAGAAAGTGAGAAAATGATGTGGATAGACTCCAAGGGCTTGATCAAGTGAGAATTCAGGAAGTTTTATGTGAGGCAAGGTAAGAGGAGAATGCAAGGCTGCCCAGAGAAATATCTCCAATTTGGATTTTGGAGAATGAAAAATGTAAGAGAAAAACCTGGTATGGTAGCACATGCCTGCCTTCCTCTTACATAGGAGCATGAGGAAAGATTGTGAGCTCAAAGCCAACTTGGGCTACATAGCAAGACCTGTTCTAGATAGACACATAGTAAGGGCATTAGGCAAGGCGGATGGCCAGTGAGCTATCAGGAGTGGTCAGAGGACCTGATGGTTATCAGGATCCCATGATTAAGGCCAGTCGAGCTTGAGGAATGTATAGAATCTGCGCTCGCGGGTACCCTAGAGCCAGTCACAGTGGCTGGTTTTGCATCCCTGTGGAGTCCGCAGGATTATCACAGGAGACTCAGGAGAACCTGATCTGAAGGAGATTCCCCCTTGTGCCACAGCAGTAGACAGCTACTCCATGGCGGTGGAGACTCATTTGCAAATAAGCTGGTCTAAGTTTAATCATTATAGAAGTGCTGCTTTGGGGCTGAAGAGATGGCTTAGCGGTTAAGCACTTGCCCCGGTTTGAGACTCAACTCCCCAGGACCCACGATAGCCAGATGCACAAGGGAGCGCACGCGTCTGGAGTTTGTGGCTGGAGGCTGTGGCGCGCCATTCTCTGTCTCTATCTGCCTCTTTCTCTCTGTGTCTGTCTGTCACTCTCAAATAAATAAATAAATATTTTTTTTTTAAAAAAAGTGCTGCTTCATCCAAAAGTGGTATGTGATTGGTTCTTACTGCAAAAGATTTGACAGGAATGGGAGGAACACATCAGAGCTTCTTTAAGCTGCCCATACCATCCCCAGGTAACAGGTGTGAACAGTTCATCTCTTCAAAGTCCCCCCCCCCCCCCCCCCCCTGGTTTTCAGTTGCTTTGGTTTTTTTGAGGTATGGTCTCGCTGTAGTCCATGCCGACCTGGAATTCACTCTGTAGTCTCAGGCTGGCCTTGAGCTCACATTGATTCTCCTACCTCAGCCTCCCAAGTGCTAGAATTAAAAGGCATATGCCACCATACCTGGACCAAAGTCTGTTTTTTTTGTTTTGTTTTTGTTTTTTGTTTTTCCCAAAGCAATTTCTGTGTAGTGTAGTGGTTGAACTGTGGGTTTTGAAGCTAGACCTGCCGACTTCATCTCTGTAACTTCGAACAAACTCCCCTTTTTAGGCCTCTGTGTCCTCATCTGTAAAATGAGGATATCAGTAGAGAAGTTGTTGTCTAGGGCTATTGTAAAGTCAATAATGTAAGGAGCCTGGAACTGCACGTGCTCAAGAAGCCTAAGGTGTCCTTAGTCTGTGAACATTAAAGCTCGATAAGATCTGGTGTTTTCTTTTGTTGTTGTTGTTGGTTTGTTTCTGTTTTTGAATTCTAGAGTTTGAACTCAGGGTCTGTACATCTTCACCCACTGACCTGCATCCCCTAGCTCTTTATTTTTATTCTGACACAAGAGTTTCACCAAGTTACTGAGGCTGGCCTTGGACTCACTGAACAGCCCAAGCAGACCTTGAACTCCTGATCTCCTGCCTTCGTCTCCTAGTTGTTTGAATTACAGGTTTGAGCCACCATGTGGTACCCCCCACCACCACCACCACCATTGCAACACACATTTTTAGGCAGCACTTTACTGTGTACAACTCAGGCTGACTTTGGTCTTCCTGTCTCCATCTGCCACGTGCTGAGATTGCAGGGAAGCACCATCATGCCTGGCTGCCCATTTCCCTTTTAAGCAACTCCAGTTTAAGAAACTCTAGTCTTGGGGCTGGAGAGATAACTCAGCTGTTAAAGGCATTTGCTTGCAAAGCCTGACGGCCTGGGTTTGATCCCCCAGTACAAACATAAATCAGATGCACAAAGTGGTACATGCATCTGGAGTTTGTTTGCTTTGGCAAGAAGCCCTGGTATGTCCATACCTTCTCTCCCCACCACCTCTGCTTGCAAATAAATAATAATAATAATAAAAAAGTCACTGGGTATGTTGGCACACACCTTTAATCCCAGCACTCAGGAGGCTGAGGTAGGAGATTCGCTATGAGTTTGAGGCTACCCTGAGAGTACATAGTGAATTTCAGGTCAGCCTAGGCTAGAACAAGACCCTACCTCAATCCTCAATCCCCTCCAAAACACCCTAGGGTCTTACTCTACATATTTGTTTTAGTAAGGTCCTTAGTTGCAAGCAGTAGGCACCAGAAGAAAAGAGTTTTTTTCTTGTGCATATGTGTATCTATGTTGATATGTGTGTGGGTGCATGTGTGCACACTTGCACGTGGAGGCCAGAGTTGAAGGTTGCAGCCTTCCTCAGCCACGCTCCACCTTATCTTTGGAGACAAAGTCTCATGCTGAACCCAGGGATAAGTAGTTCAGCTAGACTAGCAAACCCAGGGACCCTCTTGTCTCCTCCTCCCCAGCTCTGGGTTCACGGGCATTCCCAACCACTCCTAGCCTTTACTTGGGTGTTGGGGCTCTGAACTTAGGTCCTCATGCTGTTGTAGCAAGTATTTTACCGGCTGAGCCATCTGTGGAGCACATGAGGGTAGCCCAGACTCCCTGGGTACTCAATCTGAAGCCAGGCAGCAACCCACACTGCAATTAAAATACTGTAGTGGTGAGAGCACTGTGTTACTGGTGGTGCTGGCATTTTAGCTTCTGGAGTGAAAAGTGGACCTTGCCTCCTGCCAGTACTCACACAAAGGGACAGGGATTCCTCAACTCAAAGTGAGAGTTCCTGGGACCGGGAGCCAACTGTCTCCCTGACTAGAATATTATTTATTTATTTATTTTTCAAGGTAGGGTCTCAGTCTAGCCCATGCTGACCTGGAATTCACTATGTAGTCTCAGGGTGGCCTCGAACTCATGGCAATCCTTCTGTCTTTGCCTCCTGAGTGCTGGGATTAAAGGCATGTGCCACCACATATTATTGGAATAATATTGGAATATTATTCATTTAAGTTTGCATTCACATAGATGGACCCTGCTTCTAATAAACAGTTGTGCAGTGTTCCTAGGCTGGACCAAGGCATATTTGGCCACTCCTCTGGTAAGGAACTGCTAGGTATTTGTGCTTTTCCCCTTGTTGCAACATGCCTCACTGAACATACCTGCAAGGATAAATGTCTTTACACAAAATGTAGCATCTGTAAATTAATTTTCAAGCTAATTTTAAATAATAAGTATTCTATGGACATTCAAAAACATTTTTTAAATTTTTATTTATTTATTTGAAAGAGGGAAAGATGCAGAGTGAGAGAGAGACAAACAGACAGAGAGAGAATGGGCGCACCAGGGCTTCCAGCCACTGCAAACGAACTCCTGATACATGCGCTACCCTGTGCATCTGGGTTATGTGGGTACTGGGGACTCGAACTGAGATCCTTTGGCTTTGCAGGCAAGTGCCTTAACCAGTAAGCCATCTCTCCAGCCCTTTAAATATATTTTTAATAAGTAAACAGGATTTGAGACGCTTTATTGCTATCTGTTCTAACTTTTTTTTTTTTTTTGGAGACAGAATGACGTTCTGTAGCCCACACTGGCCTGGATTTTAAAGTCTTCCTCCTACCTCAGCCTCCTGAGTGTTGGAATTACAGGTGTGTGTCATTATATCTGGTTTATACAGTTTTAGGGTTAGATCTGGGGTCAGAACCTAGGGCATCATGTATGTTAGCCAAGCACTCAGCCAACAGAGCTATATTTCTGTCAGCGGCCCCCCACCCTCTTTTTTTGGCGGTAAGGTCTTGCTGTAGCCCAGACTGACCTAAAATTCACTATGTAGTCTCAGGCTGGCCTACCTCTACCTCCTGAGTGCTGGGATTAAAGGCGTGCACCACCACACCCAGCTCAGTTCTACCCCTTAAATAACATCCATTACCCCCTTCTCTAGCAATCACCTTTTTACTTCCTGTCTTTGACTTTGACTATTAGGCAGATTTTATCATTTCACCACAAGGCATCTGTGTAGGAATGGTAGTTGAAGAGCAGGGTTTTTTGTTTTGTTTTTGTTTTTAACCAGTTAGGAGGAAGGGTACAGGGGTGCCACTTAATGATAGCAGCTGTGAAGTTCCTGGGACTTGCCATGTGCCAGAGGATCTGCTGGTGCAGCGATTTTTCACCCCAGCTGCACAGCAACTGTCCCCTTGGGGACCTTTGAAAATTTGGAATGCCCAGGCCAGCCTGGTGGTAGGTACTGAATAGCAACACTTTGTAGGACTCCAAGTGATGCTAATGTGTGGTCAAGGTCAAGGACATGGCTTCTAACAGACAACTGCCAAGCCTGGGAGGGTTCCCTCCTTGCTCTCCGTTACCCAACCAATGAGGCAAGCACACCTTCTAGACCACACTGAAGCACAGGGACTCTTATGTCCCTGCATCTGGAGAAGTGGGTCACTTTCTCGAGCCCCATGCTTCCACCTCCTGGGCCTGCTTCCCTGATGTCTGGGCCCCATGGTCTCAGGCGCTCCCTTTCAGGTTTTGCTCTATCTACAGTGGTGTACCCCTCGCTCCTCACTTAGACAGGCTCAGCTCTTCTGCCCTATTCTGGGTTAGGTCCCTTCTTTTTTCTTCATCATTCTGGAAGCAGTGTGAGATAATTTATTACTTTGTTGTTGCTTGTTTGTTTGTTTTGCTTTGCTATTTTGTTTTTGATTTTTTTTTTTTTTTTTTTTTGAGGTAGGGTCTCACTGTAGTTCTGACTGACCTAGAACTCACTTTCTAGTCTCAGGCTGGTCTCATACTCACAGTTATCTTCCTACCTCTGCCTCCTCAGTGCTGGGATGAAGGGTATACAATATCATGCTAGGCTTATTCCTTTGCTTTGATTCAGTCGCTGTACATAGTAGTCACTCAGTAAATAGGAGATGAATGAGTGACAAGAAAACAGGAATGAACACCTGAGAGTGGCGGGGAGAGCAGACAGAGAAAAGCGCCTGCCTTTGGGTGTAGGTGAGAAGTTTGGACCAGCCAGGTATGATCTTGCTTAGAAGTGAGGTCTTCTTTTGGAAATAGAAGCGGGAATTCAGGCTACAGATGCAGTAGCTGCCACATGCCCGGCAGCCAAGGAGCTTGTGAGTTGCTGATGTCTGGGTCCTCTGGCTTCGGTGGGTATGATATGGGGCCTGAGTTTTGGTGAGAGGGGATGGCAAGGCTTACGGACATGGACTGCAACGTGGAGCTGGCACTGTCCCAAGTATGTGAAAAGCTGTCATTCAAACACAAGAATCAATCCTGCTGCCCTCGAGCTTATTCAGATGTGCTGCTTTGGGTCTGGTTCCGTTGGCATGGCTCTTGAACATTAGAATGGATTATTTTTTTTTAAATCATATTTTGACATATACAAATGGGAAACAAAAATAAAACATGCTTAAGTATCACTCATGTCAACATTCTAGAGACCACCAGAATGCAAGCTGGCACTACCAGGGAGGCCATCTCCTGCCACCCTGTCTCTTGGAGTTTCTTGTAAATATGGTATTAGTTAGGAAGCTTGTAGCTGAGCACCAACTCTGTTAAATATTCAGGCACACATCTGTCTCCTCTCATACCGTTGTCCAGATGCTCACACTTGCTTTTGCTCACACTTGGCTCAGGGTGTCATGGCAGTTTAATTTTGGGTATATCCCACCTGCTTTTATACTTGTGATAAGCAAACATGAGCTGTTGGTTAGTAGTAGCATTTTATGATGGTACTGGGGATTGAACTTGGGTAATTACTGGCTGATCTATCTCCCCAGCCTGTGATTTACTTATTTTTTTATTATTATTATTATTATATTACATTTTTTGGTTTTTCGAGGTAGGGTCTCTCTCTAGCCCAGGCTGACCTGGAATTCACTATGTAGTCTCAGGGTGACCTCCAACTCACAGCAATCCTCTTACCTCTGCCTCCCAAGTGCTAGGATTAAAGGTGTGTGCCACCACACTCAGCTTTTTAGCCCTCAGTAAATATTTTTGTTATGAGGTCCGGAGAGATGGCTTACTGGTTAAGCACTTGCCTGTGAAGCCTAAGGACCCCGGTTCGAGGCTTGATTCCCCAGGACCCACGTTAGCCAGATGCACAAGGAGGCACACGTGTCTGGAGTTCGTTTGTAGTGGCTGGAGGCCCTGGCGCGTCCATTCTCTCTCTCTCTCTCTCTCTCTCTCTCTCTCTATCGCTCTCAAATAAATAAATAAAAATAAACAAAAAAAATTAAAAAATATTTTTGTTATGAGCAAAATCTCACACAAAGCTCTAATCTTAAAAAAAAATAAAACAAGGCTGGAGAGATGGCTTAGCCATTAAGCGCTCGCCTGTGAAGCCTAAGGACCTCGGTTTGAGGCTCGATTCCCCAGGACCCACGTTAGCCAGATGCACAAGGGGGCGCACGCGTCTGGAGTTCGTTTGCAGTGGCTGGAAGCCCTGGTGCGCCCATTCTCTCTCTCTCTCTCTCTCTGCCTCTTTCCCTCTCTGTCTGTCGCTCTCAAATAAATAAAATAAACAAAAATAAAATAAAATAAAATAAAATTGGCCAGGCATGGTGGCACACACCTTTAATCCCAGCACTTGGGAGGCAGAGGTAGGAGGATCGCTGTGAGTTGGAGGCTACCCTGAGACTACATAGTGAATTCCAGGCCAGCCTGTGCTAGAGCCAGACCCTACCTTGAAAAATCAAAACAAAACAAAATTTTGCTGAAGGCTGGGGAAATATTTTAGTGGTTAAAGTGCTTGCCTGTGAAGCCTAAAGACCTAGGTTCAATTCCCCAGTACCCGTGTAAGCCAGATGCACAAGGTGACCCATGTATCTGGAGTTCATTTGCAGTGGCTGGAGGCCCTGGCGCTCACACCCATTCTCTCTCTTTCTCTAATAAAGAAACACATAAAATAGTTTTAAAAATACTTGCTGGGCTGGGGAGATTGCTCAGTGGTTAAAGGCACTTGCTTTCAAAGCTTACCAGCCTGGGCTAAATTTCCCAGTACCTACATAAAGCCAAATCCACAAAGTGGCATGTGCCTCTGGAGTTTGTTTGCAGTGGCAAGAGGCTCTGGCACATCCATACTCATTCTTTCTCTCCTTGCAAATAATATATATATATATTTCAAGGTGGGGTCTGGCTCCAGCCCAAGCTGACCTGGAATTTACTATGTAGTCTCAGGGTGGCCTTGAACTCAAGGTGTTCCTCCTACCTCTGCCTCCCAAGTGCTGGGATTAAATTGTGTGCCACCACATCGGCTCTAAATAAATATATTTAAAAAATTTTTCTTCAGCTGAGAATTTGAACATCCTCCTTGTTGTGCAGAGTGGCTATTACTGAGAGTGCCACATCCCAGGCCAGGTGGCAGGCAGAACAGGGTCATGGGCCCTGCCTGTGGCCAGGGTGGTTGGTCACCTGACTCAGTGAGCAGAGCTGAGTGTCCTACACAGTGCAAGAAAGGTGTGTGGGGGCAGGTGCTGAGGGCTGTGTGGGTCCTGAGTTGTGCAGCTGCCTGCAAGCATCCTTTAAAAGTGGTAGGACCTGCGTTCCCTACAAGGAGACACAAAGACCTTCTGTATTGCTGCTGCAAATGCGGGTGGGGGACTGAAGCCCTCAGATGGGGGCAAACATGAACACCAAGTCCAGTTGACCAACAGCCTTCAGCTACAGTCACTTGGCGTCGCCACTACTCCTGAATTTCCTGTTTGGGGTTTTATTAGCTTTTCATGAAAGGAGACATTGTGAAGGAACTCAGATTAGAATTCAATTTAAGAAACAGCTGAGTAAGTGAGAAAGTGGGTTGGAGGAGCCAGGGACTGCCTAGAAAACTGCAGAGCGATCACTCAACAAAGTTAGTCCCTCAGCACTATTGCCACGTGTTCCTGAGCCAGGGAGCAGGACAAGGAGGGCAGCGCAGGAGCCCAGGAGAGACCGTGTGGTCCACTCATTCTTGGTCTCAGGAAACCCGAGAGTCTTCTGGTCAGGGAAGAATTTCCCACAGGCAGGGCCTGAATTGGGGCCCAGTCAGCTTCCCACTAACATACTAATGAATAGCCCACACTAGCCTGACTTTGCCAATTGGAAGCAGCTTTGGGGCTCCAGAATGAATGGGCAGCCTAATGCAGACCTGACATGAGTCTTACCAGCTTATGAGAAGACAGTCAGGGTCCATGAGAGGGTGCACTTTGAGGTGGCTTACAGGAGATGAGTAGGTGACATACAATTACTTCATCTTTCCAGCCCTAGAAAGGGGACAGGTCGCCCGTCGGGCATACTTGTAATCCCAGCACTCTGGAAGTGGAGACAAGAGGCCAGCCTCAGCTACATGAAGATCAAGGGCAGCATGAGCTATTTGAGATCCTGTGTCAAAGAAAAAACTGACAGGTGCTTTTTTGGGTGAAGAATCAGAAGAGAGACTTGGGGGGTTAGGCTCAGTTGGTCAAGTGCTTCCTTGTAAGCACGAGGATGTGAATTTGATCCTCTTATCCACGTAAATGCCGGGCATGGTGGCGTTGTGCTTGTAATTCCAGAAATGATGAAGTGGAAACAGGTGTGTCTCTCCCGGCTCCCTGGCCAGCCGGTCTAGCTTAATTGGTGAGCTCCATGCTAGTGAGGGAGGTGCTGACCCACAAAAGGTGGGGAGGGTTGGAGGGATGGTTTAGCAGTTTAGGTGCTTGCCTGCAAAGCCAAAGGACCCAGGTTAAATTCCCCAGGACCCACATAAGCCATATGCACAAGGTGGTGTCCGCATCTGGAGTTCATCAGCAGTGGCTGAGGGCCCTGGTGCACCCATTCTCTCTCTTTTCTCTGTCTCTGTCTGTCTGTCTCTCAAATAAATAAAAATTTAAAAAAAGGTGGATAGTATATTTGAGAATGACACCCACAGTTGTCCTTTGGCCTCCATATGCATGTGTCCACTTACATGTATACACATACATAAGTGTGTGCACACATGCAGTTTTAAAGAAGGTTGACTTAAAAGTACAATTTTTCTGGACTCTGAGGCTCCGCCCAGCCTTCCCATTTCTTCTGTCGGTACCAGGGTGCTGACTGTCCTGCCACCTGTGCAGAGGGGCATCCTCGATGTGCATGATGGTTCAAGTAGAGCAGACAGCAAAAAAAATCTAAGTTCCCAAGGATGAAACTGCAATTTGATCCCTACCCTAACAAGATGGTGACCTCAGCATGCCCCTTAACCATTTTGTCTTCCAAATTCTTTGTCTTTAAAATAGTAATCTGCTGATATATTTTTTAAAAAGTGCAGATGAGACAGTCAAACAAATCCTTAGTTCTCCGGAGTTCTTAAAGCCAGAAACGGGGAGCCATTTACATTTTTGTTTGTCTCATGTTTATGAGATAGGATAAAATGACAGATATCCAAACCAACACAAGGGACTCTCGTGAGCTCAGATTCTAGAGCAGCGGTTCTTAACTCTGGCTGCGTTAGCACCACCTGGGAGCTTCTGGAAAACACTATCCCCAATTCCACCCCAGACCAATTAAAGCATCTTTGTAGAAGAGGGCCAAGCATCTGTGTGCTTTTAACAACTCCCTGAATGATTCCAGTGGGCAGGCAGGGTGGGGACCAGTGTTTGGGTATACCATTTGGATATAAAGAGTCAGGCTTATTTCTGGGAATATGATGCAAGATAATTTGTTCCTTTATTTCTTTAATGGCTCAAAAATGTGTATCCTACTAATTTATTTAGAGCTAATTTACCTATCATGCCTTTTGTTAAAGTGTATAATTCAGTGGTTTTAGTACACTGACAGAGTTATGTGACCATCACCACCATCAAATTCCAGAACATTCCATTATGCCAAAAACAAATTCATACTCATTAGCAGTCACTCCTCTTTATCTTCCCCTGCTCCCCCATTCCCTGGCAACCACTAATCTAGTTTCTGTGTCTGTGGAGTTGCCTGTTCAGGACTTGTTTCACAAATGGGATTATACAACATGTGGCCTTTTGTCACTGGCTTCTTTCACTTAGCATAATACTTTCAAGGTTTATTTATACTGTAGTGTGAATCAGTACGCATTCCTTTTTATAACTAGAGACTATGCCATTGTACATAAGCCATATTATGCTTCTCCATTCACCAATTGATAGACAATTGGTTTTTCTCCACTTTGGGGCTGTTATGAATAGGGTTGCTGTGACCATTTATGTACAAGTTTTTACATAAGCATATGGTTTCGGTTATCTTGGGAATATAGCTAGAGGTAGGATTGCAGTCACATAGTAACTGTGTATTTAACCCCTTAAGGGGCTGCACCCCCCTTCCCAAAGCGGATGTACCATTTTACATTGCCACCAGCAGGGTATGAGAGCACCAGTTTCTCTATACGCTCTCCCCCATCATAGTCTGCTTTTCTGATTATGTCTAGCCTAGTAAAAATGAGGCGACATGTTATCACACGTCAGTTTACATTTCCCTGATGGCTAATGTTGGTGAATACATGTTTTTATTTTTTAATAGAAATAAAAATTTTTTAATTTTATTAAAAATATTTATACAATTCCTTCCCACCATCCTTTGAACACATTTTTATTGTGTTCATTGCCCATTGGTATGTCTTGAGTGAAATGTATATTCAGATGTTTTTGTTTTGTTCTTTGAGGTAGTATTTCACTCTAGCCTAGGCTATATTAAAGGCCACCATGCCCTGCCTTGTGTGAGTGGTTTAAACATAAGTTCTTAGCCAGGTGTGGTGCACACGCCTTTAATCCAACACTCAGGAGGCAGAGATAGGTGGAGCGCCATGAGTTCAAGGCCACCCTGAGACTCCATAGTGAATTCCAGGTCAGCCTGGGCTAGAGCAAGAACCTACTTCGAGAAACCAATAAAATAAAATAAAATAAGTTCTTAAGTAGAAAGGCTCTCTTCTTTGCTCTGTGGGCTGAACATTGTGGAAGCACTCAAAATAGTGGTGGAAAGGCTACCTGGTTTTGTTGCACTGTAATGGACAGACAGCCAAATGTCACTAACTGAATGGCTCAAGGTAGTGGTGGAAAGGCTACCTGGTTTTGTTGCACTGTAAGGGACAGACAGCCTTCATGTCACTTCAGTTAGTGGCTGTCAGTTCCTAAGTTCTGGAATGGGATTTCTTCATAAATCTTCATTTTATTTACTTTTCCAAAAAGTTCGTTCAGAGCCTATAGTCCCACAGCTGCTATGCATCCAATGCTGCATTGATGGTTTGTGCTAATTGAGACCGAGCAAAACCTTGACTGGGGCCCTCTGATCTCATTTAACATCTTTTAAGGATCTCTTGTGGGCCTGGTACTAGGAAGCCAAAGATAAGACCTCCTTTCAAAGAGTTCATGGTTCAGGATGGGGATTAGCTCAGTTGGTAGAGCACTTGCCTAGCATGCATGAAACCCTGGGTTCCATCTCCAGCACCACGGAACTGGGTGTGATGGTGCACCCTGTCATCCTAGCATTTGGGGAGGTGGAGGCAAAAGGATCAGGAGTTCAAGTCCAGCCTGGGCTATATACATGAAACCCTGTCTCCAAAAAAAAAGTTTAAAGTTCAATAATGAGATCATCATTTAATTAAAATTGTTGCACACACTGTAATTTCAGGAGAAATTTATACTTTATGAATTAATTTTTGATAATTTTATATATGTTTTAATCACATTTCCCCCTCACCATTACCTTCTCCCCTGCTAAACCACTTCCCAACCAATCCCTCCTCTACTTTCTTGACTTTTTGGAGTGTGTGTGCTCAACTGAATTTAATTAGTGTTGCTTGCATGAACATGGGTGGCATTTGAGAAACATAAGTTTTAGACAATGTTTTGCTTTAGTGAAAAGACAATCCCCTCCTCTGAGGATCTGGTTTTATGATAGTACATGCCAAGTCCAGCCTCCCGGACCAGTTACTCTTCCCTCTGGTCAGAAGTGGGGTTAAATGGTATTACTCTGTCACCAGAAGTGACCTGCTGCACTTACTCCTCGTAGTAAGCTTTTGTGTACGTGTAGTAAGCCCCTCACTGATGGAAAACAAAGAGGAATTTAAAATAATAATTACTTTTAGTTTGCATTTCAGGCGTATCCATGCTTTGCTTCTATGAATCTTGTAACATAGCTGACACGTGATTGTCACAGATGACGTCAGTTCTGGTTACTTCCTGCCAATTTGCCACATGCACAACACAGCCCAATACAACACAGTGGCTGCTGCAGGTTCTTGCCTTTCTGGCCATTTTCTCCTTGCCCTTCACAACCATCCCCCTCCCACCCACCTTCTTGTATCTGACGAGCTAGCTCCCTGCTTACCCCTTCTTCCCCTGGGTAACTCTCTCTTGGCCACTAGGATTCCACTCGAGTCACCTGGAAGGACTTTCCTGAATCCCTAGTCTCATATTGATCCTCCCCCCTTCTCTTTCCCATTGCACCCCTGGGCTCTCCTAATTTGTGTTTTGTGTGCACACCTCTGTTTGCTCCCATCTCCAAAGAGCAAAACCCATGTGTCCTCGCCACCCCATTCACAACATGCCTTCATGATGCCCTGTATGGAGTGGAGAGAGAGGCCAACACAGGAGGAAGGGGTGAGTGGGTAGGTGGGTGGATGGACGGATAGATGGATGAATGGATGGATGGACATGTGGATGGAAAGGTCATTTGTGTACTGTGACAAGCCAGGCACTTTTCTGTTTTCATTTTCTTTTTTATTTTTCCAGGTAGGGTCTCACTCTAGCCGAAGCTGACCTGAAACTCACTCTATAGTCTCAGGTTGGCCTCAAATTCACAGCTGTCCTCCTACCTCTGCTTCCCAAGGGTACCACCACACCAGGCCTCAATATTTGCTTGTTTGTTTATTTATTTTTTTAGAGAGATACAGAAAGGTGGGGGGAGAGAGAGTTAGTGAGTGGGTGGGTGCGCCAGGGGCTGCTGTCACTGCAAATGAACTCCAAACACATGTGCCACTTTGTGCATCTGGCTTTACGTGGGTCCCGGGTCATCAAACCCGGGCCATCAGGCTTTGCAAGTCAGCACCTTTAACTGCCGAGCCTTCTCTCCAGCCCTCTGGGCACTTTTCTAATGCTGGCCCCCCAGCAATCAATAACATGTCATTTCGTGAGTCACTTACCTCCTGGGTGGGGAAAGTGTCAGGAAGTCATGAATGTTCAGAACAAAAGCAAGGAGAGTAAGGCAGGGAGAAAGCAGAGGTGAGGATGTTGGGAGTTTGGTGGGGGGCGGTGGTGGGCGGGCAGACAGGCCTTAGGAGAAGGTGCTAACTGAACAGAGACATGAAGGAAGCCAGGGAAGAAACCATATCCAATTCGTGTCAGAATAGCTGAATTCTGACCATTCCGGGTTTTCAGAGTGATTTCCGGTTGTGTGTTGATCTTGTCACACAGTGCTATTCTGGTTATTGCCACACATGTAAAGCTTAATGCATAAGGTTCTGTGGAACGATGGGAACGGCCTTTTGTGGAAGGCACAATTCAGGGGGGATATTTTCAGGCCACATATTTTTATATCTTTGGATCATCTTTTATTATCTTGAGGAAGTGATGAATCATAAAAAATGTGATTTTTCTCTCTCTACCCCCTTGAGAGTCAATATGTAGTTAATAAGAACAAGATCACTTTTCAAAATATTCTGGGCTTGGCAGGTCGAGCCTCATTTGTGCATCTTTGATTTTCCTTTGCCTCCCATCTGCTGTCGAATTTTACAGGCATCATTGGATAACAGGGTTGCATATTTCTCTTAATGTGAAAGGCACCACATTAAAATGGGGTGATTTGTGAGTTTCCTCCAAGTGGTACAGATAAATACTACCTCTCAGGTCAGTAGCAAGCACGCCATATGTGATGGCCCTCAGATGCTGCTGCCACTGTCACTCAGGAGTGAATGAGGCTGTGGATTCTGGGCATCACTGCAAAGGGAAGTTTCTGGAATCTCCACTGTAGAGATGGTAAGGGCGTGAAGGTCCAGTGACAGCTTTACTTTCCTTCGCAGGAGGCTCTAAACACCGTCCCTACGCAAGGCTCCCACACTCCCTATTTAGGTACAGCCTGAAAGTAGGCTACATAGTTGGCCATTGTGCAACTCTTGCCACAGTGGATGACAAAATACCAGTCATTGACCCCTGGTCTCCACATGCATGTGCGCACACAGGTGCAAAAAATTATATGTGTGTATATGTGTGTGTGTGTATATACATACACACACACACACGACTTGGGAGATGGCTCAGTGAATATAAAATAAATATTTAAATAAAATAAGGCACTTGCTGGACAAGTTTGAGTGCCTGAGTTCAGATCTCCAGAACCTACACAAAGCTAGATGCTATAGTCTGCATCTGTAATCCCAGCACACCTACTTTAAGAAGGAGGAGACAGAATCTTCTGGAAGTGCTAAGGCCAGCTAGTCTGACAAATGGAGCCCTGTCTCAAACAGGGTGAAGGTGAGAGCCACTTTCTGTGGTACTGCTTAGGATCTGGAGAGGCACTGCTGGGGCCCGCAGTGTAGTAAGGAACTTCCTGGGTCAGAAGAGGGAGTGGGGCATCCGTAAGGAGGGTGTTTAGAGTCCTCCAACCAGCGAAATGCTAGGGCAATAATAGTGTGGCTCATAGACCCCCTGCTTCAACATGATTACAAGTGCTCGTTGAAATGCAGATTTCTGAGCCTGTCCCAGAAATAAGACGGTGCAGCATTGGGCCCAAGGAGCTGTCTTCCAGGCTGACACAGGAATGCACCCAGGCAGTGGGAGCAGGGCTTGAACACAGGACACACTGCTGCCTCTGCCACATTTCCACATTATAGGATGACGTTTTCCATTTACAAGGAGTCACATTTAGCAGGTCTAGGGTGCTTCCATTTGTGGCATGAGCATCCTAATAAAATAGAAGGGAATAGGATCTCCACATATTTTAGTCCTAGAGACAGAGCAGATCCAGAAGGACCTGACCTGGGCTGGGCTCATGGGTAACCAGTTGTAATCTTCACAGGTCAGTATTGAATCAACATTGTTTTTTCAGCCCTGACTGTGTCAGGCCCCATGGGGGACACTCCCAGCAATTTGACCATTATTGGCTCCTTGTAGTGGGCCAGAAGTCCTCTCTCCTTACTTTCTCTGAGGTGTCCTCTCCTCCACACACAACTGCCACTGCTTCCCCACTCTGCTGCTCCTGCCCTGCCCTTGCTGGATTCTCTAAGTTTCTGCTTTTGGCAGACAGCTGCACTGGGGTCTCAGGGTCGTTGCCAGGTACATAAGGCTTTGAGCAAACACGTTCACAGGACTAGGAAGGATTTTTTGCATTGGCACAGAGCCACGACAAAAGAGTGGAAAAGAACAAGTAAAATGATAACTGTTGGAAGTTTGTCTACCTGGAAAGCCCAGTAGATTCAAGGAACAACCTCCATCAAAACTGAGACATAGCCAAGATTATTCCAGTACAGGCAATGTTTTCACAAGGCTATTGAAGGAAGCTCGGGTGGCAGGATGGCTTCCTCCACGTTGCTCCCAGCCCTTGGTCCTTGTCTGTTAGCACCTCTTCTTCTGTGAAGCATTAATTTAGGGTGGTAAGTAATGCCGCTTGCCATGTGCTAGGCATCTATGTACAATAAACATCAACTAATTTATTTCTGACAGCCCTGTGAGATGGTGAGTCCTTGAAGCATCATTTCATTTTCCCCATGTACAGAGAGGGATAATCAAAGCTCAAGAGTCACATGGCTCATGAGTAATAGGGCCCAGAGCCCACCAGCTACACTGCTGTCTTCCACCACATAGCAAGATGAGTCTGCCCCTCTGGGGTATCTGCCTTGCACTTTTGGAACAGCCCCTCAATGTTGAAGAAGTCTTTGCCACTAGGGTAGAGTTCAGTGTAGGACATTGGCAAGTGCGCTGAACATTTAGGTGTCCAAGGCATGAAATCCTTTATTATTTTCTGAGAGTTAAGCCTGTTACAAGTGAGACTGTCAGACAGAAACAGCTCCCTCACTAATAACTTTAGGGATTGATTTCCCTGTCTGGAACTACCGAGATGGGTTTATGTCAGTTCCATGAATTGAAAGGCATGTGTGTGGTGCTACTAATCATGACTTTAGGTAAGAGACTTAATTTCTTATTCCCCATCTGTTTCAAATGAAGCTGAGACAATATGACTGACCTTAGAGACCACTGTGGATTAAATGAGACAAGACACAGGAAGAATTTCCAGTAGGGTTGGCTCAGAGCAAGGTTGCCCCAAAGGGAAGTCTGTGCCACCCAGGAAGGTCAAGATGCCGTGTAGGGTTCCACAAAGCAAGCCAGATTATAGGATCTGCTCCCTTAGCTTGTAATGGGGGAAGAAGGGTTGCCTGAAACTATAAACCTGGAGTCAGGCTCCCGCCATGAGAGAGGAGACTCCCTGGATGTTCTTGGTCAGGCACATAATGCATCATTTATAGTAGGCATGAATTTTGCCCATTTAAGCCCAGTGCCCTTTTAGCTGCATCTTAGAGAGTTGGAACAGTGATTTTATGAAGTCAAAAATACTATGTAGGGGCTATGTAGGAGGTGATTCGGTCAGTAAAGTGTTTACTGCACAAACTTGAGGACCTGAGTTTGGAATCCCCAGGACCCATGTAAAAGCCCAGTGCTGGGGAAGCAGACATAGAAGGGTCCCTGTGGCTTGCTGGATAGCTAGTGTCACTGAATTGGTAAGTACCAGATTCAGTAACGGTCCCTATCCCAGAAAATAAGGTAGTCCTGGATGTCATTGAGCATGTTGAGGCTGGGGAATGGACCCACCCAAAGGAAGGCTATAGGGTGCCTTGAAATGGAAAAAAGAGAGAGAGAAGTTCTGAGAAGCCTTGACTTTTGCTGTGTGCCAGGGCAGACCTTTCAGCTGGGCTGTGAATAGATCCTAGCTCCTTTGTGGCCTGGAGTGGCAATGCCAGGAGCCCATGGTGAGCTGCGAAACACTATACTTGAGGAGCATCTCAAGTTCTGAATTTCTGACAGTTCTCGTCACTCATAATCAGACAGATCCCACTCTTTGCACATCCAAATGACCTCTTCAATTGTCTTGGGTTGGAAGAGCAAAATCCAAAAATAGCCTTTGGGGAATCCTGTGCCCAGCTGCTTTATTTGGAAGGTAAGATCACTGTATTTATGTGTCAGTCATAAATACTTGGATGAGAGTTTGAGTGCCTAAGGATTTGCCACTTCCGGCTGGTATAGCATTGGATCCTTTGGAAGTGTTCTATGTCATAATATGCCAACAGAATTAGAATATTAAATAGTCATGGAAACAAACAGGTGCTCAGTGCCACTAAAAATAGCCTTCCTGAGAAGTGAGGCTGGGGTTGTGCTAGGAGCTAAGGTGGGCAGCTCTGTACTGTAGGGGAGCAAAACAAAAAACCAACAACAACAACAACAAAACAAACCTTGCCCTTGCTCCTTCTAACATCTAGGACTAGGTTTTTTTTTCGGGGGGGGGGTGGTGCTTGGAAGCACTTTCTGTGGTACCCACCTGTTTGCATCATCTTAGCCAAAGCGGTCTTAAAGCCCCTGCCCACCACCCACATCTTACATAGCATCTCTGTCCAAATTTCTGAAGTGAAGGCTAGACCAGAGAGGGGACCCACTGTGCACATATGGAGAGTGGGGTTCCCTCTCACCCTGGTAGGATGCTCCAACTGCTGTCCTCACCCCCGAGCGCTCCTGAGTTAGCCCCTAAGGACCACGGGGCGATGAAAGAAAGGTGTGAGGGACGTCAGGGAGTGCGCTGCTTCGCCGTGCCTGAACAGTTTGTCGCAGGAGCCCAGGCACCCCAGCCCCATTAATCCTCCTCCCGCACAGAGCCTCAGCATCCTCCATGCCCCACTGCACTTCCTGAGCACTGAAAGATGGTGCCTGTCAGGATGATGGCTGGCAAGTGGAGTAAACATGGCTTGTTACTACCAGATTCGGTTACCGGGCACTGCTTGAAGACAAATGGCTGAGAGGCCTCTCCACTGCTGGAGGGCAGGGTGGTCTTCAGAACAGCGTCCCACGAAGAAGAGTCATAGATGTTAAACAACATTCTCACAAGCCTGAAGTTGGTAGGCAGGACTAATAGTTTTATCTTAGGTTTTTCATTACTTGTAGTTTTGAACTAAGGGCTCTAGTTTGGCCCTGAGAATAACCAAAACTACACAAAAATACATATCCAGAAGACATAATAACGTTGAGAAAAAGCAAAAGCATCAATGCTGATAAAGGTTAGAAGCCAGGCATGATGGTGCACGCCTTTAATCCCAGCACTTGGGAGACAGAGATAGGAGGATCACCATGAGTTCAAGGCCACCATGAGAATGCATAGTGATTCCAGGTCAGCCTGGACTAGAGTGAAACCTTACCTCGAAAAATCCAAACCAAACCAAACACAAAAATGTTAGAATTGTGATTACACATTTAAAAATTAAATATAAAGCTTAATTGTTTTAAATTTTTTGTTTGTTTATTTATTTATTTGAGAGCGACAGAGAGAGAGAGAGAATGGGCGCGCCAGAGTTTTCAGCCCCTGTAAACAAACTCCAGATACGTGCGCCCCCTTGTGCATCTGGCTAACGTGGGTCCTGGGGAATTGAGCCTCGAACCGGGGTCCTTAGGCTTCACAGGCAAGCGCTTAACCGCTAAGCCATCTCTCCAGCCCATAAAGCTTAATTTTAGTGTAAAACTTAGGATGGGTATACGTGAGCTGAGCCTGGTTATTTCAACTACTCAGGAGGCTGAGGCAAGAGGATCAAAAATTCAAGGCCTTCTATAGAGTGAAAGTGAATTACAGCTTAGCAAGGTCCTATCTTAAAGGAAGTGCTGGAGATGTGGCTCAGTAGTAGAGTTCTTACCTAGCATGCACAGGACCTTGGGTTAAGCCCATAGCACTGTGAGGGAAAGTGTATACTTTATAGATGCCATATCTTAACAATTAAAAAGTGAAAATAAGGGCTAGGGAGATGGCCTGGGACTCAGTTCTCCAGTACCCATGCAAAGCCACACGCAAAGTGGCACATGCATCTGGATTTTGTATGCAGTGGCAGGAGACCCTGATATACCCATTCCCCACACTCCCCCCCCTTAAATAAATAAAGAAATAATGGCTTTCTCCATTTAACAAGGAGATCTGTGAACAGAAATACCTTGGCCACATTTGAATAACATGACTTTATGTTTCCTAACATGGCTCAGTGCATGTAGACATGTGAAACATAGTCACATGTGGAGAAATGAAATAATGACATGTCTCCTCCTATTTGACAGTCCAGAGGATAATTTGGAAGGCACTCAGCTGCCTCCTAAATCAAGATCTTCGATTGGTCTACTATTGTGTGAGGTTGTTGTGGCACCAAAGTCAAGTACCTTTGGCTTTGAGTTGCTGCTCTGCCATACTCTAGGCTGTTTGTGCTTCTGTGAATTGGGTGAATAATTCATAAGAATGTTCCTCAGCTGTCTCCTTAAAAGGGCTCGTCCAGAGCCTAGTACACAGCAAGTGACATTAAATCTGCTGCCACCACCAACAGTTGTTATTGTCATCACCATCACTAAATTGTCCCAGGTTTGCAGGGCTTTGGGAGCCCTGGGTCCTCACCAGCAGAGATCCTCCATGATGGCTCCGGCAAACAGTTCCCACATGCCCCAACTTTTCATACAGTTGGGCGGGCTCCAGGGTGCAGAGGCCCCCTCTAGCTTGGCGGGACCGTTTGGCCTGAGCCTGTGCTGGTTCTCAGAGCAGGAGCGTGGTCAGGCTGGCCAACAGTGTGCCCACGTTGAAGCAGCTGTGCTGAACATCTGGCTCTCATTATCTGGCTGGGATGGCTGGGGGTGGGAGCACTGTGATTTATAGATTGCTCCTTTGGCTGTAAATCCCATCTGTAATTGTGACTTCTCTGTCCCTAATTGTTTGCAGAGAAGAGAGGAGCTCAATGGCTTACAATCCCTGGCAGAGCCCATGGCCCACTGGGGCAAGTGGGGGGGGGGGCTGTGAGGGGGTGAGGTTTGTTGCTAAGACACCGCAGTCTTTGTTTTGGTCCCTGCTCAGCAGTGTTTTTAAGGCCCTGTATACATTTCTCTGTATTGTTAATGTAATGTGTTCAGGCAGTGAACAGCCAAGTTCAGCTGAAGGAATCCGATACTCATAACAGAAACACCAGAGGCCAGGTTTTTGTGGTCAAATTAGGGTTTTGAGGCCTCGGAAGAGAATGAAATGCTGAGCTATGCGAGAGGGACAATCCCTCTTTCTCTTCTTGTGCTAACACTGGCCTGGATTCAGCTTCTAGGAGCTTGGCTTTGGGGGCACAGAGTGCCCCCACGCAGTCAGGTGGAGAGCACGGCTACCTTTCTCTAAGAAGGGGAAAGCGGATTTTGTTCAAAAAGAGTGAAGGGGGACCCAACAGAGTATGAGCAAGTCCTGGCCTCTCCTGTGCCCTGGCTCCAGGCACCTTGATCTGCCCCTCTCTCCCAGAGGACTTTGACTGCTGCGGAAATAATGCTCAGGGGCTGTCGGGAAGGTATGTGACTGCGCAAAATGCAATTTGCCCATTTCCGTTGCCCGTGAAGATCCCACAGCCCCTTGCCATCTGGGAACCCTGCATCCTGCTGTGCTTAGAGGTTTTCGGAAATGATGGATTCCAAACAAATCCCAGTGAGTAGCTAGTGATGCTGAGTTAACTCAGTTCATCTCACTCTCTTCATCTTGCCTCAGAAAGTAAAACAGCAACAAACATTCCAACAAACATGTTGTGATTTGCTTCTAGTATCTATATGTGTTGTAAAAGCAATCAGCCCAACTTTTGTTTTGTTTTGTTTTGTTTTTCGAGGTAGGGTCCCACTCTAGCTCAGGCTGACCTGGAATTCACTCTGTAGTCTCAGGCTGGCCTTGAACTCACACTCCTACCTCTGCCTCCCAAGTGCTGGAATTAAAGGCGTGAGCCACCATGCCCGGCTCAGCCCAACTTTTTTAAGAGTGCCCCCCACACACCTGATGTCCGTCTGTCCGTCCTTCTGTCCATCCATCCATCCATCCATCATTTACATGCCTTCTGTGGGGATATAATAGAGTCTGTGCCACCCAGAGCTTCAAGTGTAGGGGAAGAAGCAAGAAAACAAGTCCTTGCAGTCATGTGCTGACTGGCTGACAAAGCAAAATCAAACATCACTGAGCCCCTGAGGCAGGAGCCGCTCAAGCCTGGGGCAGGAGAGGCCTCAAGCAGATGTTTGTGCTGAGCCCTGCAGGAGCGAAGCAAGCCTGAGTGACCTGGATCCTGCTAGCCTTCCCTCCCTCCACCCCACCACTGGAAGCCCCTTGGGCACATGAGCAAGTTGTCGCTCTCTTAATGACCCCATGGTCCACAGAATCTGGTGATTCAGCAGAAGTCTTCAGAGGCCAGCCTTGTTCCAGTTCAGAGATGAATCCCATGTGTCAAGCAGGGTACATAATGTGGACCTCTCCCACCCTCACCATGGGACACTGACAGCTCACAGACTTGGGCACTTGGGGTGTTCATTCAGCAGTCAGTGCTCAGAAATCACTTGGCTGAGGCAGCCAATGAAAATCCTGATCTGTATCAGGGCATCTGTGAAGTCAGGCGCGCACTTCTCCTCACACTGATTCAGCTGGAACACTCTGAAACCCTACCTGGTTGTGTCTGCAGGTTGGGGATCAAGTAACTGTTCATAGACAGAGACGCCTTTAATCCCAGCACTCAGGAGGCTGAGGTAGGAGGATCACTATGAGTTCGAGGCCACCCTGAGACTACATAGTGAAATCTAGGTCAGCCTGGGCTAGAGTCACATCCTACCTCAAAAAACAAAAAACAAAAAACAACAACAACAAAAAAGAACAACAACAACAACAAAAAACCCAGAGAGTCAAAGTTGTACATTCTTCAGTATGAAGTGAATTCCCAGTCCAGAGGCTGGGAGATAGCTCAGAATGCTTCCCCCACAAGCATGAGGACCTGAGTGTGAATCACCAACACCCTTGTGAGGGCCAGGCATGGTGACACACACATGCAATCTCAATGCTCGTGAGGTATAGGCAGGTGGCTCCTCTGAGCTTGCTGCCTAGCTTGTCTAGCTAAATCAGAGTCCAGGTTTAGTAAGCAACCTTGTCTTATAAAAATAAGGTGGAGGGGCTGGAGAGATGGCTTAGCGGTTAAGGCGCATGCCTGAGAAGCCTGAGGATCCCGGTTCGATTCTCCAGATTAGCCAGATGAACAAGGGGGCATGCATCTGGAGTTCGTTTGCAGTGGCTAGAGGCATGCCCATTCTCACTCTCTCTCTCTCCCTCCTTCTCTGTCTCTAATAAATAAATAAAAATAAAATCTTTTAAAAAAATAAGGTGGAGAAGTGATAGAGAAAAACACCTAACATCACCTCTGGCCTCCATGCAGGGATACAAACATGCACGCACACCACACACAGACAAGCGCACACCAATTAGTCCAGCCTAGCATAGAGGCACATGCTGAATGCCAACACTCAGGAGGCTGAGGTAGGAGGATTGAGAGTTCTAAGACCAGTCTGAGCTAGAGAACAAAACTGACCCAAAAAGATCATGAGCCGTGATGGGTGAGTTTTAAGTCTACTTCAGTGATGAGCTCTCTGAGGAGGCTGTGGATCTCTGCTTTGGTAGTTGTTGAGTATCCTCAGGGTCTGTCTCCTATGCCCTGGCACTGATTATCAGGTTCAGCATGGAAACAGCACTCATGCTCGTCTCCCCAACTCCTCTGTGGTTTCAGCTGTGGCTTGTCTGAAGTGCGAGGGGAAGTTTATCTCCTCGGGTCTTGCTACCTTTCCATGCATGCGCCCTCTGGAGCAGGAGGTCCATAAGTTGGGGACCCAGGGACCCTTCAATTAGTGTTTTTTAAAATATTTTATTTTTGTTTATTTGACAGAGAAAGAGGGAAGGAGGGAGAGAGAGAGAGAGAGAGAGAGAGAGAGAGGAAGAATCTGGGCACGCCAGGGCCTCTAGGCACTGCAAACAAACTCCAGATGTGTATGCCCCTTGTGCATCTTGCTAACGTGGGTCCTGGGGAATTGAACCTGAGTCCTTTGGCTTTGCAGGCAAATGCTTTAACCACTAAACCAGTCCTCCAGCCCTGTTTTTTTGTTTTTTGTTTTATGTAGGATTTCACACTGTAGCTCCAGGCTGCCTCCCAAATGCTGGGATTAAAGGCATGTGCCACCACGTTCATTTTTGTTTATTTGTAATGTTTTGTTTTTTGAAGAAGGGTCTCACTCTGCCCAGGCCGACCCGGAATTCACTATGTTGTCTCAGGGTAGCATCAAAATCATGGCGTTCCTCCTACCTCTGCCTCCCAAATGCTGGGATTAAAGGCGTGCACCACCATGGCTCGCTCCTTCCTTCCTTCCTTCCTTCCTTCTTTTCTTTAAGAGAGAGATAAAGAAACAAAGAGTGGGTGTGGCAGCAGGACATACAGCCACTGCACTACCCTGTACATCTGGTTTACGTGGGTCCTGGGGAATTGAACCTGGGTCCTTTGGCTTTGCAGGCAAGTGCCTTTACCACTAAGCTATCTCTATAGCTCCTGTAGCCCCTCCCCTCTTTTAAAATATTTTATTTATTCATTTGAGAAAGAGAGGTAGATAGAGAAGGGGAGCTTCCACCTTCCAAGTGCTGAGATTACAAACATGTGCTACCATATTCCACTTTCAAATCAAGAACCAGGAGAGATTTAGTTAAAAATAGGTTCCTTTTTTTAATTATTTTATTTATTAGAGAGAGAGAGAGAGAGAGAGAGAGAGAAAGGTAGATAGAGAGAGAATGGGAACATTAGGGCCTCCAGCCACTGCAAATGAACTCCAGACGCATACACCCCCTTGTGCATCTGGCCTGCATGGGTCCTGGAGAATCAAACTGGGATCCTTTGCTTTTGCAGGCAAACACCTTACCTCCAAGCCATCTCTCCAGCCCCCGAAAATAGGTCCCTTTTTTTCATGGGGAAAAAAATGGTCATACCTATAGTTTCCTATAGTTACTGCCTCTTAACCTATACAAGGGTATGGCATTTAGCATTATGTTGCTTTGGCAAAATTCCCAAGAGAAACAAAGGGAGGAGTTTTGTTTGGCTCGGGGGCTCAGTACAGGGTCACGCGGCTCCATCGCTTTGGGCCTGAAGTGAGGAAGAACATGATAGCAGCGGGAACCTGCAGCCAAGGAGGCCTCGTGCGGCCAGGGAAGACGCATCTGTCCAGGGCACGCCTTTACTTACTTATGTCCCTAGTTCGGCTCGCCTCCTCGCTTTCACTGCTCCCCCAGCAACGCCTTCAGATTCTGATTAATTCATTGATCATCTCAGACCCCCTCATGATCACTTCCCAGAAGCTAACTGGTGGCAGTCAAGCCTGTAACTCATGAACCTTGCAGAAACATTTCAGATTCAAGCCATAACAGAGGAGACCTTGGGGTCTCTTGCAGATGTACTGACCTGATTTAGGAGCATAATAATTGGTTTCCCTCTCACCCACTGTTTGCAGTTAAATGGCAGCTCACCAGGAGGCCAAAGGGAGGGACATGAAATAATAGAATAATACCAAAGGAAACCTTGTGATAATAAGTCATAGGTTCTAGAAAAGACTTTCTGTGGGCCTGGGGAGATGTCTGAGTGGATAAAGGTGTTTGCTTGCAAAGCTTGCCAACCTGGGTACAATTCCCCAGCACCCACTTAAAGCCAGATGCAAGAAGAGTAGCGCAAGAATCTGGCATTCATTTGCAGCAGCAAGAGACCCTATAGCACACACCACCCACATCACACACAAATAAATAAATAAAAACACACCAAATGACTTTCTGTTTAAAGAACCAGGGCCATAGGAATGTGAATTAAAACAATAACAATGGGTGGCAAAAGTTAAAGAATACAGATGTTCGCAATGATATAGGTTAATTAATGATAGCTAAATTAGTATCAGTGCTTTCAAAACTGACTTGGCAATATCTAGTAAAATTAAAGATGCACTTAGCTTAAGATTCAATAAGTCTCCTACACCTCAAGCACAGGGATGTAAATAAGAATAACCCTTTGGAGCCACGTGTGGTGGTGCACACCTTTAATCACAGCACTGGGGAGGCAGAGGTAGGAGGATCACTATGAGTTCAAGGCTAGCCTGGGACTACAGTGACTTCTACGTCAGCCAGGACTACAATGAGGCCCTACATGGGGAGGGGGGTGGCGGGGAGGCGGACAAACAAAAAATAACCCTTTTGGAGGGCTGGAAGATGGCTTAGCTGGTAAGAGTGTGCAAGCATGAGAACCTAAGTTCATTCCCCAGCACCCATGTAAGAAGCCAGGCATGGCTGTGCATGCCCGTCACTGCAGCAGGGAAGGGAGGCAGGGCCAGGAAGGAGGATCGTCTAACTGAAAAGGAGGTAGAAGAGTGATAGAGGAAGACAACTGATGTCTTCCTCTGGCTTCTGCCTGCATCCGTGCACACATGTCGGCACACACAGCTGATATCAACCTCTGACCACCACATTTGTGCAAACATGCCATACACGCATACATGCACGTCAGACACATAGAAAAGCAAAAAAATGTTTTGGGGTTGGACTTCACTGTATACACCTGTGATCCCAGGTACTTGGGAGGCTAAGGAAGAAGAAATCATGAATTCACATCCAGCCTGATCAACTTAGTGAGAAAACCCATCTCAAAACTGGGAGAAGGTTAGGGATGCAGCTCAGTGGTAGGGTGCTTGCCTTAGCGTGCATGAAGCCCTGGATTCAATTCCTAGAGCTGAAAGCACACACACACACACACACACACACACACATACACACATATGTTTTGGTATTTAATAAATTATGGGACACTCACATTCTCTGCATTAGACCACAAGCAACCTCCCATCAGGGAGTTACCTCAAGGCTCTGGAGGTTCCCAGTGTCAAAGAGGAGTAAACTTGACTGCACTGGGACTGTCAGCTTTCGGTCCCTCTTGGGGAACAGCACTCATCCAAACTGCTGTCAGAGCATGTTTAGTTTCTCAAGGAGCAAAGCTTGAAGTCAGGCGTCTGCTGTGGTTTGCTCTCTGCTCTGGTTTGTACCAGATCCAGCGCCGGGGTGGAGCTGGCCAAGAGGAGGCAGGAGCTCACAGCTCAGCTGAAGGCTCCCAAGAACTGAGTCAGGCTGGAAATCAGAAGGCCTAGGCAAAACCCAGTGTACAAACACAATAATTTGTATATCCCTAGTGGGATATAACATAAGAACTAAAAGAACTGCCAAAAAAAAAAAAAAAAGAGTTAAGTATTTTCATTAACTACACTGTTGGTGGTGTGTAATTCTGAGTGGTGTGTGTTTCAGATGGAGAAAATAAGTAATGACATTGAAGTCACTAAGAAGGATTTCCAGGATGGGCTTGAGAAGGGACTAGCAGCAGGTCCTTAAGACTGATAGAAGAACCTCTCAGTACTGAATGGAAACTGGAAGGAGTGATGTAAACTCAGGATGTTTTCATATATTCTCTAGCTCTGTTCACTGCCAAAGCCTGCAATTAATGGTTATCTCAGGAGTGCTGGACAACTCCACTGTTTGGATGGTGTTCTCCAAGTTCTTCTTTCCACTTAAAACAAAGCAGGGCTCCTGGGAGAAACAGTGGTGCAAGATGAGCCCAGACTGTATTGTTACACAAGACAGTGAGAAGGTGGGGTGTAGATCAGGGGGTAGTGGACTTGCCTGTTGTGCACTCCGCGCCGTGCTCAGTCTCCAGCACCACATATAGTGAGTTTGAGGACAGCCTAGACTACATGAAACACTGTTGGAAGGAAGAAGGGAAGGAAGGAAGGAACTACAGACAGTATAGATCAAAAGGAGTTGGGGCACCCAAGTGAGATGGAAAAGATGGAATCATCTGAGCATGTTTATTCAAGCCCTTAAGTTCGCAATAACAGTGAAATAACGACCATATACACCACCCATATCTTATGTGGAGGACAACAGGGAGCTAAGTCATTATTTTCAACGTGGTAAACCTGGGCAGGCTGTCAGTGGACTATTAGCTGAGGAAATTTTTTCTTGGCATGGATAATCCATCTAATAAGTGAAGAAGAAATAATCTTCCCATTCTTCTAAATAAAAGTAAGTGACATTAAATTCGAATTTGATCAAGCCTCTCAATCTAATTCGGTTTTAAAAAATATACAGAGTCCAATGAAACCTGTTAAATGACACCATAAGGCTGTGAATAATAAAATCCAAATTATAGAAAACTCCAGGACCAATCACATGGTTTCTTCCACAGAGGATGAGGGAGAGGAAGAAGGAAGGAGAGACCCCCAAAGATTAAGAGTGAAAAAAGACAAAAGGTTAAAAAAATAAAAATAAAATTCAGAGGCTTGATGGCCAAGACTCAGTTTCCCAATACCCGTGTAAAACCAGGTGCACAGAATGGCGCGTGCGTCTGAGTTTGTTTGCAGTGGCAGGAGGCCCTGGAGCACCCACACTCATTCTGTCAATCTGCCTCCTTCTCTCTGCCTCTCTCTGAAATAAATAAAATATTTAAAAACAGTTTTTCAGTTAACAAAATTAAAAATGATCCAGGTACAGTGGTTCATGCTTTTAATCCCAGCACTTGGGAGACAGAGGTAGAAGATCACCATGAGTTTGAGGCCAGCCTGGGACTATAGAGTGAGTTCCAGGTCAGCCTGGACTAGAGTGAGATCCTGCCTCAGAAAAAAATAAATAAAATAAAATTCCAGCACATGTGGTGGCGCACACCTTTAATCCTAGCACTTGGGAGGCAGAGGTAGGAGGATCGTTGTGAGTTTGAGGTCACCTTGAGACTACGTAGTGAATTCCAGGTCAACCTGGGCTAAAGCAAAATGCTACTTCAGGAAAATAAATAAATTAAATAAATAAATAAAATTCAAAAAATGTATTGAGTGATACCAATGTATAGATCACACGAATCCTGATTAAAATATATCATTGGGAGAAAATCAGTCAGCAAAATACAAAAATGCATGATTAGATATTCCATAATGTTAGATAATTTGTGGTTTTTTGTTTTTGATTTTGGTTTTCAGAGGTAGGATGCCACTAAATAGGGTGCTGGGATTAAAGGTGAGCGCCAGGGCTGGAGGGATGGCTTAGCGGTTAAGGCATTTGCCTGCAAAGCCAAAGGGCCTAGGTTCGATTCTCTGGGACACACGTTAGCCAGATGCACAAGGTAGTGCATGCATCTAGAGTTGTGGCTGGAGGCCCTGGCGCACCCATTCTCTCTCTCTCTCTCTCTCTCTCTCTCTCTCTCTCTCTGTCAAATAAATAAGTAAGAGTAAAATATTTTAAAAAATAATAAAGTCGAGTGCCACCACTCCTGGCCTTTAGATAATTTTTGGAACATCAAATTATAGGAATTTAAAAGATTTATTTATTCAAATGCACGTACGTGTACATATGTATGTATACCAGGGTCTTTTGCTACTGAAAATGGCAAATGAATGCCAGATACACGTACTTTTATTATTTATTTATTTGAGAGAGAGAGAGGTATAGATTGGGTATGCCAGGGTCTCTAGCCACTGCAAACGAACTCTAGACAAGTGTGCCACTTTGTGCATCTGGGTTATGTGGTCCTGGGGAATCGAACCTAGGTCCTTTTGCTTTGCAGGTAAGCACCTTAACCACTAAGCCATCACTCCAGCCCACAATATCTTTTTTGCGGGGGGAGAGGGAGTTGAGGTAGAGTCTCACTGTAGCCCAGACTGACCTGGAATTCACTCTGTAGTCTCAGGGTGGCCTCGAACTCACTGCGATTGTCCTACCTCTGCCTCCCAAGTGCTGGGATTAAAGGAGTGTGCTACCATGCCCGGCAGAACATATTTTCTAAAATATTTTATTTTTATTTATTTGAGGGAGAGGGAGCGAGAGAGAGAGAGAGAGAGAGAGAGAAGGAGGAAAGAATTGGCATGCTAGGGCCTCTGACCACTGCAAACAAACTCCAGGTGTATGTGCCACCATATGCATCTAGCTTATGTTGGTTCTGGGGAATCAAACCTGGGTCCTTAGGCTTTGCATGCAAGTACCTTCACCACTAAGCCATCTGTCCAGTCCCTTTAAAAAAATATTTCTTTTTATTTATTTATTTATTTGGGGGGAAGAAAGAGACACAGAGAGAATGGGCGAGATGCCTACTACCTTAACCAATGAAATGATAGTCTAGCGGTGCAGACCTCTCATCCCAGCTACTCTGGAAACAGAGGCTGAGCGATCATAGGTTTGAGTCCTGCATGGGCTATAGAGTGAGCTCAGAGCCAACCTGGGCAGCTCTGTGGTAGAGCACTTGCCTAGCATGGTCAAGGCCAAGCTATTCCTCTTCAGTCAGTGGCAAAGCCAGCATTTGAGCCTGGGCCAACCTAGATTCTTAATCACTAAACTGTGCTGCCCCTTTTCAGATCTACCATTAGCACGCTGTCATGGCAGCCTGTGACACCATAAGGTAGTTGCTATGCTGGCTCCACTCCTCTCTTCTCCCGTAGTTCCCATTCTCCTGACCCTCTCTCCCTCCTGTCCTGCATCCTACAGGTGGCCTATAACTGTCCTCCAATGCTAGAGGACGTGGACTTTAAGCCTGGATAAAGGTACTAGCAACCGGACTATAGCGCTTCCCTTCCAACTTTCCTGTGCTATATAAAAAAAAAAAAAAAAAAAAATTAAGGCACTGCTTTCTTCAGGACCTTGCGTAGCACCCTCACTGACCACAGAATGAAGCACGGCCCTCATTTCTCAGGCAGGTGCCAGCCTCGGTCCAGATCCCACCACTTTCTTACCCTCCAGTAATCTGTGGCCTTGTTTTTGCAAGGTGGAGATGAGTCTAGCTTAGGAATGTTTCAAGATGTTCAGCTTTGGAAACATACCAAGTACTTCACATGAGAAAAACACTTGGTCCCAACAGTGCGTGAGTTCTTGGTACATTTTCACCTCTAGGCTGTCTTCCTGTTTCCACCTTGTAGCTGGAGAAAAACCTGCCCACAAAGCACTTTTAGATGGCTCCTTACATGCGCCATCCCTTTGGCTGTCATCACTGGGCTGATCTCCCTTCTGCTTACAAAATCCTGCCCTCAGGATTCCAGTAAGAATCCTCCACCTCAACCTGTGGTGCTCTGATCCGTTCAGTCAACTTCTAGACCATTTGCCCCTGGACCCCACTTGTGGGTTTCCTGGTCCACACAAGTGTCAGAGCACTTACAGGGTGGTGGTGTGAGGGGCTGGCAGGGCCTTTTCATCTTTGTTTTTGTTTGTTTGTTTTTGTGTTTTCGAGGTATGTCTCGCTCTAGCCCAGGCTGACCTGAAATTTACTATGTAGTCTCAGAGTGGCCTTGAACTCACAGTGATCTTCCTACCTCTGCCTTCCCAGTGCTGGGATTAAAGGCGTGCACAACCACGTCTGGCTCATCTGAGTTTGCAGTGGCTAGAAGCCTCGCCTTACCCAGTTTGTCTGTCTCTCTTCTATCTCTCTGATTATAAACAAACAAGCAACTTCCCTCTGCTGTCTCTGATTTCATTTCCAAAAGAACATTTGAAAAACAATGACAAAAAGGAGAGGACATAAACTCACCTCAGAGCAAAGACAGTCCTTTAAATACTTTAAATAATATAAGCTTCCACAAACTTAACTTCGGTAATTACTTGCCTCTCAGTCCTGATTTCTGCCGCTTTGACAGGAACCACTTGGGTTGGCAATTGTTGAATGTGTAAGACTTATTTCTTTCTTTCTTTTTTGTTTGGTTACAGAGTCTTGCTATGTAGCCCAGGCTGGTCTCCCAACTGCAGATCCTCCCAAGTGCTGGGATTGCTGGTGTGTATCAGCACACCACCTCCCATTTTAGATGCTCTTTACATTCTGGGAATCGATCTTTCTGCAGAGATTTCCAAGTAAATGGGTGATACTTGGTTGGCTTCAAACCAGTTATAAACATTTCTTGTCGTGTCCTGGTATTTGTTTGTCACTCAGCAAGTCGTTCCTGAGCAGCTCCTGGCAGTTTCAGGGACTGAGACACACGAATGATAAGACCCAAGGGACTGCATTTCTTGTGAGAGTCACAACTGGGGACACTGTGCTGGGGAAGGGGTGCCTCTTTGAGAGTGGACCTTGAAAAAGGAGGTTGGGGTGGGGCAAGGCTTTGGGTGGTATGCAGCCTTTCTTGGGTTCTTCAAGGGATTCACAATGGCAGGGATTTAGTCAGCGGAAGCAAGGCAGATGTTAAGAGAAGGTCTAGGGAGATGATAGACACCAGCTGTCCAAGTTGCTTTTTTGCCATTCTTAATAATTAGGATCTTATTTTGAAGGAAACTGAGGAATTTTTGGAATAAGTATCTGTGAAAAGAAAGAAAAGAAAAAGCATCTGGGAGCAGGAGAATGATGTGAACATGTGCTTTATGTTTGTATGTAGTTGAGCATTGCTGAAAGGAGAGATGGGGGTGAGGGACTGGGGAGGTGGCTCAGTGGTTCAAAGCGCTTGCTTGCAAAGCCTTGTTGGCTTGGGTGTGAATCTCCAGTACTCTCATAAAGCCAGGTGCTCAACGTGGCACATGCAAGACATAGTAGCACAACACCTTGGTGTGCTCATCCCCCACCCCTTCTCAAAGAAAGAAATAAAAAAATTTTTTTAAAAGAGATAAGCTGGGTGTGGTGGTGCACACCTTTAATCCCAGCACTTGGGAAGCAGAGGTGGGAGGATCGCCATGAGTTCGAGGCTGCCCTGAGACTACATAGTGAATTCCAGGTCAGTTTAGAGTACAGGGAAACTCTACCTCAAGAGAGAGAGAGAGAGGGAGGGAGAGAGATAAACTGGGTATGCCTTTAATCCCAGCACTCAGGAGGCAGAGGTAGAAGGATCACCGTGAGTTTGAGTTTGAGGCCAGCGTGAGAATACAGAGTGAGTTCCAGATCAGCCTGGGCTAGAGTGAGACCCTACCTCAAATAAAAATACTGATGAGGAGGAGGAGGAAGAGGAGGAGTAGGATGGAGCCCAAGAAGCAGTTACACAGAGGGAATATCTCGCTTGTCTTACTCAAGCTACTTGGAAGAGAGAGGCAGAGGGGAAGCATGTTTATTCAAGAGAAACTGGACACTAGGGGAGGATTTTTTTTTAATGTCACTTAATAATCCTGTTAGCCACAAATAGCCATTTAAACACGACGATCCAGCTTTTGCCAGAGTGTTCTCCTAGTTTACCAGACTGGTACTTTCTCCTTTTCAGATAGATAGTGGTGTCCTGCCTGTTTATCTCATCTTCTGTCATAAACATTGTATCTCACTGACTCATCTAAGTATTCTCCTATTTTTGGAAACTCATTTTTCTGGTATTTTACACTCATAAATAGTAGTGCATGAATGTCTCTAATGTATAATTTTTTTTCTGAATTTAGGATTATTATCCAAGAATAGATTCCCAGGCTTGAGCTCATTGAGTACAAAAACCAGGAGTATTTTTAAGCTCAGCCCTGCAGCCAGATTTCACTGCAGGGGGCTGAACCAGTATTCTTACACCCAGGAGTACCATGGGGTACCCATTTCTCCTTCACCCCTCCATAGTCCCCCCTTTGGCAGGGGTTGGGGAAGAGCATCCTTTATTGGGAATAACCAGCTTGATTCCAGGTTCTTTAATAACAACAACAAAATGTTGTTGCTGTTTCTGTTCTGCGTACCGCATTTCTAGGGGAAGCTTGAAGGGATGCTTGGATATAACCTTTTAATTTGCTGTTAGTTTTTCATAAAAGAACAAATGTCTATAGCCTTCCAAAACTTGGTCTGAGCTTGGACAGAGCCCCTGATTTGTGAAATCTTGGTCCCCTCAGGATTAATGCTCTATGTAGGGGGAAAGAACATAGAAATGTTCCCGGAAATGTTATAGGGTACATTAAAAGCCTTTGAAACATCTGTGGGGAATCTTGCAGATGGAGAGAATTGATGAACTGGCCAGGAGGAATACTCTCAGAGAAGTCGGGCCTGTGCGTCCCGGGCCCCTGGGTGTCGGCCTGACCCAGCCTCCCAGCATGTCTTCTCTGTCCCACGCTGTCCCCAGCGCCTTTGTTGGTTTTTCTTCTTTAGCTGGAGCTGGCTTTTCTACTCACACATGGCTGTAGGAGGCTGGAGAACCACTTCCTTCTGAGACCAGTTAATTGTGAGCTGAGATCACCACGTTATCTGGTCCAACAATTTGTTGTCTGGCCTCTGCTTGAACACCTGCAGCTATGGGGCAGCCCAGAGAATATTGAATTCCTCCTCCTCCTCCTCCTACTCCTCCTCCTCCTTCACTTTACAGCCCTCTTCAGAAGACCAAGCTCCCACTGAAGAACTCCTCTACACACTGTTGAATGTCTTCAGCCTGTACTCCCCTCCTGATCACTTGCAAGGGGGTGTCCCAGAGAGAGCATCCCCTGGGCACTTGGAGGCACAGCGGCCTCCTTTTCAGGACCCACCAAATTGAGGAACTGACTACCCATGTGCCTAGCTGTCATTTCATCCACATCCATCCCTGTGCCACACGTTCTTCCACCTATCTCGAATGCCTTCACCTCTATTAACCTTTGTCTTGAGGGGCTCCTCACGTTTTGCCAGAGGAGTGTACTGGTTGCATGTGCAAACTCTGGTTAAGGTAGATTCAGATCTAATCCTGGGTTAGACAGAGAGCTTCCCTGTGCCTCAGTTTTTTTGGTGAGTTAAGACTCATATAATAGTCCTTCCCTCAAAGAATTCATTGTTAGTATTAGTAAAGTACTTAGAATAACTCCCGGTGTGTTATATTGCCAGAAGGTGTGGGCTGTCAGTTATTCTTGTCACACTAGTGAGTTTCCTTAGAATATTAGTGTTCTTTTCAAATCTCATCGGAGAGGCCTCTCCCATAAGCAGCCAGTGTGGAGAGGCTAGGAAGTAAGGCTGACATACCTCATTCATTTTTAGCTGTGTTTGCTTTCTGTCTTTAGTTTTGGGGGAATTATTTCTTTTAAAAATTATTCATTTATGAAAAAGAATGGGAGCACCAGGGCCTCTAGCCATTGCGAACGAACTGCAGACGCCTGCGCCACCTTGTGTATCTGGCTTACGTGGGTCCTGGGGAATAAGACCTGGGTCCTTAGACTTCTCAGGCAAGTGCCGTAACCTCGAAGCCATCACTCCATCCTGAAATTATTTGTTTTTGGCTTTATACAAGTTTGTTTTGTGAATATTTATTTATTGTGGGGCTGGGGATGGAACGCAGGGCTTGGGCATGCCAGGCAAGCATTCTACCACATATCTGTCTGTCTATCTGTGATTATTATTTTAAATCTCAAGAATGCCTCATGATACCAAGCCAGGACAGGTAGGTGATCTGAGTTAACCTTCCTGTGTATTTATTCTTCATTTCTCCTTGACCAGATTTTCTCCTCTGGGTTTCAGCCTTCAGATTAGTTTATTCATCTATGCTGATTGCACACCTCCTTGGGCCCAGTGCTTTTCTAAACTTTTTTTAATGGCTATAGCAGGGTGTTCTGGTGATGTTTTAGGGACACCAGAAGCCATCTCTGCCTGTCTCATCCTTTTGAGTCTGAGTGGTCTCTGGGAAGGCTGTGTTGGCCTCTTTGCATGATGCTCTTGTTTGTTTATCCTGGCTCAGTTTCACTGTGGGCGTGAAACCAGTTGACCCCGTAGATGCTACATTTATTTTCCCTTCTCCAGTGCTGCCTATAACTTGCTAAGGAATGTCTTTCCCTTACTACTTTTTCTTCCCATAGCATACTCAGGAGGAAGGACATCCCAAAATTATAAGTGCTAGCCAGGCGTGGTAGCGCACGCCTTTAATCCCAGCACTCGGGAGGCAGAGGTAGGAGGATCACCGTGAGTTTGAGGCTATCCTGAGACTACATAGTGAATTTCAGGCTAGCCTGGGCTACAGTGAGACCCTACCTTGAAAAACAAAAACAATATTTCTATCTGTCCATCTGCTAATGCTGTCTATCCAACTCTGACTATCACTAAAGTGGGTTTGTACATGCATTAGTGTTTCAGGTTTTGATTAGATCCATCTTTCCTTTCAGTTGGTTGGAGAGAACAGCAAGAATATACTGTATTTAGAGTTCAGCAAGTATAACTTGGGAGGACAGTGCAGATTTTTAGTTTTCTCCCAGCCTAAAGAGTCAGCACACTGTTTTCCTTCTGTGCTAAATTCAGAGCATTTTAAAAACTATACTACCATAGGGGCTGGGAAGATGGCCCCATGGTTAAAGGCACTTGCTGGAAAAGACTGCCAACACGGTTCAATTCCCCAGCTCCCACATAGAGCCACACAGGCATTCATTTGCAGTGGCAAGAGACCTTGGCATGCCTGTCCACATACATAGATAAATACATTTTAAAGGTGGCCATGGTGGTGGACACCTTTAACCCCAGCACTTGGGAGGGTGAAGTAAGATTACTGTGAGTTCAAGGCAAGTCTGGGTTTGAATGGGACCCTGCCTCAAAAAAAAAAAAAAAAAAAAAAAAAAACTGAAAAAGCATGAGAGAAAAGGAGGAAAAGAGGGAGGGAGGAGGAGGAAAGAGAAGAGAAGCCAGATGCACAAAGTGGCTCATGCATCTGGAGTTTGTTTGCAGTGGTAGGAGGCCCTGGTACACCCATTTCCCACCCCTTTCTCTCTGCTTACAAATAGTTTGTCCCTTTCCGAACAACTAGATGGATTCATACCTGTGCAGCCCTTGGATCTGGCTTCCTTCACTGAGGGAAATGTGTGTGTGAAGTTATCCATGTTGCTGCAGGGAGCTCAAGTTCTTCATTTCTGGGTAACATTCCGTTGAGAGGATGAGCCCATGTTTGTTGATACATTCATTTGTCAAGGGAAACTTGGACTGTTTCCATTTTGCAGTTGTAAGGTATGAAAAGCTACTATACTAACCTGAAAGTTTCAATGTGAGCAAATAATCTCCCCCTGCCCTCCACCTGAAGGTAGGGTCTTGCTTTAGCCCAGGCTGACCTGGAATTCACTATCTAGTCTCAGGCTGCCCTCAAACTCACAGCATCCCCCTCCCTTCCAAGTGCTGGGATAACAAGCAAGCACCACCATGCCTGGCCAGATAATCTTTTAATAAGGCACTTTACCCTTTTAGTAACTTTACTTTTCACCTCTGTTGTTCTAATCTGATTTAAAGGCTATGAGAATATTGGTAGAATCGCTTGCCAGTTCCAAAGGCAGTACATCTCTTCAAGGAATGCCGTCACTCTTCACCTTCAAAACAAATCCCTTACCTTGAGAAGTTTTCAATTTAACCACATTCTCCTTCCACCATATTTTATTTTATTTTATCCTGGAATAGAGCATCCAGTTAACTTGTAATTCTTTGTCTCTGAGTTGATACTCCTCTCCCTTCTTCCCCCTCTGTACCTCTCTCCCTCCTCTTCTCCATGGTCCCATTGTAGTTCAGACTGTCCTCACTATGTAGCCAAGGAAGACTTTGAACTTCTGATCCTCCTCCCTCTACCTCCTGAATGCTAAGATTACAGGTGTAATCCATGTCTGGTTTGCACGGTGCTGGGACTCAAACCCGGGGCTTCATGCATACTAGGCAAGCACTCTACCAACCAAACTGTATCCCCAGCTCCAAGTTGTTATCATTCTAAACCATCAAAATCATCACAAGAGCCGGGCGTGGTGCCACACACCTTTAATCCCAGCAGAGGTAGGAAGATCACCGTGAATTCGAGGCCACTCTGAGACTACATAGTGAATTCCAGGTTAGCCTGGGCGAGAGCAAGACCCTACCTTAATAAAAAAAAAAAAAAAAAAAATGGGCATAGTGGCGCGCACCTTTAATCCTAGCAAACAGAGATAGGATTACTGAGTTCAAGGCCAGCCTGGAACTACAGAGAGAGCCATGCGCACACACACAAAAGGCCCCATGACACTGAGAAAGTGACAGACATAGTAAAGGTGGGTGAGGTGAGATGTGGGATCCCAGAACTGGGTTTGTCCTCTCAACCTTAGACACCTAGGAAGAAGTTGAAATGGGCTGGGGAGATGGCTCAGCAGTTAGAGGCACTTGCCTACAAAGCCTATATTTCCAGATTTGATACCCCAGTACCCATGTAAAGGCATGTGCACAAAGTGGCACATGCAGTTAGAGTTCATTTGTAGTGGCAAGGCCCTGGTGTGCCCATGCGCGCACGCGCGTGCACACACACACACACACACACACTCTCTCTCTCTCTCTCTCTCCCCCCTTAAATAAATAAATAAAATATTTTTAGAAAGAAGGGTGAAATAATCAGGAGCATGTAACATTGGCAGTATCCTACACAAAGAATAGACTGGTTGTGGAGACTCTGTTCAGGGGCGAGGTGTGGGGAATGGGATGAGGCTTGGGAATTTAATTTCTTTCTGAAGGGTATTCCCCAATCCTGCCCTGGGTAATTCCCTGACTACCATTTAATCAGCTCCATTAAACTCTGCCCTGTCTAGTGCACTGTGGTCCAGACATGGCTCTCCTGGGCTCCCAGTAATGGCTCAATTGTGTGTAAGTGGCTGTGAAGAGGCTCTGTGTGCTGGATGAATAGGACCTATCTCCATGGAAACCAGCCCAGGCTGAGGGGCTGACCTTTGACCCACTTGTTGCCACCATACTGTTAAGCACTGGTGCCTCTTGGGTGGAGAAAGAAAGCTAGGAAATGGCTGTCAGTTGTTTTCATGCCCTTAGTCTAGGCCTGGGTCCACACTAAGTAGAAACAGCATACCAATATTAACCCAAAGTTGTGGTTTTTTAAAAAGTCTTAATTATAGATTCTGTCTGCCCCTGCCTGTCTCATACAGGCCTTTGTTTGTTTATTTGTTTGTTTCTAGTTATTTTTAATTTTTATTTATTTATGAGAGAGAGAGAATGAGAATGGGCACACCGGGGCCTCTAGCCACTGCAAACGAACTCCAGATTCATGTGCTACCATGTGCATCTGGCTTAACATGGGTTCTGGGGAGTTTTGAACCTGGGTTATTTGGCTTCGCAGGCAGGTGCCTTAACTGCTAAGCCATTTCTCCAGCCCTCGCCCGGGCCTTTTCACCCCTTATCCTGTAGTACGCAACTTTGTTATGTGAGCGGGCTTGGTTACCGTCACCCTCTGTGGTACCCAGCAGTGTAGCTCCTAAAGAGTGCTACAGGGACGAGGAGGTAGCCTGTAGGCTCTGGGCTGGCTCCTTTGTGGTGTGGACATGTATATATTTGGTCTTTGCCCAGTGACACCGATTCTACTTGCAGCTAGAACCCTCTGGAATGTTACCAGAAAGAAGCCACTGGCCTTATATTCTCCATCAACTATGGTGTTCACATGTGGAAGACATGAGTTAAACATGCACCTTTTAGAGTCTGACAACAGAAACCTAGGCCATAGCCATGTAAGTCAGGTCAAGATTACTTCAGCAGCCCTGAGGAGAGTGGTTGTTTTAGGCCATGCCCTGTCCATGGGCATGTGGCCCTGTCACACCCTGTGCAGACAGGCATATTTTTCTCGACTCCATCCTGTGTTTTGAGCTGACCTGGGCCACATGGTTGACTTGAGCCCTAGGGGACATCTTTGGCAAAATCAAGTCTGTCCTTTCTAGGTCTTCAGAATAGACTGAGGGGCTCTTCTCATAGGTGTGCAGCTGGAGCCTCTGGCTAAGTTTGTGTGTACCTGTTGATCTGACCCTGAAGAGCCAGATTTGTTCCTGTTTGCTTGTTTGCTTTATTTTTTAAAATCTTTATTTTAAAGTGAGAGACAGAGAGGGGGACAGAGAGAGAATTGGTACACCAGGGCCTCAGCCACTGAAATTGAACTTCAGATGCTTGTGCCACCTAGTGGGCATGTGCCACCTTACATTTACTTACATGGGATATGGAGAATTGAACATGGATCCTTAGGCTTTGCAGGCAAGCGCCTTAACTGCTAAGCCATCTCTCCAGCCCTTGTTTGCTTTATTTGAGACAAGGAGCTTGGCGTGAAGTCTTGCTGACCTGAAATTCACTGTGTAGACCAGGTGGGACTCAAACTTGTAGCAATCCTCCTGCTTCAACCTCTCAAGTACCAGGGTTATAGGTATATAACACCATGCCCAGCAAGACCCAGAAGTTTTGAGTATGTTTTTAGAGAAATGTGACAGATAGGTGCTGCACTTGACCTCATAAGACACATTACATAATTGGCTCAGTTGGTAGAGTGTTTGCCTAGCATGCGGGAAGCCCTGGGTACCATGCCCAGCATTGGGTAAACTGAGTATAGTTGTACAAACCTGTAATTCCAGCACTTAGGAGGTGGAAGCAGAAAGGATCAGAAATCTAAGGTCATCCTCAGCTATATATCAAGTTACAGGACCTCCTGGATATAGGAGACCCTGTCTCAAAAAAAAAAACAAAAACAAAAATGGTTTTAGCCAGGCGTGGTGGCACACGCCTTTAATCCCAGCACTCTGGAGGCAGAGGTAGAAGGATCACCATGAGTTCGAGGCCACCCTGAGGCTACATAGGGAATTCCAGGTCAGCCTGGGCTAGAGTGAGACCCTACCTCAAAAAAAAAAAAAAAGTTTTTAATTCTCTAAGTGGAAAATGTAAAGGAGCGACCCTTGGTGAGGGTTGGGCTGTATGTACCCCACATTCTTGTGTCATGGTCGGGAGGCTGGGTTGGAGCAAGGCAGGTTGGTGGCAGCACTGACTGACTCCATGGTGAGCTCCTGGGACAAAGGCAGGGTGCAGAGCGCAGCAAGTCCACTTCTAGAGTCAGAGGCCTCCAAGTGCCATCGCTTTCTAGGAATTGCAGTCTGAGGGGGATAAAAAGGAGAGGAGGGATTTCAGGGGACATTTGTGGTGACTTAGATGTCTGAATGCTGTTCCCCAGACCTGACCACCAGGGTTTCAGGGCTCCAGCTTATCTTTGGTTGCATTCTTCAGACCTTCGGGCACTGTCTCGAGTTCTTTTGTTCATTTTCTGAATTCAGAGGACCCATGTCCATCTGAGATGACCACCACTATCAGCTCTGGCTTGAGGAGGGATGCTGTCTAGACCATCTGGTTTGCTTTCCACATGTGCCTGGAAGTGTGGTTTGGGGAAGTAGTCATTTAGGACACCTCATAGGACCTCTCGTTTCAAGAACTCCACGACGGGTTGTCTAGTTCTGTTTTAATTTCTGTCACACTCAGCCAAGTCTTAGATTGCAGGATACTCAAATCAAAGGTCTCCGTCATAGCTGTGGTTCCTGGTTGGAATCTTGGTGACCCTGAGGTCTGCAGCGAGGCCGTCTCTGGCTGTCACTTGCTTTGTGGAGCTTACATGGCATGGGGCAGCTGCCCTTTCCTTGGGCTGCAGGAAAGCCTGCGCTGGCTTCCACAAGGTCATTCATGGTAAGTGGTTCAACATGCTTTTCCATCCCCAGAAAGTGCCATTAGCAGTGAACGGTCTATTTACTGGAGATTTGGGTCGGGGGCAGCATTCCTCCTGCCTGAGTTGTGGGGAGCCGGAAATACACATATATTAACCCTGGGCTTGTGGGGGGGGGAGAAGCTGTATCCCCTCATTCTGCAGCTGTATAAACAGTGGGGGGGATAGAGATAATGCAGTTGGGAGAGAAAGAGGGAGAGGTGCTGAAGGGGGCTGCCTGATTGTGTAGGGTGGAGGAGGGGAAACAGGAGGCACAAAGGCGGGGGTACACAGGCGCTTTTCACGTACACCTAGGACACATGTTTGCCAAAGTAAGGGTAGTGCTGGTGATAAAAAGTGGGGAGAAGCTGGGCGTGGTGGTGCACGCCTTTAATCCCAGCAGAGGTAGAAGGATCACTGTGAGTGTGAGGCCACCCTGAGACTCCATAGTGAATTCCAGGTCAGCCTGGGCTAGAGTGAGACCCTACCTCGAAAAACCAAAAAAAAGGTGGGGGGGGAAAGTAGCTTGACCTGAGGGGCCTCCAGGTGAAGCAGGCAGGCCCTGGCATTGCAGGTCAGAGATGCTTCCACTCTGGACAGATTCTAGGCTGCCAGGGTCAACAGGAAGAAAGACTCCTCTTGCCTAGCTGGGTTTGGGCAGTGAGCAATGATTAGGTCCCAGCTGTATGCCAGGAGAGTTCTGCCCAGGGGCAGTGGATGAGGAGGCTAGAGCTCCAACCCATGTCAGACATGGCTCCATTCACAGAGTCCATAAGCCAGTGGGGAAGAAAGGCACCACACAGATACCTCCTGTTGTTCACCACTTTGTGTTCTGCAAGGGGTTTGAAGGAACGAGAAGCCGCCAGGGCCAAATCTGAGCCAGGTAAGAGCTCGGGGGCTTCCATCACCCTCAAAACTAGGAAAAGGATAGCCGCTCCCCAGAATCAGATGTAGCGTCTTCCCAGACGCTCCTGAAGACGGCGCCCTGCGTTTTTCATTCTGCACTCTTTATGAGCTGCCTCTCCCCAGCCATCACAGGAGTTGCAAGAAGGGGCCAGAAACTCAGGCAGGACAAGTCTGGGCTTCAGCAGGCATCCCACCCCACTGCAGGAACTCTGTAAAGAAACAAAACAGCTCTAGATAGCAGTGACCAGCTTATGGACAACTAGCCAGTTGGGATAGTATTGAAATGCTGCTTTAAACTGCATTGTAAGTCAGGCTTGGAGAGTAGGGCTTCCTCATGTGTATACATGTGTACATACTATTTATTTATTATTTATTTTAGTGGTGATGGAGATTGAATCCGAGCCTCTTACATGCTAGGCACCAGCAGTAAGTCACCCACCTCCAGGACTGATATAAATTTTAAAAATATGCTCTTAGAGTGTAAAAAAGAGATGGAAGGAGTATGAGGTAGGGTTGAATCCACAGGGGTCCCTGCTTGGAACTTGATTATACCCTACTGTGTTTGTTAGACTTAGCTGCCAGGCCTAGGTTCCCTCTGTATGTGTAGGATCCTCCGAGACATTGGAGACCCTCCCTGTGGTCCTTGTACCCTCTGTCCTCAGCTACTGTGAAGTGACTTCTACCCTCCAGAGCCCTTCCTGTCCTGATGTTGCCCCAGATGAACGGGCAATATCCTTCCCTATTTTTGGGCATAGTGTAGATCACTTCTTGTCTGTGCAAAGCACATCTGATTTGTCATGTCCTGAGAAATACCACAGCCCCCAAACAAATGCGGTAGACTCAGTGGGTTGTGCCCGGGTCCGTCCCATGCCTTCTCAGTGACTGATCCTCTCTAGAACAACTGCCTGAAAACGATATAACATGCGCTGAAGGAATAACGTTACATATTCTCTTAGCCATCTTCTAAAAGAATGAAAGGGGCTGAGGAGATGGCTCATTTGGTAGAGTGCTTGCTATGCAAACACGAGGAGCTGATTTTGCATCCTCAGCACCCATGTCAAAGCTACCTGGGCAAGGTGGCACGCTCTTGTGATTCCAGCACTGGGGAGGCAGAGGTAAGAGGATTCCCTGGGCATGTTGGCTAGCCAGAATGGCTAAATGAGCAAGCTCAGGTTAAGCAAAAGATTCTATGTCAATAAATAAGATGGAGAGTAACTGAGGAAGATACCAAATGGCCTCCTCATGCACATACATGTATGCCCACATGCATACACACAGACACGTGCAAAATTTGGGAGGCAGAGATAGGAGGATTGCCATGAGTTCGAGGGTATCCTGAGACCACATAGTAAATTCCACATCAGCCTGGGCTAGAGCAAAGCCCTATGGCCGGGGGCTGTGGGGGAAGGGAGGAGGAAAAGAGCACAAGTACATTAGTTTTAATAGTTTTTTTGGCCCAGTTTATCAATAGTGTTATCATCTCAGTATTCAATCAGTATTAAAATTGTTTAACACTTTAAAAAATATTATTTATTTATTTTTGTTGTTTATTTTTATATATTTATTTGTGAGCGACAGACACAGAGAGAGGGGAGGGAGAGGGAAAGAGAGAGAGGGCACATCAGGGCCTCCAGCCACTGCAAATGAACCGCAGACGCATGCACCACCTTGTGCATTTAGCTTACGTGGGTACTGAGGAATTGAACCTTGATCCGGGGTCCTTAGGCTTCACAGGCAAGCATTTAACCACTAATCCGTCTCTCCAGCCCTATTTACGTTTATTGGACAGAGAAAGAGTAAGAGAGAATAGGAGCGCTGGGCCTCCAGCCACTGCAAATGAACTCCAGACGCGTGCGCCCCCTTAGCATCTTTGGCTTAGCAGGCAAATGCTTTAACCACCAAGGCATCCCTCCAGCCCAACACTAAGTCTTTAAAAAGTCTTTCTTAAAAAATTCTTTCTTTAAAAAAAAGCTGGCTGTGGTGGTGCACGCCTTTAATCCCAGCACCTAGGAGGCAGAGGTAGGAGGATCTCTGTGAGTTCAAGGCCACCCTGAGAATAGAGTGAATTCCAGGTCAGCCTGGGCTAGAGTGAAGTCCTACCTCAAAAAAACAAACAAAAAACTCTTTCTATATGTATTTTTATTACAGAGAGAATGGGCGTGAAAGAGCCTCTAGCCATTGCAAACGAACTCCAGATATATGCATTACCGTGTGCACCTGGCTTACATGGGTTCTGGGGAATCAAACCTGGGTCCTTAGGCTTCATAGGCAAGCTACTTTGCTAAGCCATCTCTCCAGCCTGTAAGACTTAAAAAAATTTTTTTTTACTTATTTATTCATTTATTGGAGCAGGGGAGGGAGGGAAACAGAGAATGAGCTTGCCAGGGCCTCCAGCAACTGCAAATGAACTCCAGATGTGTGCACCACCTTGTGCACCTGATTTACGTGAGTACCAGGGAATTGAACCTGGGTCCTTAGGCTTTGCAGACAAGCACCTTAACTGCTATAAGCCATCTCTCCAGCCCCCATAAGACTTTTTATATTCACTATTCACATGAAGTTTTGATGTCTATTATATACATAAGCACGCCATCTCAAGTACCCAGCAGCTACTGTCTTGCACAATGCTGCCTTGGGAGCCTTTCTTTCCTTTACCACACAATGGATCCGATTTCATCCCTGAACTTCCCCCTCTCCCACATGGGGCTGTTCTGAGGGCTGCTGTGGAGAGTCTCTTACCCCAGAGCATACCCCCCCCCCCCACCAAAGATGTGAATGCTGAAACCAGAGGTCACCAAGGGCCTGATGGAGGAATTTCCCTCTTGATCTGAACAGTTACCATCCTAGATGGGCTGAGAGAGATGACTGAGAAACACACTTAGATGAATGCAGCCATCAGTGGCTTAAAGTAGTTGTTCTGTGGACTGAGCTATATGGGACAGAGTTTAGTGCCTGCTGAAACCTGAAAAAAATGATCCTGCACTGAAAAGAAAGGGAGGGCAAAGCATGGATTTTTCCTTCAAACCATGATAAAAGTATGTCATTCGTTTTGTTAAGTTGTATCTTAATGGAAATATTAAATTTGTCTTTTGTTTTTGTTTTTAAGGAAATGGAGAAAGGAAGGAAGCTGGAGGGTTTGAATTTGTTACACTAGCTTTGGATTCTGCAAAATCAGGAAATCAGAAAGTACAAGTTCTCAGAGCAGTGACATTTAACTTGATTGGGAAGGGCACACCCAAGGCCACCCTTTTAAAGGGTTTGTCTTCCTTTTCAACATTTTTTACACAGCATGTCTTTTGGAGCTCAGCACTTTTTGCTTTCTTTCCCAGTGTGGGAAACTGGAGCTGGAGCATGAGTGTTGCCTGGCTTGACTCTTCGAGTGCCTTGTCTGCCCCAGTGCCTTCTGCACTTGACTTAATCATGGAGTCTGAGGGTGCTTCTTGTTCCCTGGGCCAGGGTGCTAAATGTGCTTTTATGTCGTCCTCGTTCATGGAAGATCATTCAGGCTGCAGGCATATTTTTATTTTATTAGCTCCCTTAACAAACTTTTTTTTAAAGTTTAAATTAAATGTGACACCATTTATTTTTAGTATTATAACCAAACTCTGTTAGGACACTATTTGTACTTTTTTTTAAATACTATTTGTACTTTCTTAGGACCTGGATAACGCCATGGATGCAAGAACAGCTTCTGTTTCTCAGTAAACATTCCTTACACTGCTCTCTGTCGCGGTCTCTCTCTCTCTCTCTCTCTCTCACTCACACACACACACACACACACACACACACACACACCAAAAAATATCTATTAAGTCGAACAGACATTGTTTTCAAGGTAGGGTCTCGCTCTAGCGCAGGCTGACCTGGAGTTCACTCCGTAGTCTCAGGCTGACTTGAAACTCAAAGTAATCCTCCTACCTTTGCCTCCCAAGTGCTGGAATTAAAGGCGTGAGCCACCCCGCCCAGCTAATGGACTTTTTGTAGAAAGCTAATGAGAATTTCTTCCAAAGACTGGATCCCTTAAATTCAAACCATTTATTTACTTACAAGCCTGAGAGAGGAGGAAGAGTTAGATGGCACCCAGTAGGTCCTTTTCTTTCTATCTAGACGTTTATGATCCCTTCCATCCCTTCATCCCACGAGGCTGGAAACCTTATCGCCACTTGCTTTGCCAGAGTATCCTACTACCCGCATGGACCTCATGTCAGATAAAGGCGCAGGTCACCCCACCCTTACACTTGTGGATAGACACATCATGCTTAAGAAGTCTCCCCCTTCTTCTGTGGCACATCTTACAACAAGAATGACCCCACACACTGTCCCCAGGCCTCAAGTAACTTCACCCCCCCCCCCCCCCGAGAACGACCTTGGTAACGGCCCTCCTGCCCTCCAGAGCTTGAATCAGTCACTGAGGTCTGCCGCAGCCTTCCTTTTCCCGCCAACAGCCTTGTGTTTAAGATGAGTATTTTACAGCAGGGAATTGCTCTGGCCAGGCTCGTCTCAGGTCTGTCTTCCTGAAGGCATTTTCCTCCTGCCTATAGCCTCTTTCCTGCCCAGCCCTTTCCATGTAGGATATGTGCTTCTTCCCATTTCGTCTCTTTACAAACCTCCAGTTTTCTGTCTCCAAGAAATCTCCCTGAGGCCTCAGTCTCCCCTCTCTGCTGCCCTATTGCTACTCTGAGCTATTTTCTTAAATATTTTTATTTATTTATTTGACAGAGAAAGAGAGGAAGGAGAGAGAGAGAATGGGCACATGTCAGGGCCTCCAGCCACTGCAAATGAACTCCAGATGCATGCACCCTCTTGTTCAATTGGCTAACGTGGGTCCTGGGGAATTGAACCTGGGTCCTTTGGCTTTGCGCCTTAACCGCTAAGCCATCCCTCCAGCCCTACTCAGAGCTATTTTACCTCAGACTTTCCTCACAGGCTACATCAGTGAAAATATCAATAATAAATAGCTGTTAAATTGGCTTCTAGGGCTGGAGAGATGGCTTAGCAGTTAAACGCTTGCCTGTGAAGCCTAAGGACGCCAGTTCGAGGCTCGATTCCCCAGGACCCACGTTAGCCAGATGCACAAGGGGCCTCAGCCGTCTAGAGTTCGTTTGCAGTGGCTGGAGGCCCTGGCGTACCCATTCTCTCTCTCTCTCTCTCTCTCTCTCTCACTGTTGCTCTCAAATAAATAAATAAATAAATAATTAAATTGGCTTCTAGCCAACCTCTCATATCTTTGCTGGCCAGGAAAATCCATGTGCATTCAGCTTGTTTGTTCCTCCTCCAGCAATTTCTGTAGTTTATCGTTTGACCTGTGAGTTTGATAGTACTAATTCTGGAGCTAGGTGTGGTGGCTCACAGCTGTAATCCTAAAACTCAGAAGGCAGAGGCAAGAGGGTTACTGCAGGTTTGAGGCCAGCATGGTCTACATAGCAAGATACTGTCTCAAGATTTCGGGCTGGAGAGATGGCTCAGTAGTTAAGGCGCTTGCCCATAAATAAGGCCTAATGACTACAGTTCCATTTCCCAGTACCCATATAAAGCCAGATGCACAAAGTGACCCATACACCTGGAGTTCGTTTGCAGTGACTAGAAGCCCTGATGTGCCCATTTTCTCTCTCTGTCCTTGCAAATAAATAAATTAAATTTTAAAAAATAAAATAAAATAGGGCTGGAGAGATGAGCAGTTAAGACGTTTGCCTACAAAGCCAAAGGACTGAGGTTGGATTCCCCAAGCTCCACATAATCCAGATGCACCAGGTGGTGCATGTGTCTGGAGTTCATTTGCAGTGGCTGAGGGCCCTGGTGCACCCATTCTTTCTCTCTATCTGCCTCTTTCTCTCTCTCTCTCTCTCTCTCTCTCTCTCTCTCTCTTAAATAATAAAATAGAATTTCATATACTGAGACACAGCTCAATCCCCCATAGAGACTGACTGAAACCTTAATTACCCAAGAGTGAACACGAATAACCCCACTGAGGAAAGTGGGACAGGAGAATGGGGATATAAGACTACAACCTTTGTTTAAAAAAAAAATAGCTGGGCGTGGTGGTGCATGCCTTTAATCCCAGCACTCGGGAGGCAGAGATAGGAGGAGTGCCATAAGTTTGAGGCCACCCTCAGAATAGAGTGAATTCCAGGTCAGCCTGTGCTAGAGTGAGAACCTACCTCGAAAAACCAAAAAAAAAAAAAAAAAAAAAAAAAAAGTATAATAAAATTTTAAAAATAAAATTTCAAGCCAGGGATGGTGGTACATGTCTTTAATCTCAAGATTTGGGAGGCAGAGGTAGGAGGATTGTCATGTATTCAAGTTCCAGGTCAACTTGGGCTAGAGTGAGACTCTTCAAAGAAAGAAAGAAAGAAAGAAAGAGAGAGAGAGAGAGAGAAAGAAAGAGAGAAAGAAAATAAAAAAAAACATTGTAAAAGTACTGAGGATGTGTGGAAGAGCCATTGAGAAACCTACTACTTTGTAAGCTAATTAGAAAATATATTTTGGGACTGGGGAGATGGCTCAGCAGTTTAAAACACTTGCTTGCAAAGCCTGCTCACCTGGGTTTGATTCCCTAGTATCCACGTAAAGCCAGACACACACATCTGGGGTTTGTTTGCAGCAGTGAGAGGCTTTGATGTGCCCACATTCATTTTTTTTTCTCTCTGTCTCTCTCTCTGTAATAAAAAAAATGGTTTAATTTTTGGACTTGCAGGGGAAGGGCATTCTAGGTGAAGCCCTGGGTTCGATCTCCAGTACTCCACACATACACAAAAACAACTGATTCAATAGGTGTTACTTGCTTGACATCCCCTGGTGTCTCTGTTGACAACTAAGAAAGGAACAGTAGGTGTTTGCAACCATCAGCCAGAGGTTGTAACGAAGACTTGACTATGCAGCTTGCCCAGCCAGGTGAGGGGAAGCCTTTGGGAATGCACACAGGCTCCCACGCCATGTTCTGAGTTGCTAAAGGACCATTTTGGACCTTGCTTTTGAGGATGCATTATGTGACATAGTGCCCACCTCTGTACAGAGTCTCCGAAGGATCTGGGGACATGTCCAGTGGCTATGCATGGGAAAGCTGTGTTTATACGTTATTCACAGGGGACCCAGTGTTTTGAAATACTCTGGTTCTAAATAGCATAACAGGGCCTGGCAAGAGAGAGAAGGGGTCCAGGAGGAGGAGAAGGCTGGGGTGTGAGAGAGGGGTGCTACCTGGCCACAGGCAAGCCCAAGGCACAGCAATCTGAAAGGAGGCAGGGTGCTGGTTCAGAAGTGAAAATTGAGGCACTGTTGGACCACCACTCACTATGTTCCCAGCACCATAAGGAGCTAAATATGTATTCTGTGCTGCACCAGCTCCTGCAGAGCACAGACTTTCAGACTGGCTTTGAGAGAGACACCCTTGCCAGTCATGAACTACATTGTGAACAGCGCCCTCTGGAGATACAAGCTATGGTGGGCAGAGGGTTCTGGATCTAGCCCCAGGGAAAAGAACTCACAGGCTCCAAGCCACTGTGGTTTCAGCCTACCACTAAGCGTTCAGGGTAAAGGTGCAGTTCATCTGTTCATTCACTTAACAGTTACTGAAGGCCCCATGGGAAAGACCAAAGCAAGCAGGCTCTACAGGCCTGCAGGGGAAGGGCGTTGTAGGCCGAGGGAAGAGTGAGTGCAAAGGTGTCCAGGTGGGCTGGCACATGGCCTGATTAAGAACAGTGTGGAGCAGGGTGGATGGGATTGGTGGTGGTGGGTCAGAGGTTCAGTCAGAACAGGACACGAGGCAATCACAGCGCTCTTGAAAGATGGTGAGGACTTGCGGCTCTGAGTTCACTGGGCAGCGCTGGGGCATCTTGTACAGAGGCCACATGATCTCAGTGGAGCTCTCTGACAGCTGATGACGGGAGACAAGAAAAGCCGGCGAGTTGGGGAGGACGTGTGGCTGGGATGGTAGAAGTGGAAATAGCGTGGGGAAAGTGGCATTCTGGACCTGCGCTGGATATGCGGATGGACTGAATGTGAGGTGTCAGAGGAAGGGTCAACAATGTCTCCTGTGCAACCGGAAGGAAGGAGGAGCCATTGCTGGAAGTAGGGAAGGCAGTGGCAGGGACAGGGTTTGGAGGATGGTGACTGGCAGTGGGGGGTTGGGTCAGGAAGTCAAGGAAGAGGTCTGGGTTAGAGCGAGACTTGAGAGCAGCCAGCCAGCCATGAGTCTGCATGGGATCCCTGGGCTGTGAGCGCTGAAGAAAGGGCCAAGGCCGTGCTGTGGGCACCGCAGCCTTTGCTCTTTAGAGGAAGAGTGAGAACTGGGGAAGGACAGCAACGGGAGGTGGGGCAGGGGCTGAGGGGCTTCAAGAGAAAAGTCCACGTGGAAGAGGGAGAGAACACCGGTGAGGCACTGCAGAGGAGGAGTCCAGTGAGGGAGGGGCAAATGGAAGATCGCTGCTGCCCGCGAAAGTTTTATTTGCCTGGGATCAGGGGATGGAGACAAATGTGGAGCAGTGGATGCTCTCTCTAAAGTCCCAGGCACCTAGGTGTCTGGCCACCAAGGAGTCTCAGAACCCTGGAAGCCTGAGCCCTGATCTGGGGACACCAGTGCAGTCACTGGCCCAGGCTCAGGGGTGACGGGGCTGAGGCTAGCTATGACTCAGCAGTAGCTTTTAGGAGCACGAACCCTTGGCAGGCTCCTTTCTCGAGGTGGAGGGCTGAAGTCTCCTTACCAGGCACCACACTATCTCCTCTTCCGTTTCCACGGGGATGGGTTGGCCAGAGAATCTTCCAGCTTGTTACAGTGCAAATGGGAAGACTGGCCAGGGACCAGGAGCCATATGGCTAATCTTGAAACTACAGCATTAGGCCCAAGGGCTTCTTTAAAATGAACCAATGGATGTCCATCCACTGAATGAGGGAGGTGGTCAGATGGAAACCATTAGTGGATGGCCATGCCCCCTGGGCAGTGCAGCACTGACCTTGTTCATGGAGTAACTGACCAGCTCCCCTTACCCCACAGGAAGATCAACATCTGAATGGCAGTCAGGTGTTCCTCCTAACTAGTGGCTTAGGGCAAGACCAAGCACAGGGTGGACTCGATGCCACAGTGTTATTTATTGCTGCTGCTACTAGTGGTGGTGGCTGGCGTGGTTCTGGCTTCCAGATGTAGTGTAGCACTGGAGAGAGGGAGAGGAAGGGAGAGAGGAGACAGACTGGGAGGTTAGCGTTGCACTGGGAGAAAATTGATGATGGATATCTCAACACAAGCGAGTGGAGTGGAGTTTCAGCGTCCAGTCTCTCCTAAACTTCCCAGATTTGCAAGAGACTTCAACTCCCTTCAAAGGAAAACTCAGTTCCTTCAAAATGGATTAAATTGTACCATGAATTCTAAATGTGTTAAAATATGTAAAGGCAAGCTTATTGGGGGCTTTATAACAGGGAATCCATGTGCCATTTATAGTAGCCCCTCCTAACACAGCCCCACCATGTGCTCCAGATGGGCACACCTACCATTCACATCCATCATCTCATTAGATCCGCAAATAGAGTACAGAGCAAAGCTGCTATAACCACTCCTACCGAATAGACCCTGAGACTTACGGAGGTGACACATTGGCCCCTGGCAGCATCAGGCTCTCAGCTCAGGTCTCCTGACTTCCACATCTGGCTGTTGAGGGGGGGAGATGGGGGAGGAAGGAAGTAGCCCCTTTGACAAGTGTACTTATGGATATTGCCACTGGCATTTATTACTAACACATGAGCCAGGGACTCAGCAGAACTGCCGTCCATCCTAAGAGGTCCCGAGCACGTAACTCATGCTACCTAGTCAGTATCTGATACATTTATCCTATGAAGGGTTTGTCCAGCATCTGCTTGGTACCTGGGGTGACTGACAAACAACCTTTATTCTAGTTAACTTATTGTGGGGACATGAGTGTTGCTCTGTAGCTGATGTCATCCCAGGTCCTGGCTCCCCACTACCTCTATAAAGAATGAATGCCACAAGAGCTTTTAATAACACATGGAAGTGGAGGAGACAGTTCAGTCAGTAGAATGCTTGCCACACAAGTATGAATACCTGAAGTCAATCCCCAGTACCCACGTGAAAAAAAAGGCCAGGTGTGATCCCCACAATACATGTAAAATAAATAAATAAGTAAAAGCCAGGCTTGGTGGAATGCGTTTGTGATCACAGCGTAGAGGAGGCAGAGATTGGTAGATCCCTGGAGCTTACTGGCCAGCCAATCTAGCCTATGTGGTAAGCTCCAGGCCAGTGATAGACTCAGTCTCCAGAAAGGTGGATGAAATCTGAGGAACAGCCCATGAGGTAGCCCTCTGGCCTCCACACGCACGTGCACGTGCACATACATGCATATGTGCCCACGCACAAAACAAGATGCATTCCATTCAAGTGGGAGGTCTTTGTGGCTATTTTCTTCATAACTGAAGCAATCAATAATATTATCGTCATGCTCTGTGTGATGGCCCTACTAGATTTACATCTATACTAGAGGCCCATTCTGTCTCTTAGATGAACCAGGCTTACCAGGATACAGAGCTGTCCAAATCGGTACATGACCTCTTATAATTACAGGGACTACAGTTATTATTACCCTCTACTTACACACAGACAGCCATTCAGTTCCAGCCCATTTCAGAAGTTTAGATTTTTGTTTTATTTTTGTCCTGTTTTGAGGCCAGAAAGTGGCAGCTATGCTAGGAACCAACTCCTGAAACTCCAAAGTCTTCTAAGAAGAAATCTTTTCCAGTTAAACAAAGATTTTTTTTTTCACCCCAGGTAAGGATATTGAGAAACTGCATCAAATTGATGCAGATGTCTTTGTTTAGATTATAAAACTTTTTCTACTAGCACTATTTTAGGATTTACAGGGAAAAAAAAAATCAAATTCAGGGACTGGGGAGATGGCTTAGGGGCTAAAGAAGTTTGCTTGCAAAGCCTGCCGGCCCACGTTCAATTCCCTAGCCACCCATGCAAAGCTGATGGACATTCGTTTGCAGCTGCAAGAGTCCCTGGTATCCTCTCCTCTACCCCCCCCCCCACATGCAAATAAATAAATTTTTAAAACAACTTCAAATGTTAAATCTATTCTAATCTTAAAAAGTTGAATTTAAGGTTTTGCCAAAATTTGGAGAGTTTAAAAATGAGCTTGAAATGTAGAACACGCCAGTGGGTAAGAAGTTCCTGCGTCCTGCTCTCCTCAGAGTTAAGTATGAACGCTGCAGCTGGATTCTATTCCTTTGTGAACATGCAAATTAACATCTTCAGTGGCTCCCTTTGCCAGCATACTTATTCTGATCTCCAAGTGTGTTATTTGTTATTAAAATCACCATTATTATTTATGTGGGAGGGTTTGTGGTGACTTCCCCAGATGTGGTGATCCTAATTGTAACCATACAAGTTATTTAAACATCACTTGGGTATTTAAAACAGAAGATAATCTAGAATCTGTAATTCAGAAGTGAAAGGGCACCTTGTGGTGGATAGTGTTCAGTTCTGTTAGCTCCATGAATATATCATCCTATGTCAAACAGCTTGCGATTGGCCTGGTGAGTGGCACATGTCTGTAATCCCAGCCCTTGGGAAGAGGAGGCAGGAAGGTCAGGAGTTTTAGGCCAGCCTGGGCTACATGAGACCCTATCTCAAAAAATAAAATAAAGCCAGGCTTCGTGGTGCATGCCTTTAATCCCAGCACTTAGGAGGCAGAGGTAGGACTACCATGAGTTCAAGGCCACCCTGAGACTACATAGTGAATTCCCGATCAGCCTGGGCTAGAGTGAGACCCTACCTCGAAAAAACAAAAATAAATAAATAAATAAAGGTGCTGGAGATACGGCTTAATGATTAAAGGCTCTTGTTTGCAAAGCCTGATAGCCCAGGTTCAGTTCTTCAGTACCCATGTAGTACCAGATGTACAAAGTGGCATATGTGTCTGGAGTTCATTTACAGCGGTAGGAGGCCCTACCCACCCATACTCTCTCACTTTGTCTGCCCCTTTCTCTCTGTCATAAATAAATATTTAAACATAAGTAAAACCATGTAATTGACCTGGGTCCTTCTAATGACCTATTTTTGAATCAGTAGTCATATTTATAAATCAGGCTTTTGTGAATAAAAAAATCTAGGGGCTGGAGGTGTGGTTCAGAGTTTAAGGAACTTGCCTGCAAAGCCTAATGACCTGAGCTCAGTTCCCCAGGACCCACGTAGAGCCAGATGCACAAGGTAGCACATGCATCTGGAGTTCATTTGCAGTGGCTGGAGGCCCTGGCGCACAGTCTGTCTCTCTTCTCTCTCTCTTTCTCTGCTTGCAAATACATAAATAAATACATATTTTAAGGGAAAAAAAAACTAGGGGCCCTGCTAACTACCCCTCTTCAATGTGGAAGGCATTGTGCCCCAAATGTAACCTTAGGACAGCACCTTAATGACAGCATTTGCTTAGTTATCTGGAAGGGTGCTTTTTGTGTGTGTGTAAGGGGGGGGGGCACCCAAGGAGCTGGAAGGACTGCAGATTGGGGCCTGGACTTGTGCCTTCTAATCTAGCCTCAAGTGATGTTGATGCCCCTGTTCCATGGGGTACACTGTGAACAGCAGCTAGGGAACCCTGTTTCCAAACCAAAGAGGATCAGGGCCTGAAGAGGCTGTTTCCACAGGCCCTGGGTTTTCCTAGCCTCTCCCATCCAGACCCCACACATTTACATTTGCAGAGGGGAAAATGACAAACGTCTGACAGCATTTGTTTAACTGATTTTGATTGTTGCAGAAGCCCTTTGGGAGCTGGGGGAGAAGGGGTTCTCAGGGAAGCGCAGTGCGCCACCCCCACCCCCAGACCGTAAGATTGTTAGCATTGTGCTTCTAGTTTTCCAAAAATGCACATGGACTTGGCTGATCCACCCACGCTGGCCTTTCTGATAACAGAGGCTCCTCCACCAGAGATGGTTCCAGAATAAACCCTCCCGGCGTGGCAGTCGGTTCTTTACAGCCTTGTTCAGACCTGGCCCAAGGACCGACATTTCCTTTAAGCATCTTGAGTGAGAGCTGTCCTGGGCATCTTCCAACAGTCTCTGGCTCTCTCCCTGCCCCCTCTCCCAGCTTGGTAGGCTTGTGGGCACTCCATAAATGCTTGTTGACTGACTTGACTCATTCCCTGGAAAAGAAAAAAAATGGAAGGAAGTAGGGAAAAGGGGAGTGGACTTGCTTGCTCTCTCTGCTAACCGTCCGAAGGAAAGACCCAGCCGAATGTCCGGCTGCTGGCAGGATGTGGCTGTTTTCGCCCGATGAAGCAGCAGTGAGGAATTACAATTTCTATTACTTATTATGGGCTGAACATAGAAAGTATTTCTTCTAGAATCTACCTAGGAAGCCAGCAAGAGAACCAGCAGCTTCTGCTGCTTCAAAGAAGTGGCTCCTCACTATCCTGTGGCACCTGGACCCCATTCCTTGTTCAGCCCGTTCCTCTGTGTCCATATAACTAGTCACCTCCAAGAACCCTTCCTGGTATAAAGCCTCCATAAACCTCATTTGCTCTTGAGTTTGAATTTAGGGGCATTTTCATGAGACAGAAGAAAACCTATGGTTTCCTGGGTGGTTACAGTGGAACCCTCAGTTCTACATCTGCAAATATCGCTCCCCAGTCATGATCATGAGTGTTTTATCACTTTATGTCTCAGTTTCCTTATCTGTGAAAGGAGATGATACACTTCTGTACCCCACTTGTGTTACAAGCATTGATTGAGTTGCTAAGTGTGAAGACACAGTTACTGTTTCTGGTTTTGTGCTATTAATACATCATAGCAATTATGAGCTCTCTGCATCCCAGGATCTAAACAGTAGGCTGGGTCTTCAGTAACCGCATTTGTTTTCCACATATGGCAGGTGTGTGATGTGAGTGTATGTGTTTGGGAAGCACATGGGTGCTTGTACAGGCATGTGGAGGTCAGAGGACAACCTCAGGTTCATCTTCACAAATGTTATCCATTTCTTTTTCAAACAGGGTCTTTCATTGGCCTGAAACTAACCAATTAGGCTAGACTTTGCTAACCAGTGAGCCTCAGGGATCCACCTGTCTCCACCTCCCTGTGCTGGGATAACTAGCACACGCCACCAAGCCCGGCATTTTACATGGGTTCTGAGGGTCAAACTCGGTCCCTGGGCTTGCAGGGCAAGCATTGTACTGACCAAGTTATCTCCCCAGCTCCTACATCCTTTATTAATGACAAAAGTGGGGGATGTGTTACAAGCAGCAAGGCACTGTTGGTTTTATTTTGGGGGGGTAGTTGAGGTAGGGTCTCGGCTGGAACTCACTATGTAGTCTCAGGCTGGCCTTGAACTCATAGCAATCCTCCTACCTCTGTCTTCCTTTTCCTGGGATTAAAGGTGTGCCCCATCACTTCCAGCTTGTCACGTGTTTTAACACCAGCTCTTGGGGTGGAGGAGAATACCCTGGTTAGTGCTTGCCAGTTTCCATGGTGTAAATACTCCAGTTATGACTGATTTCAGATTATCAATATAATGTGACTGAGTGCTGAATTTGGAAAAGATGCCAATAACCAGTGCACATCTTTCTAGCCCAGCACTGGAAGGTGTCCATGACAACTGGAGCTACAAGGCTTCTGCCACCTAGGATTTCTCCACCACATATATCAAAGGCAACATAATAAATACAGCATATGGACTGGAGAGATGGCTTAGCCATTAAAGTGCTTGCCTGTGAAGTCTAAGGATCCAGATTTGGTTCCCCAGAACCCATCTAAAGCCAGATGTACAATGGCATATGCAGTTCCTTTGCAGTGGCTAGAGACCGTGATGTGCCCACTCTCTCTCTCTCTCTCTCAATTAATTAACTACTTCGTTATAGCCTCGCTCAAAAGTGAGGCTTTTAATAAGTTTGCCTAACTTTAACTTCATGTTGAATTATTTTGTTTTGTGTGTTTGTTAAAAGCTCCCACAAGCTTGTTGCCCCCTCCAAGGACAGCCCTGAATGCAGGGTGTTAAGCACATCTGGGGGAACAGATAACCTTTGAAAGACCTTTTGGAGCCACTTAAGAAGAGAAAAGGAAAACTGTGGTCTATGGGGAATACTTAGTGTTCAGACCTCAGCAGCAAAGAGGTGCTACAGAAGTAATTAACAGCTGGGCTCTAAGTAGCAGCTGAGAGTTTGTTAGCAGCCAAATGCCAAGAGCACCAGGGAGGTGAGAGAGAGAGAAAGCAGCCTGTACATGATTTAGGAGTGGAAAGAAAAAATTAACCAATTTATCTTGCTGTCTGAATAATGTTTTGGAGTAAGCAAGCACAGGTCAGCGTACCAAGTGGGTAGGTCATTGCCCTGTTTAATGACCTGTATCCGGATATTATTATGTCTGGATGATAATCAGTGTTCATTTCCACTGCACACAAAGAGAAGCTTGTAGTGAAGAAATGAAAACCCTCCGCACCTCCTGTGCAGTAGATAATGCAAACAGTAGGTGCTCAATACATGTTCATGTCCCTCAAGGCCTCTCACTGCTGTCTGTGCTCATCAAGGAGAGGCACCGACTTACCTAAGGTCACAATGGTAGTTAGAACCCACATCTGGGCAAAGCTGGCCATTGTCTACCCCTCTCAGTGCCGCACAATGACAGTGGACCAGTTGGGTATGAACTGAAGTGGTTGGGACCAGTTCAAAGCTTTCTATGAGATACTGCATCTCTAGGATCATTCTTAGAAATAGTATCTGCTTTTGATGATTCTGTGGCTGACATCTGATTCAGAAGATGTGATCAGTGTCTTCTTCTGCTTGCTCCTTAAACTAGCTGGCAGTACCTCATTCAAGTTCAAACTTCTGGTTAGGAGACAATGTATATGTCTGGGAGGTGTCTCATGCTGGGTGGGTGTTCAAGGGAGCGGGCCAGGAGGAGATGAGGGGTGCAGCAGGGAGGACTTGGAGAAAGAAAGCCCTTGGAGTGACCCTGCCCTTCCCTCGCCCACAGGCCAGCTCTGGCTTCTAGATTCCTAGTAGTTTTCAGTTGCAGGTCACTGTCTTGAAGCTGCAGCCCTTGCTGGCACTGCAGTGTTGCAGCAGAGGTCTCCATGCACAGTATGAGCCAGCACCGCTGCCTACTACTCCCCATAACTTCTTGACTCAAGCTCAGCATGGTCCTCCCAAGGAGCTTGGGATTCTCTGACTCCCAAGAGGGAATAGCAGAAGAACCAAGCAGAGGAAGGAAAAGATCACAAGTGTGCCAGGCGCGATGGTGCACACCTTTAATCCCAGCACTCGGGAGGCAGAGGTAGGAGGATCACCATGAGTTCGAGGCCACCCTGAGACTACAGAGTAAATTCCAGGTCAGCCTGAGCTAGACTGAGACCCTACCTCGAAAAAAAACAAAAAATCACAAGCATGCCTCAATGGTGCAGATGGTCCTTAGAATCCATTTCCAAAGAAGAATCTCAAAATGTCTCTGTGGAAGTGCCATCTAAGTAAGTGAGTGAGTGGTTCCTCAAAGTGGCCACCATGAGTTCATTCCTGCTTAGCCCAACCCCAACCCCTCTGGAAACTTCCTGAGAGCTGTCCACCCTCTGGCCATAACTGCTAGGTTGAATACTGACAGCTCGAGGAAACAGAAGGGCTTTCTGATTTTGAAGCCTCAGAAAATCTGACCTCTTAATGGAGGACATTAAGTCCGGGGAAACAGCACTGCATTTCTCAGACCTAAAATTAGACGCACACCACTCCCAACATGCCTTGTTCTGGAAGAAGGTGGTCCCTGACCTAATGACCCATTTCTATAAAAATAAGGTCGACTGTGTGGGCAGTGTCATGAGCCGCTGAACAATACACTCAGAGCCTGTGTCACACTTGGTGGAAATGTGTGTGTGTGTGTTTCTGAACATCAGCATACCTACTGAATTCATTGTGAGGCAGACCTATGACTTAGTATTTGAGTAAAAAGTAGATGTTCACGGTCCTGATCATGAAGAGACTAGCACCTGGCCAGAAGTGCCTGTTGTACGTGCAGTTCCTGTTGTTCGAAGGATGGAACTGATTGCTGTGGGCCAGAGATGTGGCCTTTTTGCCTGCTTTGACCTGAACTGGCTACAGTGACATTTTGCATTGCCCTGGGCTGGCTCGCATATGCTAGAGAATCAATACAACAAATATCAATCAGGTTCCGAATAACTCTGAGCATTGGGTTGAACATTACAGAAGTTGAAGAAAAGATGCTCGTCTATCAGGGAAACAAGATGAGACGGTGAATTGCTCTCCAGGCTGAGATGTTAGTCACTACAACGGGAAGACTATGTCCTTGGACCTTCAAAGAAGCAGCAGCATCAGACGATCTTCTCTACTCTCCCCACCCCACAAGAAAAACCCTGCCCTTCCTGCTTTTCATTACCTTTATAAGAGCTTGCCCATCTGGGCCCTCTGCTTGTTAATCATTCCCCTCTATTAAGCTGTATGGCAACCTTCTGAACTGGATTATACTAATATCTTTATAACACATAGGAGCTGAGGCTCACAGAGGGCAGTGCAGCCAGCTAAGGGTACTGTCAGGAGGAAGGGCCAGGGAGGGCCAGCAGGAGGGCCAATGGTTCAGTCTTTAGGAGCTCTGCCCCATGGCATGGGGCAGCATTCCCCAGTGGGCTCGAGCAGCCTTGCGAGGGCTTTATTGGACTACTCTCATGTCATCTGATCATTAGAGGTCATCATTTGTAGACTTGCTGCCATTGTGAACCATGAGTTCCACTTACACATCTCCTGCAGCAGGGACGCAGAGGTGACAGATGACCTTAGCAGTGAGCCTATCAGGCCTGGTGACACGCTTCATTCAGACTTGAGGTGTATGTTGGTGTAAATGAGAGGGACTTTGGGTATATGTAACCTTTCAAAAAGAACATGTTTAGCTGGGCGTGGTGGCGCACGCCTTTAATCCCAGCACTCGGAGGCAGAGGTAAGATTGCCATGAGTTCAAGACCACCCTGAGACTACATGGTGAATTACAGGTTAGCCTGGGCTAGAGTGAAACCTACCTTGAAAAACAGACAAACAACAACAAAAAAAAAAGGACAGGTTTTTCTTGTTATTTGGGGATGTGATTTGCATATGCTATGTAAGCACTCTACCCCCGAGCTGTATGTCCCCAGCCCTTTGCAGCAAGGTTTATTGTAAATGAACTTCTCCAGGAATTTAAGCCAGGCTGGCAAAGAGCTCCCTGGGCGAGGCCTTCTATGTGTCTGTCGGTTTTAGGTCAGGGGTACTCTCCTCTCCATCTGGGGGCTTGAAGTTTATTTCATAGCCAAATAAATATCCCCCTTGGAGTCTCGTCTGCAATTAACATGCACTGTCTATAAAGAAAGTTTGCCCAGCCAAGGTAAGTGGAGCTCCTCAACCCACATTTAATGAGTTTTGCCTGTGTAAAACATATTAATTGTGGTTGTCGCTTTTTAATTGTCCTTAAGTTTCAGGTATGTTAACTGCCCTAAGGCAGCAGCTCTGGTTTCTGTTTCCGCTGGGGGCTCCACTCCCACCTCTTACTGGCCTAGTAGCCTCATCAGCCCTCCCTGGCCTCTGCTACCCGCCCCCACTGTCTGCCACTGGTACTGTGGCTAGAACAGGGCTCAGGAAAATTACCTCTTTTGCCTAGATTGGGAGGTAGAGATACATGCAGTAAAAGGGCTGGAGAGATGGCTCAGTGGTTAAGACACTGGGCAGCAAAGCCAGAGGACCCAGGTTCAATTCCCCAGTACCCACGTAAAGCCAAGTGCACAAGGTGGTGGCACATGCATCTGGAGTTCCTTTGCAGTGGCTAGCGGCCCAGGTGCACCCATTCTCCCTCTCTTTCTCTGTCTCTCTCAAATAAACAAATATTTTTTAAAGGGGGGGGGGATGGAAGCTGCAAGGCTTTCTCACAAATGTCCAAAATTAGCAGGTCAAGAAATGAGGGATTTAAGGTGGCCATGATGGGATGTCTCACTCTTGTTAGAATCAGATGTCTTCAGTTTTTGGACTGTTACCATTTCATTGTAACTCTGTTTCCCAAGAGTGACCCAACCACCAACCAATGATCACTTCACTTTTATAACAACCTAACCCTGAGGAAGGTGTCCACGCCGGCAACGACTGCCAACTTAAGAGATGGTGATGTCCTTTTCTGCAGCAGGTGGGAACTGGAGCCAGTCAACCACGTGGTGAGGGAGTAGAGTCCCCTCACCAAGCGTGCATCACCTAATGGAGAAGTCCACCACCCATCCCCCACCCGCCAGCCCAGACCCTGGTGTTTAACAAGCTCCTCAACCAAAAGGTCTGGTTGAGAACAAGGTGCAGGAGAGTCACCTGGGGAGACTGTAAAGGCACAATGCCAAGCCTGCCTCCTGCAGCCAGGTTGAGTGCCCCCTCACATGCCACCACCTTCCGTTGTCCATGGCTGTGTGCACATCTGCAGGCAAGAGACAGAAAGCATGCGTGTGGGCTGGGTCTTCCAGACCCTTTCCCTTCCCAGCTCCTGGCGTAACCCTTACTTAGTTCATGTCTCTTATGGATTCTTCTAGGACAGAACTTCCCAGGGCAGTGTGCTGGGTTCCTGCAGTTCTGCATTTGGGAGTATACATTCCAGTCCTCTTGAGATAGGTGCCTGGAGCCAGAAATGAGTAGGTTGTAGGGATTCCTGTGTTTCTTGTCTGGAGACCTGGAGCCCCTGCACTTTTGTCCAGTGGTCACTGTGCCGTGATTGACTAGGTCTGGGCATCTGGAGCCTTTGTCTGTGCTCCTTGCGTCCCTCCCTGAGGATCATTGTCTGGGTTGGTGGATGTTAATCCGAAGCCTCTGGGAAGCTGCCTGGCAAATGGGAGGTTAATGTGCAAACAGCAGGGAGTGTTGTCAATGTGTGAGGCTGGACAGCAAGTGGGAGGGAAATAGTTAAAAATCCTATTCATGGCCTGGAGAGGAGGAGGGGTGGGCGCAAGGAGCAGGCCTGGCCTTGTGCTAATCTTGCTGGAATGTAACCAGTTCAGTCAGTTTCTGGCTTCAGTGTTGCTCTGGGGCCCAGTGCCCCGCCTCGCCTCGCCTTGTAGAAGCTTCTCAGAGGTTGTCATGCTCTGGTCCCCTCTACCTTGGCTATTCCCATAGTCCCAAAGGTGACTAGGTTGGACATCCTTAAGTTGCAAGGACTGGGGAGAACTCAGTCCTCACCCCAGAGGAAGCTCAGGAAGTGGTTGTCATTCCTGTCTCTGTGGAGAACTTGATGGGGTGGGTAGAGGGAATGTTCAAGAAGAAAGCCCCCAGACCTGTTTGGTCAGGCTGCCTGGAGGCCTGGGAATGCATGCTGAGTGGGAAGCACAAGGCTAACAGTGGGGCCTGTGTGTACATGGGGGTCAGGTGCCAGGAGGCGCTCAGAGGGGTCAGCTCATAAGTTGTGCTTTACTGCCTTACAAAGAGTGTGTGCTTATGTCTTCTGCAATTTACAGTCAACTCTAAAACAGTCTATTATGTTGGTCTGGGCCATAGTTATATAATAGCTACATATTAGAAACTCATTGAGCTGTGTTAGGATTTGTATACTTGCTCATATAAATGCTATGCTTAGTTGAGAACGTTTAAGAACTAATCCTTTCTGTGAGTGTGGTGTGCTTATGTGTGTGTGAGCGCATGTTTATATGTCTGTAGGCACACTGTGTATAGGTGGAGGCCAGAGGTTGACATTCCTCGATCACTCTCCGTCTCATTTTTGAGGCAGGGTCTCTCACCTGAACCCAGGGCTCCGCTCATTGATGGTTTAGCTAGCCAGCTTGCCTCAGGGTCCCCATCTCTGCCTCCTGAGTGCCCAGAGTATAGGCAGGCCCGCAGCCACCTGGCAGACCACCTCTCCAGCTCCAAGAAATGAATTAAAGGAAAGAATAAAAGCTTCCTGGGACTGGCTCAGTTGGCAAAGTGCTTGTCACACAAGCCTGAGAACCTGAGTTTGGACCTCGAACATCCGTGTTCAATGCTGGACATGGTGGAATGCACTTCCAACCCCAGCATTAAAGGAGGTGGAGACAGGAGGATACCTGGGACTACCTGGCTAGCTACTCTAGCCACATTGGTGGACTCTTGGTTCAATGAGAAACTCCATCTCAAAATAACATTGACCTGTGGCCTTCATGCACACACCAACATACACACCCTGGCTCCCCTCCCTCCCTGCCTCCCTTCCAACCTCTAAGACCTTGTGTGGCCAGCACAGTTACAAGGAAAGGATGTCCTAGTCCCAGGGCATCACAGGCCACCAAGAAGAGTGGGTTCCTAGCATCCACTTAGCTCTTTGGAAAGAGCAGACAAATGGGCTTCTCACCCCAGACCACCATTTTACTCATAGGATTTGCAAAGGGAATCTGAAGCAGCAGCTATTGAAAAGAACTGCATGACCCCACTTGGAGCAAGTCACCTTCTTAGGCTCATGGAATGGCTATTGAGCTGTCCTGGCTGCCTGCCTGGCCCTGTCTGACTTCCCTGTTTGCCCTCAGAGAGCCCAGGTCCACAGCACAAAGCGCCTCCCGGGTAGTGCTGCCCACTGGCCATCCTCGTCATGAGGGTTCAGGAGAATGAATCTTGTGGTTCCTTCCCGCTCATGATTTTCTGTGATTCAGGATTGGGTAATGATTTTCTTCTGAATATTTTTTTAGGCCATGAGATTTGGCATCTGACATTCAAATCCTGGCTCTGCCACACCTAGCTGTGTGGCCTTGGATAAATTAACATCTCTCTAATCTTAGTTCCCGCCTATGTGAAATAATAGGAGGGCTGAGGGGAGGATTAAGTGAAAGCCATACTAATGTTGTACTCATTATCTGGGATAAAGGCTGGCTTCTGTCATCATCTTAATCAGAGCCACACAGTGTGCCCCACAGTCCAGCACATTGAGTCGTTCCCTGCACACGGCATCACCATAGACCTAAGTAGCAGGACCCCACTTTTAGGAGCCCCCCTCTTCATTGCAACTTGCTATTGCCACTCTTAGCTAATGCTTTTCCCACAGGGCAACTATGGAGTCGAGAAGCCACGCAGTGGAGTTCTAACATTCCGGAGCGTGCTTGGGGATAATCCTCCAGTCATTTGCACTGAGCCCCTGTGTGTCCACCTACGTTGAGGAACCTAGAGGGTGTTCGCTTGGGGCTGGGATGATAAGGGTGTTCCCATGAATGATCCTGATCCTTCCTGGGACTAGGGGACAGAAGAGCTGCTGGATCAGGCTTTCTACCACTACCACATCCCGTACAGAAGGCGGAGGGCTGTGGGTTCTAGATGCGGACCTACACTTTTTATATCATTAGACGTGTGTATTTATGAGGTTAGAAGTAGGAAATATATTCAACAATTTGTTGGCTTGAATTATAGCTTGTGTATGGTGTGTATGTGCATGTGTTTGTGTGTGGGTATCTACACATGCATGTGTAGGCAAGAGGTCAACATTAGAGTTCTTCCTCAATCCCTCCACACCTAATTTTTTATTTTATTTATTTGAGAAATAATAAGGAAGAGGGAGAGAGAGAAAGGTAGAGAGAATGGGCACATCAGGGCCTCTAGCCACTGCAAACAAACTCCAGATGCACGTGCCACATAGTGTATCTAGCTTTATGTAGGTACTGCGGAATCGAACCTGAGTCCTTAGGATTTTCAGGTTTAACCTTAACCGCTAAACCATCCCTCCAGCCTTGCACCTTATGTTTTTGAGATGGGGTTCTCACTGAACCTGGAACCCACCAATTCAGCTAGCTAAATGGCAGTAAGCCCCAGGGATCCTCCTATCTCTGCCTCCCCAGTGCTGGGATTACAAACACAGGCTGACATGCCCAGCTCTCTACTTTGGCTCTGGGGATACAAATTCAGGTCCTTCTTGCACAGCAAACACTTTATCCACTGAGCCCTGAGGTACAACTTCTAAGTATGTATGCATATGGGTGGGCCTGTTTTAGACTCTGCAGCTATTTGGGGTGAGCCTGCTGTATGTTCTTCCTTATCCAGTAGGTGACCACCTCTGGCCTGTGAGACCAAGGCCATGGCTTCCTCCACAGTTGTCTTTGGCAAAACAGCGCCCTAGATCCTTCTAACTGTTCATATATTAATACATCAGTTCTAGCATAGAGCCCTTCTTCATGGGAGATGTCACCCGGGCTTCAAAATCTAGCTCAAATCCCATCTTATCTCAGTCTTTGCAACTCTCTGTGGCATTTTCCCCTTGGGACATATACCCTGTCCTCCTTTTTACGGAAGCGTCCTCCCCAGCCACATTGTCCTTCTGTCTCCTACAGCACCCCACCCAGTGCTCCCGCATGGTGGGTGCACAGTGGGTATTTGTGGAATGAGAGGCTGAGCTCGCAGCAAGCTGATCAAGTGTTCTGTGGGCCTGTGTTGATTTTTCCGAAACTGCTGTCGGTAACACCTCTGTTCCAAGTAAACACATTCAGATCCTGAAGAAAATCAGGCAGCCAGCCCCTTAACAAGACCAGTAAGCCCACCCTTCCCTACAATTATCTCTGGGCTAGGTCTGCATGGGAATTTGTATCTGTAGAAAAATCTTAGTACTGTGAGGCAAATTTTTTGCATTCATTTATTCTTCCCGTGGTTTGGCCCCATAAAGCAGAGGGCTGGCCTGAGGGGAAATCTGGCCTGAAAGAATCTGAGTTTGTCTTTAGTGGTAGAAATTAAACAACTTCTCTAGGCCATGCCCTCCAACTTCAGCCTATTGAAAATCATGTCTCAAGGGGTAAAGAGAGCCGTGGGATAATAGAGACTGAAAAATGTTTGAGATTTAGCCATTTTGTTTTTCTTTCTTTCCTTCTTTCTTTCTTTCTTTCTTTCTTTTTTTCTTGGAGAACAATCTTTTGGAAAAAACTTGGATGGAGACCCTTAGAGCCACACAATTTTGTTAAAGTTGAATTCAAGCCTCAAGTTGTGGCCTGATTCATTGTTGTGAACAATGGACAAAGACGTGCTGGTAGAGAGCCTAAAATGCCAGGATGTTGAATGAAAAGAGGGGAAAAGGAGGGCCTGGTGGCCTGAGGGTGTTCTGCGCACTGGATGGACCCTACAGAAGCTTCTGGTCATTCAGGAAGTCTCTAGAACTTGGCAGCTCAGGTACTAGACAATGTGGAGGTGTCCAGGGAAAGTTCTGAGGACTTCCAAGAGACCCCCAGGCCCCTAGGCAGACCTTGGGGCCTCCAGAAAGCTGCACCTGTGCCTCGTTTCTCCTTCTCCAGGACTGTAAATCACAGCACCTGGGTCTCAAACGGTTCATTCAGGTAAACGCGCTGTCCACGGGGAGAGAATAGTAAGAAGACATAGTAAGAATGGCTAATGGGGCTGAGGAGATTAAAGACGCTTATTTGCAAGCCTGGGGACCCAACTTCAATCTTCCTCAGTGCCCACGTGAAGCTAGATACCAAGTGTCATATGCCTCTATAATCCAGATGTACCGATGGCAATGAGAGGCAGAGCCAGGAAAACCTAGAAGTGCAGCAGCAGCAAAAATGAGAGAAACTCTATCTCAAAAGAAAGTGAAAGCCGGGCGTGGTGGCGCACACCTTTAATCCCAGCACTGGGGAGGCAGAGGTAGGAGAAGCACCATAAGTTCGAGGCCACCCTGAGACTCCATAGTGAATTCCAGGTCAGCCTGAGCTAGAGTGAGACCCTACCTCGAAAAACAAACAAACAAACAAACAAAAAAGAAAGTGAAAGGAGAATGGGCTAGGAAGATTGCTCAGTGGTTAAAGGTGTGTTTGCTTGCAAAGCCTGCTGACCTAGGTTTGATTTCCCAATACCCACATAAAGCCAGATGTTTTGCATCTGGAGTTTATCTGCAGTGGCAATGGGGCCTGGTACACTCATGCTCTTCCTCTCTCTCTTTCCTTGCAACTAAATAAAAATAAAATTTTTTTAAAAGAATGCCTGATAAGGGTAGGGAGATACAGATTAGTGGGGAAAGTGTCACACAAGAGTAAGCTCCTGAGTTTGGATCACATCTTTAATCCCAGCACTCAGGAGGCAGAGATAAGAGTGAGTTCAAGGTCAGCCTGGGACTACATAGTGCATTCCAGTCAGCTTGGGCTAGAGTGAGACCCTATCTCAAAAAGTAAGTAAATAAATAAAAGAATGTGGATGCATGCTTACCGAGAGCCAAAAGCTTACCCTGAATTTCATCCCCATTTTTCTGTTGGTGGGATGGAAGTTAAATAAATGAAATATCAGGCTAGAGAGATGGCTTAGAGGTTAAGCAATTGCCTGTGGAGCCTAAGGACCCAAGTTTGATTCCCCAGAACCCACCTAAGCCAGATGCACATGGTGGTGTATACGTCTGAAGTTTGGTTGCAGTGGCTAGATGCCCTGGTGCGCCCATTCTCTCCCTCCCCCTCTCTCTGTTATAAATAAAAAAAACTGTTAAAAAATAAAAGAAATATCAATGTTTTGAATTCATCATTTAAAGAGACCTTATTTAGAAGGTCAAAGTAAGTGCCTGGCCATTTGTTAATACCTGTGTGAAAGATGTCTCAGTGGTCACAGTGTATGTGTTAAGGATTTTACTGTGCTTCATAGCACAGATAAAAAAAAAGTACAAGAATAAATACCTCCCTTATCTTAAGAAAACTTAGTCCCCCTCTGGATCAAGCAGGTACAAGCAAGAGGCGGCATCCCCAAAGTGACCCTCTGATGTGGGATGTAGACAGAGTTCTGCTGGGAGTTGGGGGTCTTAATACAGCTGCTAAGCTCTCCCACTGCACTGTGCCCGCGCATGACAGGCAGCACCCCTCTTCTGAGATCCTGCCTGCCAGTAACCTTTGTACCATTGCCAGTTAGTATCTCTGTGGTTTGCACTCACTGGGTGGTAGTTGAGTGTGCACTTGAGTGTTATTATTGTAGTTAGTTTGCACTCACTGGGTGGTAGTTGAGTGTGCACTTGAGTGTTATTATTGTAGTTAGTTTGCACTCACTATGTGGTAGTTGAGTGTGCACTCAAGCGTTATTATTGTAGTTAGTTTGCACTCACTGGGTGGTAGTTGAGTGTGCACTTGAGTGTTGTTATTGTAGTTAGTTTGCACTCACTGGGTGGTAGTTGAGTGTGCACTTGAGTGTTGTTATTATAGTTAGTTTGCACTCACTGGGTGGTAGTTGAGTGTGCACTTGAGTGTTATTATTGTAGTTAGTTTGCACTCACTATGTGGTAGTTGAGTGTGCACTCGCGTTATTATTGTAGTTAGTTTGCACTCACTGGGTGGTAGTTGAGTGTGCACTCGAGCGTTATTATTGTAGTTAGTTTGCACTCACTGGGTGGTAGTTGAGTGTCCACTCGAGCATTATTATTATAGTTATCAGCTACTTCTGGAATTATTGCTGCTATGTGCATGGGTGGGATTTCAAAGCCCAAACTATAACATTTATTTCCAGTGATATTAGTAGAATGATTTAAACCCCTAAAGCCCACCATAAAAGTAAACTGTACTAACAGAAAGCCCTCAGGCCTGTACCTGGGCACATTTGGTTTCTATCGGGGTACATTGTACAGCCCCAGCCCCACCTCCAGTGGCCTCTCTAAGCAGTGGTGAAGAGAAAGGGCATTTCCGGCGGGGCTGAGACACGGGGCTCAAACATGGGAGCTCTCTGCCCATGGAGCCGACCTGCTGAAGTCTTGCTGTCACCACCTCCTGGGCCCACGGTGTGAAGGAGTACTTAGTGAAGTGGAGGCTCTGGATGATCCCACCAGCACCTAGGTGTCTTGACAGCCGCTGTAAAGACAGGAAGGAGTCCTTTAACTGTAACCAAAAGCCAGCTGAAGCAATGAGGGTGAGTACAAGTGATTGTTATCATAGCCAAAAAGAACAGGATGCAGGCTTCAGGCTTCCTCTCCTGAGGAGTTCCCTCTGGTCCCTTGGGTTCTGGCGAGCCAAGTAGAATAAGGGGGCTGGCGCCTGTAGGGTGTGGAGGCTGCCGCTTGGGAAGAAAGCGCGTACCCTGAGTCCAGGGTAAAGGTGGGGGGGGGTTCCAGGATTTGTTAGAGATCCCAGTTCGAAGACTTGCTTTCAGGCTGTTTCCCAAAGAAAGAGAATATACTGTGCAGGAGAGTGAGCCATTATATACCTCGGGGAATCCGGGAAATCACAGGGTCTCTTGGGAATTCTGAGCGCAGTTGGAGGGCAGGAGTATGGGCTGTGGTAGCCCCCCCCCCCCATGTAGGGGCTCACTGTAGCTTAGACTGACCTGGAACTCGCTATGTAGTCTTAGGATGGCCTCGAACTCACAGTGATCCTCCTACCTCTGCCTCCCGAGTGCTGGGATTAAAGGCGTGCACCACCACGCCTGGCTGGGCTATGGCTTTTTGAGTTAGCATCTGATGCAATTTTGAGTTAAGTCCTCCACTTCAATTCTGTGGGCTAGTACTCCTGAACCGAGGAAGCAACTACACCAAAGGGTGAGTAACTGGAGAGGACCACTAAGAGTTAGCTACTGCTATGGCTTCAAATTGCCTGCCCTTCCGAAGCCAAAAGCCAAAGATAGAGCTCTAGAAATAACAGAGGCTCTTCTGCTAAATAAGAAGGATCCGTGTGTGTGTGTGTGTGTGTGTGTGTGTGCGTGTGTACACATGCACATGGAGGGGCAGGAGAGGGAGTTCTAAATTGTGATGAGCATACACCTTCCACATGCAACTGGGGAGAAAGCAGGTTCCTCAAGAACCCACTACGTATGTTTGATTCAGTGATGCAAAGTGCCCAGGGTGCTAGACTAGCCCCTGACGAAAGCATGACAGCCTTTGAGCAAGAGCTCGGTCAGCAAGGATTCTTCACGAGTTTTGGAGGAGCAACCATGAGGAGCTTAGAGGAATGACTTGATGGGCAATCCAGAGTTAGACTGACAGGAGTTGGTCCCTGTCAGGTAGGAAGTGAGGGACAGAAGTCAACATTGTCTCCAACATCTGCACAACAGTGAGGGTGGCCTTGGGTCCTTGTGTGTATGTCAATGCCCAATTCACATTCAGAAGAGTCCTAGACATAAAGAAACTGGACCGCTGTTAACTTTGGACGAGTCTTTGGGACTCAGCTGCCTGTGGCAGGGACAGAGAAAACCTATGGAAAAGAGGGAGGTCAGGACCATCTCTGACGTGTGACTTTCCTGGAGAGATGTAAACAGCTTTTCATCCCAGATAGAGCACTGACAACAAGAACAAAGAAATGATTCTGTTCAAGTGTAGCTTGGTTGATCAGTGAGTTGATTGGGATTACTTACAGAAGGATGGGTGTGTTTCAGTCAGCCACATCACTGAAAAACCCACTTGCCACGAGTGACAGCTCGTGAAAGCTTTGCCCCTACGGGCACAACTTGCAGGTAGCTGAACTGAAGAGTCTCCTCTCTCTCACAGTTGCTTACCGCTTACAGAACCTTGGTAAGGAGTGGGTGTGGTGGTGCACGCTTTACGTCCCAGCACTTGGGAGGCAGAGGTAGGAGGATCACTGTTGAATTCGAGGCCACCCTGAGACTAATTCCAGGTCTGCCTGGGCTACAGTGAAACCCTACGTGGGGGGTGGGGTGGGACTTGGGAGGGAATTATCATCATGGTTTGTTGTCTATAATTATGGAAGTTGTCAATTAAAAAATATTTTTAAAAAGCTCATTGCTGGGCTGGAGAGATGGCTTAGCGGTTAAGGCGTTTGCCTGCAGAAGCAAAAGACCTTGGTTCGATTCCCCAGGACCCACATAAGACAGATGCACAAGGTAGTGCATGTGTCTGTAGTTCATTTGCAGTGGCTGGAGGCCCTGGTGTACCCATTCTCTCTCCTTCTCTTTGCCTTTTTCTCTCTCTTTCAAATAAATAAATAAAGTAAAAGAAATTTTTTTTTAAAAAAAAGTTCATTGCTGCAACGTGGCAGCACAGAGAGTGACACTTGGGGATGGAGAGATAGCTTAGTGATTAAGGCGCTTGCCTGCAAAATCTAAGGACCTAGGTTCTTTTCTCTAGTACCCACCACGTAAGCCAGATGCACATGGTGGCGCATGCATCTAGAGTTTATTTGCAGTGGCTGGAGACACATTGTCTCCCTCTCTCTCTCTGCCTCTTTCTCTTCTCTCTCAAATAACTAAATACAATTTTTCAAAAAACGAACCTTGGGCCGGGCATGGTGGCACACGCCTTTAATCCCAGCACCTGGGAGGCCAGAGGTGCGAGGATCACCATGAGTTCGAGGCCACCCTCAGACTATATAATGAGTTCCAAAGTTAGTCTGGGCTAGAATGAACCCCTACCTCGAAAAACCAAAAAAAAAAAAAAAAAAAAAAAAAAAGAGAGAGAGAGAGAAACCTTGGTAAGGGTTCTCTTGAAGTCTTTTTTTTTTTTTTAAACATTTTACTTATTATTTACTATTTATTTGCAAGCAGAGAGAATGGGCATGCCAGGGCCTCCTGCCACTGTAAACAGAACTCCAGACACATGTGCCACTTTGTGCATCTGGCTTTACATGGATACTGGGGAATCAAACCCAAGCCATAGGCTTTGCAAGCAAGTGTCTTAACCACTAAGCCACCTCTCCAGACCCCTAAAGTTAAATTACTTTAGCTTTCTGACTTTTAGGGACAGGGAGTCACTCCCTCCAGGAGAGACTATTTCAACTAGGAGGAAACCACCACACAGAGAGTAGGATCACCACGTGGGTGTGCCCGCATGGGTAAAATTATGCAGAGAGGAAGACTGACAAATGCCGTGCTTCCAGTGGCAGGCCAGAGGAAAGGAGCGAGAAACCCCTGGGAGCGGTGGCCCAGAAGAGGGGCTTGTTAAGGCAGCTACTTCAGTAGTTACGAGGTCAGTGGGAAGCCAGGCTGCAGTGGCCAAGGGGTGGACAGGAGGAGAGTGGGAGTTTGTCAGAGCAAATGACAAACTGCACAGCAGTCTGCTTCACCGTGGCACTTTTTTCTTTTACATTTTATTTTTATTTATTTGTTTGACAGAGAAAGAGAGAGAATGGGCACGCCTGGGCTTCCAGCCACTGCAAACGAACTCCAGGTGCATGTGCCCCCTTGTGCATCTGGGTAACGTGGGTCCTGGGGAATCAAACCTGGGTCCTTTGGCTTTGCAGGCAAATGCCTTAACCGCTAAGGCATCCCTCCAGCCCGTGGTGTTTTTTTTTTTTAACATTTAATTTTTCACCATGGGACTCCAACCAGGTACATCCATTGCCTTGACCACTTTGTTTTTCTTCTGGAAAAGGGGAGTTGAGGAAGAAATTGGCAATCCATTTGAATTGTGGCTTTGAGTTTATTTAATTTAACTTGTATTTGAGTGACGGAATACTGCTGACCTCAGGAGACTAATAAGTGTGGGGCATTGAATGGAACCTGCAAAATCAAAGTGGGTCCGACAGAGAGTTTGGCCAGTGGGCTTATCAAAAGGCGCTGATACATGTGTGCAGCCTAGCTCTGATGGACTCGCCGCCCAAGTTGGTGACTGCCTTTTTGAATCAGTGGATAGGAACTATGGCCCTGGAAGGAGGTGGCAGCAGGGTAGCATCTTCAGGTCAACAGATGCTGGACTTGAACAAAGCCTGGTGGCCTTTCAGTCTTGGTCCCCAAATAGCTGCTTGTAAAGTTCAGTTCTATAACCAACCTCATGCATAGACCGTGCTTAGGATTGGTGTGCTACCAGATCACTCAGGAAATGACATAAGAATGGAGAAATGTTTATAGAGCTTCTGTGCTCAGAAATGTACCCTCCTAGCTGAGCCGAAATGCCTGGAATTCCATAAAGACCGAGCCCTGGATTAGGCTGGAGAGTTTGGGAGAAAGTGTGCAGCCCTTCTCTTAACCCAGAAAGAAATAAGGCATGGAATGTGTTGATGACATTAGAAATATTCAAGGGATATTGCTTGTGATGGTGAACTTGTCCAGTATGCCTTCAAGAATTTCTGAGCAGGCGTTTTCTATCTAACTTTCTGATAGCTCATCTGTGAGCTCCTGCAAGGGCTGCTTTGAAGCTATAGATTTTCTGCACATACCAGAAACTTCCACTTTGTACTTATAATGAAGCCTCTGTAATGCAGATAAATATTCTGGGAAAGAAGGATTTGGACATGGGAGAGAACATGGTAGCTGGCATACAGCAGCATTTGAAAAAAAAATGCGTGGGTGGATGGATACTTTCCCTGAGGGTGTAAAGAAGAGCAAAAATGGAAAGTATAGGACTGGGGGTGGGTGGCCCAGTGGTGGAGCACACCGTTAATGTACACAGACCAACACAGCAAATAGAGAAGCATAAAGGGAACAGGACTAGATATCATCTCTGGATTGGAAGCCCAAACAGTAGATCAAAATTGCACTGTCGGGCTGGAGAGATGGCTTAGTGGTTAAGCACTTGCCTGTGAAGCCTAAGGACCCCGGTTTGAGGCTCAATTCCCCAGGACCCACGTTAGCCATATGCACAAGGGGGCGCATGCGTCAGGAGTTCGTTTGCAGTGGCTGGAGCCCCTGCCACACCCATTCTCTCTCTCTCCCTCTTTCTTTGTCTGTCACTCTCAAATAAAAAAAAAAAAAATTGCAGTGTCATAGAGAGATACATGTGATCCTTTGTGGGGCAGCTCTGACCTCACGTTAATATTACCTGGGAGACCTTTTTTTTTTTTAATCGTTTGGTTTGTTGAGGTAGGGTTTCACTCTAGCCCAGGCTGACCTGGAACTCACTATGTAGTCTCAGGGTGGCCTCAAATTCGTGGCAATCTTCCTTCCTCTGCCTCCCAAGTGCTGGGATTAAAGTCATGTGCCACCATACTGGGCTCTAGGAGACTTTTAAAAAAGAGGTGAGAGCTGGAGGGATGGCTTAGTGATTAAGGCATTTGCCTGCAAAGCCAAAGAGCCCAGGTTCCATTCCCCAGGACCCACATTAGCCAGATGAACAAGGGGGTGCATGCATCTGGAGTTCGTTTGTAGTGGCTAGAGGCCCTGGCATGCCCTTCTCTCGCCCTCCCTCTCTCTCTCTCTCTCTCCCCCCTCCCTCTTTCTCTGTCAAATAAATAAATAAATAAAAATAAAATATTGTTTTAAAAAAAAAAAGGTGAATGCTGGAGCCCTACCCCCACCCCAAGTGAGGTCTGAGAACCAGCAAACTGAATTGACTCTGTTGCCCTTCACCTTTGGGACAAGAGGCACCAAGTCTTCCCCACAGGGCAGCCCCTCTGCATTCAGTCATGAAAGGGAAAGGGAAAGGGCAAGAGTGGACTGCTGCCCATCTTAGTTGGGGCATATGTAGCTGGCATTCACAGAACCTATTGGTCCCAGTGCACCTTTCCCAGAACCAGCGGAGATTGCCAAAAAGCTAAATCTATACCTCTTCAAGGTTCTAGTGGGGGTCGCTGGGAGAGTAAGAGGTTAGGGTAGTGTTAGGACCAGACCCCATTCATTCAAGGACAGTAACATTTAGAAACTAAAAAATGAGTGTCTAGAGATATAAATATGTACTTTACTGATTGTTTAAAAATATTTATTTGAAGCCAGGCATAGTGGCACACACCTTTCATCCCAGCACTCAGGAGGCAGAGGTAGGAGGACTGCCATGAGTTCGAAGCCACCCTGAGAGTACATAGGGAATTCCAGGTCAGCCTGAGCTAGAGTCAGACCCTACCTCGAAAAACCAAAAATCCATTTATTTGAGAAGAAGAGAAAATGAGAATGAGTGTGCCAGGTGAACTCCAGATGCATGCACCACTTTATGCATCTGGCTTTACATGGCTACTGGGGAATCAAACCTGGGTCCTTTGGCTTTGCAGAAAGCACCTTAACCTCTAAGCCATCTCTCCAGCCCCACTTTACTGATTTTTGTTTTCATTTTTCTTCTAGTTGTTTTTATGTCCTGTTCCCATTGCATATATTTGTTTTACACTTTAAAGACAATATATAGCTGGGCCTGATGGCTTACACTTCTAATCTTAGCACGCAGGAGGCAGAGGTAGGAGGATCTACTGTAAGTTCCAGGCCAGCCAGGGTTTCAGAGTGAAACACTGTCTCCATGTCCCCTTCTCCCTTCCCCCTCTCCCCTCCCAGAAAAACATATATGCACGTACCTACACATATAAATATATGCGTGATGCCAAACAAAAGTAAAAGTCCTTCATAATCTTGTCACTCAGAGATAAATTAAACTTACCTCATAGTGTCTAGGCAGATCACCCTTCCCTACACATATGAAGGTATCTATTTTACACATAGTCTCTATACTTGTTTGGTATTCTGCCTTTTCAATTAAGAGTGCATAGTGAACACCTTTGTATGTCTGTAATTATTCACTGACTGCATCAATTCAAATACTGGAATAGGAGCTGTGTAATATCTTCTGGCTATTATAAACAGCTCCAGTGAGCATTCTGGCAGCTGTATTTTGCTCACATCCTTAATTATTTCCTTAGGATACATTCCTAGAGGTGGTAAGCCTTTGCAAGGCTCCAAATTACACAAGAAAGGACTTACTAATTTATTCTCCCACCAACAAGGTATGAAGAAGTGCCCATGGTAATTAAAAAGTCTCCGCCAACTTGACAGACGAAATGTAGTTAACGCATTACTGAGTTCATGACGTCTTTATCTCTAACTCTACAAACAAATGGGAGCTGAACCTGGAGACTTGCCTTGATGGCTTGGGGCCCAGTCCAGAACATCTTTGCTGTGTGGACCACTAGATCACTAATGCCTGCTGGATTTTCAGTGGCTAGAATGCTCATCTGGGGCCTTTGTCCCCCATAGCCACAGCTAGGGTGCTTCCAGTGGGTGTGTGGGAACCACCAGGGGGCAGTGTGGAGCTGCTGCCTACTCAGAATGCCTTCTGGTTTAGCCATAATGAAATTTTGAATGATACAATTACTCATTTGTTATGTGTTTTATGACTTCTGCAGACTGGCATTCATAATATTGATTTGCTTGCATTAATATTTTATCCCTTTCCAATTATTTTTACATTTCCTCTTACAATTGTGGGTTCCAAAAAATAACCTGGTCCATCATAGCTCTTCTGCAGCCAGGGCCCAGAATACCTGGGCTGTTCGAGTCCCATCTCTGCTAGTGGCCTCTGTGACTATGGTGGAGGTCTCACTTCTGTTGTCTGAGTGCCTTTGTCTGAAGAATGCCAGGATAGGCTGCAGGGTGGTGTGTTTCTTCTCTGTCAGCTCTAATGTAATGAAAGGGTTAAGAGCATGATTGGATGAGATAAAACTTTGGTCCTGCTTATTCACTATCTCTGTAACATAGTCTCTTCATCTGTTAAGTGGGGATAATAATAGCATCAGCTTAGAAGGCCGCGAGGATGAAATGAAGTAATACATGGAAAAAGCGTGGAAGAGTGCCTGGCACTGAGTGACTGTTTTCTTGAAGGAATCTGTGCATTCCTGTATGCCGATGCTGTACTCTCCTTGGCTTCTGCACATTTTACTCAGTTACCTGATATTAATAACAGATGCTGTGAATTTCAAAATACTGTATTCTGTAGCAAGATCAGCAGCACAATTCCAGCATCACAGCACCTTTCTACAGATAGTAGAAGTAGTTATCCCTTGTTGTCTGAGAGGACTCGGTTCTGGGTCCCATATTCAAAAATCCATGAATGTTTAAATCTTTTAATCAAATAGTATACTACTTGCATATAGCCTAGGCACATCCTCCCATATGCTTTAAGTCATCTCTAGGTTACTTAAAATACCTAATACCAATGCTGTGTAAAAATAGTTATGCCGAGCCGGGCGTGGTGGCGCACGCCTTTAATTCCAGCACTCAGGAGGCAGAGGTAGGAGGATCGCCGTGAGTTCGAGGCCACCCTGAGACTACATAGTGAATTCCAGGTCAGCCTGGGCTAGAGTGAGACCCTACCTCGAAAAAACCAAAAAAAAAAAAAAAAAATAGTTATGCCGGGCTGGAGAAATGGCTTAGCGGTTAAGCGCTTGCCTGTGAAGCCTAAGGACCCCGGTTCGAGGCTCAATTCCCCAGGACCCACGTTAGCCAGATGCACAAGGGGGCACACATGTCTGGAGTTCGTTTGCAGTGGCTGGAGGCCCTGGCGCGACCATTCTCTCTCTATCTGCCTCTTTCTCTGTCTGTCACTCTCAAATAAATAAAATTAAAAAAAATAGTTATGCCATATTGGTTAAGTAACAATGGTGGGAGACATACATGTTCACTGTAGACACAACCATCAGGCCTGACTACATTAAAACCTGCAGTCAATTGAACTGAAGGTCAGAAATTCTGGAAGGAAGGGAGAGGGGATGGGGGGGGGTAAATTCCATAGTTGGTGAAATCTAGGGATGCTAACTAAACCCAAAGATGTGGAACCCAGGGATGCTTAGAGCTGGCTGCGTTTGTTTGTTTTTCATATTCAACATACAAAGTATAGAGGAAAATATGAAAAAAAAATACTTCAAGTGGATTATGATGTCAGTAATCGGGATAGAGAGTTGCCATTGTTTAAACCCAGAGCCTTGTATGTTAGACAAATACTTGACCACTGAAAAGATCCCCAGCCCTTGCTTTCTTGAGATGGAATCTCACTGTATAGGCCAGGTTGTCCTTGAACATGTGATCCTCCTGCTTCTACCTTCAGAGTCCCGGGATTTTATGTGTACAGCACTCTGCCTGGCTCAGGACATGTTGAAGCCTTGGTCACTTGGCAGAGGAGCCAGCCATCCCCAGTTTCACTGCTTTCATGGAGGGAGAGTCTTCAGTGACAACCTCAAGAACAGCTACAGCTGCCTCTGGATGCCTTTCCTCCTTGGCTGGCAGTAACCCTACCTGACAGGAACACTTCAGTGACTTGAAATGCCTTCCAGTGGTCCCCCAGCACCTCTGACCAATGATGTGCTGAGCCAAGAGCTATGGGGACCAAGGGACATATAAGATTGGATTCCTGTCTGCAAGAAGCTTAGGGGAAACCTTGCTGGGCGTCAGGACGGGCAGAGGCAAGGAGAGCGTGAGGAAGCCCCTGGGCAGGACTGGTGACTGACGAGATGGTGAACGGTAAGGAAGCAGGTTCCAGGTAAGGATCTGAGGGTTTGCAGGTGTACACAAAAGGCAGGGCATGCTGACTTTGGGTTTGTGTGAAGAACCTCTTCTTCCAGTGCCTAGGATTATCCTCAGCAAGAACATTCTGGAGCCCTTGGGTATCCTCAGATGTGACTTGCTTCCATTATTTTGTTATTTGCTTAAATTTTTTTTCAAGGAACTTTATTTATTTGTGATAGAGACAGGCAGATAGAGAGAGAAAGAATGGGCACACCAGGCCGGGCCTTCAGCCGCTGCAAATGAACTCCAGATGCATGTTCCACCTTGTGTATATGTTTTACGTGTGTCCTAGAGAATTGAACCTGGGTCCTTTGGCTTTGCAGGCAAGCACCTTAACTGCTAAGCCATATCTCCAGCCCATTTTGTTGTTTTTTGAAGCAAAGTATCATTGTAGTTCAGACTCACCGGGAAACTCACTCCGTAGCCCAGACTTGCCTCAGCCTCTCCAATGCTGGGATTAAAAATATAAACCACCACACCTGGCTTATTTGCATAACCTTTGCCACATACCACCTCTACTATTCATTTACTCAACATTTTTCTTTTAATAGATTCACTTTTTTCTTTTTAAAACTAGAGCTGTGGATGTGGAGGTAGGAGGATTGCAACTTCCAGACCAGCCTGGGCTAGGCAGTGAGTTTCGGGCTGGAATACACAGTTCGGGGAAATCCTATCTCAAAAAAATAAAATAGCCACACATGGTGGCGCACGCCTTTAATCCCAGCACTCAGGAGGCGGAGGAAGGAGATCACAGTGAGTTTGAGGTCAGCCTGGGCTAGAATGAGAACCTACCTCCAAAAAAAAAAAAAAAAAAAAAAAAAAACAATAAAAATTTTAAAAGTTTTATTATTGGCAATAGTATCTAGGAAATCAGGTTTTCTAGTAACACATGTACATATGCATGCATATACTAGATATATACTTTGTTTATCATAGTACTGGGTATTGATACCAAGGCCTTGTATATGCTAGACACTTTGATGAAACAAACAGTTGCATAATGGGGGGGATGCTTCTAAAAGATCTGGTGTGCAGTATCGGATAATTAGCTTCTTAGCCGTTCTCTCCATCATCATTTCCCATGCCTTCCCTGCGGAATGAGGGCAGAAACATTTTGTTGTTCTTCCGTGACAGTATGCAGCATGCATGCCCAGGTGTTTGCACACAAGCTAGCCGGTACACAGGGTTCATGAAGCCATGCTTCCAGCTCCTTTGTCAGGAACCACCGTCCTGTGTAGATGTGACCTGTGTGGTCACCTGTGGAGGCTTAGCCTTTGGTGCCCAGGGCTTGTTGACTTTGGGTAGGCAGGAGCTATGGAGAAGGCTGAGACTGGACTCTGCATGCTGGGAGGCAGCTCCAGGCTGCCTGGCTGTTCTTTTGTGCTGTGTGTTTTACTGGCCGCAGATAAGCACTTCCTGTTCCCCATTGAGTCTGCACAGAACCTGCTTCCTTTCTCCTCAATACCTGGGATGTTTTCCAGCTCCTCCTCCCACAAGGGAAAAATCCATAAACTTCAGAATTCCCAGGCCTGCTTTTGGTCAATGGATTCTGCAAGTTATGATGACTGCCCTCACCCCTTTCCAGGAACTGTGCCCTCATTGTGCCAGCCAGGAGAGAAGGGTTCCTGGAGCCAGCTTCCTGCTTCTCTCCAGACAGAATATATGTCAGGCCTAAATCAGAGAAAATAAGTGTGGTGGCACCGCAGAGTCATTTTCATCATTATGCTGAGCATTCCCAGGCCTGACAGGGCAGAAGCAGGAAGCATGTATACAATGTGGGCACAAAAAGGCTGCCCAGCATCTGTGCCCCATGGCTGCTATTCCAAGGTCAGGTGGAAACTTTACAGAAGGAAGAATCACATCCCCTTACCCTTCAAGTTACTCCATAAAAGCCTGAAGCTAACATGAGCTATCTCTTTTGGATAAATCTAGAAGCTTCTGGCAAGCTCAGTTTCCCCTTTTCTTTAGGTTTTTTTTTTTTTTTTAACTATTCCATTTATTTATTTGAGAGAGAGTGGCAGATAGAGTGAGTGAGCACACAGAGCCTTTAGCCACTGCAAACTCCAGACGCATGTAGCACCTTGTGCATCTGGCTTTATGTGGGTACTAGGGAATCGAACTGGGATCCTTATTTTGAGACAAGGTCTCTCTTGTTTGCCGATGGGACAGACGGGCTAGTTGGCCCTCAAGCTTCAGGATTCTCCTGACTCTGTCTCCCATTGCCTTGGGCACACTGGTATTATAGACACATGTGTCACTTTACTTAGTCTTTGAGTATTGGTAATCTGAACTCTGGTAGGCAGTATTACAAATACCTTTAACTGCTGAGCCATCTCCCCAGCCAATCCCTCCCCTTTATTTTTCTTCAGGTTTTTAGTTTGTTTTGGGGTTTGTTTGTTTGTTTTTTGTTTGTTTGTTTGTTTTTTGTTGTTGTTTCTTTTTGTTTTTCGAGGTAGGGTTTCACTCTAGCTCGGGCTTACCTGGAATTCCCTATGTAGTCTCAGGAACTCATGGTGATCCACCTACCTCTGCCTTCCATCCAAGTACTGGAATTAAAGGAGTACACCACTACACCCAGCTTCTATTTTTTATTTTTCATTTGGTTTTCTTTTTTCTTTCTTTTTGGTTTTTCAAGGTTGGGTCTCACTCTAGCTCAGGCTGACCTGGAATTCACTCTGTATTCTCAAGGTAGCCTTGAACTCACAGGATCCTCCTACCTCTGCCTCCCCAGTGCTAGGATTAAAGGCACGCACCCCCCACACCTGGCTATTCATTTGATTTTCTAAGGCAAGGTCTAGCTAGGTAGCCTAAAGTGACCTGGAACCTGTGATCCTTCTGCTTCAATGCTAGAATTACAGGTGCACACCACCATACCTATTTTTAAAAGTAATTTAGGCTGGGTGTGGTGGTGCATGCCTTTAATCCCAGCACTGGGGAGACAGAGGTAGGAGGATAGCCATGAGTTCACTATGAGACTCCATAGTGAATTCTAGTTCAGCCTGGGCTAGAGTGAGACCCTACCTCGAAAAACAAACAACAACAACAAAAAAAAGTGATTTATCTGCTGGGTGTGGTAGTGCACTCCTTTAATCCCATCATTTGGGAGACAGAGGTAGGAGTATGGCCATGAGTTTGAGTCCAGCCTGGAACTACAGAGTGAATTTCCAGTCAACTTGAGCTAGAGTGAGAACCTGCCTCAAAAAATTAAAAAACAAAATTCTTACAAAGGAAAAAATGCTTTATCTGTATCGAGAGATCAGTACAATCGAATCAGATAAAAGTCTTATAAAAATAAAATGAGTTCTGAAATGTATCTTGCCAGCAGGCCCCCTCACATGCCCCTGTTATGTGAAGATGACTTTCAGGTTTCCCACAGTGACTTTTGCCTGTTATGATCCCTTTCTCTGACCCTGTCACTTGCAGACTTAGATTGTAGTTATTTATATACCTTTCAAAAATCTTCCCTGCAACATATACATGCTCATAAAGGAAATGGGGATTAGGAATTCAAGGCCAGTCCAGGTCACATGAGACCCTGTCTCCTAAAAACGGAAAAAGAAAACATATTGCTACCCTACATTCTCCAGGAGGCACAAGTCTGGGAATGAAAATTATTAATCATGCTGGAGAGATGGCTTAGCACTTAAGGCACTTGCCTGCTAAACCTAAAGATCTGGGTTCGAGCCGGGTGTGGTGGCGCACGCCTTTAAACCTAGCACTTGGGAGGCAGAGATAGGAGGATCACCATGTGTTCAAGGCCACCCTGAGACTACAAAGTGAATTTCAGGTCAGCCTGAGCTAGAGTGAAACCTTACCTCGAAAAAACAAAAAAGATCCAGATTCGATTCTCTAGGTCCCACATAAGCCAGATGCACATGGCACATGCATATAGTGTTTGTTTGTAATGCCTAGAGGCCCTGGCACATCCATTCTCTCTCTTTCTCTTTCTCCCTCCCCCTCTGTCTCTAATAAATAAAAACAAAAACTTTGAAAAATATTAATCTAGGGTTATTTCTAATAGCCCTGGGTCCTGTTGCTATGCTAATACATGACCACTATAAAAAAATGATGTACAAAACCACTGCCACTGCCTGAAATACTGAAACTCAGTGGTAACCTTTTGGTGTGTCCTTCCAGATTCCGTAACTGGCTTTTCTCACTGCATACTCTGTCCAGGGCATTTATTCAGGTGAACAAGTGGATGAAGTGAAAGGCACGCAGAACCTGCAGCCGTCCACAGAAAGACCGGAGAGCAGTGCAGCCAGGCGGGAAATGTCTCACCAGAGCTTCTGCTAAGCTGAGGCCCGAGATCTGTCACAGCATGCAGCAGCCAGCCAGTTGTCTCTGTTCTTTCTGCAGGTGCCCATGGCCTTGCAAAGACAGCAGAGTGTCAGTATAGAGATGGGAGAGAGAAACCAGCCTGAGAGTGCTGCAGAATAGCAGGAGGGGATGAGACAGAGGCAGTCCTAGTCCTAGTGGTTGTCATTTTATCTTTGTCCTTCTCTTCCACTCACCCCATAGGTCAACCCTCAGCTCCTGCCAGATCTGCCCCCCCTTTTTTTTTTCCTTTGAGGTAGGGTCTCTCTCTAGCCCAGGCTGACCTGGAATTCACTACATAGTCTCAGGGTGGCCTCGAACTCATGGTGATCCTCCTACCTCTGCCTCCCGAGTGCTGGGATCAAAGGTGTGTGACACCACGCCTGGCTTTTTTGTTTGTTTGTTTTGTTTTGTTTTTCCATGTAGGGTATCACTCTAGCCCAGGCTGACCTAGAATTCACTGTGTAGTCTCAGATTGGCCTTGAACTCACAGCGATCCTTCTACCTCTGCTACCTGAATGCTGGGATTAAAGGTGTGCACCCCCCCCCCCCCCATAGAGCTGCCCTTTTTCCCCTTGAGTGCGGCACAGGTTACACCTGTTTCTGTGGATTTCAAGGAGCCACGTGGCTTTCTCCTGTAGAGTCTCTATGCAGCCCGTCTTCTACCAGCAGTGGCCTCACACTCCTTGTTCTTCCAGCAGCATGTAAGTCCACTCACTTCTTTGCCACACACAGTCTCATTTCTCTCCTTCAAATTACTACCTGTATATATAACTTCCAGCCTCACTTGCTTACAACAAGAGAAATGCAAATTTAAACACCAGTGAGCTGCTGTTTTTCACCTATGGTTTGACAAAGATCAGAAAGTTTATTAACCCTGTGTGGGCAAGTAAACTGTCTCCGTGTTGCTAGTAGTGATGCTGACTGGAAAATTTAGTAAGATTTTTCAAAACATAAATTTATGTACATTGAACCTAGTCATTGCTCCTTGTATCCAGAAAGTCTTCTTGTGATTATGGGATCTGTGAAAGAGCAAACTGACGAGTGTTCATCATAGGAAAAGAGTAAGAGAGAAACTGACTTGTCTGTGAACTGTGACTGTCAAGTAAGTGATGGCTCCTCTGTGGCGGGGTTCAAGGCGGTACCTGGAGCCAGGAGCCGTCCTGCAGTGCTGAGAGAATGAGCTTGGAGGCTTACGTGTATAGCCACAGAATAGGGCTGACGGTGAAGGGCACAGGCCGGCAGGTGGGCTCCGGTCCAGGAGGTTAGAGCAAGTGATGTCATTCGATAGACAGCAGTGATGAGGTATGAGCCACAGGCAAAGAACTGTGAGGGGAAGTCAGGGTTCTGCTTGAGGAAAGAGGGGCCTGAGTCCATTGTGGAAGAGGTGGTGGAAAGAATGTAAGAGCCAAAGGAAGGGTAGGATTCCTTACAACATGCTCCCTCCAGACACAAAATGGCCTGGATATCCATGACCTCATGGTGCCTGACACTACCTACACAAGACCATCTAACAGGAGGAAAAGATCATGGCATCAAAATAAAAGAGAGACTGATTGAGAGGGGCAAGGGGAATGATGGAGAATGGCATTTCAAAGGGGAAAGTGGGGGGTGGGAGGGAATTACCATGGATTGTCTGCAATTATAGAAGCTGTCAATAAAAAAAATTAAAATGAATTAGGAGCTGGAGGGATGGCTTAGCTGTTAAGATGCTTGTCTATGAAGCCTCAGGACCCAGGTTCAATTCTCCAGTACTCATGTAAGCCAGATGCACAAGATGGTGCATGTGTCTGGAGTTTGTTTGCAGTGGCTGGAGGCCCTGGTGCGCCCATTCTCTTACCTGCTTCTTTCTCTCTGGTACTCAAAACCAGCCATGGTGGGAGTGTTTACACCATGGGTACCACAGATGCTACACAGCCAAGCCGAGTTGGATGTGAGGTTTCATTTTTCTGCACAGAGAGCCCATTGGGATTTGTCAAGGCGCCACTGAGTGGGACCTCTGTACAAAGCCCCAGAGATGCTGAGCTCCTGAGCTATGCCAGTTAGCTCTTCCCTGCCCCTGGGCAAAGAGGTCATTGGCCCCTTGAACAAAAATAATTGAAATTTAGTGACTCAGTGCATAGTTCTTTTTCTTTTTGTGTGTACATGGGGGGGGGTAGGCTAGAGATCATTAATGGGTGTCTTCCTCAGTCACTCCTCACCTTACTTTTGAGACAGTCACTCACTGAACCTTGAGCTCATCAATTCAGTTAACTAGCTAGCAAGCCCCAGGCTCCTACTGTCCCCATTGCCCCAACTTCCAGAGCTCTTTTCACACATTCATTTTTTTCCCCCTTTGTTGTTGTTTTGGAGGCAAGGTCTCACTCTAGCCCAGGCTGGCCTCAAATTTACAGCGATCCTCCTACCTCTGCATCCCAAGTGCTAGGATTAAAGGTGTGTGCCACCATACCTAGCCTTTTTTTTTTTTTTTTTTTTTTTTTTTTTTTTTTTTTTTTTTTTTGAGGCGGGGGCTGAGGTTGTATCTCTCTCTAGTCCAGGAATTCACTACATAGTCTCGGGGTGGCCTCCAACTCAAGGTGATCCTTTTACCTCTGCCTCCCGAGTGCTGGGGTTAAAGGTGTGCCCCACCATACCTTGCCTTTTTATCATTTCTTTTGAGACAGGGTCTTGGATCTGGGCTTGAACTCCTGGGCTCAAGTGACCTACCTCAGCTTCCTGAGTAGCCAATAGAAGAAAGTGGCATGGCCTCCCCTATTTGTTAAGGGTTCTCCACATGCCCAGCAGTCACTAGTTCCTCTCCATTGTGACTGACAATTAAGTACATCACCTGCCGGTGGCGGGTGATTTGCTTCCCGCTTCATAGGTAAGAAACAGGTTCTGAAAGGTGAGTTCTTCCTCAGCTACACAACTTGCAAACAGGGGTCAACCAGGATTCCCGACCCTGTATTTACAGAGCACCTCAACAGTCTTTGCTTTTAGACAAACAGCTGCATTTGACAAGCCTTGCCTTTAGATCGATGAAGTAAATTACTCACAATTTTCAGGTGAGGTGATTGAGTCCACAGAGGTTAGACGACCAGGGACACTCTTGTAATTTTTTTTTTTTTTTTGCATGTGTATGTGTGTATGCATGTAGGCATATTTTTAGTGCGGGCACATTGTGCATATGGAAACCAGAGGTTGATGTCCAGGTTCTTCTTCAATCACTATCCACCTTATTTTACTGAGGCAAGGTTTCTCACTTGAACCCAGAGCTCACCAGTTCAACCAGTCTAGCTAGCAGCTTGCTTCGGAGATCCCGTCTCTACCTCTGAGATCACAGGCAGGTTCCCACACCTGCTCTGCCTGTATGTGGTGCTGGGGACCCAAACTCAGGCCATCAGTGCCCACTGAGCCATCTTGCCAGCCTCCTTATGCTCTGCTCTTTCAAGATTGAAAAGTGGCCTCTAGGTAGAGCCAGCTTTCTAAAACAAACCTTTAGTCCAATTGTGGTAGGCAAACCCACCAAATTCTCTTGAATGGGAAAGGAGAACAGCTTGAGGTGGAATGTGCTAGAATTTATGAGAAACACTGAAATCATACCATGTGAGCATGCATTTGCTCTCTATTGAGTTCACTACTCGGTCGTGGAGTATTTTTGGAGCCCCTCTGCTGTCAGTGCATGGGGTGGATACAGCCTTAGAAATACTGTTGGTTAAACCCCGTGATGAATGAGTGGGGGGAAAAGGTGATTTTGTTGACTTCAAGTGTGTTATTCTAAATAACTTTTCCACGAAGAAATTATTTCTGTCATACGAACTTCAAAAGTAGTTTATTTTGAGCTGGGCGTAGTGGCGCACACCTTTAATCCCAGCACCTGGGAGGCAGAGGTAGGAGGATCGCTGTGAGTTCAAGGCCACCCTGAGACTACTTAGTGAATTCCAGGTCAGCCTGGGCCAGAGTGAGACCCTACCTCGAAAAACAAAAAAACAAAAAAAAACAGCTTATTTTGGGGATTAGTGGGTAAAGTGCTTGCCGCAAAAGCCAAGTTTGATGTCTGGTATCCACGTACAGTTGCAGCATGGCAGCGTACACCTTGAACCCCAGCCTTGGGGAGGTGGAGACAGCTGGATCCCTGGGGCTCACTGACCAGACCGTCTAGCCTAATTGGTAAGCTCCAGGCCAGTGAGAGACCTGGCTCACAAAGTATGACAGTTCCTGAGGATGATATCCAAGGTTGTCCTCTGGCCTCCACACACAAACCCCTGTGCACATAACAATTAAGTATCTTATGATAGAGCACTATGGGCTTATAAATGGGATTAATTTGTAAGGACTTGCCTATCTGCAAACTTCAGGAAGGGATGCTACATCTACACTCAGAACTGGAAGCTGTGAGCCAGGCGTGGTGGCATATGCCTTTAATCCCAGCACCCAGGAGGCAGAGGTAGGAGGATCACCGTGAGTTCGAGGCCACCGTGAGAATACATAGTGAATTCCAGGTCAGCCTGGGCTAATAGAGTGAGACCCCCATCTCAGGCCAAAAAAAATAAATAAACCTAAAAACTGTGTTTGCGATTCAGTGTCATCCACTACATTTATGCACATACTTAAAACTGCTCGTTTTCTAGGAAAAAATAAGGTGTATAAGAGTATAAACATAATCTTTGACTTTTTGTTTTCATTTATTCTTCAGTGGCTGCTGAAACCTAAACATTTTTTTCCCACTTAAGGAAGCCCTTATGTCTCCTTACTACTGAGTTGTTAAGTATTTTCAAATTTAGAGCACTTTGTATACATCACAGAAGATAAAGGAACTTTCCTTTTTGTGTACATAAGAATTTCTTTTTTATGTTTTATTTTTATTGGTTTTATTTATTTGACAGAGAGAGAGAATGGGTGCACTGGGGCCTTCAGCCACTACAGATGAACTCCAGACACGTGTATCACCTTGGACATCTGGCTTATGTGGGTCCTGGGGAATCGAACCTGGGTCTTCTGGCTTTGTTGGAAAGCGCCTTAACTGCTAAGCTATCCCTCCAGCCCTGTTTGTTTTTTTAAAGAACTTTTATTTATTTATTTGAGAGAGAGAGAGGGAGAGAGAAAGAATGGGCGCCCCAGGGCCTTCAGCCACTGCAAATGAACTCCAGACACATGCACCCCCTTGTGCATATGGTTTATGTGGGTCCTGGGGAATCGAACCAAGGTCCTTTGGCTTTGCAGGCAAACACCTTAACCATAAGAGATGGTTGAGTGGTTAAGGCACTTGCCTACAAAGCCTAAGGAACAAGGTTGGATTCCCCAGCACCCACATAAAGCCATCTGAGCAAGGTGGCGCATGCATCTGGAGTTCGTTTGCAGTGGCTAGAGGCCCCAGTGTGCCCATTCTCATTTTCTCTCTGTGTCTTTCTCAGTCTCTCTCGAACAAATAAATAGATGATTTATTTGGGGGCAGTGGGCACCAGGACTTCTTGACGCTGCTGCAAATGAACTCCAGGTGCATGTGCCACTCATTGCATCTGGCTTTATGTGGTGCTGGTTAATTGAAGATGGGCTGACAGGCTTTGCAGCAAGTGCCTTTAACTGCTTTTTTCCCCCTTTGAGACAAGGTTTCACTCTGTAACCCAAACAGGCCTGGAATTCTTGACAATCCTCTTGCCTCAGCCTCCCAAGTGCTGTGATTACAGGCGTGAGCCACCACACCCAGCTAGATGAAACATCTTAAACTGGCCTTCAGGAACCGGCGGGTTGGGCATCACAGATTCCATGCTGCCCTTGCAAGCCCTCAGCAGTCCTAAGCCAGTTAGCATGAGAACCTTGGTCACAGTAAACTTCCTTGCACCTCTGCTTTCAAGGGTAAAGAAAGTTCTGGCCAATCCCATGGTATAGAAGTGGAACCTGGGCCTTAGCTGACCCCACGAAGATAGGTGGGATGAGGTTTCAGTTTCAGCATATCATGATTGCTCGTATGGGTCCTTAGGCTTCTCAGGCAAGTGCCTTAACTGCTAAGCCATCTCACCAGCCCTCCACTTTGTTTATTTTTTGACACAAGGGGATCACTGAACCTAGAACTCACTGGCACCTAGCAAGCCCTGAGGCACCTCCTGTCTCTGCCTCCCCAGCACTAGAATTACAGGTGCATGATTCCACGTCCAGTGGTCGGTTCTGGGGATCCAAACTCAGGTCTTCATACTTGCGTGGCAAGCACTTTACCCAAGGAGACATCTTTCCCAGCTCGTGGTTTTTTTTTTTGTTTGTTTGTTTGTTTTTTAGTGTTTTATTTTTATTTATTTATTTGTTGGGGAAGAGGGAGGGAGAGACAGAATGGCGCACCAGAGCCTCCAGCTGCTGCAAATGAACTCCAGATGCATGCCCTTGTGCATCTGGCTTATGTGGGTCATGGGAAATCGAGCCTAGGTTCTTTGGCCATGCAGGCAAGCACCTTAACCACTAAGCCATCTCCCCAGCCCCTGTGTTTGTTTCTTAGAAGACTGAATCCTATAGGGTCCGAAGCACCACCACAGCAGGTTAATGGGACACAATTGAGGCTACAGAGACAGTGATCATTTCTTCACATTTTCCATTTGTAGCACAATATTTTATGTTTAAAACTTGCCTTTAAGGGCTGGAGAGATGGCTTAGTGGTTAAGGCGTTTGCCTGTGAAGCCTAAGGACCCAGGTAAGTCAGATGCACAAGGTAGCACATGCGTCTGGAGTTCATTTGCAGTGGCTAGAGGCCCTGGAGCACCCATTCTTTCTCCCTCCCTGTAAAATAAGCGGAAAAAAATTTAAATTGCCTTTAAAAGAAAAAAGAATGCCAGGCGTAGTGGCACATGCTTTTTTAATCCCAGCACTCAGGCAGCAAAGAAAAATTAAGGAAGACCTGGCATAGTAGCATATGCCTTTAATCCCAGCACACAGTCAGGACAACCAGAGTCTCTCCAGGCATTATCAAAAGTCCCCTGGAAGCCAAGCATGGTGGCGCATGCCTTTAATTCCAGCACTCAAGATGCAGAGGTAGGAGGATCACTGGCCAGCCTAGAACTATAGAGTGAGTTCCAGGTCAGCCTGGGCTAGAGTGAGATCTTATGAGGGGGGCGGGGGGCGGGTGCTGAGAACATGGCTCAGAGGTTAAAGGCACTTGTTTGCAAAGCCTGCTAGCCTGTGTTCAATTTCCAGTACCCATTTAGAGCCGGATACACAAAGTGGCACATGCTTTTGGCAATTGTTTGCAATAGCAGGAGGTTGGTATGCCTATACTTCTCTCCCTCCCTTCTGTCCCCCTTTCTCTCTCTCTCCTCCCTTGCAAATTTAAAACTTAAAAATAAATAAAAGGAAGATAATTGGGTGTGGTAGAATTGGTCTTTAATCCCAGCACTTAAGTCTCTAAGGCAGGAGAATTACTGTGAGGTAGAAACCAGCCTGGGATTCATAGAAAGACTTTGTCTTGAAACAACTTTTTTAAAAAATTATTTATATTCACAGGCAGAGAGAGAATGGGTGTGCCAGGGCCTCCCACCACTGCAAACAAACTCTGGATATATGTGCCACTTTGTGCATCTGGCTTTATGTGGGTACTGGGGAATCGAACCTAGGCTGTCAGGCTTTGCAAACAAGTACCTTTAACTGTTGTGCCATCTCTCCAAGCCCTCGAAACAACTTTCTGAAAGAAAAGGAGGTTGAGATGTATTTCAGTTTGTAGACTGCTTGCCTATAATACACAAAAACCTGGGTTTGGTCCCCAGCACCACATAAAACTGGGCATGATGGTACAAGCCTATAATCTCAGCACACAGGAGACGGAGGCAAAAGGATCAGGAGTTAAGGATCATCTTTGGCTACATAGTAAGTTTGAGGCCAGCCTGAGCCACGTGGGACCTTGTTTCAAAGAAAAGAGAAAGAGAGAGAGAGAACTCTGTCACAGTGACACAGCCCGTCTGCTTGTGGGGTCTGGTTTGCAACTTTGTGCTGCTGGTGGCAGCGGCCCTGGCATCCTCAGAGGGAGGTCTGGTCTGCCTCAGTCTTTCCACATGGGGGCCCTGGCATGAGGTCACCAGAGTCACTGTTTAACACTGGGGCCCGAAGAGGCAGAAAGGACTGGCCTCCTAAACTGGGAAGCCTCACTTTCTATGGCTGGAGCACCGAAGTGGCTGGGACTGGGAAGACGGAGAAAGGATCCTCCGCTGCCTACTCCCATCGGAGGAATGGGTGTGTGTGGGCGGGGTGGGGGGGGGAGGTCTGCAGGCTGGAGTTTTCTCACCTGGAAAGTTTCGAAGATCAACAGTTTTCCTCACTCCTCACTGTCGTGCGCCTCTTTGGGAGCCCTGCTGTGCACGGTGCCGTGAAGCTTCATCCTCTCCCGTGCCCCTTCTGAAAGGGTTTTCTCTGAGACCATGAGAACAGGGAGACTGTGAGTAGAGCCCTGGCCACATGGAGCAGGGGTGAGGCGGGACGGCTCTGGCTGAGGCAGGGGCCCTCTTACCTTTTGGGAGCCGGAGGGTTAATCTCTGTAGCTCATTGGCAGTTCTGCCTGTGTACGGGGCATGCTGGGATTTCCTCCCAGCTGTTTTACATCATGAAGATTTGTGTGTTGGGGAAATTCCAGGGCACAGCTGCAGTTAATCTGCTGCTCAGGCTCTAAGCAGAGTGGGGATTGTGTAGGACGGGTCTCCGCCTCCCTGCAGGAAGGAGGGCTCTAGTCTCCAGGGAAGAGCATCCTTTAGAGGGACCCTTCCCGGGGCCTGATTGGAGCGGAAACAGCACACCTGGCCGAATGCTGTGCCTAAGCAGAGGTCTAGGAGGGGCTCAAGAACAGAAAAGGGTCCAGAACATTAAGTAAAAAAGGTTACAACACCCTTCTAATAAAGCCAAAAGGCCACTGATAGCAACACTTGTTACAGATGTCACTAAAAATAAAACAACTTTTGTCCTCCCTTACGGAGGAATGTCGAGTTAAAAGTTGTAAAGCACTGCTCAACATTCCATAACACAGTACATGGAAGATTAATACCCATGACGAAACAGGGTTCACCTGGGGAACGTAGCGGTGCTCTGACGTAAGGAAATCAGTTACTACCGATGCATCTCGCGTATGAGTCGAAGCAGGGAAACCGCATCACTGTTCTGGTGGATGCTGAGAGAAGTCAGCAACTGTTCTAAGCCACAACCTCGCTCTACTTAACTGCAAGCCACAATACAGAACCCTAGTTTCCCATAAAGCACTTTCCACATTCAGTGAGATTGGAAACTGCCCATGTATCCTGACTCCAAGACGCGGTAGCTCCTGTAAGACAAGGATGGTGGTACCTGCCGTTGGGTTTGGTTTTCTTCTGTTTCTAAATACTGAGCCCTTTTGTCATAGACAGCACCCCAGAAGTAGCTGTCTTTGTTGCGTGTCCATCACTTGCACTGACGCTTCACACACCCAGAGTTTTGCATTTCTGTGGCCATCCTGGGAGGGAGGTAGCTGGACCGGGCTGTGTACACAACCTCATGAAATGCTGATGGCCAGTGTGGTATGCTGGTCAGCAGCTAGTATTGAGTGCAGTCTAGATTGAGTTGGGAGAAAAACAGTTTTAATTTGCCCACATACCATGATTGTACAAAGAGTCTGAGTTCAGCCACATGTCACTTAATCAATGCAGATTGCTCTACCTCTGAGCAATTAAAACTCACAGGGTGGCAGGGGGGGGGGGGCAGGCTCACATAAGGATTGCTGCCAAGAAGGGTTTTATTTCCCTTGGACACTGGACTGGCATGACCTAGGAATTGGGAACTACCCGCCATCTGCATGTTCCTGGGGCTGAGGTGGGAGGTTTACAAGAGTGTAATCCACGGCCCTAGAATTCTCCTCTCCTGGAACTTCAATACAGAAGTTGTCTAGGTATTCAGTGGCTCAGTCAGCTGTGTAGGTCTTTCCTCACCCCACTCCATCACTCTAAAATCAACAAAAAGGAGGCTGGAGAGATGGCTCAGTGTGTGAAGTGCTTGCTGTGCAAACAAGCCTGAGTTTGGATCCCTAGCACCCAACTCAGCGAGAGACCTGTCTCAAAAAAATGAGACGTGAATATATATGTGCATGTACCCACACATATGAACACGCATGCACATTTGCACACATACACACAAAAAATACTTAGAAGGAGGGAAGGAGAGAGGAAAAGAGAGAGGTGGCAGTCCTCTATATTCCTACCTTCTGTGTGTGCACCCCCTACCCCAGGCCCCCTGGATTGCTGGGTCGTAGGTGAGACTATTCCAGATCCATCTGTCGTACATATCTAAAAGGGACCAGATGTTAGTGCTAGATAGGACTTGAGATTTGCACTCACTCTTTCAATTCTCAGTTAAAATAAGTGTGGTAGCACATGCTTACAATCCCAGCTCTGGGTGGCAGAGGCAGCAGGATCAGAAGTTCAAAGTTACATGGTGAGTTTTTGTCCAGGCGTGAGTGCCAACCAAGAAAGGAGAAGTCCACATGGTCTCCTCCTACTGGAAGCCCAAGACATCTTTTTTAGATAGACAAAACTTCAATTATGGGCTAAGCAACCAGCTGTCATAGCTTCTACTAAATTCTTTACTGTGAATGCATGTGCAATGGTAACGTGAATAGTATACTAGTTATCTTCTTGTTGCTGGGGCAAAAATAACCTTAACCAATTTAAGGAAAGAAGGGTTCATTTCAGCTTATAGTTCAAGGTTACAGTCCATTACGGTGGAGAAGGCAGGACAGCTGGTCAGTCAGTTCACAGCGTGGAAGCAGAGAGCAGTAAGCGCTGGTGCGCAGCCAGCCCCTCCTTTTTATCCAGTCCAGGACCCCAGCCAACGGAATGGTGCCACCCACAGTTAAGCTGAGTCTTCCCACCTCAATTAGTGTAATCAAGATAATCCCTCACAGGCATGTCCAGAGGCTGGTTCCTTAGGTGACTCTAAGTTTATCAAGTTGACAATCAGTTCAAACCATCCCACGTAGTCGTGCTTTGACACCCCCAGTGTCAGGTCAGATGAGCCCTCATGGACTTGTCAGTGAATCTGGTGGTGACTCGAATGGTGATTCTCAACGCTGAGCAACCACCCCCCGCCACACACACGTGCGCGTGCACACACACACTCACTCGCTGTTCAGGAAACACTTGGCAAGATCAGGAGACGGTTCTGCTTAGCACGGTGATGGGAGGCATTTGTCAGGTACAGGCCAGCGACGCTGCTGACATCTCAGAACAGTGCCACTGCACGACAAAAAAGCCGTTGTCAACCAGTAATGACAGCAAAATGTCAATCAGCAGTGCCAACACCGAGAAACGCACTGCTCGACCGTCCTGCAAACAATCCAAAATCAACTGATAAGTATTGTTTTGTCAGTGTGTTCATATGTGTGCATGTTGGTGCATGTGCAGGGAACAATTCAAAACGTCAGCTGATAGTGTTTTTTGTGCACACATGTGGGAGCCAGAAAACAACCTCAGCTGTTGTTCCTCGGGCACTGTCCAACTTTTTTTTCTTCAGGGAAGAAGATAGTTTGTCCACCTTTTTGGTGGAGGGGTCCAAGGTAGGGTCTCAGGCTGGTGTAGAATTCACTCTGGAGTCTCTGGATGGCCTCGAGCTCACAGCGATCCTCCTACCTCTGCCTCCCAAGTGCTGGCATTAAAGGCATGTGCACCACCACACCCGGCTTTGTCCACCTTTTTTGAGACAGAATGTCCCACTGGGCTGAAGCTCACTGAGTAAGCTAGGCTGTCCGCCAGTGAGCACCAGGGTTCTACCTATCTCCACCTCCTGGCACTGAGATTATAAGGGTGGGTGGGTGGGTGCGTGTGTGTTTGTGTTTACATGTTTTTCAGGTATCAGTTCTCTCCTTCCTTCTCTTTGGAGGCAGGGTCTCTCATTCTCATTGTTGTTCTTTGCTGTTGGGCTGTGTGCCTCTGGGGAGGTCTCCTGTCTCCCCTCATCTAGCTGTCACTGTGCTGGTATTGCACAAACCTGCCGCAGCTTCGGGCTTTTACATAGGATCTGGGCTCAGAGCATGCAGATCAGGCTATGTGGCAAGTGCTTTATCCACTGGGTCAGACACAGGTCCTCATGTTTGCAAGGCAAGCATTTACCAACTAAGCCCTCTCCCCAGCCTAATAGTATTTTTTTTTTATTTGACACGGGGTCTCACGTAGCCCAGGCTGACCTTCACCAAATAGTTGAAGGTGATATGAACTTGTTTTTTGATCCTTCCTCTTAACTCTAACTCCCTAACAAGTGTTGGGATTATAGACATGGACCGCCACACTCAGTTTATGTGCTGCCGGAGCTCTGATCTAGGGCCTCCTGCATGCTGGGCAAGCACCTTGCTAACTGAGCTACGTCCCTGCCACCAGCCAGTAGTAAGTATTATTGAATACCTCAAACACTAGCAGCATCCCAAATTAGGACTTAAATTGCTTTGGGCCATCCCCATGTGACCTAAGGACATCTCTAATGTGAATGGAAGGTGATCAGTGTGTGTTTTTATGACTCAATGTAAAACCAAATCCCAAAAGAGCTGATGAATTTAAGGACACTTCTGTTGTAGGTCGAGTGACATGCTTCAGAAATTTCCCTTTAGCGGCATCTGGTACTTGTTATTGTGGTTGAGTTTTTTCTAAACACATATTCAGGTTGTTGCTTTAGAAGATATTTGTTGCTGCCTCCTAGAGGTACTAATGGGCTGTGTGCTAGGTTGGATTCTGTGTGCGAAAGTGCTTTTTTAAAAATTATTTATTTATTTATTTCAGAGAAAGAGAGAATTGGCCTACCAGGGCCTCTAGCCACTGCAAACAAACCCCAAATGCATGTGGCACCTTGCATATCTGGCTTATGTGGGTACTGGGGAATCGAACCTGGGTCCTCAGGCTTCACAGGCAAGCACCTTAACTGCTAAGCCATTTCGCCAGCCCCCCCTTTTAAATAGTTTATACCTATTTAGAGAGAGAGAGAATGGATACACCAGGCCTTCTAGCCACTGCAAATGAACTGCAGACACATGTGCCACCATGTGCATCTGGCTTACATAGGTTCTGGGGAGTTGAACCTGGGTCCTTAGGCTTTGCAGGCAAGGGCCTTAACCACTAAGGCATCTCTTCAGTCCAAAAGTGCTTTTAAAATTGACACTGTGGCACAAAGACTGTTGCCTGGAGAGTTTCAACTGATGATAGCCATATTTGTCCAGTGCTTCCGACATGCCAAAGGCTTTGAAATCCTAGTTCATTCATCTGGGAAGGGTAGGTTCTAAGTAGAGCAAAAGATGGATGATAAGGGAAGGGAGGCAGGGAGGAAAAACATCCACAGGAGACCAGGACAGGATAAGACTCCGGGAGAGGGATGTGTGGTGCACTGACCAGAATGAAAAGTCTGTCTGTATTCCCGCTTCTACCAGACCTCCCCGACCACATCGCACACCTGCATTCTGTTCTGTGGGGGGGGGGTGTCTTAGCAAATGTGTCCTTGGGTTTCATTCCTGTGCGTGGATATCTTTGTGGCTTTTTTTTGGGGGGGGGACAGTCTCATGTATCCCAGGTTGGCCCTTCACTCACTGTTTTGTCAAGGATGATCTTGAACTTACGACCTTCCTGACTCCTGAGTGCCGGGGTTGTAGGCATGTGCTACCACACCTGGTTTCTGTGATGGTGGAGATGGAGCTCAGGGCTGTGTGCATACTAGGCAAGCACTCTTTGAGTTGAGTTACACCTTCAACCCCTGTGGACATCTTTTTGAAAGTCTTGCTCATCCTCTTGTCTGCCCATGGCCAACCACCTTTTTTTCTTCCTGAAATTGAGTGAGCAGAGCAAGTGATGATTCAAACACTTCCTTTTGTTTCTGTGAAACTCTTCCAAGAGCTGCCACTTCCTAGCGGAGCTCTAGCTCTCAAAGTAGTGGCAGAGTTCTGCAAAGAGGCTGCCCCGCTGGTCGGCTGCCCAGAAGCACCCTGTCAATGTTGACTCTAGGACAGCATGTGTGCTTTTGCTCCTGGCAAAGACTAATGGTTTGCTTATGAACATAATAGCTGCCATTCATCAAATGTCTCCCACGTGTGAGGCACCGGGTCCAGTACCTGACATGGTCCCTGTTGTTCCTAACAACCTGTAAAGTTAGTCGTGACAGCCTGCCCTACAGATGACAAAACAAACTTCAAGTTGTTAAGTCACTTGCCCTGGGTCATAGCCTACATTGGCTGAGTGAGAATCTGAACCCATAGATGCTGGACTCGGAGCCCAAGACCCAAACATCTCCTAAACTCCAAACCATCTTGCCATCATCTTAACTGATAATAGCAGTATTTGTCCAGTGCTTCTAAGTTGCCAAAGGCCTGGTGATTGATAGGAAGATGGTTTTTATCCACTTACTCACCAAACAGTCCTGCAGCCGTGTTCCTTGGAGAATACTGTGTGTGGTGCTGTGTGAGATGGAAGTGGACTTGGCAGGCCTGCTACCAGGGAGTCTCTGCTTCCTGGGGGTCCCATGTGTCCCCCTAACTACAGAGAGGGCTTGAGCCTCGCCCACAGGTTCTTGAAAGACACCGACAGGTCATGTTGGAATGTATCGGTTCCCTTAAAGCTTGGCTAAGTTGTCTGTGTACCCCCATGGGGACAGAGTGTGTGGTGGTGGTGGGTGACTAGACATGTATATGCTGTGGCCCATTAGAGTCGTGTGGAGGTCGACCCTGTACAGGGAGGGTGGGGTCATAACTGCAGGCCTCCCTGTCTGACCTTCCGCCGAGAGTCCTTTCTCTGCCGTCTTTGGCACCTGTGGTACCTCGTCTCACTCCCGCTTTGTGCTCTCTCCCTGTGCAGTACCTGCAGATGAAATGGCCCCTCCTTGATGTCCCCTCCAGTGCCACAGTCAAGGACACAAGGTCACCATCTCCAGCACACTTGGTAAGTCTGTTTCACCTTAAATCACCAGTCTTGTCCCTCCCACTTTGTAGAAGCTGATGAGGTCTCTTTCCTTAGTCTATTTTCTCATTGCTGTGATCAAATGCTTGGCAGGCAAGTTGAAGAAGGAGGGAACATTCTGTCACAGTGGGGAAGGCATGCTGGCAGGACCGTGAAGTCACACTGTGTCTACAGTGGGAAGGCAGAGAGCAGTTGGGTGTGGTGGCGCACGCCTTTAATCCCAACACTCGGGCGGCAGAGCTAGGAGGATCGCTGTGAGTTTGAGGCCACCCTGAGATTATAGAGTGAGTTCCAGGACAGCCTGGGCTAGAGCGAGACCTTACCTGCTGGCGGGGGGGGGAGGGGGGCATGTGAACAGTGACCCCCTCAGGGCGTCTTCTGCCAAGCCCCATGACAACACTGGGGTTCAGAGGAAGACCTGTGGGGTCTTGGGAAACAACAGCAATGGGGTCCCAAGCAAGACTCCTCACCTCTTCATAATACACAGAACTGAAGTTCAAAGTGTGTAAGAGATGTTGCTGGAACATAAGTATTGCGTTCCACTTGCTAAGCTAACTGGTCAATGAGCACCCTGCTCAATGAGTGTCAAAGCACAGAGAATACAGCCCAGGGACTCTCACCTGTCTCAACTGGTCCAATTGCTAGACAAGAAAAACTAGGGCTTCCTCACTGCCTGCCTGTACTGAGTGTAAAGTATTAGGGATACATGATGAGTCTTGAAACTTATGGAAAAATTTCAAGATTGTGTGTGCGTGTGTGTGTGTGTAGCACATTATGTAACGAACCTCCATGTTCCCTTCGCCTACGCTCTCCCTCACACCACACTGTATCTTCCAGCAAATTTCAGACATAGTCTTTTCTCATACAGGACATTTTCATTAAAAGCTTCAGTCTAGTTGAAGGGAAAGAAGATACACATAGAATATAAATAGTGTGATGAGCTTGTGTGGTTTCCACAGACCAGATTAGAGTGGCAGAGCCCTTGGTCATTTACAACACCCTGTCATATGGTTCTCAGATAACTGTCACAGCCATCTGCTATGGGCTCCTTGCTGTGGGCAAGGATGGCTATGTAGGCAACAAGTGAGTGGCAGGACCAGCCATCCAAGGGCAGGATGCCCCACAACATGCAAAACCCTGGTGACAGGCATGAGCACCAAGGCACGAGCAGCCCATTGAACAATGCAATGAATGGGCCAAGGTGGTGGCTCTGGCTCCCAGGGTCCTACTTGGGATAGTAAGGATGAGGTACAGATGCCCTCTAGTGGCTTGGATCAGCCATAGTGGAGGACTCCAGTAGTCGTGCACCTTTAACACCAAGTTAGTCTTCTCCCCTCCCACCCCAGCGATCTTTCTCTCACTGCCTCCCATCTGTCTGCCCCAGGCATCCTGTTATCCCTCCAAGTTCCCCGCGGCAGCAGAAATCAAGGCCCTCTGTCCTCACTTCTGTCCAAAGACCATCTCTGCTGTAGACATGATTTTTCCTTTGAAAGATGAATGTCCCATCCATCCTGTTGCACAAAAAAAAAAAAAAAAATCAAAGCCAGGCATGGTGGCGCACGCCTTTAATCCTAGCACTTGGAAGGCAGAGGTAGGAGGATTGCCGTGAGTTCGAGGCCACCCTGAGACTACATAGTTAATTCCAGGTCAGCTGGAGCCAGAGTGACACCCTACCTCGAAAAAAAAAAATCACAAACCAGCAGGGCATGGTGGCACATGCCTTTAATCCCAGCACTTGGGAGGCAGAGGTAGGAGGATCACCGTAAGTTCGAGACCATCCTGAGAATACAAAGTGAATTCCAGGACAGCCTGGACTAGGGTGAAACCCTTCCTCAAAAAACCAAAAAGCTGGGTGTGGTAGCGCACGCCTTTAATCCCAGCACTCGGGAGGCAGAGGTAGGAGGATCACTGTGAGTTTGAGGCCACCCTGAGAATAATTAGTGAATTCCAGGTCAGCCTGGGCTAGAGTGAGACCCTACCTTGAAAAACAAAAAAAAAAAAAAAAAAAAAAAAAAAAAAAAAAAGAGTCACAAACCCATCTGTGCTTCTCCTCTGAGCATCGCCCTGTTTCCAACATTTCCCAGTGAATTCTCATGCCCCCGGCTCCACATCATTTTCCCTGCCGATCCTCAGCAGCCTGGCTCAGCTCTCTGCCATCTGATGGCTAAGTCCAGGCGTCTTCCTGCTCTCAGCCCTGGTGACATCTGACAGCTCTGACTCTCCTCTGTTGCCCTGGCTCTGGGATATTGTAATAATACTCAGTGTTGAGTCTTGGTCTTTTTCTAGTACCTTTTCCTTAAATAGAGCAGTTATTCATCAGTTACTTTCTCAGTGTGACAGAAAAGTGTATGAAACTCCTGGACTCTTAAGAAGGTTCTGTCAGTCCTCGGCCACGGCAGATGAGTGCGGTGCAGATCACCTCGCAGCACTGTGAGGGGGGCAGAGGACCCTGGTTTTTGTCTCCGAGCAAAGAAGCATGAACTGGTGCTACACATTTTGTCACAGATACCAAAGTAGATAATTTCCCAGTAAACTATACATTGTCATACTCTATGTTCTAATGCAGCAAAGCAGAAGCAGACCTTGAGAGCTTAGGAAGAAGAAAGGGTCTCAAAAGAAAAAGAGCATGAAAGTAGGAAGGAGACTACTTGGGAAGAAGAAGGGGTTTAGCAAAAGGGGAAGAGAGATAAGAGCAGGTAATAGGGGTCAATGTGATCAAAATACATTAAATATATGTACGAAAAGCCGGGCGTGGTGGTGCACGCCTTTAATCCCAGCACTCGGGAGGCAGGGGTAGGAGGATCGCTGTGAGTTTGAGGCCACCCTGAGACTCCATAGTGAATTCCAGGTCAGCCTGGGCTAGAGTGAAACCCTACCTCGAAAAACCAAATATATGTACGAAGTTGTCTAAAATAAAGAATGCTAAGCATTTTACATTTTAGAATAAAAACAACTTAAGTAACTTTTAAGGAAGAAGGCCCGAATATGAACTTGGAGTTCTGTGTATGAGAGAAGCTCTCTGTGATCAATTTCAAATCGTCACAGCTCATCCCAACTCCCAGCTGGCACGTGTGTGCACACAGGGAGACCTGACGTGCCCAGGGAGATGGATGGGCACGTCAGATGCTATGAACGCAGGAGGTTTAGATCCCAGCTCCACTGTTTTCTGGTTTTTGTTTGTTTGTTTGTTTGTTTTGTTGGTTGGTTGGTTGGTTCATTGGTTTTTCAAGGTAGGGTCTCACTCTAGCTCAGGCTGACCTGGAATTCACTATGTAGTCTCAGGGTGGCCTCAAACTCACGGTGATCCTCCTACCCCTGCCTCCCGAGGGCTGGGATTAAAGGCGTGCGCCACCATGCCCGGCTGCTTTCTCTTTATGGAGCGTCAGGCAAATTATCCCATCTCTCTGTGCCTCAGTTTCCCTATCTACTAAATGGGGATTAGAGCCAAACTGACGTCATGGAACTGTGCAGAAATGAGCTAGTGTTGTAAATGAGGTTAGCGTTGTGCCTAACAAAGTACGTCCTCACTATCTGCTTCTTCTGTCGCGCACCACCGCCATCACGATTGCTGCCATTGCTGTGATCAAGAAATTAGAGAAGGAATGGACAATTAAAATCCTGTTTAATTAGTAAAACTCAGAGGTAACGAGAGCCCGAATTAGGTGCCAGAACAAATGGACTGATTGCAAAGGTAATAGAGATAATGAGCCCATAGAATTTATTGTCTTAATCCCCCAAGGATATGATTTAATTGGGCTGGGGTGGGGCTGGTATCTCAGTTGTTTAATCTCCCCACAGGACTCTGAGGGGCAGGCAGAGTTGAGAATCATTCTGGTAATTACAAATCACAAATGGGAGGCCAGGGCAAGAGGGGTGGAGACAACCCAGAGGACTGGATGAGGCTTCCTCCCTAAGCTAGAGGTGTCAGCAGGACCTCAGGGGGGTTCTTTAGGAAGTGGTCACAGAAGGTTGGGCATAAGTCTTTTTTTTTTTTAATTAGAGGAATTAAAATAGTCTAGATTATGAAAATTTATTTTAGATCAGAAGTAAAATATTTGAAGAAAAGGTTTGCCCTCGGAGCAGGGCCAATGAAGAAAACAGCCTGCATACTTGCAGAGATTTGGTGAGTCATGTGGAAGCTGTCTGTCAAGTAAGAGTGTAGAAACAAGTCATGACTGGGCCAGCGTGGGGGTAGGGTAAAGTGTTATTATTACTTGCATTTTTTCACACCTTTAAAGCAAGCTTGAAAGGCCCAGTAACATTTCCTGTGTGACTATTTGGTCACAGTAATCTCACTCTGGCTCCCTTGCAGACCATGCCCATGGGCCTGAGCCGTGTCTTCCCTCCATTCTCTCTCTGGAATGCTTTGTCTAGCCACACACCTCAGAATATAACCAAACGAAAATAAAGGGCTGGGTCAGGTGTGGTGGCGCATGCCTTGAATCCCAGCACTTGGGAGGCCGGGATAGGAGGAAAGCTGTGAGTTCAAGACTACCCTTAGACTACATAGTGAATTCCAGGTCAGCCTGGGCTAGAGTAAGACCCTGCCTGGGCAGGGGAGGGAGGGCGATTAAAAGGCTGTGTCTGTTTTATTCACATGTATATACCCTGAATCTACTGTAATGTCCAGGGAGAATAAATGGTTTGTTAAAACGTTGACATCCTTTCTGTATCTCTCCTTACCCAGGTCCTTTCCCTCTTCTCATTCAGAACTTTTTAAATGAGAGAGAGAGAGAGAGAGAGAGAGAGAGTCAGAGTCTCGCTGTATATAGCCCAGGTTAACCTGGAACACTCTCTGTAGCCCAGGCTGTCCTCAAGCAATCCTCCTACCCCAGCCTCATGAGTGCTGGGATTATAGATGTGAGCCACTACTCCATGCTTAGAGAAATGTTGAAGTGACAGAAGTAATGACACGAGGGCTGGGGAAGTGGCTCAGTTAGCAAAGTTATTGTCATGCAAGCATGAGTTCAGCCCCCAGAACCCACATACAAATGTCCAGCATAGGGCTGCAGATGACTTAGCAGTGAAAGTGCTTGCCTGTGAAGCCTAAGAACCCAGGCTTGATTCCCCAGTATCCACTCAAGCCAGATGTGCAAGGTGGCACATGTGTCTGGAGTTCATTTGCAGTGGCTAAAGGCCCTGGTGCGCCCATTCTCTTGAAAACCAAAAGCAAAATATCTTAAGGGAGTATGTGACAGAAACAAACTGAGAGAGGAGTGCTTTCTCTTGGCTCCCAGTTTCAGGTGACATCAGGCCGAGGTGGCAGGGAAGCATGACGGAGTGGTTTCAGTCCATGGTGACAGTAGCTTGCAGGCCAGGAAACAGTTACATACTTCAAGACCCACTCCAAGTTAATATTGAACTCCACCAGCTAGAGTCCACATCCCAAAGCTTCTACAACCTCCCTAAACACCACGAGCTGGGTACCAAGTTTTTAAACATAAGCGTGTGGGAGATTTTCAGATTCAAACCATAACAGTGACACACACTTAGAATCCCTATAATTGGGAAGCTAAGGCACGAAGATCTTGAATTCAAGGCAAGCCTGGGCTAGACTATATGGCAAGGCCTTGTCAAAACAAGCAAACAAAACTTTATAAGTAAGGTTCCTGAATAGGAAACCAAAACAAATAAAAATATAAAACATCAATGAGAAAATTAAAATGTCCTTTCAAGACAAAAACTTGAACTTAGAGATCAAAAGAGTCACCCTGTAAAACTACGTGAAAATTAACATCCACTTAAACACATCCTGGCAGTTACTGAATTGCAAAGATTTTAAAAACATTTCCTTTTGCCAGACCTCAGACACAGGCCCGTAATCCCAGCACTCAGGAGGCTAAGGAAGTACATGAATTCAACACCAGCCTGGGCTACTCAGCAAGACCTTGTCATCAGAAAATAAGAATAAATAAATAAGAAGGAAAACCATTTTCCTTCAAGCATCCATGGAAAGGGAAGAAGAGGTTAGAAGCAAATGAACAAATATGAAGCAACCATCTTGGGATTAGAGATACGGCTCAGAGGGTAAAGGCACGTGCTTACAAAGCCTGATGTCCCAGGTTCAACTCCCCAGTACTCACCTAAAGCCAGATGCACAAAGTGGTGGGTGCATCTGGAATTCATTTGCAGTGGCAAGAGGCCTTGATGGACCCATACTTTATCTCGAAAGGAAGGAAGGGAGGGAGAGAGGGAGGGAAAGTAACCATCTTACATTAACTCCTTAATTCTAACAACGAGAAAGCAAGAATTTTGACAAGGAAGGGTTTATCCAAATAATCGTTCACCAGTTCAACTTGCAAAACTCAGAAACCTAGCACTGTTCAGCGGGCCCTGAAGGTACCCCTGGCTCCCAGAGTGCTTTATCTCCACTTGAAGATTCCTGATTTATCTGCACCTTTCACAGCCTGCGGCACAGTGCTGCCTGGCTTAGGAACTAGGAAGCTTCCTTTTGGGTTTTAAGACAGTGTCTCACTTTCTTGTCTTAGGTGCTGGAATCACAGGTTTGAGCCCCCGTGCTTGGCTTACTTTGGTGTTTAGGTTTTCTCTCTCCCTCCCGCCCCCCTCACTGTTTTGGTTCATTTTTTAAAATATGTATTTATTTGAGAGAGAAAGAGAGAGGCAGATAGAGAGAATGGGTGCGCCAGGACTTCCAGCCACTATAAACGAACTCCAGAGGCATGCTCCACCTTGTGCAGCTGCCTTACGTGGGTCCTGGAGAATCAAACCTGGGTGCTTTTTCTTTGCAGGCCAGCGCCTTAACCCCTGAGCCATATCTCTCCAGCCCATGTTTTGCTTTATTTTTTGAGGTGATAGGGATTGAACCCAAGAGTCTACCACAGAGCTACATCTCCAGCCCAGAAATGGTTAATAGAGGCCTTATCACCTCCTCCTCACCAGTCCAGGGCTTCCACGTGCTTCCTCAAAGACACTGGACATACTACCCACCTCCAGCCATTACACTGGTGTTCCAGTGCCAAAATGCTCCCCTCGCCCTGCCGCCGAGCGCATGTCTAGCTCTCCACGCCCTTCAGTGACGTATCCAAGCCCTTTCCCCTTTGATCACCTCTGCGGTCATCCCATGGGTCCTAACCACTCTCCTGTTTTTCTTACCTGCCTTCCCCAACTTAGCTTTTCTCCTTCCCACTTATCACTACTTGCTACATGTTCTATTTATATGCTGTGAGGATAAGTATTTTTTTAATATTTTTATTTGGGGGAGAAAGAGTGAATACGTGGGTGGGGGGGACACGCCAGGGCCTCTTGCTGCTGCAAATGAACTCCAGATGCATGTACCACTGTGTCTAGGTTTACATGGGTGCTAGGGAATTGAACCTGGGCTGGCAGGCTTTGCATACATGTGCCTTAAGTGCTAAGCCATCTCCTCAGCCTGAGGATAAGTATTTTTGTCTAAATAGATAAGATTTTCCTACTGCAGCCATAAGACCGAGAACAGTATACAGCACACAGTAGATACAGAAATACTTGTTCATCTTCGTTAGAAGCCCTTGTTTTCTTCAAGGATTGTTGTCCGGCTACTCTGAGAAATCACTGGGTCCTTCATATTGCTCTGCCACTTCCACCACTGTGGCTGTCCAACTCAGTGCCTGCCACATGCAAATTCTTCACAGTCATTTATTCAATGAACGAATAGGACATTGCATTTGTCACAGGAGAGAGAAATTCTGTCTAGGAGTTGTGTGTTTAGATTTCCTTGACTTGATAGGATGGAATGAGAGGATCAGCAAGGAACTTTTAACATTTTGCCTTGGAAGTAGTTTTTGTTAGTACAGGAGCTATTGGTGTACGGAGGAAGATTCTTTTCCAATTTTTAAAAAAATATTTATTTAAGAGAGAGAGAAAGAGGCAGATATATAGAGAGGCAGGGATATAGGCATGCCAGGGCCTCTAGCCACTGCAAACAAACTCTAGATGCATGTGCCACTTTGTGCATCTGGCTTATGTGGCTCCTGGGGGAATCAAACCTGGGTCCTTAGGCTTCACAGGCAAGTGCCTTAACTCGTAAGCCATCTCTCCAGCCCCTTTTTCAAATTTTGATCAGGTTCTTAGCATAAATTTTTCACTCTCATTATCTGTATCAGCTGGCTTCTTCTGGAATAATTTGCTGGCTTTAAGATAGACATGGAGGTTAGAGACAGGTGGCCAGAAATTGGTGAGGAATTCAAAAATTGTGGCAAATGAGGAAAATGAGAGACTTGAGAACAAGGTAACTCTTACCACACTTGGTGAGTTCTCATTACGTAAAGCAAAAACTTACTTAGAGATAATCCAACATACGGAGTTAGAAGTGAGACATCTCAGGAATTTGCTTCAGGAAGGGCCTTATAGGACCTGCACTGAGGTGTGTGCAGTGCAGCAAAAGTTGTTCCCTGCCCTAAAATCTTAAGCAGTGAATCAGACTGGTAATCTACAAAAGTGTCCCAAGTGGGGGGGGGGGGAGAGGAGAAGAAAACCACCACCATGGATAGTTTTACTGTCAAAGAACTAGGATCTAATCTTTATTGGGTAGGCTAGGGAGCTAGCTTATCCCATAAAGCGCTTGTCGTGGGCTGGAGAGATGGCTTAGCGGTTAAGCGCTTGCCTGTGAAGCCTAAGGACCCCGGTTCGAGGCTCAATTCCCCAGCACCCACGTTAGCCAGATGCACAAGGGGGCATACGCATCTGTAGTTCGTTTACAGAGGCTGGAAGCTCTGGCGCACCTATTCTCTCTCTCTGTCTCTGCCTCCTTCTCTCTGTCGCTTTCAAATAAATAAATAAACAAAAATAAATAAATAAAGCGCTTGTCGTGTAGACATACGCACCCATGTGAAAACCTGATTGGTGGCCTATACCTATGATCCCAGTACTGGGACTGAAACAGGAGGGTCCCTAGGGCTTTTTGGCTAACTAGACTGGTGGAATCAGCAAGCTCCAGATTCAATAAGAGACTCCCATAAAATAAGGCTCTCGCAGGGCGTGGTAGCGCACGCCTTTAATCCCAGAGCTTGGAAGGCAGAGGTAGGAGTATCACCGTGAGACTACATAGTAAATTCCAGGTCAGCCTGGGCTAGAGTGAGACCGTAGCTTGAAAAAACAAAAAAAGGGGGGAGAGGAGGCTCTCGGAGAACAACTAAAGAAAATAATCAGTGTCGGTCTCCACATGCAGTCACATGCACCCACCACAGTACGAACATGAATACACACATGCACACAAAAATAGTTGTCTGGAATCTGAGGTGTTCTCTTATTGTGAGAAGATCAGGAGTAGGGACTTCATATCTGCTGATGCGGAGGTTTGAAACATACTTTGTTTTACCTGAGCCCAGCTAAGTAGATGAACAGGTTCCTTCAAGACCTTGTTGAAAGAACCCACAGGAAACGTACAAGTGGCTGGGGAAGATTCCCGCAACAAGCGTGAGGGTGCAAGTAAAGGGACATGGCAAAATGGACACCTTGTTGACGAGGCTGTATGATCAAAGAAATGCCGTGACCCTAGAAGAGTCAGCACTGTATGACTGCGGCAGCTGAAGCCACCACTTCCTTGCATCTCTTTCCAGACCCTCATTTTGCAACTGAGCAATTTGAGCAGAGATTGCTGTGTCTGGAGGGGAAGAAGTCCTGTGGCCTGTCTGATTATTTCAAATCCCTGTCCTTATCAGGGGCTGCCCCAGGATGTGAATGAGCTATTGTGAAAGAACAATTCTGTTTCCCCTTTTCCTTACACCTTGCTTTTATCCGTAGTCTCTTGCCAACTGTTCTGCCCCTCCCCACCAGAATTAGCAGCAAACAGATAATTGAATGTGAATAGAACAGGTGTCTTGAATAGTAATATCAGGTGTTGTTATCTGTCTGCCAAAATGCTACATGTCTTCCTGGGCAACTTTCATGAGTGATGACACTGCTTCTGATCTCTTAAATTGAAGAAGAAAAGAGGCCTCAAATAAGTTACAAGCATGGCTCTTCAGGGTTACCTGAGTGGGGGGGGAAGGGTTTGTAGAGGGTTGCCTTTACTCTGGGCTTGAAGTAAGCCCCAAAGAGTGAAAGAGGCGCTGGGGAGGTGGCTCAGTGGTTAAAGGGCACTTGCTTGCAAAGCCTGCCGGTCAAGGTTCAATTCCCCAATACCTACATAAAGCTAGATACACAAAATAGCATGTAGACTATGTTTATAGCAGCAAGAGGCCCTGATGCACCCATTCTCTGTGTGTGTGTCTGTCTGTCTGTCTGTCTCTGTCTCTCTCTGTCTTTCACTCTCTCAAGTGATGACACACTTAGTCCCAGCACTCGGGAGGCAGAGGTAGGAGGATCACTGTGAGTTCAAGGCCAGTCTCAGTCTACCTAGTGAATTCCTGGCTGGAGGGAGAACTTACCTCCAAAAAGTAAATAAGTAGTGAAGGAGGTCACATCGCCTCCTTAGGAGCCAGGAGTTTGACGAGCTTTGGCTTGGACAACTCTGAAAACAGAGCTATGCAGGATGTGGTGGTGCAGACCTGTAAGCCCAGGACTCAGGGGCAGGAGGATCACAAGGTCAAGGCCAGACTAGGTTACATAGTGAGACTCTTATTTATTTATTTGAAAGAGAGAGAGAATGAATAGGCATGCCAGAGCATCCAGCCACTGCAAACGAACTCCAGACGCATGCACCACCTTTTGCATCTGGCTTATATGGGTCCTGGGGTATCAAACCTGGGTCCTTTGGCTTTGCAGGCAAGCTCCTTAGTCACTAAGCAATCTCTCCAGCCCAAGACTCTTATCTTTTTTAAGTGGGAAGGGGAACATATTTACAGGAAGGATTTAGGTCCAGGGTGTTCGCTTTTTGGATGGACTATGCCTTGCTGAGCCGGTACCTGTGCCTTTGCTTACACTTGTACATTCCAAACACTTGGCCTCAGTTTATGCTATAGTCATCCTGCTACCCCTGAGAGGTGAAGAGGGGAGAAAACGTGAGAATCTGTCCTCAGTCTCAGAGAGAAATTCTTGCTTGGCCATCTCAAAGGCTGTCGTCCCATCCCAATTCATTTTCTGGACAATGACGCCATCTAGTGGCCAACAAATGGCTCACAGTGCATTTAGGTGTGTTATATCTAGATTTCCAAATTCAACTCACATTTCCTTGATTTGTATTTACCTCAATGCCACCTGGGTAATCAGGCCTTCTTACCTTAAAATGGCTGTGAGTGATATAAATAGACATAAATTAAAAACTGATGGGGTGGTGGCACACGCCTTTAATACCAGCACTCAGGAGGCAGAGGTAGGAGGATTGCAGTGAGTTCGAGGCCACCTTGAAGACTACATAGTGAATTCCAGACCAGCCTGGGCTACAGCGAGACTCTACCTTGAAAAAAAAAATGATGTTTGGCCAGGCATGATAGCGCACACCTTTAATCCCAGTACTCAGGAGGCAGAGGTAGGATTGCTGTGAGTTCGAGGCCACCCTGAGAATATATAGTGAATTCCAAGTCAGCCTGGGCTAGAGCGAGACCCTACCTTGAAAAACAAAAAAGTTTGGCTGTCCTTGAACTCACAGTGATCCTCCTACTTTGGCCTTCCGGGTCCCAGGATTAAAAGTATGCATCACCAGATTGGAGAGATGGCTTAGTGGTTAAAGCAAATGCCTGTGAAGCCTAAGGACCCAGGTTTGATTCCCCAGGACCCATGTAAGCCAGATGCACATGGTGGCATATGCATCTGGAGTTTGTTTGCAGTGGCTAGAGGCTCTAGCGTGCCCCCCCCCCCACTTATATAAAGCCAGGTGCACAAAGTGTACATGTGTCTGGAGTTTGTTTGCAGCAACCAAAGGCCCTGGCAAGCCCATTTTCTCTCTCTCTCCTTCCTCCCCCCACCCCCCCCACCCCCCGCCACCAGAAGGTGTGATGGCTCATGCCTTTAATCCCAGCACTTGGGAGGCTGAGGTAGGAAGATCATTGTGAGTTCAAGGCTAGCCTGAGGCCACAGAGTGAATTCCAGGTCAGCCTGGGCTAGAGCAAGATTCTAACTGGGAAAAGTAGGTAGGTAGGTAAGATAGATAGACAGACAGACAGATAGATAAATGATTGATTGATTGATTGATAGATAATCAAGAAGCCCGTGAATGGAGATGGGGAGAGCAGGAAGCTGCTCAGGCTGAAGTCTATATCCACCGGCTGGGCCAGCCTCACTGGTCATGATCTGTGTGGATTCTCGGCCTCCTGAGACTGCAGCAAGACACAGCACAGGGACCTTGAGGAAGTGTGGAAATCAGAGTTTGTAGTGTGAAAAGACTGGAGAGAGGCCCTAGGAAATGAAAACTTGAAACAAGAAGATGGCTATTTGGCATTGTGGCCTTAGGACCACCCCAAGTTGTCATTTTTACTAGTTTTAAAGAAAAAGTTGTGTGTCATTTCTCTCCAATCAATGTTTTTGTTCTGTTGCCGTGTGTGTGTGTGTGTGTGTGTGTATTCTTTTTATTTATTTGAGAGAGAGAGAGAGAGAGAATGAGTGAGCCAGGACCTTCAGCCACTGCAAACGAACTCCCGATGCATGGTCACACATATGTCACTCACTGTCTGGCTTACATAGGTCTTGGAGATTTGAACATGAGTTCTAGTCTTCACAGGCAAGTGCCTTAACTGCCAAGCCATCTCTCCAGCCCTGTTGCATTTTGAGACAGAGGCCTCTCTGTGCAGCCCAAGCTAGTGTCAGATTTGCAGTCTTCCTGCCTCAGCCTCCCAATTGTTAGATCACAGGCGTGTGCTGCTGCCATGTGCTGCTAAGTCTAAATGGGATATGACCGGTTGTATAAGCCCTGCGGTGACTGGTCTCCCACCTTTATGTTCCCAGTTTCAGAGCAGAACATGTTTTGTTTTGTTTTTACTTTTTGTTTGTTTGTTTTGGTTATTCGAAGTAGGGTCTTGCTCTCTAGCCCAGCTGACCTGGAACTCACTATATAGTCTCAGGGTAGCCTCGAACTCACGGCGATCTACCTACCTCTGCCTCCCGAAATAAAGTTGTCTGCCACCACGCCCAGCTAGGACATGTTTTCAAGGGTGACAAAGTGCTGCGGAGTGCCGTCCCATTCACAGAGATGACACGCGCCATTTAGAACTGAGTAGCCTGGGCACCGCACTGCTGCCGTGAACAGTAGTGCTGTAGGTAGCTTGGGGAAGGAGGTCGCTGCCCTCTGACCTCCCGTGGTGTGGCCTGGATGGGACACTTGAGTATACCGTGTTCCCAGCGCGCATTCCATCAGTGAGTCGCAAGTGATGGTAAGCCATGAACCCGGCCACTGGTCTTAGTCTCTCTTCTCTCTGTCTTTCAGTCCAACAAAGTTCCTGTTGTTCAGCACCCACATCACATGCACCCACTGACACCCCTCATCACCTACAGCAACGACCATTTCTCCCCTGGCTCCCCTCCCACTCACCTCTCCCCGGAGATCGATCCAAAGACAGGTGAGTCCTCTTCTGCATAGGTAACGCGGCCGTGAGGTGGCAGGCTTCTCTTGAGGACAGATTGCCAGAGGCCTGGAGTGAGGCAGGTGGTGTTGGTTCAAATCACAGGCTAAGGAGCCCCGTAGTGAGCTGAAATGTGTGCCCAAGACCGGCATTGTCAGACAGTCCTCTGTGCGGCCATCCTTACAAGTATAGCTGTAACACGGAGGCTGCGGATGCTCTGGTGCTGTTATTTGTCTGCCACACTTTTCTGTCCCCGGGAGCCAAGGCCATCAGAGCATTCCCGTAGAACTGCCATGGCCGACAGCATTTCAGATCCCTCTTTGGAGAACTGAGCCTTAGTACAAGTTGCAGATGAAAGAAAAACAAAGGTGGAATAGAAATTCCAAGTTAAGAGCTGGGGATATATAGCTCAGTTGGTAGAGTGCTTTCCTGGCATGCGTCAGTGTGGTGGCACATGCCTGTAATACCAGCTGGAGGTGGGCCAGTCTTCTGTTCAAGGTCACCCACCTGGGTGCAGGGGGACTCCCCTTGGGTGTCATTTAAGTGACTAAGGTACGGTGAGGGATGCACCTGACACATCTCTCTTTGGATGCAGGAATCCCCCGGCCCCCTCACCCATCTGAGCTGTCACCGTATTACCCACTCTCTCCTGGAGCTGTCGGACAAATACCCCATCCCCTTGGCTGGCTCGTCCCACAGTAAGGAAAACCGCCTTTCCTACCCTCGTTCTTTCTTCACCTGAGCTGTGCCTCCTGGACCCCAAGATTTAGACTCCCCACTCCTACCCCAATCAGTTTCCTCTCAACTCTTTCTGCCCCTGTTTCTCAGCACCATCCCCATTTCCATCCTGCCCCTGAACTTTCCCAAAATCTAACTGGATCGCCTCGCTCCTTCCTGGCCCTCACAGGCAAGGACAGCCTATGTACTCCCTTCCTCCTGGTGGCTTCCGGCACCCGTACCCCGCTCTCGCCATGAATGCCTCAATGTCCAGGTGAGTGCTAGGCCTCGGGCCACTAGCATGAAGTCACAACCGAGGGATGTTTGTCTGTTAGTGATGTGTCATTTCTGACCATGAACAAGCCTTCCCTGTATAGATAGTGAGCAGGCATGCGGAGGCCTTGTCCTCACTCTCTTTGATAACTGATAGCCTCTTGCTCCATGCTCCCAGTCCCACCCCCTACATGACATGGGGACCCGAGAGTCCTAGCCCGCTAACCTCCTGCCACGTCCTCCCCATAGGCCAGACTCTGTGGCATGAAGGCATGTTGAAACTCACAGTGAAGCCAGAGACGAGGAGAAAATTCTTATGTCCCCTGTGATGGTGTCAAGGGGCACAGCAAAGGGAGATTTCTATCTCAAGGGCGTTCCCCCTGACAGTGGGACCTCCAGCAATAGGAGCTGGCCCCCCCACAGCATGAGCCTGCTTTCCCTGGGCCCCTGCCTGCCGATCCCCACGCCCTCTTCTGCGCCTTTCAGTCCACCTACATCCTGCAGATTGGGATGCCCTGTGAACTGGGGGGAGGGGAGCATGATTGGGTGTTCCCCCAATCCGATACCCAGTTCTCCAGATGGCAACCATCTTGTTGGCATACACTCAATCTATCCCTCTGTTATCGTTTGTTTCCCCTTGTTACACAGCCTGGTCTCCAGTCGCTTCTCCCCACACATGGTGGCTCCTGCACATCCTGGCCTGCCCACCTCAGGGATCCCCCACCCCGCCATCGTCTCCCCCATCGTGAAGCAGGAGCCAGCGCCCCCCAGCCTGAGCCCAGCGGTGAGCGCGTAAGTAAGAGGTCACCTGGATGGAGGGAGCCACTGGCCAGTCTCTGCCAAACCTATGCCATTTGTTTATCTCTCCTGGCTTCTTAGCTTCTTAGCAGGCAACCTCCTCCAGGGGTGCTTCTTAGAGACTTCCCTTTTTTGACTCTCTGCGTCTCCCTCCTTTGAGACTTCATGCATCTGTGCTCACAGTAAGGAAGGTTTTAGTCAGATTCTAGAGGTTGGGGAAGAACCTGAGAAAGTGTTGGGCTCCCTTCTCTATCCTGTCATCTCATGAAAATGTGAGGCCAGGAGAGGAGAAAACATTCTGCGGGGTACTCATGGCAGCTGGTATCAGAGTGGAGAGACCCTGATATAGCCTATTGTGCCAGGAAGACAGCAGCCGCCAGAGTGCCACGGCTAAGGAAGGCTAAAGGGCCTCGCTGCTGCCCTGCTTTCTTACTGCTTCTCTCCCCCCCCCCCACCCACTGAAAGCAGCCACAGGACCACCCAAAGTAACATCAAGGCCCGTTGCCACCCCTTCCAGAGGTGCCTGGCCAGCAGCCTCAGTGTGGCAGGGATGGGGAGCTGTGGATGACAGTGACACTAACCCATGGCCACATGCCTCCCTAGGAAATCCCCAGTCACGGTGAAGAAGGAGGAGGAGAAGAAACCGCACGTGAAGAAGCCTCTGAACGCCTTCATGTTGTATATGAAGGAGATGAGGGCCAAGGTGGTGGCCGAGTGCACTCTGAAGGAGAGCGCAGCCATCAACCAGATCCTGGGAAGAAAGGTAAGGCCTGCCGGGGCGATGCCTCCAGACGCCGGGCCCCCGCCCCCGTGCCCGTGCTGACCGCTCTGCGTGTGGCCCTCTCCCTCAGTGGCATAACCTGTCTCGGGAGGAGCAGGCCAAGTACTACGAGCTGGCCCGGAAGGAGCGGCAGCTTCACTCCCAGCTCTACCCGACCTGGTCGGCCCGGGACAACTACGTGAGTGCCACACGGTGGGGCGGGGGGGGGTGGTGCTCCCCAACCCCGGGAGCGACATCCCCAAGAGCCTCCAACCTCATGTTGCTTTTCAGGGACAGTCATATTTCCTCAGAAGTAAGAAAACAGGGCTGGGGGAATGGCTCTGTGGTTAAAGGTGCTGGCTTGCAAAACCTGCTGGCCCAGGTTTGGTTCCCCAGAACCCACATAAAGCCAGATGTGCAAAGTCGTGCCTGTGTCTGAAGTTCATTTGCACTAGCTAAAGACCCTGGCTTGCCGGGCCTGGAGGCGCACGCCTTGAATCCCAGCACTTGGGAGGCAGAGGTAGGAGGATCGCAATGAGTTCAAGGCCACCCTGAGACTACAGAGTGAATTCCTGGTCAGCCTGGGCTGGAGCGAGACCCTACCTTGAAGAAGAAAAAAAAGGGCCGGTGCAAACTTGTAGTGCCCACACTCGAGGCTGAGGCAGGGGCTCCGAGTTCAAGGCCAGTAGCTTCCTTATGGGAAATAAGGGTGAGAGTAGGCTTGCTGTCCTTGGGGAGCTCTCCATTCTCCAGCACCCTCAGCCAGGAACAGTGAGGAGCCAGGAGGGGCAGCTCGCGGTTGTCTCCCCCGGTCAGCTGGTATCGCCCTGTCCCTGCTCACCTCTTCTGTGGCTGTGTTTTCCAGGGTAAGAAAAAGAAGAGGAAGAGGGAGAAGCAGCTGTCACAGGCACAGTCACAGCAGCAAATTCAAGAGGCAGAAGGTGAGCCCTGGCAGTGTCCTCTGCTTCCCTCTCCCACTGTCCCAGCCACACCCGCCTGGGTGCCGTGCTGGTCCCTGACGGGGCTGGGGCTGTACTATCATGTGAGAGCTGCCATCGGCAGGCCCGCGGCTTCCTAGCAGCCTCAGGTTTGTTCATGGGTGTGATCATGAGCTTGATCCCCAGAACCCTCAAATCCCAGGTTCGATTCCTCAGGATCCACATACAAGGTGGCACATGTGTCTGGAGTTTGTTTACAGTGGCTGAAGGCCCTGGCACACTCATTCTCTCTGTCTGCATGTCTGTCTGTCTCTCTCTCAAATAAGTAAATAAATTTAAAAAAATTTTTTTAATCCCAGGTCAGGTAGCATGCATTCGTGTTCCCGACATGGGAAGGCGAAGGCCACTAAGAGCCTGTTTGTAAAGTGGTGGACAGCATTCCTGACTGACACACAAGAGTCTTCAAGGTTGGGGGTGAAGTGAAGTGGTAGAGCACTGGCCTAGCAGCCTAGAGCCTGGGTCTGACCCCATAAGAGGAGTTCTCATTTACTCTGCAAATGAAGTACCCGTAGGATTTAATCCTAAGACTTTCTCTCAGCCAGGTATGGTGGTGTGTGCCTGTAATTCTATCCCTCAGAGCTGGAAGCAAGAGGAGTTCAAGGCCAGCCTGGACTCTCAAAAAGCCAGAAGGAAAAAAAAAAAAAGACTAATCTTTTCAGAGCCTAGGCATACTTCCATTCAGCTGAGTTGAATCTTGAGGGTTAGTTAGGCTCTAGAGTCAGTGTATGAGATAAAAATGGGGTGCAGAAATTAAGGATGTGTCTGGAAATAATCTAAAATTCCCTTAGGAAGGTGGCACCTTAAAGACAGACTTGCCACCTATTAGTGAATCATTGGAATCAAGTGTTCTTTGTTGAACACCCGAAGAATAGTTTCGGAACCACTTTGTACCAAGAATGTGGACGCCTAGCACACATGCGCACAGGAAGTCGTGACCTCCATCTCATGCTCACCCAGTGTACAACTTGTGTACAACTGCTTGTACCATGTGCAGCCCAGCCTGGGCTACATGAGACCCTGTCTCAAAAAAAAAAAGGCGGGCTGGAGAGATGGCTTAGTGGTTAAGCGCTTGCCTGTGAAGCCTAAGGACCCCGGTTCGAGGCTTGATTCTCCAGGACCCACATTAGCCAGATGCACAAGGGGGCGCACGCGTCTGGATTTCGTTTGCAGAGGCTGGAAGCCCTGGCGCGCCCATTCTCTCCCTCTCTCTCTCTGCTTCTTCCTCTCTCTGTCACTCTCAAATAAATAAAAATGAACAAAAAAAAAGGCAACTGGAAAGAATTTCAGATCTTTGCCATAGCATTCCTGTGTTTTCAGGGTAGTATTATGCAGCCCCCCAGTGCTCTTGGGAGACTGGACCCAGTGCCCCACCAAACTCTACTTCTCAGACAGTAAGACCCACAGATGCTCAAGTCCCTGGTGTAAAGTGACATAATGCTTGTATATAACACCCAATCCAGTGGAAATAGTTGTTACAGTGTATTGTTTAGAGAACAATGACCCCACCCACCACCAAAAAAAAAGTGTTTAGTACACATGTGTTTTATTTATTTATTGGGCTTTTTGTTTTCTTTTGTTTTGTTTTTTCGAAGTAGGGATTCACTCTGGCTCAGGCTGACCTGGAACTCACTATGTAGTCTCAGGGTGGCCTCGAACTCACAGCGATCCTCCTACCTCTGCCTCCTGGGTGCTGGGATTAAAGGTGTGCACCACCACGCCTAGCGCATGCGTTTTTTCTTTTTCTTTTTTTTCCCCCTGAACCTTTTCCACCCGCTGTGGATTGAATCCGCACAGGCCCAGAGCGCTGACCAATGTGTGCATAGCCCCAGCGCTCCAAGCTGCTCATTCTTCCTTCCGTTCTTACCTCCAGGTGCTCTGGCCTCCAAGAGCAAGAAGCCATGTCTTCAGTACCTGCCCCCTGAGAAGCCCTGCGACAGCCCTGCCTCTTCCCACAGCAGCACTCTGGACTCCCCCGCCACCCCCTCCACAGCCTTGGCGTCACCAGCTGCCCCTGCTGCCACCCACTCCGAGCAAGCCCAGCCACTCTCCCTCACCACCAAACCAGAGACCCGGGCCCAGCTGGCTCTCCACTCTGCTGCCTTCCTGTCGGCTAAGGCCGCAGCAAGCTCCTCCAGCCAGATGGGCAGCCAGCCCCCTCTCCTGTCCAGGCCCCTCCCCTTGGGGACCATGCCCGCCGCTCTGCTGACCTCTCCCCCTTCCTTCCCAGCCACGCTCCACGCCCACCAGGCCCTCCCCATGCTACAGGCCCAGCCTCTGTCCTTGGTCACCAAGTCTGCCCACTAAGCTGCCCCTTTGATCTCTGCAGGCTGTCATGTGACTCCAAGTAGTAATGATTCAGAAGAGACAAAAAAAAAAAAAAGAGGAAACTTTATTGGTCAATATTTGACCACTCTGGACTGTTCTGTAAAGTGACTGATAACAGCAGTGCTTTACATTTGTAGATGTAACCAATAGCTGATCTTAAGGCTTTTTAAAAAAAAAAAAAAAAAACACAAAACAAAAAAAAAATCTTTACAAGAAAGAGAACTGAAATCGTAGTATGTTACTCTCCCTGTGTGTTGTGGTGGGTGTGCCTGGGCAGAAGACACCTTCTCTCTACCTCTATCTCTCTCTTACTTTCTGCCCTCCTCTTTGTCCCCATCAGCCCCCTCCCCCCGCACCTGCCTCAGCTTCCCCAACTCTGTCTACAAAGCCACCAAGGCTAGAGTTCTAGTCCGGCACCTTTTCCTCAGCATCCATTCCTGTTCCTTAGCCCAAGTTTTCATCAAGTGTTCAACACCATGGGTTCTCGCCCTTTTGTCCTCTGCCCAGTGTAAGGTCGAAGTCATGTGCAGACATCTCGGCCTGATCAGTTCCCACCAGCACCCCTCTCCCTCCTAGGGCCCGGCCCACCAGCCTTCATCTTGCAGGGGAAAAGAGCTCCTATGAAATGGTCCCCTCCACCCCTGCATTTAAAGGGACTCAAGGTGCCTGCCACTTTCTCAGCAAAGAAATTGGTGTTCCTCTCCCCTGCCCAGTTAAGCTCTTCCCCTCGAAGCCCCAGAGTGGCTCCCACAGTCTGGTCCTGACACCTGGGTCTGTGTTAGCACAATCTGCCAAAGTTCTAAGACCCTCTGCCCCCTGCCCCCATCACCTCACATGCTTCGTCCGTGTGTATTTCATTTTGTTTTTATGGGTTTTGGAGCAATTTAAACTCCCAGTTGTTTATTTTCACAAAAGAAAATAAAATTGCAGATGCAAGACCTTTTCTGAGTATTTCTTTAGAACTTTTGTTGAACTAAGCCACCTCCTTTGTTCCAGTCCCTGGGTTAGATTGTTTGTTTTGTTAGTTAGTTTGTTTGTTTACAAGACACTTACTAGAAAGGAAATATCAAACATACCCAGTGAGATTCGACATGAGCCTCCACTTGGAAACTTCTGACTCCTTGTGAAGGGCGTCCTGTGTAGCACCACAGCTAGTACTCAGTAATGACCAAGTTGATTCAAATTTACAGCCAGGTGTGGTGCCTCACACCTTCGATTCCAGCACTTGGGAGGCTGAGGTAGGAAGATCACCATGAGTTCCAGATCAGCCTGGGCTAGAGTAAAACCCTGCCTCAATAAAGCAAAAATAAATAAATAAAAGAAGTTACAGCGCTAAGTGGGGATTATGATCATGATATATTGTCTATATGTATGGAGATTGTCAATAAAAAGCTTAAATAGCCAGGCATGTTGACACACGCCTTTAATCCCAACAACTCAGGAGGCAGAGCTAGGAAGATCACTGTGAGTTTGAGGCCAGCCTGAGACTATATAGTGAATTCTGAGTCAGCCTGGTCTACAGCCAGACCCTACCTCAAAAAAAAGAAAAACCAAGTTAAAATAGTTAAATTTTTTAAATATATTTATTTATTTTAATTTAATTTAATTTATTTATTTTGGTTTTTCAAGGTAGGGTCTCACTGTAGTCCAGGTTGACCTGGAATTAACTATGTAGTCTCAGGGTGGCCTTGAACTCGTGGCGATCCTCCTACCTCTGGGATTAAAGGCGTGCGCCACCACACCCAGCTATATTTTTATTTATTTGCAAGCAAAGGAAAGAGGGAATGGACATGACAGGGCCTCCAGCCATTGCAAATGAACTGTAGACACATGTGCCACTCTGTGCATGTGGCTTTACGTGGGTACTGGGGAATGGAACCCAGGCCATCTCTCAAGGCTCTGCTTTTTGTTGTTGTTGTTGTTGTTTGTTTTTAAGATAGGATTTCAGGTAGCTCAAGCTAGTATGGAACTCTTATGTAACTAAGGATGAGTTTGAAGCTGAATATGACCTAGAACCCCTGATCTCCCCAACTGCTGGGACTATAGGCACACACTATCAGGTCAGGTTTTTAACAAACTTTTTTTTATTATATATCTGAAAAAGAGAGACAGACAGAGTGAGTATAGGCACACCAGGGCCTTCTGCCTCTGCAAATGAACTCTAGGCACATGTGCCATTTTGTGTACATGGGTACTAGGGAATAGAACCCAGGCTGGTAGGCTTTTGAAGGCAATTACCTTTAACCACTGAGCAATCTCCAATCCTTTTTTTAACTTTTAGAAAATTATTTATTTGAGAAAGAAAGAATGGGCCCACTAGGACCTCCAGCCAGTGCAAATGAACTCCAGATGTATGTTCCACCTTGTGCATCTGGCTTATGTGGGTACTGGGAAGTCAAACCTGGATCCTTAGGCTTTGCAGGCAAGTGCCTTAACCACTAAGCCATTAACTCCAGCCCTTTTAAAACTTTGTTAAAATATTTTATTTTTATTTATTTATTTATTTTGAGAGAATGGATGGGCATACCAGGGCCTCTAGCTACTGCAAATGAACTCCAGATGTATGTGCCACCATGTGCATCTGTCTTAAATGAGTACTGAGGAATTGAACCTGGATCCTTACACTTCACAGGCAAATGCCTTAATGGCTAAGGCATTTTTTTATTTTTTTGAAGCAAGCCCAACAGACTGCCTTTTTTCTTTTTAATGAAAGAGAGAGAGAATTGCCATGCCAGGGCCTCCAGCCAGACACCTGCACCCCCTTGTGCACATGTGCAACCTTCCGTGCTTGCGTCACTGTGTGTCTGTCTTATGTAAGACCTGGAGAATTGAACATGAGTCCTTAGGCTTCCCAGGCAAGCACCTTAACCACTCAGCCATCTCTCCAGCCCTTGTTTGTTTGTTTGTTTGTTTGTTTTTTCAAGATAGGGTCTTTAGACCAGGCTGACCTGGAATTCACTATTGTAGTCTCAGGCTGGCCTTGAACTCACAGCAATCCTCTCACTTCTGCCTCACATGTGCTGGGTTTAAAGGCATGCACCATCATGCCTGGCCTTAAACTCTTTTATTAACAATTTTTATACATATACATAATGCATTTTCATCATAATCCCCTCCCATTACTTTCTCATTCCTTCTTACAGGTGAGCATGTTTCAATGCATATTGCATCTTTCACTGATTGGTCTTGAGGTCTCAGGACATTGTTCCGCCAAGGTTTCTAGGGAGGTGACCACGGATGTTGACAATGTGTCTTTCATAAAATAATTATCTATCCTGGAATATGACTTAACACCTAAGAGACTGCTACAGAACCTGTGACCAAGTAGTTGTAGAAAACATGTTTACTGGCAGATACCCTTATAGCTCATGTCTGACCTGTGCCCAGTTTATTCCTACCATGATAGCCAATCTAGGAGAGTCTTGACCAGGAAAGAAGAGTCAGGTATGTGGATCAGGCAGGAGGCAGCACAGTACATGAGATGCCAGGTGAGGGGGAAGAGGGCAGCATGCCCCAAGGGAAAGGAAAAACTGTCCGGGACCTGTGGGTGAAGAGCAAGAATTAAAATGAAGGGACCTGTAGGCCAAGGTCTTTTACTGGAGTCCAGGCCTGTTGTCAGCCAAGCAGATTCCCCCTGGGAAGTTTAGCTGGCAGCTTTTGAACATGTAGGTGTGGGGGTCCATGGTGTCACACTGTGACTTAAGAGATGGTCGTCTGGGCTATCCAGGTGGAGTGGGCAGGGCGATCAAAGACAACTGGACTGGATTAAATCCGTCTAATCAAAAGCAAACCACTCTGTCAGAGAGGTAGCTCGGTTGATCGAGTGCTTGCCTAGCATGCGTGAAACCCTGGGCATGAAATCCCCAGCAGTGTATAAACCAGGCATGGTGGTGCACACCTGTAATCCTTGCACTCAGAAAGTAAAGGCAGGAGGATCAGAAGTTCAAGGCCATCTTCAGCTACATTGGAAGTTTGAAGTGAGCCTGGAACACATGAAACCTTGTCTCAAAAAAAAAAAGAGAGAGAGAGAGAGAAAGCAAGCTATTGTCCTTAATTGCTTTCACACTCTGAACAAACATTATGACCAGTTGGATTCAGATACGGTTGAACTATTTATACTGCCTGCACTTCAGTCTGTTTGTTTTTTTGCCACTTAAGGAAGTGGTCACCAGGAGACGGTTGTTCTTGGCAGATAGTAGTATAGATCACATGGAGGAAGTAGGGCAAGTTCAGAAAGTGTGTAAAGAGTGACTGTCCCTGGAAAGTCAAATAGTCAAGGTGGCTAGTACACCAACATGGAATTGTAATCATTAACTGCACATGCATACCGATGGGCGTATATGTTCACATAAGTATGTATATACTTCTGTGTGTGTTGGAGCTTACAGTGAGCCTATGAGCTTATGTAAAATAAACAAGCATTCTACTGAGCTGCCCTCCCACTGCCCATGACATAGGTATGTACCACCTTGTGTTTATCCATCTAGTAACAAATGTCACCTTTTGGCTTTCATGAATAATGCAGCCACGTAAAGTCACATGTCAGTACATGTCTAAGTCTGTTTTCAATTTCTTGGTGTACATAACTAGGAGTAGAACTGCTACGTCATATAAATATGTTTAATTTCTTATAATATTTATTTGTTGGGGAGTACGCCGGGGTCTTACACACACATACATAAATAGAATTTTTTTTTTTTTTTTTTTTTTTTGGTTTTTTGAGGTAGGGTCCCATTTGTAGTCCAGATTGACCTGGAATTTACTCTATTCTCAGGGTGGCCTCAAACTCATGGTGATCCTCCGACCTCTGCCTCCCAAGTGCTGGGATTAAAGGAGTGCACCACCACGCCCGGCTGATAGAACTTTTTTAAAGAAAAGAAAGGTTTATTTTGCTTTATGGTTTGGGAAGGGATACAGTCCCTTCATCATGGCAGGAAGGCAGCAGTAACATGAGGCATCTGGTCACATTACGTCCCCAGTCAGGACACCAGCTCATGAGACGGTGCCACCACAACCACGGTGGCTCTTCCTTACACAGTTCAACCTTGGAATTGCTCTCAAAAGACACTCCCCTCCTAAGGTAGATGATTCTGAAATCCAAACAAGTTAACAAGATTAGCCATCACAAAATTACATCTTCTGCTCCATGAATATGGGTTGTCTTTCATTTCTTCCACCAGTGATTTCGTTTTCATAGTAAACACTTTGTAAAATTTATTCCTAACCATTTATTTGGATACTATTATAAGTGAAATTGTCTCTTAGTTTCATTTTCAGATTATGCATTGCAAAAGTACAAAAATAGGGCTGGGGAGATGGCTCAGCAGTTAAAGGCACTTGCTTGCAAATATGCTGCCAGTCTGAGTTTTTAATTCCCCAGTAACCATGTAAATCCAGATGCCCAAAGTGGCACATGCATCAGGAGTTTGTTTGCAGCAGCTAGAGGTCCTGGTGTGCCATTCTTTCTCTCTTTCATCTCTCTCATGTAAATGAAAAATATTTTTAACACTTTTTTTTTTTTGGTTTTTCGAGGTAGGGTCATGCTCTAGCCCTGGCAAACCTGGAATTCACTATATAGTCTCAGGCTGGTCTCGAATTCACAAGCAATCCTACCTCTGCCTCGTGGATGCTGGGACTAGAGGAGTGCACCATCATGCCCAGCTCTTCTCACCATTTTTGTTTTGTTTTGTTTTGTTTTTCTAGTCAGGGTCTTGCTCTAGCCCAGGCTGACCTGGAATTCACTATGTAGTCTCAGGGTGGCATTGAACTCACTGCAATCCTCCTACCTCTGCCTCCCAAGTGCTGGGATTAAAGGGGTGTGTACCACCATGCCGGGTTTCTTCTCACGATTTTTATTCAACATTGTGCTAGAAGTTCCAACTCAAACAAGTATACAAGAAAAAGAAAGTAAAAGGCATCTGGACTCAAAAAGAAGTAAAACTAAGCCAGGCGTGGTGGCGCACACCTTTAATCCCAGCACTTGGGAGACTGAGGTAGGAGGATCACCATGAGTTCAAGGTCACCCTGAGACTACATAATGAATTCCAGGTCAGCCTGAGCTAGAGTGAAACCCTACCCTGAAAAACCAAAAAAGGTAAAAATACAGCTACCATTAGATATAGCTATACCTCTTTGGGGCATTGAAATAGTTTGGATGGATGTTCCCACCCCCAGTAGATTCAGTTTTATTAAAGCTTCTTGGATTTCCAGCTGCCTGGCTAGAAGAGGTGTTACTGTGGGCAGATCCTAGGGTCCAGTCCTAAGGTGTGTTTGGGGGCAGAATTCCAGTCTAAGGTATGCAGAATGCTTGAGCTCTGCCTAGGGTTCCCAGATGTGCTTCTTATGGTGCTGCTGGTGGTGTTTCTCTCGGCGTGGACCTGTGAAAGGGGGACAGCTTTTTCTACCATCATGGAACTTCTGGATTTGTGAGCTTTAAATAAATCCTGCTCTTCCCATTAGCTCTGTCTGGTCTGGAGGTTCATCCCAGCAACATGCAGCTGCCTATGACAGGCTTTATGCCCTAAAGTCTACAATTTACCACGGAGACACTTGCTCAACCATATTTTATTGCTGCTCTCTTCATAATAGCTAGGAACTAGAAGCCGCCCAGATGCCCACCAGCAAATGAATGGTTAATGGATATGTGGTACATATACACCGCGGAATTCCACTCAGTGGTAAGGAAAAGTGAAATCAAATTTGCAGAAAAATGGATGGATTTGGAAAAAGTCATCGTAAGTGAGGTCAACAGTCTCAGAAAGACAAACACCGCATGTTCTCTCTCATACGTAGTTCCCAACCTGGCGCAGCATCAGTGGATTGCAAGTGGTACTAAAGAGTATGGACAGGGGCTGGGTATGGTGGCACATACCTTTAATCCAGCACTTGGAAGGCAGAGGTAGGAGGATCACTTTGAGGCCAGCCTGGAACTCCAGAGTGAGAACCAGCCTGGGCTTAGAGGGAGACCTTACCTCAAAAAAAAAAAGAAAGAAAGAAAGAAAGAATATGGGAGCCAGGCGTGGTGGCACACACCTTTAATCCCAGCACTGGGAGGCCGAGGTAGGAGGATCGCCGTGAGTTCGAGGCCACCCTGAGACTCCATAGTGAATTCCAGGTCAGCCTGGGCTACAGTGAGACCCTACCTCGAAAAATAAAAAAAAAAAAAAAAAAAAAGAAAGAAAGAAAGAAAGAAAGAAAGGATATGGGGCTAGAGAGATGGCTTAGCAGCTAAGGCACTTGCCTGTGAAGCGTAAGAACCCGTAACTAACTCCCCAGATCCCACATAAGCCATATGCACAAGGTCACACATGCGCACAAGGTGATACACACATCTGGAGTTTGATTGCAGTGGCTGGAGGCCCTAGTGTGCCAACTTTCTCTCTCTTGTTCACTCTCCCATAAAAGTATGTACATGGTACTAAAATGAAGCTAGGAAAAAGGAGAAGTAGGGAGGGAGGGGAGGAAGGGCTACTTGTCAAACAAGTTGAGGGTCAGAAAAAAGAAAGAAGGGCCAGATGTGGTGGCGCACGCCAGCACTCGGGAGGTAGAGGTAGGAGAATCACCGTGAGTTTGAGGCCACCCTGAGGCTCCATAGTGAGTTCCAGGTCAGCCTGGGCTAGTGTGAAACCCTACCTCGAGAAACCAAAAAAAGGAAGAAGGAGGAGGAGGAGAAAGAACGCAGGAGGTGGAAAGGTTTTTAAGGGGAAGGGAATGGGGAAGGGCAGAAATTACACAAAACTAATGTCAACATGAATCAATTTCATAGAAACCTTCCATATAATCCTCAATAAGGCGGGGGGAGGGATCTGAATAGAAGAGCCCCATAGAAGGTAGAGGAAGCTTAATCCTAAACCAGGAGCTTTGGCTGGTAAATCCCAAAGCCAGAATTGGGTTGCCTCCCACAGTGGCCAACGAGGCACATGAGGTCTCCAACATAATGCAGGCCATTGTCAAAACACTTGGTTACCTTCCAGAGCCAAAAGGCAAGACCTATTGCTAAAGATACCTCAGCCTGCAGCAACAGGCCATCAAGTGATCATGCTGGAACTGAGAAGGAATCCAGTTCCCTCCCAGCTAGCCTCACAGTGCTGGAACGTGTTTGAGAGCAGCTGGAGAATAGCAGTTGCCAACAGAGCGAGTAAGCAGGAGATCCTGCCAGACACAAAGTCAACCAGGTGAACAAGAAGAGCACACTTGCACAATAGTAGCACACAGCTGATGCGGGTAACCAACTGTTCTTGGATCGGACATCAGACCTGCTCGTTGGGGGAGAACTCATACCTAGTTCTGGAAACCAGCCGGATTCCCAAGGATAGAAAACCAAGAGACCCTCCACTGCTCTTTAAGAAGAATGGACACACACATCAATAACAACAATGCTTACTCCCATTAATCCAAGCTGCTGTCACTTTTGGTTGGATAATCTGTCTTATCTTACAGAATAGAGAGTCAAATGCCTGTTAGAGGAGGGTTCATCTCTGTCACATCTGCCCCGCCCAAGAGACGTTGCAGAGGAAGCAATGAAACAAGAACTGCTCTCACAGCTAGCCTGAAAACAAGTTCCAAGAGCTTTTGACAGACACTGTGCTCATTTAAACCTCATCAAAACAGAGATCCTAGCCGGGCGTGGTAGTGCACATCTTTAATCCCAGCATTTCGGAGGCAGAGATAGGAGGATTGCCATGAGTTTGAGGCCACCCTTGACCTGAATTCCAGGTCAGCCTGGGCCAGAGTGAGACCCTACCTCAAAAAAACAAAAATAGGGCTGGAGAGATGGCTTAGTGGTTAAGGCACTCACCTGCAAAGCCTAAGGTCTCAAGTTCAGCTCCCCAGGACCCATGTAAGCCAGATACATATGGTGTCCCAGCATATGGAGCTTGTTTGCAATGGCTGGAGGCTCTAGCATGCCCATTCTCATTCTCTCTCTCTAACTAAGTTAAAAAAAAAACATAAATAAACAGAGATCCATGGGCTGAAAAGATTGCTCAGAGGTTAAGGCACTTGCCTGCAAAGCCTAAGGACCCATGTTCAACTCTCCAGATCCCACATAAGCCAGACCCACAAGGTGGCGCATGCACAAGGTCGCACATGCGCACAAGGTGGAGTGTTCATCTGAAGTTTTATTACATTGGCTAGAGGCCCTGGCACGCCAATTCTCTTTCTCTCTCTTTCTCTCTCTCTCTCTCTGTCACACACACACACACACACACACTTGCTCTCTCATTAAAAAAAAGTTGGGGTTTGCCTCAAAACAAACAAAACAAAACAGAGATCCAGAGGCTACAGAGAAAGCAACATTAAATCAGATCTCAGGGAGCATTGTGGAAGAATGGGTGGAAAGACGGTAAGAGCCTCAGGGTGGGTGGGATTAGCTTGAGGCACTGCCTCCCCCACAGAGACAGACTGAGACATTCACGACCCCACAATGAATACCAATAATGCTACCTAGGAGGACCCTCAGTAGAATGGAAATGAGGGAGAGGTGATATGAGTACAACCTTTTTTTTTTTTTTTTTTTTTTTTTTTGGTTTTTTGAGGTAGGGTCTCTCTCTAGCCCAGGCTGACCTGGAATTCACTATGGAGTCTCAGGGTGGCCTCGAACTCACGGCGATCCTCCTACCTCTGCCTCCCGAGTGCTGGGATTAAAGGCGTGCGCCACCATGCCTGGCTGAGTACAACTTTTTTTTTTTTTTTTTTTTTGGTTTTCTTGAGGTAGGGTCTCACTCTAGCCCAGGCTGACCTGGAATTCACTATGGAGTCTCAGGGTGGCCTCGAACTCACAGCGATCCTCCTACCTCTGCCTCCCGAGTGCTGGGATTAAAGGCGTGCGCCACCACGCCCGGCTTGAGTACAACCTTTTAATAAAAATCAATATATAAAAGAAAATGATGACATCAAAACAAGAGTGTCTCATTGGAACAAAGAAGGGGTTCAGTGAAGAGAGCAGGGAAGTGGGGACAAAGGAGCTGATGGGAGGGGAGTATGACCAGGGAACATTGTGAATATGAATGGAGGTTGCAAATAAAAAGTTTTTTTAAAATAGCATAACTATTAATTTTATTCTCATTTCACTTATGAGGAAATAGAGATTTTGATAATCTAACTTGACCTACATGCTAGTTCTAACAGTAACAGACCTGAGATTCAACCCAGGATCTTGTCAGACTGCAGAGAATTTCCTCTCTAATGTTACTACGTGTTAACTAGCGCACAGCTAGCAGTATTTTCACAAGGTTTTATTGTTGTTATTGTTTTCTTTTATTTATATTTATTCTAGTGTGTATATGTGTGTGTTCCTGTGTGCCTGTGTGTGAGTGCAGGTATGTGTGTCAAGGGCAACTTTCAGGTCAGTCCTCACCTTCCATCTCATTCTGAGGCCACAGGTCTTGTTTGGTCACTGCTCTGTTCCTGAGCTCCTGGGGAAATTCTCTTGTTTCCACCTCCCTTCTCAATGCAGGTGTACTGGCGTTGCAAAAGCCTGCCACAGCCAACTTTTCATGTGGGGTCTGGGAATTCAAACTCACGCGCTAAGAGTTGTATGTCAGGACTTTATCCAGTGAGCCGTCTCTCCAGCCCTTCCAGTTTCTTAAGTGTGTGTGTGTGTGTGTGTGTGTGTGTACGGATCTGAGAATAACTGTGTTCATCTTCACCTTCTGTTGTGATTGAGGCAGCTTCTCTAGTAGCTCAGCACAGGGTTCATCAGACTAGCTGGTTCATGAGCTTCTCTGTGATTTTCCCTCTCACTGTAAGTACACTAGAATTACAGATGCTTGCATGGCACAATATCTGGCTTTTTTTGGGGGGGGGTGGTTCTGGGAATTCAAACTCATGTACTCATACTTGCATGGTAAGCACTTTATCCACTGAACCAATCATCTCTCCAACCTTAGCAGTGAGTAGTCTTTATTTTTTGTAATGGATTTTTAATTTTTTTTTATTTGTTTGAGAGAGAGAGAGAAAGAAAGAGTATGGGCGTACCAGGGCCTCCTGTTGCTGCAATGAACTCCAGATGCACGCACCACCCCATGCATCTGGCTTTACATGGGGAATTGAACCCAGGCCTTTGGGCTTTGCAAGCAAGCATCTTTAACTGCTGAGCTGTCTCTCCAGAACTTCCAATATTTTATTTATTTCCACAGAGAGAGAGAGAATAGGCTCGCCAAAGCTTCTAGCCGCTGCAAATAAACTGCTGCAAACTTTCCATGGGTATTGGGGAATTTAACCCTGGTCTTTAGGCTTTGCAGGCAAGCGCCTTAACTTCTGAGCTATCTCTCCAGCCCCCTCCCCACAAAATATTCTTTTCTGTGTGTGTGTGTATGTGTAAATTTTTAAATTTATTTTTATTAGACATGGATATAGTTAGTATGTAAACAACACATGTTGGTACCATCGTTTCCCTCATCCCTGCCACTTTTCCATAGAGGTTCTCCTCACTGGGGATGCAGGTCACCTCTATGGGGATTATGGGTCATGCATTGTGGGGGCAGTCATCAGTTATGGGGGAGGCAGCATCTCTGGGCATAATGTCCCAACTTGTGGCTGTAACAATCTTTCTACCCCTTCTTCCACAAAATTCCCTGAGCCATGTTGGGTTCATTTTAAGTCTACTTCAGTGATGGGCACTTAGGAGCCTCTGGATCTCTGGTTTGGTAGGTGAGAGTGTCCTCAGTGTCTATCTCCTTCACCCTTGTGCTGATATCAGGTTCACAGAGAAAGCAGCTCTCTTGCTCATTTCCCTAATTCTTCTGTGGTTTCAGCTGGGGCCCCGGTGAAGTGTGCTGGGTCGTTTATCTCCTCCGATACTGTTCCCATTCCAGGCCGCTGCACCCGCCCCCACATCTTAACTTACCAAACTGATAGAAGAAAAGTAGTCCCTGACTATCGTTCTTTCCTTTCCTTTCCCTTCCTCTTTCTTTCTTTCTTTCTTTCTTTCTTTCTTTCTTTCCTTCTTCCTTCCTTCCTTCTTTCTTTCTTTCTTTCTTTCTTTCTTTATTTCTTTATTTATTTTTTGAAACAGAGTTTCACTGTGTAGGACTGGACTCATGATCTTCCTGCCTCAGCTTTCCTGAGTGCTGGGATTCCAGGCATGTGTCAGCATGCCTGCTCCTGACTGTTAGTCTTTAATACTTGATATACTTATTCAATACTTGCATAAACCATTCACATGATAGTGGGCAATTTGTACCTACCATTCCACAGGTCTGTTCTTAAAAATATTTTTAAATTTTTATTTATTTATTTGAGGGAGAGAGGGAATGGGTGAGTCAGGGCCTCTAGCTGTCACCATGTGCATCTGGCTTATGTGGGTTCTAGGGAATCAAACCTGGGTCCTTAGGCTTCGCAGGTAAAGTGGCTTAACCTCTGAGCCATCTCTCCAGCCCCACAGGTCTATTTTGCTTTAAGTATTAGTTTCTTCATTACGAGTTGAGTATAAAAAAGTTATTAAATAAATCATATATAATGTTTATCACAATATGTAGCATATAATTAAAGTTCTAAAAGTTATTACTATAATTTAATAGGTTCACCATAGATAAGTTAGAAAATGAAGATAAGCCAGAGTAATAAAATTAAAATATCCTTAATTTAGAGCTATCATCATGAATATTTTGTTGGTTTTTCCTTTCTCCTAGTCAGGTATATGCATATGTTACTGAAAATCAAACAAGTTATACAACCATAATAAAATTTTCTTACCATTTTTTTCAAAGTAGAGTCTCACCGCAGCCCAGGCTAACCTGGAACTCACTATGAAGTCTCAGGGTGGCCTCAAACTCATGATGATCCTTCTAGTTCTGTCCAGCTATTCAACAAGCTAACACAGGAGGATCACTTTAGACCAGAAGTTCGAGACCAGCCTAGAAAACATAGTGGGATCTGAAAGAAGGAAAGAAGAAGTGGGTAGGGGGAAAGGGAAGAGGAAGGAAAAGGAAAGGAAAGGAGGGAAGGAGAGAAAGATGAAGGAAGGGAGGGAGGAAAGAAAACCTATCTATCTCTAAGGAGGTATCAGCAATTAGTGGTTGCTGGGGACGGGGAAAGATTTTTGTCAGTGGTCTGGCACTGGTAACTTGCCCATGCTCTGTGAAATAACATTTCCAGCTACCTCCACTTGGCCATCACAGTCATCTCAAATGGAGATAAGCCAAAGCAAGGGCTGGAGAGATGACTCAATGGTTAAGGTGCTTGCCTGCAAAAGCCTAACAACCCAGGTTTGATTCCCCAGTACCCACCTACAGCCAGATGCACAAAGTGGTACATGCATCTGGAGTTCATTTGCAGTAGCTGGAGGACCTAGAGCGCACATTCTGTCCATCTTTCTTCTCTCTATCTCTTTCTCTCTGCTTGCAAATAAATAAAAAAAAATATTTTTGGAGGGAAAAGATATGCCAGAGCAACTAGCAATGAACCAGAAGCAAATCCGTTCTCTATGCCCCATCCCACCCCATCCGGCTCTTCACCAATGATCTCCATCTCTGTGAACAGGCACCCCACTCCTCCCTCCTGGTCGCTTTTCGGGTTCCTATCCAATCTAACTACAAAGGAGGTTGCTACTACCTCCCAGTTTCATCTCAGGTCTGCCCACTTCCTACTGTTCTCACTGTCCCTAGGCTGAGACTACTTGGATCATTGCAACAGTTTCCTAAATGATTAACAGCTGACTCTCCCTCTTCCCTCCATACCCAAGTTGATTCTTCCTGCTATAACCAGAGTAGTATCCAAACATTCTCAACTGTGATTATGTCTTGTCCCCACATAAACTTCTTTAATGCTTTCTTTGGTGTTTAGCTAAAATATAAATGCTGGTAATAGCCCGAGAGCTCTGCATGAACTGAACTTTCCTTCTCTGTCTAGTAACGTGGACACCAGGTCAGGTTTAATAATTTGCCATTGCTCTCCCTACCCACACACACCCTCGTTAAGCCAATATCCTTAAATGCTAGTCAAACATTTATTTTTAAGGTAGGCAAGCAGACAGCATTTTCTTTTAGAAACAGATTCATTTACTAATTTACTTCCAGAGTCAACACTCTAAAATGGAATTTTTCTGGTAGATTTTTCTCTCCTGTGTTTTTATTCCTGCTTAAGCAATGTATGAATGGGGTGAGGGAGTTACAACAAAGAAACATTGAGAAGTGCATTGAAAGGGTTTTGAGTAAAGTTTAAAAGAAAGACTTAAATCCCAGTGTGGTGGCACACGCCTTTAATCCCAGCATTTAGGAGGCAGAGGTAGGAGGATCGCCATGAGTTCAAGGCCAGCCTGAGACTACATAGTGAGTTCCAGGTCAGCCTGGGCTACACCCAAACCCTATCTCGAAAAAACAAAAAATAAATAAAATAAAAACTTGTCCGTAAAAACTGTACTTGTTGCCATATACTACTTCATGAAATTCTGAAGCATTTCAGCAGACAAGGACTGCATATCATGTAACAAATATTGTATCACATAATGCTATTTCCCCTGTGGCTGTAAGCCCTTTTGGGATCAGTTTACAGTTCACTCAGAGTTAACTGACATGTTTTCTGTTACCCTTCTGTGTCACATAGAAATTTATGTTCTGGATAGCTTCCTGACCATTTATTCCTTAGTCTGGCTCAATTCCAGCCTCCTTCCCTGCCATTCTCCTTGCTGTTACTTGAGAAGCCTGGGTTTTAGGTTTACCCAAAACACCATGTTCACACCTGTGTACAGGCCATGACACATGCAGACCACTGAGCCTCACTTAAGAATGCCTACGACTTTCAGTCCTCAACATTGTGAGTCCTTCCATATGGTTTCTGGCAGTTTTTGGAACATAAACCTGTACATACAACTATTTGATATTTATGATCCTCATTAGATCACACACTGCATGAAATTGAAGATAAAAATACTTATTTAGGGCTGGAGAGATGGCTTAGTGGTTAAGGCATTTGCCTGCAAAGCCAAAGGATCCAGGCTCAACTCTCCAGGACCCATGTAAGCCAGATGCACAAGGTGGCGCATGTGTCTGGAGTTCGTTAGCAGTGGCTGGAGGCCCTGGTGCGCCCATTCTTTCTCACTCTGCCTCTTTCTCTCTCGCTCTCTCAAATAAATAAATTAAATTAAAAAAAACATTTTAAAAATACTTATTTATGGGCTGGAGAGATAGCTTAGCGGTTAAGACATATGCCTGTGAAACCTAAGGACACCGGTTTGATTCTGCAGGTCCCATGTTAGCCAGATGCACAAGGGGGCGCATGCGTCTGGAGTTTGTTTGCAGTGGCTAGAGGTCTGGCGCACCCATTCTCTCACTCTCTCTCTCTCTCCCTCCCTCTCCCTCCTTCTCTCTGTCTCTAATTAATAAATGAAGTAAAAAAATTAAAAACACTTATTTATTAATTTGGGGGGCTATATTTTGTCAGTGGTGAGGGGACAGACACATCTCCACTCTGTTACCCTCAGAAACCCAAGACATTCCCTATTAGGGATCTTGTGGTCGTTTCAGTTAGGTATCCCCCGTAAACTCATGTGTTTTGAATGAATACTTGGTTCCCAGAGGGTGGCAATTATGGAGGTGGAGCCGTGCTGAAGGAGGTGTGTTCTTGGGGGCAGGCTTATGGGTGTTATAGCCAGCTCCCCCTTGCCAGAACTTGGCTCACTGTCCTGCTGCTGCTGTTATTGTTCACCTGATGTTGGCCAGGAGGTGATGTCCAGCCTCTGTTCATGCCATGCTTTTCCCTGCTATCAAGGAGCTTCCTCTCATGACTGTAAGCCAAAATAAATATTTCCCTCCTCCCATCAGCTGCTTCTTGAGGGGAGCTTTATCCCAGCAATGAAAGGTAACTACAACAGAAAATTGAAACAAGGAGTGGGGTCGTTGCTGCTATAAACCAGTGTGGATTTTAGCCTTTTGGAACTGATTTGCAGGAGGAATATGGAAGGATTTGTCTCTTGGCCAAAGAGACACATTGCAGTGCTGTAAACAGAGTATGATGGACCATTCTGCTCAGAGTTGAAAGACCTAAAAGCAGAACGAATGTGAACTGGGACGCTTGCCTTAAAAGGGGAAGAAAGGGGCTGGAGAGATGGCTTAGCAGTTAAGGTACTTGCCTACAAAGCCAAAAGACCTCGGTTCGATTTCCCAGGACCCACATAAGCCAGATGCACAAGGAGGCGCATACGTCTGGAATTTGTTTGCAGTGGCTGGGAGCCCTGGTGCACCCATTCTTTCTCTCTCTGTCTCTCTCTGCCTCTTTCCCTCTCTCCAATAGATAAATAAAAATAAAATATTTTTTAAAAGGGAAGAAAGAACTTTGTCCACACTGGGCTAGAAGCAGTTTGTGTGAGAGGTTAGCTGTGCTCTACTGATGTGCTGAAGTCAGCTTCTCATTGCTGGTAAAAAGCACCTGACCAAGGACAACTTCTGGGAGGAAATGGCTTGTTTTGGTTTACAGACTCAAGGGGAGCTCAGGATGGCAGGGGAAAATGATGGCATGAGCAGAGGGTGGATATCACTTCCTGGCCAACATCAAATGGACAATAGAAACAGAAGAGTGTGCCAAACATTGGCTAGGGAGGAACTTCTGAGTAAGATGGCAGCATACTAGCCATACCAAAGCAGCCCAGGGAGGGAAATAAGAAGAAACACAGCAAAATACTCTCTTCTGCTGAAAAGTGCAGGTGGATAAGTTATTATCAACCACAGCAGACAAGCAGGAGAGCATAAGATCTTCCAGAAAGGAGGAAACCCGCCAGAATCCTGCTGCGGCACCTGCATCCCCGATCCGTGCACCCACCCACTCAGGTGCCCTGGAACCCATGTCAGCCTAGAAATCTGTCTCATAGCTGACAGGATTAAGGGTGTGGGGCAACACACACCCTTAGGGACTTTGGCTTTATTAGATTATCTGTTTTTTCTTTTTTAAATCCTCATGCCTGTATAAATACTCTGTGCTAGTTTTTTTTTTTTTTTTTGGCTTGGAATTTTTTTTTAATTTTCTCAATTGTTATTAATATTTTCCATGATTATAAAAAATATCCCATGGTAGTACCCTCCCCCCCCCACTTTCCCCTTTGAAATTCCATTCTCCATCATGTTCCCTCCCCATCTCAATCTTTCTACTTACAAATATACAATACCAACCTAATAAATGCCCTCATCCCTTTCTTTCTCTTCCCTTTCTATCTCCTTTTAAACTTACTGGCCTCTGCTACTGAGTTTTTTTCCTTCTTGCACAGAAGCCCAATCATCTGTAGCTAAGATCCACATATGAGGGAGAACATGTGGCACTAGGCTTTCTGGGCCTGGGTTACCTCACTTAGTATAATCCTTTCCAGATCCATTCACTTTTCTGCAAATTTCATAACTTCATTTTTCTTCACCACTGAGTAGAACTCCATTGTATAAATGTGCCATATCTTCATTATCCACTCATCAGTTGAGGGACATCTAGGCTGGTTCCATTTCCCAGCTATTATGAATTGAGCAGCAATAAACATGGTTGAGCACGTACTTCTAAGGAAATGAGATGAGTCCTTAGGATATATGCCTAGGAGTGCTATAGCTGGGTCATATGGTAGATCAATCTTTAGCTGTTTTCCACACTGATTTCCACAATGGCTGGACCAGATTGCATTCCTACCAACAGTGTAGAAGGGTTCCTTTTTTTCCACATCCCCGCCAACATTTATAATCATTTGTTTTCATGATGGTAGCCAATCTGACAGGAGTGAGATGGAATCTCAATGTAGTTTTAATCTGCATTTCCCTGATGACTAGTGACGTAGAACTTTTTTTTAGATGTTTATATGCCATTCATATTTCTTCCTTTGAGAATTCTATATTTAGCTCCATAGCCCATTTTTTGATTGGCTTGTTTGATTTCTTTTTTTTTTTTTTTTTTTTTTTTTTTTTTTGGTTTTTCGAGGTAGGGTCTCACTCTAGCCCAGGCTGACCTGGAATTCACTATGGAGTCTCAGGGTGGCCTCGAACTCACGGCGATCCTCCTACCTCTGCCTCCCGAGTGCTGGGATTAAAGGCGTGCGCCACCACGCCCGGCTTTGCTTGTTTGATTTCTTATTATTTAACTTCTTGAGTTCTTTGTATATCCTAGATATTAATCCTCTATCAGATATATAGCTGGCGAAGATTTTTTCCCATTCTGTAGGTTGCCTTTTTGCTTTCTTCACCGTGTCCTTTGCAGTGCAAAATCTTTGTAATTTCATGAGGTCCCAGTGGTTAATCTGTGGTTATATTGCCTGAGCAATTGGGGTTGTATTCAGAAAGTCTTTGCCAAGACCAATATGTTGAAGGGTTTCCCCTACTTTTTCCTCTAGCAGTTTCAGAGTTTCAGGTCTGATGTTAAGGTCTTTAATCCATTTGGACTTAATTCTTGTGCATAGAGAGAGAGAAGAATCTATTTTCATCCTTCTACAGATATATATCCAGTTTTCCCAGCACCATTTGCTAAAGAGGCTGTCTTTTCTCCAATGAGTATTTTTGGCATTTTTATCGAATATCAGGTGGCTATAGCTACCTGGAGTTACATTTGGGTCCTCTACTCTGTTCCATTGATCTACATGTCTGCTTTTGTGCCAGTACCATGCTGTTTTTGTTACTATGGCTCAGTAGTATAGGTTAAAATCAGGTATGGTGATACCACCAGCCTTATTTTTGTTGCTCAGTATTATTTTAGATATTCGAGGTTTTTTTGTGATTCCAAATGAATTTTTGGATTGTTTTTTTTTCTATTTCCATGAAGAAAGCCTTTGGAATTTTGATGGGGATTACATTAAATGTGTAGATTGCTTTTGGTAAGATTGCCATTTTCACAATATTGATTCTTCCAATCCAGGAACAAGGGATGTTTTTCCACTTCCTAGTATCTTCTGCAATTTCTCGCTTGAGTGTTTTAAAGTTCTCATTGTAGAGATTCTTTACTTCCTTGGTTAGGTTTATTCCAAGGTACTTTATTTATTCATTTATTTTTGATGCAATTGTGAATGGGAGTGATTCTCTGATTTCATCCTCTGGGTGTTTGTTGTTAGCATATATGAAGGCTACTGATTTCTGTGTATTTATTTTGTAGCCTGCTACATGGCTGTAGGTTTTTAGCAGCTCTAACAGTTTGCTAGTAGAGTCTTTAGGGTCCTTTATATATAGAATCATGTCATCTGCAAATAATGATAACTTGGCCTCTTCCTTTCCAGTTTGTATCCCTTTTATGCATGTCTCTTGCCTTATTGCTATGGCTAAGACTTCCAGAACTATATTAAATAAAAGTGGGGGCAGTGGACACCCTTGTCTTGTTCCTGATTTTAGTGGAAAAGCTTCCAGTTTTTCCCCATTTAGTAATATGTTGGCTGTAGGATTGTCATAAATAGCCTTTATTATATTGAGATATGTTCCTTCTATTCCCAGTCTCTGTAGGACTTTTATCATGAAGGGATGTTGGATTTTGTTGAATGCTTTCTCTGCATCTAATGAGATGATCATGTGATTTTTGTCCTTCAGTCCATTTATATAATGTATAGCATTTATAGATTTGTGTATGTTGAACCATCCCTGCATCTCTGGGATAAAGCCTACTTGGTCAGGGTGAATGATCTTTCTGATATATTCTTGTATTCTGTTTGCCAATATTTTGTTGAGAATTTTTGCATCTATGTTCATGAGGGAGATTGGTCTGTAATTTTCTCTTTTTGTTCTATCTTTGCCTGGTTTTGGTATCAGGGTGATGCTGGCTTCATAGAAGGAGTTTGGTAGAATTCCTTCTTTTTCTATTTCATGGAAAAGCTTAAGAAGCAATGGTGTTAGCTCTTCCTTGAAGGTCTGGTAAAATTCAGCAGTGAATCCATCTGGGCCTGGGCTTTTTTTAGTTGGGAGATTTTTGATAACTGTTAGGATCTCCATGCTTGTTATAGGTCTATTTAAGTGATTAATCTCGTCTTGATTTAATTTAGGTAGGTCATATAAATCAAGGAAATCAACCATTTCTTTCAGATTTTCACACTTTGTGGAGTATATGCTTTTATAATATGTCCCTATGATTTTTTGAATTTCTCTGGCATCTGTTGTGATGTTACCTTTTTCATCTCTAATTTTATTAATTTGTGTCTCTTCTCTCTTTCTTTTGGTTAGATTTGCTAAGGGTTTATCAATCTTGTTTATCCTTTCAAAGAACCAGCTCTTTGTTTCATTAATTCTTTGGATTGTTTTTTTGGTTTCTATTTCATTAATTTCTGCCCTAATCTTTATTATTTCTTCCTGTCTACTGATTTTTGGTTCACCTTGTTCTTCTTTTTCCAAGGCTTTAAGGTGAAGCATTAGGTCGTTTACTTGCGACCTTTCTAATTTCTTAATATAGGCACTTAAAGCTATAAATTTACCTCTTAGAACTGCCTTCATTGTGTCCCAGAGATTTTGGTATGTTGTGTTCTCATTATTGTTTGACTCTATAAATTTTTTGATTTCCTTCTTAATTTCTTCATTGACCCATTCATCATTTACTAGTGTATTGTTTAGTTTCCATGATTTTGTGTATGCTCTATAGCCTTTCTTGCTATTGATTTGTAGTTTGATTCCATTGTGGTCAGATAGAATGCAAGGAATTATTTCAATTTTCCTGAATTTGTTAAGATTTGCTTTGTGTCCTAATATATGCTCTATTTTAGAGAATGTTCCATGTGCTGCTGAAAAGAATGTATATTCTGCAGCATTTGGATGAAATATCCTGTATATATCTGTTAGGTCCATTCCTTCTATGACCTCATTTAGTCCAGATGCCTCTCTGTTTATTTTTTCCCGGGATGACCTGTCAATTGATGAGAGTGGGGTGTTAAAGTCACCCACTACCACTGTGTTTGGTGTTATCTGTGACCTTAGTTCTAACAGTGCTTGTTTGATGAATTTAGGAGCCCCCATGTTAGGTGCATATATGTTTAGGATTGTAATGTCCTCCTGTTGGAGTGTGCCCTTAATCAGTATAAAGTGACCTTCCTTATCTTTCTTGACTAACATTGGACTGAAGTCTGCCTTGTCAGATATTAGGATAGCAAACCCTGCTTGTTTTCTGGGTCCATTTGCTTGAAACACTGTTTTCCAACCTTTCACCCTAAGATAAGGTCCATCCTTTGTAGAAAGGTGAGTTTCTTGGAGACAACAAATTGTAGGATCCTGCTTTTTAGCTCAGTCTGCAAACCTATGTCTTTTGGTTGGGGCATTGAGGCTGTTGATATTAAGAGATATTATTGAAAGGTGTGTATTTATGCTTGCCATTTTTTTTTTTTTTTTTTTTTTTTGTGTGGTTCCGGTTATACCTTTGCTCTCTTGTGTTAACTAGTATTTGAGTATTGCTTGTTGTTTTCCAGGTTCCTTATATGTGTGTTTTTCCTTCTCTTCGGCATGGAGGATCTTTCAAGTATTTTCTGTAGAGCTGGTTTGTCTTCAAATACTCCTTTAGCCTGCTTTGTCATGGAATGTCCTTATTTCTCCGTCTATTTGAATGGATAGTTTTGCAGGACAAAGTAACTTGGTTGACAGTTGTTATCTTTCAGAATTTGGAATACATCACTCCAAGCCCTTCTGGCTTTGAAAGTTTGTGTTGAGTAATCTGCTGTGATCCTGATGGGCTTTCCTTTGTAGGTAACTTGATTTTTCTCTCTAACTGCTTTCAATATTTTTTCTTTGGATTGTGTGTTTGGTAGTTTGATTATAATATGGAGAGGAGAGGTTCTTTCCAGGTTTTGTCTGGCTGGTGTTCTAAAGGCTTCCTGTATCTGCATTGGCACCTCTTTCCCAATTTGGGGGAAGTTTTCTTCTATGATTTTGTTGAAGATGTCTACTATGCCTTTGGAGTGAAATTCTTCTCCTTCTACTATGCCCTGAATTCTTATATTTGATCTTTTCATAGTGTCCCGAATGTCTTGAAATTCCCATTCATACTTTTCTATTAGTTTGTCTTTCTCTTTGTTGGATTGTATTAGATCTGTCACCTGGTCTTCTAGCTTAGATATTCTGTCCTCTCCTTTATCCATTCTACTGGTGAGATTTTCTACAGAGTTTTTTATTTCATTAACTGTGTTCTTCATTGCTAGTAATTCTGACTGGTTTTTCTTTATTATTTCTATTTCCTTATTTATGTCTTGTATTGACTTCTTTATTTCATTAAATTGGTGTCCTGTGTCTTCTTTGATTCCTTTGATTTCCTCTTTGATTCCTTTGATTTCTTCTTTGAGTTCATTGAACATATTTACAATCATTCTTTTGAAATCTTTCTCAGGCATTTCCTCTAACTCGTTCTCACTGGAGGTCATTTCTGATGCATTGATACTTTTTGGTGGATTTATATTGCCTTGGTTTTTGGTGTTTCTTGTGTTATAATGTATATATTTTTGCATCTTGGATTAAGTTACTGCTTAGATTTTCCAGTTAGCTGGGTATTCTTAGCTGTATCAATTGATCTGATGTTGTATATCTTCAATGTAGGAGATTAAGATGTTAGGTGTGGCTCTTAACACTCTCAGAGTATCTAGACAAGTGTTCCTAGGGGTTGAGTTTGCCTGCTATGGGAGTACTCAAGTAGGTTGAGTGGAATAAAATACAGGTAGATTCTAAAATTTAACTAAACCCTGTACACATTCAGGCAAAAACAGCACCGAGTATTTATGCAAGAGTAGATATTATAAGAACCAGATCCTCTATCAACAAAGAGATTAAGATTTCTGGTCTGTTGAGGGATCCAAGTCACCTTGTGACCAAGTGAGACCCTTCCCTGGTTCAATCCCAGTTACCTTTTTGGATGCTTTTGGTCTCAGTCAAGTTGCTGGCTAGTACGTTGGGCCACTGTTCTGTTTTCTGGAACTGGGCACTGGCTTTTCCTGTGGGGCAAACCAAGCCTGGCAATTGTGGCCCTGCAGATCGGCACCCCTGCTGCTGGATCCCTGCTGCTGCCACTGGAGCTGCTGCTGCTGGATCCACTGCTGATGCCGCTGGAGCTGCCGCTGCTGTTGCTGTCGCTGCTGGATCCACTGCTGCTGCCGCTGGAGCTGCCACTGCTGCATCTGCCGCCGCTGACCCACTGGAGCTGCCGCTGCTGGATCCGCTGCCACTGAAGCCGCTGTAGCCAGTGCCAGAGCGGCTGATGTTGCTGTTGGAGCCAGAGTCACGGCTTCCACCGCCGCTTCTGCTGCCGGAGCCCGAGCTGCCTCTGCCGGAGCCTGAGCCGCTGCTGCCGGAGCTGCTTTGGCCTGCCTGTGTGGGCTCTGGATGCTCTGGATCTCTCCAACTTCTCTGCTGCTGTTTTAATCTCTTATACACCTCCCTTTTTAGTAAAGGTGTGTATTTTTCTGGGTTTTCTTTGGCTTTTTCTCCCCTAGGCTGCTTTGGCATGGTTCCTATGCTGCCATCTTGACCGGAAGTCCTCTGACTCTGTGCTAGTTTTGATTGAATGTGTACACTGCTCAGTTGAATTTTATAATTTGCTAGTAATTTGCTCCACCCAGTCTACTACAATACTTGAATAGCAGGCAAACTCAACACCTAAGGTCACTTCTGTTGTTTCTCTTGAAGTATAAGAGCGACATCTGGCACCTTAAACTCCTACATTGAAGATATATAAAGTCGGATTTACATGGCTAAGAACAGTGCAGATAAATAGAAAAGCCAAGTGTCAAATTAACTCAAGATGCAAAAATCTCTACATAATAATATAAGACACACAAAAAAATCAAGACAATACAATCCCATCAAAAATTATAAACCCATCAGAAATGACCTTCAGTAAGACTGGTTTAGATAAAATGCCTGACAAAGGTTTGAAAAAAAAAATGATTATATCTATGTTCAAAGAAATCAAGGAACTCCTAAAGGAGAACACAGGAAACCAACTTACTGAAATAAGGAGGTCAATACAAGACATGAGCAAGGAAAAAGAAATAATGTAAAAATGCCAATAAGAAATACTAGAAATGAAAAACAGAGTAAGTCAAATAGAAAACTCTGTAAAAAGTCTCACCAGTAGAATGGATCAAGGAGAGGACAGAATATCTAAGTTAGAAAACCAGGTGACAGATCTAATACAGTCCAACAAATTGAAAAACAAACTAATAGGAAGGCATGAATGGGAATTTCAAGACATCTGGGACACTATGACAAGATCAAACATAGGAATTCAGGGCATAGTAAAAAAATAATTTCACGCCAAAGGCATAACAGGTATTTTCAACAAAATCATAGAAGAAAACTTCCCCCAAGTAGGGAAAGCGATGCCAATACAGATATATGAAGCCTATAGAACACCAAACAAACAAAATCAGGAAAGAACCTCCACCACCATATTATAATTAAACTACCAAACACACAAACCAAAGAAAATATATTGAAAGCAGTTAGAGAGAAAAAATCAAGTCACATACAAAGGCAAGCCCATCAGGATAACAGATTACTCAACACAAACTTTAAAAGCTAGAAGGATTTGGAATTATGTATTCCAAGTTCTGAAAGAAAACAACTATCAACCAATTTCTTTTTATTTTATTTCCTTTTTATTCTGCAAGGCTATCCAATCAAATAGATGGAGAAATAAGGATATTCTAAAACAAAAGAAGGCTAAAGGAATATTTGAAGAGAAAACCAGCTCTACAGAAAGTACCTGAAAGGGTCCTCCATGCTGAAGAGAAAGAAAAGCACATATATAAGGAACCTGGAAAAAACAGACCACACTCAAATACTAGTTAATACAAGAGAGAAAAGGTAAAACCAGAAGAATAACAAACAAGAAAAATGGCAAAAATAAATACACACCTTTCAATAATAACTCAATATCAGTGGCCTCAATGCCCCAACCAAAAGACACAGGTTTGCAGACTGAGTTAAGAAGCAGGATTCCGCCAGGCACGGTGGCATATGCCTTTAATTCCAGCATGTGGAAGGCAGAGGTAGGTGGATCACCATGAGTTCAAGGCCACCCTGAGACTATATAATAAATTCCAGGTCAGCCTGAGCTAGAGTAAAACCCTACCTCGAAAAACAAACAAAAAAAAGAAGTAGAATCCTTCAATTTGTTGCCTCCAAGAAACTCACCTTTCTACAACAGATGGATACTATCTTAGGGTAAAAGGTTGGAAAATGGTGTTTCAAGCAAATGGGACTAGAAAACAAGCAGGAGTCACTATCCTAATATCTGATAGGGTAGACTTCAGGCCAACATCAGTTAGGAAAGATAAGGAAGATTATTTTATATTGATTAAAGGAACACTCCAACAGGAGGACATTACAATCCTAAAAATAAATGCAACTAACATGGGGGCTCCCAATTTCATCAAGCAAATGCTATTAGAACTAAGGTCACAGATAAACAAACACTATTAGAACTAAGGTCACAGATAACACCAAACACAGTTGTAGTGGGTGACTTCAACAACCCACTCTCATCCATTGACAGGTCATTCCAGCAAAAAGTAAACAGAGATGCATCTGGATTAAATGAGGTCACAGATCAAATGGTCCTAATAGATATATATAGGACATTTCATCCAAACGCTGAACAATACACATTCTTTTCAGCAACACATGGAACATTCTCTAAAATAGAGCATATATTAGGACACAAAGCAAATCTTAACAAATACAGGAAAACTGAAATAATTCCTTGCACTCTATCTGATCACAATAGGATCAAACTACAAATCAATAGCAAGAAAGGCTATAGAGCATACACAAAATCATGGAAGCTAAACAATACACTACTAAATGATGAATGAGTCAATGCAGAAATTAAGAAGGAAATCAAAAAATTCATAGAATCAAATGATAATGAGAACACAACATACCAAAACCTTTGGAACACAATGAAGGCAAATTTCCCAAAGAGGGAAATTTATAGCTTTACATGCCTATATTAAGAAATTAGAAAGGATTCAAGTAAACCACTTAATGCTTCACCGTAAGTGTTTGGAAAAAGAAGAACAAACCGAAAATCAGTAAACAGGAAGAAATTATAAAGATTAGGGCAGAAATTAATGAAATAGAAACAACAATAATAATAATATAAAGAATCAATGAAACAAAGAGTTGGTTCTTTGAAAGGATAGACAAGATTGATAACCCTTAGCAAATCTGACCAAAAGAAAAAGAAAAGAGACACAAATTAATAAAATTAGAGATGAAAAAGGCACCATCACAACTGATAGCAGAGAAATTTTAAAAAATAATTGGGGCCTGGAGAAATGGCTTAACAGTTAAGGTGTTTGCCTGTGAAGTCAAAGGACCCAGGTTCGATTCCCCAGGACCCACATCAACCAGATGCACAAGGTGGCGCATGCATCTGGAGTTTGTTGACAGTGGCTGAAGGCCCTGGCATGCCCATTCTATCTCTCTCTCTCTCTCTCTCTCTCTCTCTCACTCTCTCTTACTCTCTCAAATAAATAAAATTATAAATACCTTTAAAAAATTAAAAAATCATAGGGACATACTATAAGAACATATACTCCACCAAGTATGAAAATCTGAAAGAAATGGATGATTTCCTTGATTTATATGATCTTCCAAAATTAAATCACGATGAGATTAACCACTTAAATAGACCTATAACAAATATGGAGATTCAAGTAGTTCTAAAAAATCTCCTTACTGACAAAAGTCCAGGCATGATGGATTGACTGGTGACTTTTACCAGACCATCATAGAAGAACTAAAGCAATGCTTCTCAAACATTTCCATAAAATAGAAAAGGAAGGAATCCTCCCAAACTCCAGCATCACCCTGATACCAAAACCAGACAAACATAGAACAACAACAACAAAAAAAAAATTACAGACCAATCTCCCTCATTAACATAGATGCAAAAATTCTCAACAAAATATTGGCAAACAGAATACAAGAATATAACAGAAAGATCATTCACCCCAACCAAGTAGGCTTTATCCCAGAGATTCAGGAATGGTTCAACATATGCAAATCGATAAATGTAATACATTATATAAATGGACTGAAGGACAAAAATCACAATCATCTCATTAGATGCAGAGAAAGCATTTGACAAAATCCAACATCCCTTCATGATAAAAGTCCTACAGAAACTGGGAATAGAAGGAACATATTTCAATATAGTAAAGGCTATTTATGACAAGCCTACAGCCAACACAGTATTAAATGGAGAAAAACTTGAAGCTTTTCCACTAAAATCAGGAACAAGACAAGGGTGTCCACTGTCCCCACTTTTATTTAATATAGTACTGGAAGTCTTAGCCACAGTGATAAGGCAAGAGACTAAAAGGGATACAAATTGGAAAGGAAGAGATCAAGTTATCATTATTTGCAGATGATATGATTCTATACATAAAGGACCCTAAAGACTCTACCAGCAAACTGTTAGAGCTGGTAAATACTTATAGCAATGTAGCAGGATACAAAATAAACACAGAAATCAGTAGCCTTCCTATATGCTAACAACAAACACACAGAGGATGAAATCAGAGAATCACTCCCATTCACAATTGAATAATAATAATAAAAAAAAAGAGCTGGGCATGGTGGTGCATGCCTTTAATCCCAGCACTCGGGAGGCAGAGGTAGGAGGATTGCCATGAGTTCAAGGCCACCCTGAGACTACATAGTGAATTCCAGGTCAGCCTGGGCTAGAGTGAGACTCTACCTCGAAAAACCATGGAATACACCTTGGAATAAACCTAACTAAGAAAGTAAAGGATCTCTACAATGAAAACCTTAAAACACTCAAGACAGAAATTGCAGAAGACAGGCTGGAGAGATGGTTTAGCGGTTAAGGCACTTGCCTGCAAAGCCTAACAACCCGAGTTCAAGTCCCCAGCACCCATGTAAAGCAAGATGCACAAAGCAGTGCATGGAGTTCATTTGCACTGGCTGGAGGCCCTGGTGTACCCATTCTCTTTCTCCCTCTTCCTTTCTCTCTCTGCTTGCAAGTAAATAAATAAATAAAATGTATTTTTTAAAAATTGCAGAAGAGCCGGGCATGGTGGCACACGCCTTTAATCCCAGCACTTGGGAGGCAGAGGCAGGAGGATCGCCATGAGTTCAAGGCCACCCTGAGAGTACATAGGTGAGTTCCAGGTCAGCCTGAGTTAGAGTGAGACCCTACCTCAGAAAAAAAAAAAAAATTGCAGAAGAGGGATTGGAGAGATGGCTTAGCAGTTAAGGTGCTTTCCCGCAAAGCCAAAGAACCTGGGTTCAATTCCCCAGAACTCACATAAGCCAGGTACACAAGGGGGCGGAGTTCCTTTACAGGGCTGGAGGCCCTGGCATGCCCATTCTCTCTCTCACTGTACCTGCCTATTTCTGTATCTAGTTCTCTGTCTCAAATAAATAAATAAAAATGAAATATTTTTTAAAAATTAGAGAAGACACTAGGAAATGGAAAGACATCCCATGTTCTTGGATTGGAAGAATCAATATTGTGAAAATGGCAATCTTACCAACAGCAACCTACACATTTAATGCAATCCCCATCAAAATTCCAATGGCATTATTCACAGAAATAGAAAAAAAAAATCCTAAAATTTACTTGGAAGCACAAAAATCCTCGAATATCTGAAACAATTTTGAGCAACAAAAATAAGGCTGGTGGTACAACTACATCTGATTTTAGCCTGTATTACAGAGCCATAGTAACAAAAACAGCATGGTACTGGCACAAAAACAGACATATAAATCAATGGAACAGAATAGCAGACCCAGAAGTAAGTCTGGGTAGCTACAGCTACCTGATCTTCAACAAAAATGTCAAAAATAGTCATTGGAGAAAAGACAGCCTCTTCAGCAAATGGTGCTGGGAAAACTGGATATGTATCTGTAGGATGAAAATATATCCTTATCTCTCTCCATGCACAAGAATTAAGTCCAAATGGATTAAAGACTTTAACATCAGACCTGAAACTCTGAAATTGCTAGAGAAAAAACTAGGAGAAACCCTTCAACATATTGGTATAGGCAAACACTTTCTGAATATAACCCCAATTGTTCAGGAAATAAAACCACAAATCAACCACTGGGACCTCATGAAATTACAAAGCTTTTGTACAACAAAGGACACTGTGAATAGAGCAAAGAGGCAACCTACAAAATGGGAGAAAATCCTTCCCAGCTACACATCTGACAGAGGATTAATATCCAGGATATACAAAAAACTCAAAAACTAAATAAGAAATCAAACAACCCAACTAAAAAAAGGTTGGTGGGAGGGCTAATAAAAATCTAAGCAGGGCCAGGCATGGTGGCGCACACCTTTAATCCCAGCACTCGGAGGCAGAGGTAGGAGGATCACCGTGAGTTCGAGGCCACCCTGAGACTCCATAGTGAATTCCAGGTCAGCCTGGGCTAGAGTGAGACCCTACCTTGGAAAAAACGAAAAAACAAAAAAAGAAAAAAAAAATCTAAGCAGTATGAGTAAGTCATATGGAAACCTTTTTTGGACAATGGAACACTCAGGAGCCATAGATTATTACTAGAAAGAAATTCAGCACCAGGGATGGATACCTTCCAGTGGATTGTTGGCCAGGGAGGTCCCTGGTGCCCCAAAAACATTACAGGCCATTGCCGAGGCCCTTGGTTTCCCTCCAGGAATAGATGGTAAGACCCTGTTACTGAAGACTCCACATACTTGGGCTGTAAGGTCACTGAGAAATCCTGCTGGAGCTGAGCTGAAAACCTCCTCCACGTAGACCAGCTGACAGAAAGCTGGAAATAGTAGTTCAATGGGACAGAGAGAAATCACCAGTGAAGATACTCAACAGTGGACACTGCAAGCCTTAAATTTGGTCAGCCAGGTCAAATGAGCCAATGGGTGCAATAGTGGCATGTTTGTTATGGGGGAAACCAATTGCCCTCTAATTTGACTTGAGGCCTGCTCCATGAGAGGGAATACATCCCTGATACTGAAAACCTACAACAGGGGTACTGATGAGCCCTAAGTGTATAATGGCTGCTGGTGTCTGGCTAAATAAATATACTGTGCTCACCAAACTGCCTAGTAAGTATTTCTCTTAATACTCACACTTATATATTAATGCTACTCTCACTTTTGGTTAGAGAAGCTTCTCTTTGCAGATAGCAGTGACCTTGGGATGACTCAAAAGGCAACATGGTGTTGAGAAGTGACAGAGGAGTGCTCAGCACTGTAATATCTTTTTTAAAATTTTTTAATTTTTTTATTAACAACTTCCATGATTATAAAAAAAAATACCCCATGGTGATACCCTCCCACCCCCAATTACCCCTTTGAATCTCCACTCTTCATCATACCCCCTCCCCATCTCAATCAGTCTCTCTTTTACTTTTGATGTCTTGATCTTTTCCTCCTCTTATGATGGTCTTATATAAGTAGTGTCAGGCACTGTGAGGCCATGGATATCCAGGCCATTTTGTGTCTGGAGGGAGCATGTTGTATGAAGTCCTGCCCTTCCTTTGGCTCTTACATTCTTTCCGCCACCTCTTCCGCATTGGACCCTGAGCCTTGGAAGGTGTGATACAGATAAGCACTGCAATATCTTTATCACACCCTCCAAAGCTCAGGGTCCATTGTGGAAGAGGTGGAGGAAAGACTGTAAGAGCCAAAGGAAGGGTAGGACTCCTTACAACGTGCTGCTCCAGCCACAAAATGGCCTGGATATCCATGACCTCACAGGGCCTGACACTAACTACACAAGACCATCATAATAGGAGGAAAAGATCATGATATCAAAATAAAAGAGAGACTGATTTAGAGGGAGAGAGGATATGATGGAGAGTGGAATTTCAAAGGGGAAAGTTGAATGTGGTGGTTTGATTCAGGTGTCCTCCATAAACGTAGGTGTTCTGAATGCTAGATTTCCAGCTGATGAAGATTTAGGAATTAATGCCTCCTGGAGGGAGCATATTGTTAGGGGCAGGCTTATGGGTTTTATAGCCAGTTTCCCCTTGCCAGTGTTTGGCACACTCTCCTGTTGCTATGGTCTACTTTATGTTGGCCAGGGGGTGATGTCCACCCTCTGCTTATGCCATTGTTTTCCCCTGCTATCATGAAGCTTCCCCTTGAGCCTTTAAGCCAAAATAAACCTTTTTTTCTCACAAGCTGCTCTTGGTTGGGTGATTTCTACCTGCAATACGAACCTTACTGCAACATGGGGGGAGGGAGGTAATTACTATGGGATATTGTTTATAGTTATGGAAGTTGTCAATAAAAATAAATAAATAAAAAGAAATGTAAATATGGGGCTGGAGAGGTGGCTTAGCAGTTAATTACTTGCCTGCCAAGCCAAAGGACCCAGGTTTGATTCCCCAGTACCCATGTAAAGCCACATGCACAAGATGGCACATGCATTTGGAGTTCATTTGCAGTGGCTAAAGACCTTAGTGTACCCATCCTCCCTCTCTGTCTTTCTCTTTCTCTCAAATAAATAAATAACATATTAAAAAAGAAATGTAAATGGGGCAGACATTTTGAAAAATGATTTTTCAGGGGTTCTTGAAGAGGTTAATGTGTGACCCAGCAATCCGTCTCCTAGGAATATGCTCATGAGAAATAAAAATATATGTCCACATAAAACCATGTATACAAATATTTGAGTATATACAAGTATTCGGAATAGTCACAAAGTAGAAGCAGCCCAAATGTCCATCCGCTGATGGGTGGAGAGATGTAACATGTTACAACCAGACATTTAATGTGAGTCAGCTAAACATGGGATGAAGAGCTGACTTGCGCTGCAAAATGGGCGAGCCTTGAAAACATGATGCTGAGCAGAAGAAGCCAGTCCCCAGGACCACATACTGTTTGATTTCATTTACATCAAATGTCCAGAATCGACAGTCCAGAGGCAGCAGGTAGATTCACGGTTGCCAAGGGCTGGAGGAGGAACATTTGCAGTGACAGCTAAAGGGTTCAGGATTTCCTTTGGGAAGTTGTAATGTTGATTGTGGTCAATGTTCCAAAACTCTATACTAACAACCATTGAATTATATGTACACTTTACATAGGTTAAGTATGATATGTTGTTGGGCCTTGAAAGGCCCGGGCGTGAGGCCTAGTGGAACTTCCTGAGCCTAGCTAAAGTTTGGCGACCTGTCTCTGGCCAGCTAGGACTCAGCAAGACGCCTAATGGCTTCTTGCCTGCTACCTCCGGGTAGGAGTTGGAATTATCATTTCAATAGTCACAGTTTACTATTGGCCCTTACGTCTCCCCCCATCCTAGAATCCCCTCCTTCATTCTCAACATTATATAGGCAACCGCCTGTAACAATAAAGCGAGTTCCTGCTTTGACAAGACTCCTGACTCAGTGTGGTTTTTCTCCAGTGACTAGGAGAGGTTCTGAGTGGTCGACACTCATCCTCCTCCTCAACCCCTTGGAGGAACCAGCGGGCCTGGTCCTTCCTCAGCACTACCTGCCAGGGGAGCCCGGCAATATGTCTCAATAAAGTTTATTTATTTTATTTTAAAAATGGGAACTAAATAGAGAGTTCTCAAAAGGAGAAATATAGATGGCAAGTAAACATCTAAAAAAAAAACAACAACGTTATACATCCCTAGCCATCAGGGAAATGCAGATTAAAACTATGTTGAGATTCCATCTCATGCCTGTCAGATTGGCTACCATCATGAAAACAAATGACCATAAATGCTGGCGAGGATGCAAAAAAAGAGGAATGCTTCTACACTGTTGGTGGGAATGTAATCTGGTCTAACCATTGGGGAAATCAGTGTGGAGGTTCCTGAGACAGCTAAAATTAGATCTACCATATGACCCAGCTATACCACCCCTAGGCATATATCCTAAGGACTTGTCTCACTACCTTAGAGACACTTGCTCAACCATGTTTACTGCCACTCTATTCACAATATCTGGGAAATGGAACCAGCCTAGATGTCCCTAAACTGATGAGTGGATAATGAAGATGTGGCACATTCACACAATGGAGTTCTACTCAGCAGTAAAGAAAAATGAAATTATGAAATGTGCAGGAAAATGGATGGATCTGGAAAGGACTATACTTAGTGAGGTAACCCAGGCCCAGAAAGCCAAATGTCACATGTTCTGTCTCACGTGTGGATACTAGCTACAAATGATTGGACTTCTATGTGAGTAGGACTAAAACTCAGTAGCAGAGGCCAGCAAGCTAGAAAGGAGATATAAAAGGAAGAGAAACGGAGGGAGAGAGGGGACTTAATAGAATGGTATTGTATATATGTAGTAGAAGAACAGATTGATGGGGGTGAAAAGGCCTAAGTGAGGTCAGGGGAAGAGATTGAGTAAAGGAAAGGTGGGGGGAGGGCTAATCAAAATCTAAGCAGGTATGAATAAGTCATATGGAAACCTATTTTTTTTGGACAATGGGCCACTCAGAAGCCATAGATTGTTACTAGAAAAATGTCAGTGCCAGGGATGGTATACCTTCCAGTGAGTTGTTGGCCAGGGAGGTCCCTGATACTCCCAAAACATTACAGGCCTTAAATTTGGCCAGCCAGGCCAAATTAGCCAATAGGTACAATAGCAGCATGCCTGTTATGGGGCAAACCAACTGCTCTCTAATTGGACTGGAGGCCCACTCCATGGAAGGGAATACATCCCTGATACTAAAAACTTAAAACAGGGGTAGTCATGAGCCCTAGGGATATAACATCTGCTGCTGTCTGAATAAATGTATATACTATGCTCATCAAACTGCACAGTAAGCACTTCTCTTAATGTTCATACCCATATATTAATGCTACTGTCATTTTTGGTTACAGAAGCTTCTCTTTTCAGATGGCAGTGACCTTGGGATGACTCAGAAGGCACCATGGTCCTAAGAAGTGGCAGAGGATTGCTCAGCGCTGAAATATCTCTATCACATCTTCCAAGGCTCAGTGTCCATGGTGGAAGAGGTGGAGGAAAGACTGTAAGAGCCAAAGGAAGGGTAGGACTCCTTACAACGTGCTCCTCCAGACACAAAATGGCCTGGATATCCATGACCTCACAATGCCTGACACTATCTACACAAGACCATCATAACAGGAGGAAAAGATCATGACATCAAAATAAAAGAGAGACTGATTAAGGAGAGGGAGGGGATATGATGGAGAGTGGAGTTTCAGAGGGGAAAGTAGGGGGAGGGAGGGAGTTACCATGGGCTATTGTCTATAGTCATGGAAGTTGTCAATAAGAAAAATAAATTAATAAAAAAATGGGCTATGAAACTAAATAGAGAGTTCTCAAAAGAAGAAATACAGATGGCCTATAAACATCTAAAATAATGTTCTACAACTGTTGCAGTCAGGTTTGCATTGCTGGTAGAAATCACCCAACCAAGAGCAGCTTGTGGAAAAAAAGGTTTATTTTGGCTTACAGGCTCAAGGGGAAGCTCCATGATGGCAAGAAAAACTATGGCATGAGCAGAGGGTGAACATCACCCCCTGGCCAACACAACGTAGACAATAGCAACAGAAGAGTGTGCCAAGCACTGGCAAGGGGAAAGTGGCTTTAATACCCATAAGTCCACCCCCCCCCCAAATACACTACCTTCAGGAGGCATTAATTCCCAAATCTCTATCAGCTAGGAAGCTAGTATTCAGGACACCTGAATCAAATCACCACAACATCCTTAGCCATGAGGGAAATGCAAATTAAAACTACTTTGAGATTCCATCGCACTCTTGTCAGAATGGCTACCATCAAGAAAACAAATGAGACAGCACTCGGGAGGCAGAGGTAAGAGGATTGCCATGAATTCGAGGCTACCCTGAGACTCCATAGTGAATTCCAGGTCAGCCTGGGCTAGAATGAGACCCTACCTCAAAAAACTAAAAAAAAAAAAAAAGAGGGCTGGAGAGATGGTTTAGCAGTTATGGCATTTGGCACTTGCCTTTGAAGCCTAAGGACCTAGGTTCAATTCTTCATGTCCCATGCAAGCCAGATACACATAGCAGCACATGCATCTGGAATTTGTTTGCAGTGGCTAAAGGCCCTGGCGTACCCATTCATTCTCTCTTTCTTTCTTCCCGTCCCTCTCTCTGTCTCTAATAAATAAATTAAAAATATTTTTAAAAAAGAAATAAAAGGGGCTGGAGAGATGGCTTAGCAGTTAAGTGCTTGCCTGTGAAGCCTAAGGACCCCAGTTTGAGGCTCGATTCCCCAGGACCCACGTTAGCCAGATGCACAAGGGGGCGCACGCATCTGGAGTTCGTTTGCACTGGCTGGAGGCCCTGGCGTGCCCATTCTCTCTCTCTGTCTCTATCTGCCTCTTCCTCTCTCTGTCTGTCACTCTCAAGTAAATAAATAAATAAAAAGAAATAAAAGAAATGACAATAAATGCTGGTGAGGTTGCGGAAAAAGAGGAACCCTTCTATACTGTTGGTGGGAATGCAATCTGGACCAGCCATTGTGGAAGTTAGTGTGGAGGTTCCTGAGACAGCTAAAAATAGATCTACCATATGATCCAGCTACACCACTCCTAGGCATATATCCTAAGGACTCATTTCAGTACCTTAGAGATACTTGCTCAACCATATTTATTGCCACTCTATTCACAAAATCTAATTATACAATGGAATTAATTCTATTCAGTGGTAAAGAAAAATAAAATTATGAAATTTTCAGGGAAATGGATGGATCTGGAAAGGATTATATATAAAGGTAACCCAGGTCCAGAAAGCCAAATGTCACATGTTCTCTCTCATATGTGGATCCTAGCTACAAATGATTGGACTTTTATGTGAGTTGGAATAAAATTCAGTAGCAGAGGCCAGGAAGCTAGAAAGCGGCTATAAGGGAGGGAGGAGAGGGGTAGGACTTAAGGGGATGGTACTTTATATATGCAAGTAGAAAAACAGCTTGATTGGGATGGAAAGGCCTATTGAGGTCAGGAGAAGAGATTGAGTAAAGGAAAGGTTGGGGGAGGGATAATCAAAATCTAAGCAGGTATGAATAAGTCATATGGAAACCTACTTTTTTTATGGACAATGGTGCATCCAGAAGCCATAGATTGTTACTAGAAAATTTTCAGTGCCAGGGATGGGATATCTTCCAGTGAGTTGTTGGCCAGAAAGGTCACTGATGCCCCCAAAACATTAGAGGCTATTGCCAAGGCTCTTGGTTTCCCACCAGGAATAGATGGTAAGACCCTATTGCTGAAGACTCCACATGGTTGGGCTACAAGGTCGCTGAGAAATCCTGCTGGAACTGGGCTGATAACCTCCTCCATGTAGACCAGCTGACAGAAAGCTGGAAAAAGCTATGCTGCATTCAGCTCCATGGGAGAGAAAGAATTATCAGTGGAGATAAACAACAGTGGACAATGCAAGCCTTATGTTGAGCCAGGCAGGCCAAATAAGCCAACAGGTGCAGTAGTGGCATGTCTGCTCTCTAACTGGCCCGGCGGCCCGCTCCATGGGAGGAAATACATGACTGATACTGAAAACCTATGATGGGGGAAGTCATGAGCCCTAGGGGCGTAATGTCTACTGGTGTCTGGCTTAATGCATATATTATGCTCACCAAACTGCCTGGTAAGCAGTTTTCTTAATGTTCATACACATATGTTAATGCTACTGTCACTTTTGGTTACAGAAGCTTCTCTTTTCACATAGTGGTGACCTTGGGATGACTCAGAAGGCACCATAGAACTGAAAAGAAGTGACAGAGGACAGAGGAGGACTTAGCACTGAGACATCTCTATTACACCTTCCAAGTCTCAGGGTCCATTGCAGAAGAGGTGGCAGAAAGAGTGTAAGAGCCAAAGGAAGGGTAGGATTCCTTACAATGTGCTCCTCCAGACACAAAATGGCCTAGATATTTATGACCTCGCAGTGCCCCACGCTACCTACACAAGACCATCATAATAAGAGGAAAAGATGATGACATCAAAATAAGAGAGACTAACTGAGAGTGGGAAGGGGTATGATGGAGAGTGGAGTTGCAAAGGGGTAAGTGGGAGAAAACAGGGAATTACCATGGTTTATTGACTATAATTATGTTATCTGTAAAAAAAAAAAAAAAAAGAAAGAAAAGAAAAGAAAAAACTCACAAGGGGAAGCTGCCTATAATACCCATAAGGCCTCTGTCACCAATACACTGCCTCTAGGAGGCTTCAATTCCCAAATTGCTACCAGCTGGGGTCTTAAGCATTCAGAACACCTAAGTTTATGGGGAACACCTGAATCAAACCACCACACCATGTCTTCAGAACTTGAGTGGGATTGAATTTAAAAGAAATGTACTGGCATGAGTAGAAGGAAATGGCAGAAAGAAATGGCAACTTTGGGCAGGAGACAGCAGCCCAGTTTCAGTTGCAATTGTCTGAGAGATTACCATCATTGAGATTGCACTGGAACAGTAGGGTGAATGCACACTCTTTTGAAAGAAGAGGCCTGAATGCTGAGGAGTGTCCTGTTCTTCAAAGTCAGATTTATTCCCCACTAAATTAACAAATTTGTTACTGTGGGAGGGTAATAAATGCAGTAAAGAAGGGTCCATCGGATTTGTAGCATGGTCTGTGTTTTAGAAATGGCCACTGGGCAATGTAAGGTGGACTTGTTGGAGTTCCTCTAATTTCTTTCCTTCCTTCCTTCCTTTCTTCCTTCCTTCCTTCCTTCCTTCCTCCCTCCCTCCCTCCTCCTTTTTTTTTTTTTTTTTTTGACAGAGGGAAAGAGAAAGAGAGAAAATCGGTGTGCCAGGGCCTCCAGCCACTGCAAACAAACTCCAGATGCATGTGCCACCTTGGACCTCTGGTTAATGTGGGTTCTGGGGAATCGAACCAGGGCTTTGCAGGCAAATGACTTAACTGCTAAGTTATCCTTCAGCCGTCTCCCTCTTTTTCTTCCTTCCTTCCTTTCTTTTTCTTTCTTCTTTCTCCTTTCTTTTGGTAGGGATTCACTCTAGCCCAGGCTGACCTGGTGGAATTCACTACGTAGTCTCAGGGTGGCCTTGAACTCACAGAGATCCACCTACCTCTGCTCCCAAGTGCTGGGATTACATGCACGCACCACCATGCCCAGCCCCCTGTAATTTTCTGTAATCACATTCCTCCTGTAACTGTAAATCAAAATAAACCCTTTTCCTCCCACCAGCTGCTTCTGCTTGGGTGCTTTATCCCAGCAATGAAAGGTAACTGCAACAGAAAGGAGTGCCTGTGTGAAGGACCAATGGAGCCATGATGATGAACCGTGGATGACACTGGAGACCCGAGGACATTTTTGGAATTGCCAGGATTATGGGACAGCTGCCAAGAAGAGCTGCTGACTCAGGATGGATTATTTCCTGGGTAGTGAGCAGTCCAGCTAGAAGGGGAATTGGAATTTCAGAGACTTCATCACTGGTTAGAGATGTTGGACATGGAGCAACAGGATTTGATGTTTGCCCTATTTGTTTTAGATCTTGCATTGGTTCAATCTTTGCAGCATGAATGTTTGATCTGGGCCATATGTGTTTTTTGTTTCACAGCTCACAGTAAAGTGACCTTGGACTATGAGGATGTTTAAACAATGTAGGAATTAACAAAAACTATGGAGACTTTTTTTTTGCCCAGGCTGACCTGGAATTCACTATGTAATCTCAAGGTGGCCTTGAACTCACAGCAATCCTCCTACCTATGCCTCCCAACTGCTTGGATTAAAGGAGTGGACCACCACACCTAGTTTCAATCTATGGAGACTTTTAACATTGGATTGAATGAATTGCATTTTACATCGTGGATGGTCATTGCTTTATGGGGGCTAGGGGCAGAATGTGGTGGCTTGAATTAGGTGCATAAACTCATGTGCTTTGAATGCTTGGTCCCCAGTAGCAATTTGGGAGGTGGGACCTTACTGAAGGAAGTGTGTTGTTAGGGGCAGGCTTAGGAGTGATAGAGCCATCTCCAACTTGCCAGGCGGAGCTTGGCTAGCTCTCCTGCTGCTGTTGTCCATCCACCTGATGTTGGCAAGGAAGTGATGTCCAGCCTCTGCTCATGCCATGCTTTTCCCTGCCACCATGAAGCTTCCCCTCAACACGATAAGCCAAAACAAACCCTTTTGGGCTGGATAGATGCTCATTAGTTACAGGTGCTTGCTTGCAAAGCCTGATGGCCTAGGTTCAATTCCCTAGTACCCACATAAAGCCAAATGTACAAAATAAACCCTTTCCTCCCACAATCTACTTCTATTAGGTGCTTTACCCCAACAATGAGAAGGTAACTGCAACAGAATTCAACTCAGGAAAACCCAGGATTTGTAGCTTCAATTCAGAAGAGATTTTAGGACAAGCCTAAAATTACATCTAACTAAAATAAAATTAACAGAGTTGGGACTTTATTAAAAATAGGAAGAAAGACACTCAAGACAAAAATAAAATCACACCTAAGAGCACGGGTTTGGGCTTCTGAAAAAGAGTCCTTTAAGGAAGGAATAAGACATAGGGCTGGAGATGGCTCAGCGGTTAAGGTGCTTGCCTGCAAAACCTAACAACCCAAGTTCAATTCTCCAGACCCACATAAAGCCAGATGCACAAAGTGGCGCATGCATCTGGAATTCATGTGTAGCAGCTGAAGGCCCTAGCACACCCATATTCTCATTCTCTCTCCTTGCAAATTAATTTATTAATTAATTTAAAAAATACTCTAGGGCTGGAGAGATGGCTTAGCTTTGCCTGCAAAGCCAAAGGACCCAGGTTCGATTCCCCAGGACCCATGTAAAAATTGAAAAAAAAAAATTCTAAAAAAAGACATACCCAAAGGTGGTATGGGCTTCTGAAGGGAGCGTCACACTTAAGTGCTTGGCTTGGTTCTCAATTTACACCTCAGAGTTGCCTAGAACTCCCCCTCCCCCCCCACACTTTTTTCATCTCTCTCTCTTTTCCAGCAGCACCAGGAAGTGGAGGCAAGAGGATCTGAGATTCAAGGTCATTCTCGGCTACTCAGAGTTCCAGGACAGCCTGAGACACATGACATCCTGCGAAAGAAAAGAGAAGAAGGTCTGCCTGTTGTGACTGGTGCTGGGAAAAATAAGGCAGAAAGGGCTGGCCTTGACGTCCTGCGTGGAACAAAGAGCCGCGGCCTAGACACCAAGCCCCGCCCTTCTCGGGGGGGGAGGAGACGCAAACCGGAAGGGGAGGAGCTAAATGCTGGAAGTTCCGCGCGCGCTCTCGCGAGAGCAGTAAAAGTCGGAAGTGGACAGGATGCGGTTCCTGGTTGCGTTGCTCCTGTTGAGCGTCTTAGTGGCGGGTAAGACCCCCCCAGCCCAGCCCACCTTCGCCCCCAGGCCCACCGTCTTCACTTCGGCCGGTCGCCGCCCGCGCTGGCTTCTTCTGTGGCCGGCCCACCCCTTCTCTGTCCCTCGTCACCCCTCTTTCATTCACCCATCACTCCTGGCCTTCCCTTCTCCCGGGCTTCCCTTTCCAGGCTCTTCTGCTCTTTTCTATTTCAGAAGCCCGGACGCGCGATTTGCGGTCAGCTAGTAATTCCAGGTTGAGTACGGATAAAGAAAAGCCGTCTGCGGAGAAAGATTCCGCCCAGGCCCACCTTTTCAACAAGGAAAAGCCCGAGTCCTCTAAAGGAAACAAGCCGGGGGTTCCGGAGCCACCGACCTCGACTGTGGAGCCCGGGAAACCGACCTCGACTGCGGAGCCCAAGCCTTCGGAGCCGGGCGAGCCCGGGAAGCCGACCTCGACCGCGGAGCCCAAGACTTCGGAGCCGGGTGAGCCCGGGAAGCCGACCTCGACCGCGGAGCCCAAGCCTTCGGAGCCTGGCGAGCCCGGGAAACCGACCTCGACCGCGGAGCCCAAGCCTTTGGGGCCCGGGCAGCCGATTTCGAAAGCAAACCCCAAGTCGACGGAGCCTGAGCTGCAGCACGGTCAAGGAGACTCCGCCAATGTTGCGGAGCCCGAGCAACCCACTGCGAGAGAATATTCCAAACCGGTGGACCCTAGGCCGGAGTCCACAAAAGACAATGTGAACAAGCTGTCTTCTGATAACGGGACCCCTAAAACTGACAAAATCCAACCCTCTGAGAAAGGACAGACGTCTCCGCACGCTCCTGAAACTGAATCTGGGGAGAGACTGACAGACTCTGACCTATCTTTAAAGCAAGAGGCAGGAGGTAAGGCTTTGGAGCCTACTGAAGATGTGGAGCCCAAGGAAGCTGATGAAGATGATAGTGAGCCTGAAGAGGGCCTGCCACTTGACGATGAGAAAGAAAAGGTGCCTGCCCCTTCCTCCAGTAAGAACCGCGAAGGGACACTTGTGGATTCTGTGAGTAGTGAGAGGGACGATCCGTACAAGGACAATCCTGCAAGTGGCAGTGCAGAGAGCAGCCACTTCTTTGCATATCTGGTGACCGCAGCCATTCTAGTAGCTGTCCTCTATATTGCCTACCACAACAAGAGGAAGGTAAGTCAAGCCTTGTTCCCCACCCTGGAAGCTTGGTGCATGGGCAGTTTCTATCTGTCACTCTTCTGCTTTGTTTTTCCTCAGACCTTGCTAGGGCTCTACACTCTTGTAAGTCATGTGTTTTCATCATGTGACCTGTTTTCCTCTGAGTGTTGCTGCCCTAAGGTTATATTATGACCTGACCTACATTGGGATTGTTTGAACTTAGATCCTAAACAGCCTCGGTGGACCTGAGTAGTTAACAGACAGGTATACTTATCTTTCTAGAACTGTACTTATGCTTGAGACAGTGTACCATTGTAGCTTCGATTTTGGATCTTCTGTAGTGGCAGAATATTTCCAGTTACATAGTCTCTGATTTTAACAGCAAAGACCCAAGGACTGTCATTTCTTTGTTGTTGTTGTTGTTGTTGTTTGTTTGTTTGTTTTTTACGAGGTAGGGTCTCACTGTGGCCCAGGCTGGGATTAAAGGTGTGCGCCACCATGCCCGGCCTGTCGTTTCTTTCTTTCCTTTTTTTTTTGGTTTTTTGAGGTAGGGTCTCACTGTATCTCAGGCTGACCTGGAATTCACTATGTGGTCTCAGGGTGACCTCGAACTCACTCCCATCCTCCTACCTCTGCCTCCCAAGTGCTGGGATTAAAGGCGTGCGCCACCACGCCAGGCTTGACTGTCATTTGTTTAGCAGCCTTTAGAGGAAGTGACACTCATGCCTCTCAGACCACTCAGGTCAATAATTTCCTATTGAGCCCTGAGAATTTAGAAATTAGTTTCAGGAACCTGGTTAAAGTGGAGAGTTGCATTCATGATAGCCCTTGGGCATATGGCTATAAAGAATGAAGGAAGATGGGTTGGAGAGATGGCTTAGTGATTAAGGCACTTGCCTATGAAACCTAAGGATCCAGGTTCGACTCCCCAGGATCCCTGTAAGCCAGACATATGCATGTGTCTGGAGTTCATTTGCAATGGCTAGAGGTCCTAGTGCAATCTCTCTCTCTGTCTTTCATAAATAAAAAAAAAAAGAATGAGAGAAGACCATTAGTAAAAATGCACATTATCCTATATCCGTATGTTCACAATGAGAGTGGTAAAGTAAGAGGGAAAGTATGAGGTCAAAGAATATATTTGTAGCGCTAGAGAAATGGCTCAGCAGTTAAAGTCACTTGCTTACAAAGCCTGCTGCCCAGGTTCAATTCCCCAGAGCCCTCCTAAAGCTAGACACAGTGGTGCTTGTGTCTGGAGTTTGTTTGCAGCAGCAAGAGATTCTCATGTTCCCATTCATTCTCTTTCACTTTCTCAAGTATATTTGTAGATGGCAAATAATTCGTGATTGTGATTAAAAAAAGAAAGCCAGGTGTGGTGGCGCACACCTTTTATCTCAACACTTGGGAGGCAGGGGTAGGAGGATTGCTGTGAGTCTGAGGTCAACCTGGGTCAGCCTGGGCTAGAGTGATCCATGTACCTCTGCCTCCCTAGAGGTGGGATTAAAGGCGTGCACTACCGTGCCCAGCATAATTTATTTTTGTGTGTGTGTATGTGTTTTTTTGTGTGTGTATGCATGTAGAGGGCAGAAGTCAACATTGGGTGTCTTCCTCAATCATTCTCCACTTTGGTTTTTTGTTTATATTATTTATTTATTTATTTGACAGAGAGGGAGAGAGAGAGAGAACGGGCACACCAGGGCCTCCAACCACTGCAAACAAACTCCAGACACATGCACCTCCTTGTGCATCTGGCTTATGTGGGTCCTGGGGAATCAAACCTAGGTCCTTTGACTTTGCAGGCAAACTCCTTAACTGCCAAGCCATCCCTCCAGCCCTTGTTTTTATTTTTTAGTTTTAACTGTTTGTTTATTTGAGAGGGAGAGAATGGGCGTGCCAGGGCCTCCAGCTGCCACAAACAAACTCTAGACGCTTGAGCCACCACGTGCACCTGGCTTTATGTGGGTACTGGGGAATCAAGCCTGGGTCCTTTGGCTTTACAGGCAAACACCTTCACTGCTAAGCCATCTCTCCAGCCCTCCACCTTGGTTTTTTGAGCCAGGGTCTCGGACTCATTTGGCTAGACTAGCTAGCCAGCAATCCTCCTGTCTCTACCTCCAGTTCTGGGATTACAATTGTCCATTGTCACACATGCTTGAAGGGCAAGCATTTTGCCCATTGAGCCACTTCCTCAATTTCAAGTGTGTAACTTAAATAGACCTCTCTGTGAGTGTACTGCTGTTTGTAGAGTCAGTGTCATTAACAAATGTATACTAGGTAACTGCCTCTGATTTCAGGGACTGAAACATGTCACACAGAGCTGACTGTTAAATCATTTTCTATTTCCTCTCTCTAGATTATTGCTTTTGCCCTTGAAGGAAAAAGATCCAAAGTCACCCGAAGGCCAAAGGCCAGTGACTACCAACGTTTGAACCTAAAGGTAAGGAAGGAGAGGAGCCAGGACCATGGGAGGGATGTGCAACCTCAGGCGAGCCCAGCAGTGGACTTGGGTTTGACATGGTGGCAACAGCCAGTTCTAGGGATGCTACTGCCATTGCCCTGACAGTTTGCAGGCGGCATGCTGGAACCATCCACATATACACAGACCTATACAGCTAGAGCTAGAAGATACCTTTTAGGACTGTCACTCCCTTGACAGGTAAACAGGCCCTGCTCCAACTCATATTGGTGGCAACACCAGCACCTGATAGTAACTCCAGAACTTTTTGCGCTATACCAGCTCTTCACAAGCTTTTTTGGTTTGTTTGTTTCTTTGAGGAAGGGTCTCACTCTAACCCACGCAGACCTGGAACTCACTGTGTAGTCTCAGGGTGGCCTTGAACTCATGGAAGTCCTCCATCCTCCTACCTGTGCCTCTTGAGTGCTAGGATAAAAGGCATGTACCACTAAGCCTGGTTAGTTTATATATATAATTTATTTATTTGCAAGCAGAAAGAAGAGAGAGAAGGAATGGGCACACCAGGGCCTCCAGCCACTGCAAAGGAACCCCAGATACATGCTCCACTTTGTGCATCTGGTTTTACATAGGTACTGGGGAATCAAACCTGGGTTGTTAGGCTTTGTAGGCAAGTGCCTTAACTGCTGAGCCATCTCCAGGCCTCTTAACAAGCTTTTTTTTTTTTTTTTTTTTGGTTTCTCAAGGTAGGGTCTCACTCTAGCCCAGGCTGACCTGGAATTCACTATGTAGTCTCAGGGTGGCCTGGAACTCATGGCGATCCTTCTACCTCTGCTTCCTGAGTGCTGAGATTAAAGGCGTGCGCCACCATGCCTGGCTTCTTCACAGGCTTTTAATAGGCATATGAGTCACCTTAGAAATGATATTGAAAGTTAGAATCTGATTCACTAACTGAGTAGATCCCACATGTGGCTACATTTCTAGGGGACCAAATGCCACTGGCACCACACTTCAAGTGACAAAGCACTAGTCCACACTCCCTAAAAACAAATGGGCACAGAAGCACATAGGCCTCCAGTCACTCCTCAGATCAGCCTTGCATTCAGCACTGTGGGCTGGATCTCATGAATGCAGTTAAGTTAGTCTGCCTCTGCCAGGGAGAGAGAAGCCCTTCTGTCCCATAGCAGCAGGTGCTGAACCAAGGGTCTCCCCAAAAGTGACTTGTCTAAGCAGGAAGTATGCACTTATACCCAATTGCTATCTGCATGTACACTTCTTGTCCCTTTCTGTTTATAGCACAAGGAAAGACATTTGCAAAGAACAGCTGGTGGCCCAGAAGTGAATTGTTCCCAAGCTTCCTGCAAGGAATTCACTTGTACAATTCACACCAGCTATAAACTAAGCCACTCAGCTTATGTATGGGACAGCATAAAACAAATTTTATGTATTTATTTGCAAGCAGAGAGGGAGAGAGAAGAGAGACAGAGAGAATGGGCATACCAGAGCCTGTGGCCACTGCGAACGAACTCCAGACGCATGTGCCCCTTGTGTATCTGGCTTACGTGGGTACTGGGGATTTGAACTTGTGCCCTTTGGCTTCGCAGGCAAACGCCTTAACTGCTAAGCCATCTTTCCAGTCCTGAGACAGCATTTTTTTTAAACTTTATTTTTATTTATTTATTTGAGAGAGAAAGAGGCAGAGAGGGAGAGAGAATGGGCGCGCCAGGGCCTCCAGGCACTGCGTACAAACTCCAGATGCGTGCACCCCCTTGTGCATCTGGCTTATGTGGGTCCTGGGGAATCTAACTGAGGACCTTTGGCTTTGCAGGCAAACGCCTTAATCACTAAGCCATCTCTCCAGCCTCCCCCCCCGGGACAAAAGTTTTAATAAGTAGGTCAGCTTCATAATTAGCTCTGCCCTGCTACTTTCCTAGATAAATGACTTGTAATTTTTTTCCAGTTGAAAAGAAAATAACTCACATGAAAATAATTGAGAATAATATAGAAGAGTATAAAAAACAGAAGCCAGAAGTTCCATATGCCTATCAATTGTTTTGCTCCCTTTTTTCTTTCATTAATTTATTTGTTTAATATTTTTTTCTATCAAAAAAAATATATAGCCAGGCATGGTGGTACGCGCCTTCAATCCCAGCACTTGGGAGGCAGAGGTATGTGGATCGCTGTTGAGTTTGAGGCTACCCTGAGACTACATAGTGAGTTCCAGGTCAGCCTGGACTAGAGCGAGACCTTACCTTGAAAAACAAAAAAAACAAAAAAAAAAAAAAAAAAAAAATATATATATATATATATACACACACACACACATACACACACATATGTATATGTGTGTGTGTGTGTGTGTGTGTATGTATATATGCCACCACACCCGACTAATATAATATATTTTTTAAAAAAACAGAAAATAGGATGGAGAGATGGCTTAGCAATTAAGGCACTTGCCTGCAAAGCCCAAGGACCTCTGTTCACTTCCCTAGGACCTATGTAAGCCAGATGCACAAGGTGATGCATGCATCTGAAGTTCATTTGCAGTGGCTGGAGGTCCTGGAGCACCCATTCTCCTCTTCTCCTTCTCTCTCAAATAAATAAAAACAAAATATTTAAATCCAGGTGCTGTGGTGCACGCCTTTAATCCCAGCACTCGGGAAGCAGAGGTAGGAAGATTGCTGTGAGTTCGAGGTCACCTTGAGACTACATAGTGATTTTCAGGTCAGCCTGGACTAGAGTGAAACCCTACCTTGAAAAATCAAAATAATAACAATTTTTGTTTTTTGAGACATGATCTCACTCAGCCCACGCTGACCTGGAACTGACTATGCCATTCAGACTGACTTTAAACTCATGATCCTCTTGCCTCAGCCTCCCAGTTCTGGGACTACAGGTATGAGCCACCACACCTGCTAAGTGTATATCTTTCTGCTGTGTCTTTCAAACTGATAAGATCCATTCATGTGACTCATATCTTTTATTTTCATTAATTACTGTTTCATGATGACAGATCACTTTGTCTTAATTCTGAAGTTTTCTCCTTGAATTGCAGTTCCAAACTCAAGTGTGGTATATTCTTCTGGGGGGAAAAATGAACATTACTAATGGGTTGTGTTGCTCTCATTTCAGCTTTGATTTTTTTCTCTGTCTGCAAGAACCTTGTTCTCCCTGCTGATTATTTACGAATCAAGAGAATGAAGAAAAAAGTACTGTGACCTCCGGGATTTGGTGGCAAGTCTGGGCTGGCAGAATTGGAATTGCTTTGGGTTTTGCACCTGCACTTTGGTGACATTGTACTCTGGTGACATTTTGCTTTTGTGCTCCCTTTATGCTGGTACATCCTCTCTTCCAAGTGTGCGTGGAGGGAGCATGTGGCAACATGGCTGTGACCAAAGGGAGACCCCAGCCCTGCACAGGTCACACCACCCTCTCTTGGCCTTGGCTTTATAGTGAAGTTAGTCCTTGATCGGGCATTGCCCTCTGTACTCTTTATCTTGGCAGACTCAGAGAGAACTTTACAAGGAGAGTGCTTCTCTACTAACTCCTCTGAGGGAATGTGCCTAGAAAAGATGGAGGTGATGATGAAATGATAATGGGTAGAAGGGTAGTCTGAACACATATTTCTCCCCAAAGGCTTCAGCAGCAAACCAAAGCAGCTGGATTAAAGAGTGTTTCATTAACTTTAACCCATTTACCATAAGAGCTCTACATGTTTATTTGAGGAAAAGTAAATCAATTTCCATTTGGTTGTGCTAGCACAAAACAATTCATGTCTCTAGAAGTAAAGCCACAGTTTCATAAGTTTTTTTTTTTTTTGTTTTTCAAGGTAGGGTTTCACTCTAGTCCAGGCTGACCTGGAATTCACTATGTAGTCTCATGGTGGCCTCGAACTCACAGTGATCCTCCTACCTTTGCCTCCTGAGTGTTGGGATTACAGGCATGCATCACCACGCCCAGCTCATAAGGTGTTTTTTTTTTTTTTTTAATGTGGTAATGATCATTGAAACAGTGTATTCTTTCATAGTCATAATAGGAACTTCTTGAAAAAACAGTGTATTCTTTCATAGTCATAATAGGAACTTCTTGAAAAAGGACAAGCTTATGCTTTGTGTTAGAAAACGCATAGGTTTTTGTTCTGCATGAAAGAGGTTTTCCACAAACCCCATTTTGCCTTTATTGCTTAAAATAGACTACACACACACACACACGTGTAACTGCAGTCTGCCCATTTTACCTTAATTTGTTTAATGGTCCTGTTATCTAAGATACCAAGGATAATTAGTGAAAACTTCTGTAAATCCCATGTCAGGGGTCATGAACTTTAAATCCAGTGGCTTGCCCTGGAATAATGGAGGGTAGTGTCTTGGATCACAATGTGTTTGAAGTGTTTTTTTTTTCTTCTTTTTTTAAATTGAGAGTGACAGACAGAGAAAGAGAAAGAGGTAGAGAGAGAGAGAATGACGTGTCTGGGCCTCCAGCCACTGCAAACAAACCCCAGATGCGTGCACCACCTTGTGTATCTGGCTTACGTGGGTCCTGGGGAATCGAGCCTCGAACCGGGGTCCTTAGGCTTCACAGGCAAGTGCTTAACCGCTAAGCCATCTCTCCAGCCCTGTGTTTGAAGTTTTATTTCAGTCTGAGTCATGCCTGAACAGGGGAGAATCTTAGTTAATCTCAGGGACATAGAAAAAAATGTGGGAAGGGAGAGAAATAGGATGAATTCTGTGCTGTCACAAAAGTCAGTCTGAAGAGGAGACTGTCCCTGTTGTCAGGTTCTCTTTTATCATCTTGCAGCAACAGCATATGACTCATTGAAATTTTCATTTTTGGCAGATATGATTAGAGATACAGAACGAATGCATACACCTCTTGATACATTCTGTCTGCTGTGCTCGAGTCTTTCATTACTTTCTTCCAGTCTAAGGAACCTTTTCTCAGACTCCTCCAGCTTTCCCTAAGACATCTCTAGCTCCCCCTTCCCTGTTGTCCCCTTGTTGGTAGAGTTTTCTATTTGTGCCCATCTACACTAGCACCTCTTCGCTAGCCTGCACACACCCATCCTGTTAATCATTCCGCTCTGGTTGCTCAGGTGTGTGTTGTTTCTGTTACGTTACCATTAGCTCTGTCGCTTGGTCCTTGTCTTTCTGCTGTGTTTCCACTTACCTGCTCACCAAATCCAGCGGTCTTTTCTTACAGAACCCTTATTCTTTTTTTTTTCTCCAAGTAGGGTCTCGCTCTAGCCCAGGCTGCCGACCTGGAATTCACTATGTAGTCTCAGGGTGGCCTTGAACTCACAGCAATCCTCCTACCTCTGCCCCCCAAATGCTGGGATTAAAGGCGTGCACCACCATGTCCAACTACTATTGTTCTATTGTTGGGTACCCCCCCCCCCCAGTTGTTCTGTTTTTCCATTCTCCTTACTCTTACACATCATAGGATTGGACACTGAGCACCATACATATTGACATTTCCTTTCTGGTATCTATCACAATCTGTCTTTCTGCTTTACCTATGCTGGTGGAGAGGAGGACCCCCAGAGCCAGGTTTCTATTGTTTTAACTGTCTCTTTAAAAATTCTTCATCCTCTAAGTGACTCCCATCATTATCTTTGGCTTACTTCCCAAACATCTACTCCTGCTGTACGCCAACTAGCTCAGGTGGGTTGCTCTGTTGTCACTAACTGAATTTCTCTTTTCTACGCTTTAAGCTATCCCTCTCAATGCCCAAGTTCTTTAGCTCACAATGCAAACTTTACTATTTTTTTTTATCATAAGTCTTGCCATTTAAAAAATATATGTACATCTATATATATGTGTGTTTTTATTCAACTCTAGCCCTTCTGTTTTCCTTGCTTTCCCTGCCCCACACCCTATCCATTTCACTTCCAATAGATTTATTTTCAGGAGTCACCTGAATGGTCTTTCCTATCGGTAACCTCAGAAAGACAAATTTTAGAATCTCCAGGGTTCTTGATCTAGTCTGCAGCTTGTCTGTACCTCTCCTGGCTTAGAGTGGAGTTGTAGATTCTTGTGTCTTCAGCGCTCTGGTGACTGGGGCTTTCTGGCTCTCTCTGCCTTGTGCAAGCAGAGTGCCCTGTCCACTGTCCGTCTATGCCTTGGCCTTCCTTCTCATTGTGTCCAGTTTTAAGCTTTCCATGGCTCTCTTTGGTTAAATTTTTCACCCTCTTTTTTTTTTTTTTTTTTCTCACCTTACCCAAATCTAATGTTTCTTAAAGACCCAGCCTCCATTTTCCCATGTTCCTTCCTAGATGCTCCAACCCATGTGATTGGCTTTTTCCATTCCATTCTGATAGCTCTCAGTAGTGTCACACACTTGTTTTGGAACTTCAGCAGGATAAAGAAGTCACCATTTGAGCTTGTTCTGTTTGCTCCAAGAAAACACTTCTGAGACAGTCCTTGGCACTGTCACCTCTGCTTAATGAAGTGACAGTCCGTGGGGACGTGGGACATTGTTACTTAGAGAGATTTCCTTTTTTCATATCTGGATGTGACTTAAATGAGGGCTCACACAGCCCTTTTTGGCCACTGGTTGCTGTGACCTTTTACATGTTGGCTTTTCTTGTTGAAGAGAGCAGGAACAAAGGTTGGTTTCAGGAACCATAAGATGGACAGAAAGTGAACACATAAGTATTGTCACAGAGCCCATAAAGCACAACCCTTTGGGCCTCTGAGAAGTATCATTTCTTGTGCTCAAAGAATACAGTAGAATTTGTTTCACTTGAGAAATTGCACTGAAGGAGCTAACTCCCACCAAAGGAAAACCTATTTTCAGAATTTTTTGGGGGGGGGGTTGTTTTTGAAGCACATTTTCCTAGAGATTTTGTGGATGGGGATAATCTAGCTGAAGCATTCTATACCCGGGGCTGGCCAGTACATGGAGCCTCAACAAACCCCTGTAGAGACCACTTCTGACTGTGATCCTGCCCCAGCTTTCACTGAAGAGCCAGTTTGTGAAGAGGAATCTGCTGGAGTCAATAGATATTCGTAGAGACCACTTCCAAACTTGGAGGCAAAGGCCAGCCCATCTAGAAAGGCAAGACAGTGTGAAAAGACTGTACAGCTGGCTCTATGTACTCACATGTTGTACCCCCACAATGGCTTTAAATGAGACATTTGGTGATAAAACTATACCTCCAGAACTTCCCTAATTACCATGCTCAATTTTCTTTTTCCCTGTTAATTTCATACATAATGCTGAGTATATGATGAAAGCAGGAGCACTTTACACATGCCCTACACCATTTGAACTTGGATGAGGGTGTGCTAGACATTGGACTCTGGCTGTGCCAGGCGGTTTTCTGAAAACTCTTAGGAAGGTTGAATTTGGCATTGCCTGGCTTAAGAATGCTATAGAGATTTTGAGGTTTAAGTTAAATACATTCAAAGCCAAGGGTCACCCTCAGTTCACTTAGTTCCACAACTCAAATGTGAATGTCCTAAATATTCCAACTTAGTCCTCTGTAAAGAGTTGGGCCCTCAACTTTACATCATGGCAAACTGCCAACAAAGTTGGCGCCTTCACACTCTAATAGGAATTTGTTTAACACATCAGACCGAGGTGTTAAGAAAGTGATTGAATGTTAAAATTGTTTCCTTTGTTTTGTTTACCCAGTTAATAGATTGCCACTATTTAGCAATGTTTTGTATTTTCACCTTATTTGTAACTTAACTGCAATTACTTAATTTTATTTTTTAAAGCTTATTGTGGCCTAATGATAAGTAGTTTTTAGTATACATTTTACTGAGCTTCTGTAAATGATGTCTCAATGTAGTTTTATGTCATTGAACGGAAACCACAATAAATTTCAGGTATCAAAGCAGGAAAAACACTATGTGCACTAATACTATATTAAAATGCATTATAAGGCCTCTGACACTCAGTTTAATATACGTGAAAGGTTATTTATCTTGACTGTTAACCTTTAATCTCCTCATCCATCCTTCACACAAGTTGAGCATCTCAAATCAAAAATCTTCAATACTCGGGGATGGAGAGATGGCTTAGCTGTTAAGGCATTTGCCTGCAAAGCCAAAGGACCTTGGTTTGATTCCCCAGGATCCACGTAAGCCAGATGCACAAGAGGGCATATGTGTCTGGAGTTCATTTGCAGTGGCTGGAGGCCCTGGCGTGCCCATTCTCTCTCTCTGCCTCTTTCTTTCTCAAATAAGTAAAAAAGTTTTTTAAACAATCTACAATACTCTAAAATCCAAAGTTTTTTTTTTAATGTTTTTAATGTATTTTAAAAATTTTATTTATTTGAGAGATACAGACAGGTAGAGAGAATGGGTACACCAGGGCCCCCAGCTGATACAAACAAACTCCAGATGCATGAATCACCTTGTGCATGTAGCCTCAAGCCCTAAATTTTTTTTAAATTTATTTATGAGTGGGGACTGGGGAAATGGCTTAGTGGTTACAACATTTGCCTGGAAAGCCTAAGGACCCAGGTTTCGATTTCCCAGGACCCACGTAAGCCATATGCACAAGGGGGCACATATGTCTGGAGCTTGTATGCATTGGCTGGAGGCCCTCGCATGCCCATTCTCTCTTTCTCATAAATAATAAATAATTTTTTAAAAATTTATTTATGAGCGAGAGGCAGATAGAGAAAATGAGCATTCCAGGGCCTCTAGCCACTGCGTATGAACTCCAGATGCATACACCACCTTGTGCATCTGGCTTTACATGAGTACTGGGGAATCAAATCCAAGTCCTTAGGCTTTGCAGGCAGGTAGGTGCCTTAACCCAAGTCATCTCTCCAGCCCAAACACAAAGTTTTTTTTTTGTTGTTGTTGTTGTTTTTGAGGTAGGGTCTCACTGTAGTCCAGGCTGACCTGAAATTCACTGTGTAGTCCCAGAGTGGCCTTGAACTCATGGAGATCCTCCTACCTCTGCCTCCCAAGTGCTGGGATTAAAGGCATGCACTGCCACGCCCAGCTGCCAAAGGTTTTTAATACCAAAATGAAGTCATGTGAGAGGTCATGATCAAAATGCTCTAAATTATTTGAACATTGCAAAATAACTCGTGTATATATAAGGTATTCATGAAACAAATGAATGGGGGGGGGGGTGTTAAACCTGCATGCCATCCCCATGATGTGTCGCTGCATGCATGCAGACATTCTAAAACCTCAAAAGCAAGAAACCTGAAACAATGCTAATTCCAAATATTTCAGAAAATACTTGCAATATGTGTCACCAAAGTACACACGCTAACCTTGGGCTGGATGCACATGTTTTCTGTATCTCGCATCCCACCCCTATCTTCATTCCCCCTCCCTGCTCAACAGACTGTCCGTATTAAAGAAGATAGCTGCGCTAGTGGATGGGACAATCTGTTAACTCTATGATTGCACTGCTATGTCCTTGACCCAGAATGTTCCTTCCTACTTCAACCACAGTGAAGCCTTGCCAGTCTGTCTTCACTATGAACATCACCTGTCCTTCATGTTTTAGAAGACAACTCTTGGGGGCTGGAGAGGTGGCTCAGCAGTTTGCTAGCCTTGCTTGGATTCTGCAGTACCCATGGAAAGCCAGATGTACAAACATGTGCCTGGAGTTCCTTTGCAGTAGGGAGAGGCCCTGGTGTGACCATTTTCCTTCTGTTTGTCTCCCATTCCCGCCCTCCTCCTCCTCTATCAAGCAAATAAAAATACGAAGAGCCAAGTCTTGAGGTTGAGCTCCCTAAAAGTGTTTTGCACTGACACTTGAGAGTGAGCTGCTACCTCAGTCATAACCTGTGCCTGGGGTTTGGTTGCACACAAATTGTGTGTTATTCTCTGGCACAGAATTCACTAACAAGTCATTAATCCCAACTTCCAAGACTATACTGATCCTGCTGTAGGCATTTTGCATGTAAGAGATTGAAGCCAGCAAAAAACAGGTATCTGGAACCCTCAACTTACGGAACCAAGCCAAAACCATTTCCAGATTTTGACCAAAACATCACTCACTAGTCACTCTAACACTTGGCACTGTAAAACTTTAGCACAGAACTAAGAGTGCATAGCCAAAGCCTCAGGACAGCACTGGACCAACCTGTCCACGGACCAGCACCTTCTGTGGTTCGAAGCACCTGATCCTTGCTCAGAGGAAGTGTGGGGAGAGGTGCCAGTACAGTACTGCTGCTTGTGAACACTCGAGAGGATGCAGGTGAGCAGCCCACACTAGACTGTCGTAGGAACAGCAGCGGGGTAAAGAGGAGAGTTCCAGGTGAAGAACTCTTTATTTACAGAAATCAGAAACTGCAAGGAACTACTGCGGGAGACATTGTGGTAAGTCGGGAGAAGGGCAGTTTCCTGTGGCTCATCGCTGAAGAGACTACTTCTTCTTCCCCTGGGCCTGGACTCTTGAGCCAAGAGCCTTCAGGTCTGAGTACAGGTTCCGCTTCAGGATAGCGCTACTGCACAGCAGGGCCCCTTGCAGGGCCCCCATCAGTCCGCAGGTGAAGATATCTTGGCCTAGGAGGCAAGAACAGAGGCACATGTGCTTAGAAGGGAGGAAAGGCTCTGCTATTCATCCCTCTGTCCCAGGGCCATCCACAGAGTCAGCTCCAGGTGTGAGCTGCAGAGGACAGCAGGGCCTGAGGGTAGGAATGGGAGGACGCCAGACAGGCTCAAGGGCTCAGATCCTGAAAAGTGGGCAAGTGTACCTGTCAGGTAGAGGTTGGGAATGGGGCTTTTGGCCCTCAGGGAGGCCATCACATGAGGATGCAGGCGACCCAGGTCATGGTCGGCCCCATAGGAGGCACCTCGAGGAGAAGCCAGAAAGAACTGGTTGGTGAGTGGGGATCCTCCAGTCACACTTTCCACCTGAGGAGGCAAAAAGAAGGCAGGCCAATGGTACGTCTGTTACGGGGGAAACCAACAACCCTCTAATTAGAGTGGAGGCCCGCTCCACCGGAGGGTATACATCCCTGATACTGAAAACCTACAACGGGCAGTCATGAGCTCCAGGAGTGTAAGGTCTGCTGCTGTCTGGCTAAATGTATATACTATGCTCACCAAACTGCCCAGTAAGCACTTCTCTAAATGTTCATATACTCTCATTTTTGGCTAGAGAACTTCCTCTTTTCAGATGGCAGTGACTTTGGGATGACTCAGAAGGCACCATGGTGCTGAGAAGTGACAGAGGGGTGCTCAGCACTGCAATATCTCTATCACACCTTCCAAGGCTCAGGGTCCATTGTGGAAGAGGTGGCAGAAAGAATGTAAGAGCCAAAGGAAGGGTAGGACTCCTTACAATGTGCTCCTCCAGACACAAAATGGCCTGGATATCCATGACCTCATAGTGCCTGACACTACCTACACAAGACCATCATAATAGGAAGAAAAGATCATGATATCACAATAAAAGAGAGACTGATTGAGAGGGGGAGGGGATGGAGAGAGGAGTTTCAAAGGGAAAGTAGGAGGAGGAAGGGAATTACCATGGGATATTGTTTATAACTATGGAAGTTGTCAATAAAAACTTATTAAAAAAAAAAAAAAAAGGCAGGCAGGCCAAAAGCGGGCATGGGAACTTGCAAGCTCTTTATCTCTTCTTTTTGGATGTACTGACCATCCACCCACATGAGTGACTGCCTTGTCCTGCCCTGAGGCTCAGATACCTCAGGCTTTATTCACCTCTCCTAAGGGAAGGGCAGAAATGTCATTACCTCGGCCGTTGCATACCTTCCCCTCCAGCTGTGGGAGCAGCTTCATGATCACCGACATAGAGGCTTCCACAAAGGAGTTTTTGAGGGTCTCATAATCGGAGCTCCGCTCGCCCTGGGGCTGCTCCTGCCACTCCTCAAACCACTCAAAGGCCATGGGCAGCAACGCAATCAATGTGGAGCGGTCTGGGAGCACAAAGCCATACTGTAGCTTGGTTCCTGTTCCACCCCAGCCCAGCACTCACTCCCACCTCCCCTGAACCTGAAGAGCCACCTGGGAATCGGTCCTCCCAAGTGGGGTCCTTGCTTGATGGGGAGGCAATGAATAAAAGAGGGATGTGTTCTGGCGCCTTTTCCCTGGGCATGGAGACATAGTGCTCCATCCTGTGAGGGAGAGGAGTGTGGATAAGCCACCTGTGAGAGTTCACCCCAGGGGCTCCCCACAGGGATGAGGTTCTTTCTAAAGTCCATTTCCTGCCCACCTCCCCCCACACCACATCCTGCTTGTTACCCCAGGTCAAGGGCAGTAGCAGGGGCCCTGTGGGTTGAGTGAGGGCCTGTGCCTGAAATACCCACCCCCACAACCCGTCAAACCTTACGCCTTGTCCATGTCTGTGTCAAAATAAACATAGTAGTTGGTGGACTGCAGACCCAAGTCCTCCTTGGTGCCTCTGAGGCAGATGAAAACGGAAAACATCCCCAAGCCAGGCCGCACCATCCCCAGCTGCTGCTTCACGCCTGGGAATGCAATCAGTGAGGACCACACAGAGCTGTGGTCAGACACAGCCACTTCCTGTCCCAAACAGCCTCAGGATGCTACCCCACTTCATCTGTGGCCCAAGGCTCAGATGATGCCAACTGGGCAGGGGTCTGGGTCATTTGTCAGCTTTTCTGAAAGATCTTGGCAGAGGCCTGCTCTTCTGTCTCCTCCTAGCTCCATCACACATAGCCTTAGACTTCTACCTTCCAACCTACCACCTCTGCTCTGGTCACCTTCTGTCGCAGTTGTTGGCTGCCACTGGTTCCCAACACAGCTAGCTCACAGCAACTGCAGGACAGGTCAACTGCCTCATTCTTCCCCTTCGTGTGTTTGGGACTGTCTGGTTTTCGTTTTATTTTTTAATTGTTTTCATGTGGTATGTGTGTACACAGGTTTGGGTGCACATGGAGGCCAGGGGTTTCTTTGATCACTTTCCACTTTATTTATGAAGCAGGATCTCTCATTTGAACAAGTGCCTGCCAATTCAACAAGTCTAGCTAGCCATCTTGCTCTGGCAATGCTGCCTCTGCCGCATGGACACTGGGATTACAGGTGAGCTTCCATCACCCTGCATTTACATGGGCGCTAGGCATCTCAAGTCTAGTCCTAGCTGGGCATGGTGGCGCATGCCTTTAATCCCAGCACTCAGGAGGCAGAGGTAGGTGGATCACTGTGAGTTCAAGGCCAGCCTGAGACTACACAGTGAATTCCAGGTCAGCCTGGGCTATAGCGAGACCTTACCTCAGAAAACATGCTTGCATAGCAAGTGTTTTATCCACTAAGCTGTCTTGCCAGCCCAGGTTTTTTTGTTTTGTTTTGTTTTGTTTTGTTTTGAGTCAGGGTCTCATTCTGTCACCCAGATTGGCCTTGAATCCAAATCAATCCCCTTGCCTCACTATCTTAAAGGAGAAATTTACAGGCATGAGCCACCATGCCTGCTTTATGTTTTTAATTTCATAAGTGACAGCTCCAATTTATAAAAATGTTCTGGTATGGGCAGCTCCTTCTCCACTGCTGTCCTGGAACCAGTAAACGTCATGGTTCAGCAGACAAGGTGGTACATGCCAAAAGTCCCAGCACTCGGGAGGTTGAGTTCAGAATATCTCGTAAGTTCATGGCTAGACTGGGCTACAGAATGAGTTCCAGGCCAGGGCTATGTAGTGGCTTTTATCTGTTATCCCTTCTGGGTTACTCTTTCCCTTCTGGCCATCATCCTCTCCTCAGATCACACCAGATTTAAGTTACATAATATATACTGAAGTCACTTCCAAGATAACTCAGTTCAGCCATGCTCACAGTGAGTTAACTGCTTTCCTACCCTGTCAGTGAGGTGTCCACTATGAGTGCCCACACATCTCAGGCCAGGGAGTGAAAAGAGCCCAGGCTTAATTAATATCTGACAGAACAGGGGCCTCACATCTCTGCCAATTAAGCTGTGAAGAACCCCTACTAATTCATCTTGTGGGCTCTGTTTGACACATATAAATGTTTTGCTGGTGATATAAGACTCCCTAAGGATAGACGGGGTTTCAAGAAGAGGATCCCTCAACCCAGGCTGAGCTTCCAAACTCCAGAGATGAAGTGGGGAAGCCTGGAAGACATTGTCTTACCTGGAAGACAGCGGACGCTCTCAGGCAGTAAGTTCTCATAGGTATTGAACAGTCCTGCACTGGAGATCACAACGGGGCAGTAGATCTTCACCAGCTCTTGTCCCTTCTTCACACTGACACCTGCAGGCCCAAGAGCTTGGCTGAAGTTCTGAATTTCAGGAAGAAGAAAAGGGCCCACACCCTCCAAGATCTCGCCAAAGGGCTGGGAATATACTCAGTGGTTGAGCCCTTTCTTATCATATGTGAGGCCTTAGTCCTCAGTACACAAACATAAATAAATGAACCAAGAAAAACAAGATTAAGTAAAAACTACTACTCATGGGTCATGGTGGCACATACCTTTAATCCCAGCACTCTAATAATAATCTTTATAATAATAGTAATAGAAGTCTCATGCTGCACGAAGGAAAAGGCTATGACCCTGGTGCCAGCCAAAGAGGGAAGTTGTCTACAGGAAAGATATACTTGTCAGAGCCAAGACAATAATGAACTAATGATGGGTGGGACTATACCTTGACCTGGACTGTTTAGCTGCATGTACCTCTTGCCCTGTATTCAAACCTAAACCTCAGGTCAGGACCCCAAAGATGGACTTTTGAGAAGGGGGTCACTATACCTCTTTATTCTTATTCCCAATCTGGCCACATTGAATAAGTCTCCTTTTTCTATTTTAACTATTTCCTTACTTGAGTGACTGGGATGGTGGCCTAACCTGGCTGGTTAGGGCTGTCAGGCCCAGCCCCTAATCCCAACACTCAGGTAACACTACAAACATGACGCAGACACAGCCCCTCACTCAGATTACTGGATCCATCTTTATAGTCACTGAATAAATGATTCAACATTATTGTTTGTGTACCATGCCCGTCCCTTATTCTGCCTGCTTTCCTTCCATCTCCCAGCAGGACTGCAATAGATTCTAGCCACCTCTTGTGCGTGATGAGGCTGGTTCATCTATAGGGAAACCCCGATTCCACCTATGCCAGCTGAGGAACCCCAAAACACAGCTCAGAGCTCTTACCACAAGCTTTCCCAGTCGAGTCCAGCAGTATACTCTGCACAGTAGCCCTGGTGAGGACAGCGCCCCCGGCCCGCTGGATTATAGGGATGATGTGGAAGGCGATCTCACTGGAACCTCCACGGGGATAAAAGCCACCTTGTAGGTAGTGGTCAACCAGCAGGGCATGCATGGCAAAGGTGGTATGGCTGGGGGTCACACCTTCAGAAGGAGGAAGGGAAAGACAGAAAGGGTGACCAAGCAGCCAACACCATTCAGATAGAAACAGGAACTCCTTGTGATGTTACACATTCCATTGCTCAAATGTTCCACAGAGCCCACGGCTGCCAGAGGAGCTGTCTCCAGGACACCTTATAGATCTTGGGGCCCAGAAGGAATATATATGCTGAAAACCACCATGCTGCCCAAACCAGGGAGCACTGTTGGTGAAAGAGAAAAATCGCCCTTGAGCAGGGTGTGATGTTCAGCCTGTAATCCCAGCAACCAGGAGGCTAAGGCAGAGGAATGAAGAATTTGAAGCCAGACCTAGCTATATAGACTTCTACAGCAGCCTGGATGACAAAGCAAGAAGCCATCTCAGAAAGAAAGAGAACACGCACTAGCTCTTCCAGGCAGTGGGTAAACAGAAATTTCTACCAGGAGCCCAGCACGGGACCTGGACTGTATCTGGCTCATATTAATCATCAAGGCAGATAGATATGAAGAAAGACCGAGAGCCGAAAAGGCAGCCCTTTGCTCTCCAGGCACCGTCAGATCCTGTGGCCCACACACACCCACCATAAGTAGGGAAGATGTAGCTGAGCACAGCCTGGAGCTCAGAAGAGGCCCCCAGCTGCCGCAGGACCTCAGCCAGGCTCTGGGTAGATGCATGGAGGAATGGAGAGAAACGAGTCAGCAGTCCACACTTGCTGAGGAGCTGAGCCAGGGACAAGGGGAGGAACTTGAGCATGACGGCATGAGAGGCACTCCTGGACACCACCTAGTAAAAAGAAGAAGAGCTGTGCAGAGAAGGTGTCATCTCTAGAACCACTGCAATCAAGTGGCTGTTCCAACAACCTGCAGGGCCCACAGTTCTGGCAACACTCTGATCAAACACGGCTGAACTTCAGCTTTTAAAAAGAAGCTGGGTTTGGGCTGGAGAAATGGCTTAGCGGTTTGATTCCTCAGAACCCATGTAAGCCAGATGCACAAGGTGGCGCATATATCTGGAGTTCATTTGCAGCAAGTGGAGGCCCTGGCGTGCCCATTCTCTTTCTCTCTCTCCCTAGCACAACCTTTCTCTCTCTCTCTCTCTTTCTCTCTCTATCTCTTTCAAATAAATAAATAAAAATACAAAAAAAAAAGTTAATAAAAAACTGGGTGTGGTGGCACACAACTTCAATCCCAGCACTCGGGAGGCAGAGGTAGGAGGATCACCATGAGTTCCAGACCACCCTGAGACTACATAGTGAATTCCAGGTCAGCCTGGGCTAGAGTGAGACCCTACCTCAAAAAATAAATAAATAAAATAAAATAAAAGAGAGAGAAAGGAAGGAAGGACGGGCGGACTTGGCCCAAGAACTGTTTTGTCTTCGGTCCCCCCATCTCAAACCCTGAACCCTAACACACATCAGCTGGTGTTATATACTGAGACCCTGTCTCAAACAATTAAAATTTAAAAATCCAGCCAGGCATGGTGGCACACACCTTTAATCCCAGCGCTCAGGAGACAGAGGTAGGAGGATCTCCATGAGTTCGAGGACACCCTGAGACTACATAGTGAATTCCAGGTCAGCCCGGACTAGCTTGAAACCCTACCTTGAAAAACCAAAAATAAATAAATAAATAAAATTTAAAAATCCAGAGCTGGGCATGAAAGCCCACACCTTTAATCTCAGCACTTGGGAGGCAGAGGTAGGAGGATCACTTAACCGCTAAGCCATCTCTCCAGCCCAAAACAAAATACTGAAAAAAGAAATCCCAATCCAGTTCATCTCAGTGGATGTGTGTTGCATGGAAGTTGGCCAAACCAGGGAGAACAGGGCGCCCTCTAGAGGCCAAGGGTGGCAGATTAGAGAACCCAGCAGGGCAGAGGAAACTGGAGCAGGGGCAGACAAGACTGTTCCTTTCTTTTTGCCTCCCTCACTCCAGCCCCTCCACACCAGTCACTCCTCTAATGATAAAAGTTAATCTTGGTAGGAATAAACTGCGAGTCCTGAGCATGACTCCATGTTACCTTAACCATCTGCATGTACTTGTCAATGACAGCTTTTTCGTGAGGAAACTTCTCCTTGAGGCCTTGAATGTACTCTTTCCTTCCACTGTACATGGGGAACTCCTTATGCCCACTGGGCCTGTCAAGTACCATAATGTCAAAGGGTGAGGACATGGGAGCCCAGTCCAGCTGCCCTTCAGTGATCTGGTCCAGGATAAAACGGCCACTGTCACCTTCCCGCATGCATCCGATATAGTGGATTCCTGTTGGGAGGTGAGAAGACAAGGAGGTATACATAAGGAGAAAAGGAGATGGGCTCCAGAAAAGTGGACCAGGGAGTAAAACCTAAGAAGTTGTCATTTCCGCAGGAACATGTCAGAACAGATGCCATCAGACTGGTGCCCTTAGCTGTACCACCAGACAAGACAGGTGATGCCTACAGAGAAGATGGGACATCCAAAATATCAAAAATACCCAATATCACCCAAAGTGGTTGCTCCAAGCCTCCTGAAGAGAGACCCATGCTCCCACCTCTTTTTCCACACAAGCCTTACCAGTGTCAAATTCAAGGCCATTTTTTCCAAAGGTATGACAACAACCTCCTGCTTTGGTGTGTTGTTCCAGTACCAGGACCCGCTTGCCAGCTTTAGCCAGAATCGCAGCTGAGGCCAGGCCCCCGATGCCACTGCCAATCACCACCACATCCAGCTTCTCTGGTACTCGGCTGGCTGAGAAAGCTGCAGCAGAAGACAGGAGGAGGAGGAGGGTGGGTTTTTCAAACAGGGGCAGGAAAGCAGCAAAAATAGAGAAGCCAAAAAGAACTGCTCTAGCTTGTACTGTGCAATGAACGGCGCCAGGCGTAGTGGCTCACGCCTTTAATCTCAGCATGTGGGAGGCTGAAACAGGAGGACCTCCATGGGTTTGGGTCTAGAATAAGACCTTGCCCCCAAAAAGAAAAGAAAAGGAAAGGAAAAAGAATCCTGAAAGGCAAGCCAGTTACGGTGGTACACACCTGTAATCCCAGCACTTAGGAAGTGGAGGCAGGAAGATCAGAAGTGCAAGATCATCTTCAGTTACCTAGCAAGTTTGAGACCAACCTGGGCCACATGGGACACTGTCTCAAAAAATAAAAAAGTAAAAAGGATAGATAGATAAGGAGACAAAGAGAGAAGTAAAAAGAAAACCTCTAGGTAGGAAAGGTCAGCACAGAGCTTTTGAATAAGCAGTCTCAAACATTGCACCTGGGGATACTAGGGACTGGCCAGGAGGATTAAACAATCACGTAGTTGGATCTTTGATGGTTAATTTGATTGTCAACCTGAGAGGATCCTGAATCACCCAGAAGACAAACCTCTGGGCGTGTCTGTGGGGAATTTCTAGTCTGGTTTAACAGGTAGAAAGATTCACACTAAATGTGTGAGACACCATCCTATGGGCTAGGGTCTTCAACTGAATAAAAAGGAGAAAGTGAGGGCTGGAGAGATGCCTCAGCAGCTAAGGCATTTGCCTGCAAAGCCTAACGACCCAAGTTCAATTCTCCAGTGCCTATGTAAAGCCAGATGCACAGTGATGCGTACCTCTGGAGTTCGTTTGCAGCAGCTGGAGGCTCTGGCATGCCCACTCTATTTCTCTCTACCTCTCTGCTTGCAAATAAATAATTTTTTTTAAAAAGAAGAAAGTGGCTGGGTGTGGTGGTACACACCTTTAATCCCACTTGGGAGGCAGAGGTAGGAGGATCGCCATGAGTTTGAGGCCACCCTGAGACTACATAGTGAATTCCAGATCAGCCTGGGCTAGAGTGAGACCCTACCTGGAAAAACCAAAAAATAAAAAGTGAAAAGAAAAACTAAGCTAAGGCCCTGTCCTCGCTGCTTCCAGACTGTGTGCATGTGACCATCCACTGCAGACTCCTGCTGCCACGCCTTCCCTTTCCATGATCCATTGTACCTTCCCACAGGGAGCTGAAACAGACCCTTTCTTGGTTTTGTCCCAGCAAGGAGCAAGAGGAAATAGAGGTCTTTACCTCTATTATGTTCCAGGGGGTTTTCACTCCTTCCTAAGAAAGTAGGAATCAGCGAACTATTGCAGGAACAAAACCAGAAAGATTGCAACAGTACAGGATCATGACCTAAGGGTAGGCACTTCTGAGAAAGAACAAAGAGAGCAAAAAAAAGAAGGGAGGGGAGGCAGGGGAGGAATGCTATGGGACAGGCAGGTTCAGGGAGCTGTCCATTCTCAAGCTGGATTTCTTTGGAAACTGCAGGTGTCAATGGGATAGCTGGGTTGTGTGGTGGATTTTCCAGATTCTGATGGGAACGCTTAAGCAGGACAGAGCTGCTCAAAAGCTGTTTCTTAGGCTGGAGAGATGGCTTAGCCGTTAAGGTGCTTGCCTACAAAGCCTAAGGACCCAGGTTCGATTCCTAGGACCCATGTAAGCCAGCTTCACAAAGTGGCACATGCATCCCGGATTCACACAGCACCACCTCTCAAAACGATAATCTGGTGTGTGTGTGGGGGGGGGGGTGCAGCTTTATAGAGGACCAAACTGGATAGCATATATATGCAACTTCCAACACAAGATCTGTTCTTCCTTTAGTTTTGTTTCCGAGGCAGAGTCACTGTATTGTACTGGCTGGCATAAACCTTGCTATGGAGACTAGGCAGGCCTTGAACTTGTGGCAATTTTCCTCCTTCTGCTTCCCCGGTATTGAATACAAGCCTGAATCACCATGTCCCCAAAAGTCTGTTCTTAGTAAATCACTGACCAAGCCTTAGTACAGAGGCTCATACCTAGAATAGTTCACTCAAGAGGCTGAGCGGGAGGATTGCCATGAGTTTAAGCCTGGCTCAATACCAAAGCAGAGTTGAAGGAAACTTCTGTGCTGTTCCCAGTTGTCCTTGAGATTGCAAAGGGTACATGGAGGGAAGGGGGAAGAATTAAGGTTCTAAAGCCAAGTAAGCGAGAGCTTAAGTCTCTTACGATGTGAGCTGAACGAATTCCAACTAGCAGGGCCAATGAATGCTACGCTATGCCAAGACCTAAGGGCAACTATTTGGAGCAACTATTTCCTAGACTTTCAGGAGCAAAGGCTCTTATGGTGCAGGACGCCTCCCTGGACAGGGACGCCTTTCTAAGACCTTATTTACGGCGAAACTCAGATACAAGCTAGAGGGCAGCTGGCCTTGCAGAAAGAGAATGGCAGAACTCAGTGCTGAAACCCGGGGTTCCTCGCGCGCTGACCTTGTTTGAGAACCTTCTTCCTGGCCTCCTTGTCGGTCACCAGGGGTGCTGGTGGCCGCTTCACATCCTCGGAGAAGGGGTTCTGGGAGCTTCTCGTCTTGGGAACGACGGCCAGCAGCAGCAGCAGCACCAACAGGACCACTAGCACCAGCGTCAGAGACATCTTGCTGCTGGGCTTGGGGAAGCTGGCCCGCTGCGCTCAGATTTTATGGCTGAGGCTCCGCCCCTTTAGATGTCCCTCCTGGGCTAGGAGGCCGGACTATTTTGGTCATTCATGAAACTGCTCAAATCAAAAACAAAACAAAACAAAAGGCCCAGTAAAGATTGTCCCTTTGGGGTCTCCGTACTGTAGAGGGGGGAGGGGTTTCTATTGCCTGCTGGGAAATGTAGTTCGAGAGACCGCAAGGAGAGGCTTTTCGGGAGGCACAGAGCGCGTGCGCGAAGAAGGCCCCATCCGGGATGCCGTACCTCCGTGGTAAGCCCCCATCCCTGAACGCGTCCGGTGAGCCCGGGTGTGGGATAGCGTGGCGTGGGGTAGGATGAAGAGGGGCGGGTTACGAGTGGGGATGGAGGGCTCGGGGTGGAAATGGTCACCGTGGAACCACACAGCCTGAACCTTGCAGGACTGAGCGAGAATCCTGAGTAGGAGGAGACCAGACGGGTTCTGGTCCGAATCCTATGAAGGACTTCCTGACGGCTTTCAGATAACTGCTTCCCCCGCTTCCCCCGAGCCCCTAAACAGTGACAAAGTTTCCACCCGGAGTCCCCACACAGTCTGTGCCTGCCTATCTTGATAAGCTGAGATCCCTGTTCAGATCTGCGCTGGCGACCACTAGGTCCCGAGTCACTCTTCAGTCCGTAGCTTTGGCCAGACCTTCTCTACTCGGCTGCCCACGACGTTGCCTAGCAACCACGCTGTGGGCTTCGCAGTGCACCGGAAGCCACTCCGGGACCCAGCCTCATGACTCAGTCAAGGTTGTCATGCCTGTGGGCACATTTGTATTTAAGGATGGACTACGTTCTAAGTCACCTCTTGAAACAAAATCACATCTTCTAAATGCTCTTTGCTGAAAAGCGGGTCCACAATAAATGCTTGATTTGAGTTGGATCTGTTTTGATCAGGAATCCCATTTACTCAGGTGTATCAGGAATATGCCTATTTGGTAGGAGTGACTTCATAACTTGTAGAACCTTGTCCCTATGCAGCCTGTAGCAGTGCTCCAGGCGGTCGGGCTGGGTGTGCCAACTGCTATGCTACTTGGTTCCTTTCATGCACAGAACTGAAGAGACTTCCTGAGACTGCTGGCACCATGTCTACCTGTCACTTTGCTAGGTTGGCTGCTGGGTTTCTTTCTTTCTTTCCTTTTTTTTTTTTCTTTTATTTTTTTGTCATATGCTGCCATGAAGACCAAGGTAGGAGGAAAGGAAAATAGCTGTACCATAGATCCATTCACCCTGTTCCATGTGCCTTGTCCTGACCTGACACCTAGATCCCTAACACTAAGACTCTTGAATACTTGTCCGTGAGGTCATTGTCTCCTCTTTTAACTGTTTACTTGTTTGTATTATTTATTTGTGTGTGTGCATGTAGCATCTCTGCTGCAAACAAATGACAGTTATTTACACTACTTTAAGTGTCTGGATTTACAGGGGTAGGTGGGGAATTCAACCCTGGCCGTCAGACTTTGCAAGCAAGTGTCTTTAACTGCTGAGTTATCTGCCCAGTCTCCTCATCTGTGTCCTCTTGATCTGAATTGTTATTATTAATTTGTTTGTTTGTTTGAGGTAGGGTCTCACTCTAGTCCAGGCTAACAAGAAATCCACTATGTAGTCTCAGGGTGGCCTCAAACTTACAGAGATCCTACTATCTCTGCCTCCCAAATGCTGGGATTAAAAGCATGAATCACCATGCCCGGCTTTATTATTATTATCATTATTTGTGGGGGGAAAAAGATTTTATTTGGTTTACAGACTCGAGGGGAAGCACCATGATGGCAGGGGAAAATGATGGCATGAGCAGAGGGTGGACATCACCTCCTGGCCAACATCAGATGGACAACAGCAATAGGAGAGTGTGCCCTTTGATTATTATTATTTAGATTATTATTATTTATTACAGAGAGAATGAATGGGCTCTCCAGGCCTCTTGCCACTGCAAATGAACTCCAGATGCATGTACCACTTTGTGCATCTGTCTTTATGTAGGTTCCAAAGAATTGAATTGTGGCTGAACAGGCTTTGCGGGCAAGTGCTTTTAACTGCTTAGCCATCTGTCCAGTCCCGAACCCCCCCCTCTTTTTTGAGGTTTTTTGAGGTAGGGTCTCACTGTAGCCCAGGCTGAACTGGAATTCACTATGTAGTCTCAGGCTGGCATCGAACTCAGGCAATCCTCCTACCTCTGCCTCTCAAGTGCTGGGATTAAAGGCATGCACCACCATGCCTGGCTCTTTATTTTTTATTTTTGAGGAAGAGTCCTTTATCCCTGGCCAGCCTGGAATTCAGTCTGGAGCCTGAGCTGTCCTGTTACTCTCAGGTTTGATGTGATTTTTTTTTCTTTTTATTTTTTTCTCAATTAAAAAATTTTTTTTTGTTTTATTTATTTATTTGAGAGTGACAGACAGAGAATGGCCGATAGATAGAGAGAGAGAGAGAGAGTTAGAGAGAGAATGGGCGTGCCAGGGCCTCCAGCCACTGCAAACGAACTCCAGATGCGTGCGCCCCCTTGTGCATCTGGCTAACGTGGGTCCTGGGGAATTGAGCCTCAAACTGGGGTCCTTAGGCTTCACAGGCAAGCGCTTAACCGCTAAGCCATCTCTCCAGCCCTTTTTTTTTTCTCAATTTTTATTAACATTTTCCATGATTATAAAAAATATCCCATGGTAGTACCCTCCCTCCCCCCCACTTTCCCCTTTGAAATTTCATTCTCCATCATATCCCCTCCCCATCTCAATCATTCTACTTACATATATACAATACCAACCTAATAAGTACCCTCCTCCCTTCCTTTCTCTTCCCTTTTTTTCTTTTTTTTTTAATGTTTATTTTTATTTATTTATTTGACAGCGACAGAGAGAAAGAGGCAGAGAGAGAGAATGGGCGCACCGGGGCCTCCAGCCACTGCAAACGACTTCCAGATACATGTGCCACCTTGTGTATCTGGCGTACGTGGGTCCTGGGAAATCGAGCCTCGAACTGGGGTCCTTAGTCTCCACAGGCAAGTGCTTAACCGCTAAGCCATCTCTCCAGCCCTGAATATTTGATATGTTAGGCATCCATGTTAGCCCCCTTGTGATTAAGATATAATCTGTGGGCTGGAGAGATGGCTTAGTGGTTAAGGCACTTGCCTGCAAAGCCTAAGAACGTCAGTTCAATTCTCTTAGTACCCATGTAAGTCAGATGCACAAAGTGGCATATGCCTCTAGAGTTCATTTGCAGTGGCTGGAGGCCCTGGTGTACCCACTCTCTCTCTTTTAAAAATATTTTTATTTGGAAAAAATGTTTTTATTTGGAGCTGGAGAGATGGTGTTGCAGTCACGTTCGTATTGCTGGTAGAAATCACCCAAGCAAGAGCATCTTGTGGGAAAAAAAGAGGTTTATTTTGGCTTACAGGTTCAAGGGGAAGCTCCACTGTGGCAGGGGAAAACGATGGCGTGAGCAAAGGGTGGACATCACCCCCTGGCCAACATAAGGTAGACAACAGTGACAGGAGAATGTGCCAAAAACTGGCAAGGGGACACTGGCTATTAACACCCATAAGCCCACCCCCAACAATACACTCCCCCCAGGAGGCATTAATTCCCAAATCTCCATCAACTAGGAATCTAGCATTCAGAACACCTAAGTTTATGGGGGACACCTGAATCAAACTACCACAGATGGCTTAGCAGTTAGGCACTTGCCTGTGAAGCCTAATTGCTTGTTCCGATATCCAGGTCTCACGTATAGCCAGAGGAAAAAGTGGCGCAAGCGTGTAATGTTACACATAGCACAAGGGGGCACACGCATCTGGAGTTCATTCACAGCAATTGAAGGGCCCTGGTGCGTCCATTCTCGCTTTCTGCCTCTTTCTCCCTCTCTCTTTCTCTCAAAAATAAAATGAAAAATAAAATATATTTATTTATGAGTGAGAGAGAATGGGCATGCCAAGGCCTCTAGCCCTAACTCCAGACGCATGTGCCATGTGCAGGCAAGTGGCTTGACTGCTAAGCCATCTCACCAGCTGTCTCTTTCTGCCTTTCTCTCTCTCAAATAAGTAGATAAATAAAATATTTATTTATTTGTTTTATTTGAGAGAAAGAAAGGGGGGGTGAGAGAGAGACAGAGAATGAGCTGGCTAGGGCATCCGGCCACTGCAAACAAACTCCAGACGCATGCACCCCCTTGTGCATCTGGCTTATGTGGGTCCCGGAGAATCGAACTGGGATCCTTTGGCTTTGCAGGCAAATACCTTAACTGCTAAGCCATCTCTCCAGCCCTAAAATGTTTTTTCTTTTTCTTTTTCTTTTTTTTTGAGGTAGCATTTCACTCTAGTCCAGGTTGACCTGGAATTCACTATGTAGTCTCAGGGTGGCCTTGAACTCATGGTGATCCTCCTACCTCTGCCTCTTGAGTGCTGGTATTAAAGGCATGCGCTACCATGCCCAGTTCAAAATATTTTTTTTAGAGGTATAATCTAGGCTGGCGAGATGGCTTAGCAGTTAAGGTGCTTGCCTGCAAAGCTTAAGGACCCACATTCAACACTCCAGGTCCTATGTAAGCCAGATGCAAGGTGACACAAGTGCACAAGGTCGCATATGGACATTAGGTGGCACACGCATCTGGAGATTGATTCCAGTGGCTGGAGGCCCTGGTGTGCTAATTCTGTCTCTCTCACTCTCACATTAAAAAAAAAAAAAAAAAAAGCCAGTCTGTTGGGTTTGCATAAAAAAAAAAAAAGATATAACCTGTAATCTGTATCTAGTCATTTTCCTGAGGCAGACATAAGATGGAAGACTTGGGCTGGAGAGATGGCTTAGCAGTTAAGCACTTGCCTGTGAAGCCTAAGGACCCCAGTTAAAGGCTCGATTCCCCAGAACCCACGTAAGCCAGATGCACAAGGTGGCAAGGAGTTCATTTGCAGTGGCTGGAGGCCCTGGCGTGTCCATTCTCTCTCCCTCTGTCTCTCTGCCTCTTTCTCTGTCACTCTCAAATAAATAAAAATAAACAAAAAAAATAAAATAAAAAGATGGAAGACTTAAGAGTTGGGCTGGGGCTGAAGAGATGACTCAGTGGTTAAGGCACTTAACTGCAAAGCCTAATGGCCTTGGTTCCATTCTCCAGTACCAGCATAAAGCCAGATGCACAAAGTGGTGCATACATCTGGAGTTTGCAGTGGCAGGAGGCTCTGGTGTGCCCTTTTTCTCTCTGTCTCTCTCAAGTATATAAAAAGTATATAAATTTTTTATTTTATTTTATTTATTTTTGGTTTTTCGAGGTAGGGTCTAACTCTAGCCCAGGCTGACCTGGAATTCACTCTAGTCTCAGGGTGGCCTCAAACTCACGGCGGTCCTCCTACCTCTGCCTCCCGGCCAAAAAATACATATTTTTTAAAAGACTTAAAAAAAATTTTTTTGTTTATTTTAGTTATTTATTTGACAGCTACAGACACAGAACAAGGCAGAGAAAGCAAAAGAGAGAGAATGGGCATGCCAGGGCTTCCCACCACTGCAAACGAACTCCAGATGTGTGCGCCCCCTTGTGCATCTGGCTAACATGGGTCCTGGGGAATCAAGCCTCGAACCGGGGTCCTTAGGCTTCACAGAAAAGCGCTTAACCGCTAAGCCATCTCTCCAGGCCCCCCCCCCCCAATATATATATTTTAACAAAAGAGTTGGGCTGGAGTTTTGAGCTTGGTAGATGCTTGTAATACCAACACTTGGGAGGTAGAGGCAGGAGGACAAGGAGTTGAAAGCCAACTTCATAGCAAGTTTGAGGCCAGCCTGGACCATCAGAAACCCTGTCTGAAAGAAAAAGAAAGAGAGAAAAGAAAAAAGAAAAAAAAGGAAAAGAAGCAAATCTGGGTATAGTGGCACATGCCTTTAATTTAGCTCTGGGAAGGCTAAAGTAGGAGGATCACCATGAGTTCAAGGACAGCCTGAGCTGCAGAATAAATTCCAAGACAGGCCAGTCGAGTGAAAGCCTGCCTCAATAATACACACACACAAAAAGTGAATTGAGCTGGAGATGTAACTCAATGATAGAGTTCTTGCCTAGCATGCATGAGACCCTGGGTTTGATCGTTTCTGTTACACAGAGTTGGCCAACCTGGCTAGACAGCTGTCATGCAGTTAACTGAGGAACGACCTGGTGAGATGGCTCTGAGGTTAAAGACCTTTTTTTATTCTTTTGGTTTTTCAAGGTAGGGTCTCACTTTCACTCAGGCTGACCTGGAATTCACTGTGTATTCTCAGGATGGCCTTGAACTCATGATGATCCTCCTACCTCTGCCTCCAGAGTGCTAGGATTAAAGGAGTGCGCCATCATGCCCTGCTAAAAACCTTTTATTTCCCCCAATACCTGTCAGCCCCGTGTTCAGTTACTCAGCCACCCATAGAAAGCTGAACAGGTGTTTGTTTGCAGCAGCAAGAGAACTTGGAACATGTACACACACACACACACACACACACACACACACACACACAAAGTTATCAAAACTGGAGAATGGATGGGGCTGGGGAGATGGCTTAGCGGATAAGGCACTTGCCTATGAAGCCTAAGGACCCAGGTTTGATTTCCCAGGACCCACCTAGGCCAGATGCACATGACAGCACATGCATCTGGAGTTCCTTTGCAATGGCTGGAAGCCCTGGCGTACCTATTCTCTCTCTCTCTATCTGCCGCTTTCTCCCTCTCTTTCTCTCACATAAATAAAAATTTAAAACAAAAAAATTTGAGAACGGGGTTGGAGAGATGGCTTAGCAGTTAAGACACTTGGCTCTGAAGCCTAAGGACCCAGGTTCAACTCCCCAGAACCCATATAAGCTAGATCCACATGGTGGCACATGCTTCTGCAGTTCATTTTTAGTAGCTAGAGGCCCTGGTGCACTCATTCTCTGTTTCTCTCTCTCTCTCAGTAAATAAGTAAAACAAAACAAAACAAAACAAAAAACCTGGAGGTTAGGGCACTGTGTTGCATATTGAGTTTCTATTATCCTAGGAACCAGATCTGGTGGTGTAAGCCTCCAGCCGCAATCTGTGTCTAGGACATAAACAAAACCTGAGCTCTTCAGCTAAGACCCTCCCCCCCCAGTTACTCCCACCACTTTGATAGACTGACCCAGATCCTAGTAAATCCATGGCCAGAAACAGACCCCACCAGCTCTCAGACTCCTTCAGGGTCCTCCCCATCCAGTGGTGTGACAGAGGGGGGCACCTGGCTACAGCAGCTTGCTCATTCAGAATAAATTCACGATTGCTTAAAGTTTTGAAAAGTCATATATATATATATATATATATATATATATATATATATAATATTGTTGTTTTGTTTTGTTCTCAAGCAGGGTCTCACTCTAGCCCAGGCTGGCCTGGAACTCAACAGTGATCTTCCTTCCTCAGCCTCCCAAGTGCTGGGATTCTAGGCAAAAACCACCGTGCCCAACTAAAAGGTGTTTTATTTTGTTTCTTCCTGAGTAGAGGCATAACTGACTGATGACGCCATTGTTTCTTTCTCTTCTCTCGTTTTTCCAGAGCTGAGGCATCGCAGTCCCCAGGGACTTCTCAGGGCGCACAGAAACCACCTCCTCCTCCCCTCCATGGTAATGGCACAGAGGGACAATTTTCTTCCTCCTGCTGTGAATGACTGCCAAGAAAGGAGGCAAAGAAGGTAGAGCAGTTGGACTTCTGGCTCTGCGGTGGCTTTGGATCCTCAGACCTCATTAAACCCCTTTCTGAGCCTGACAACGAAGCCCGTCCAAACAAATGATCTTGAGTCATGAATGAGAATGCTCCCTCTTTGCACGCTGACAAAGGATTAAAAGATGGACAGGTAAGCACGCCTCCTTGAGAAAGTGTTGGTTTGGGATATATCATTGATACTAATGAGACAGAGGCTCTAGAAAGAGAATGTGCAGTTTTAGAAATATTTGGCAAAACCCTTCACAGCTCTTTGTTCTGCTATTCTGAGGTCAGTGCTAAAGTAACTACCTCGCATGTATGAGGCTCTAGATTCAATCCTTGGAATTAAAAGAAGAAAAAGAAGATTCTGAGCCAGTTGTGGTGTTGTGCACCTCTGATGCTAGCACTTGGGGGGAGGGGTGGAGGCAGAAGGATCAGGAGATCAAAGAGTTCAAGTTCATCCTCAGCTACATAGTGAGTTTGAGTCCAGCCTAGCCTATACGAGACCCTGTTTCTTCAACAACAAAAACAAGAAGGACATGATTCTGTTTGTCTCTGGGCCAGTTACCTTTCCTGTTAGCTTTTTTTTTTTTTTTTTAAGTGTAACTTTGTTTTGTTTTGCTAGGGTTCGGGGTAGAATGTTGATGTGCACTCATGCAAAAAGCCTCTCTCTTGGGCTGGAGAGATGGCTTAGTGGTTAAGTGCTTGCCTGTGAAGCCTAAGGACCCCGGTTCGAGGCTTGATTCCCCAGGACCCATGTTAGCCAGATGCACAAGGGGGTGCACACATCTGGAGTTCGTTTACAGAGGCTGGAAGCTCTGGCGCGCCCATTCTCTGTCTCTGTCTCTCTCTGTCTCTGTCTCTGTCTCTCTCTGTCTCCTTCTCTCTGTTGCTCTCAAATAAATAAATGAACAAAAAAATTAAAAAAAAAAAAAAGCCTCTCTCTCATCAACTTGCTTCATCTGCTTACTGTCCTCATCCTGTTAGAACCTGCTCTGATTATCCTCAGGCCTCTTAGTTCAACACAGTCACCTGGCAGCTAACCTTTCACCCTACCTTGCCCACCACAAGTGACCTTCCAGTGAGCCTGTAGGATTCAGTGGCCACATGAGGACAGACCATTGGCTTTGGGACTCCAGGAAGGTTTTCCTCATGGTCAGAAAATGGCAAACTTTTTTAAGAGGGAAGTCTCTGGAAATGGCTGTGAATCATAGGTTTATAGACCTCTGCAAGGATTTGTTTAGCACCACTGATCACCCAATATATAAATAAAAAATTTTTTGTTGTTTTTCGATGTAGGGTCTTGCTATAGCCCACTGCAATCCTCCTATTTTTGTCTCCTGAATGCTGGGATTAAAGGTGTGTATCACCATGCCTGGCAGATCATCCAATATTATTAAGATATAATTTCAGTAAAAATTGGAGTCATGTTTTGTGTCTTATGTTCATGATGTGAGAAACATGAGAGAAGGTCCCTGTGTAGACTTTTTGCAGGGAAACTTGTGCTGCATGCAAGCTCTATAGGACTTAAGGAAGCAAGTGCCATTATAGCATAGGGTAGTAAGTAGGCCACTTGAGAAGGTAAAACTGGTCTTGAAGGGACCAGAAGACACAATATTTCTGCAGCAAATCCATGTGAATCAAGGGGTAGGTGTGAGGCAGGGAGCTGCAACAGGTGTTTTCACTGAACTGTGGCAGGAAATAGCAGTGCTTAGACAACATGAAACTGAAGTGGGAGAGTGGTCAGCTGTGCTGTTTGGGGCTCCAGTCTTACTTTCAGCTCATAAAGAAGTCAAAGCTGCTGGGTGTGGTAGCACAAGCCTTTAATCCCAGCTCTCAGAAGGCAGAGGTAGGAGGATCACTGTGAATTCAAGGCCAGTTTGGGACTACAGACTGAGTGCCAGGTCAGTCTGGGATACAGTGAGACCCTACATAGAAGAAACAAAAAGAAAGAAAGAAAAGGAAAGCTACATGTAAGGGTGTTGCTGACTATAAACAGGAGGGTTATAGTAATAGCATCATCTGGGGCCCAGGACATGACAGGAGCACTGCTTTCTTTATTAGGTTCTGTTGTGTTTGTGACACGGTCTTGCCCATCTCATACAATTCTGTCTCACAATTAATGGGGTTACAGGCATGCGCTGAGTGTCCAGTTATCCTCAGTCTCTCTCCCTCTCCCTCCCTCCCTCTCTTCTTCCTTCTTTTCTACCTGCCTCTCTTCTCTTCCTCTTTCTTTCTTTTTTCTTTAAGTCAGGCTCTCTAGCCTAGGCTGACCTGGAACTCACTCTGTAGTTCCAAGCTGGTCTTTACTCACAGCGATCCTCCTACCTCTGCCTTCCGAGTGCTGAGACTAAAGGCGTGGGCCACCATGTCCCGGCAGTTTTTTTTTTTAAGAATGTGTAGATTAAAAAAAAAATTTGTTTGTTTGTTTGTTTTGTTTTTTAAGGTAGGGTCTCACTCTAGCTCAGGCTGACCTGGAATTCACAATATAGTCTCAGGGTGGCCTTGAACTCATGGCAATCCTCCTACCTCTGCCTCCCAAGTGCTGGGATTAAAGGCATGAGCTACCACACCCGGCAAAAATTTTTTTCCTGTGCACGAGTAGTATGTGGGCTGTGGTGTGTATGGTGTATGCACACACTTGTGTACCTCATGTGCATGCAGTGTGGAGGCCAGAGGAGAGCATCTGATGTGCTCCCTTTTACCCACGTATTTCTTTGAGATAGTCTTTCTCTTAACTCAGAGCTGCAATTTTTGTGTACCCCTGAAGTCCTCCAGTCTCCAGTTCTCTGGGGTGACAGGCATGCATGGGCATGCCCAGCTCTTTAAGTGTTTGGTAATCGAATGTAGATGCTCTTGGGTCCTCTTTATGTTCACACCTCAAGCACTCTTAACTGCCAAGCCATGTCCTCAGCCCATCTTCTCATGTTCTAGGGTTGGTTTTATTTTGTTGTTGTTTTTTTGTTTTTCAAGGTAGGGTTTCACGGTAGCCCAGGCTGACCTAGAATTCACTATGTAGTCTCAGGGTGGCCTCTACCTCATAGCAATCCTCCTACCTCTGCCTCCCAAGTGCTGGGATCAAAGGTGTGCACCATGACACCTGACTTCTTTTTTTTGAAACAAGGTCTTGCTATGTATCTCAGGCTGGCCTTGAACTCACATTGCCTTGCCTCAGCCTCCCACATGCTAGGATTATAGCCTTATACCAGTGTGCCTAGCTTCAGTTAATTTCTCTTATTATATTTCTTTATTTATTTTAGAGAAAATGATACATTTGAAAAGTATAGGATAGCCATACAGTTTAAAAATTACTTTCTGAGCCAGGCATGGTAGCTCATGCCTTTAATCCCAGCACTCAGGAGGCAGAGGTAGGAGGATTGCCATGAGTTCGAGGCCATCCTGAGACTACATTGTGAATTCCAGGTCAGCCTGAGCTGGGGTGAGACCCTGCCTCGAAAAAATAAACAACAGAAAAAAAAAAATGCCTTCCCCTTTGTCACCCCCTCACACATATATTCATTGTTCCTGCTGGAGGCAAAGTTACTATTTCCTTCAGTATTATTCTGGAAGTAGTCATTCAGAGACAAGCAAATGTTTTGTGTAGTTTTTAAAAGATAAGAGGGAGAGGAAGGGGGAGAAGGACAGAAGAAAGGAGGGAGAAAGAGAGATGAAAGTAAATGAAGCATATGGGTGAAATTCAGTTAGGTGCACAGGGCATAATGCACTTGTAATCCCAGTATTTGAGAGGTGGATGCAGGAAGATCAGAAATTCAAGGACATCCTCAGCTATGTAGTGAGTTCAAGGTCAGCCTGGGATACTTAAGATCCTGTCTTCATAAATAACTAAGCTGGGCTTCCAAGGTTAAGGGTCTATTGCGGAAGAGGTAGCGGAAAGAATGTAAGAGCCAAAGGAAGGGTAGGACTCCTTACAACGTGCTCCCCCCAGACACAAAATGGCCTGGATATCCATAACCTCACAGTGCCTGACACTACCTACATAAGACCATCAAAATAGGAGGAAAAGATCATGACATCAAAATAAAAAGACTGATTGAGAAGGGGAGGGGATATGATGGAGAATGGAGTTTCAAAGGGGAAAGTGGGGGGAAGGGAGGGCATTACCATGGGATATTTTTTATAATCCTGGAAGTTGTTAATAAAAAAATAAATAAATAAGCTGGGCATGGTGGCTCATACCTATTATCCTAGCAGTAAGGGCTGAGGTAGGAGGGTCATGTGAGTTTGAGGCCAGCCCAGGCTCCAGTGTGAGTTTCAGGTCAGCCTGGGGTAAAATGAGACTCTGCTTCAAAAGCAAAAGACAATAAATAATAAATAAATAAAATGAGATGATTTTTTGTTAAAAATTTCTCTACCTTGCCTGGTATGGTGGTGTACACCTATAATCCTAGCAGTGAGGAAACTGAGGCAGGAAAATTACCAAAAGTTCAAAGCCAGCTTGGTGAGTTCCAGGCTAGTTTGGGCTACATAACAAAACTCTGTCTTTAAAAAGAAAAAAGAAGCCGGGTGTGGTGGCACATGCCTTTAATCCCAGCACTCGGGAGGCAGAAGTGGGAGGATCCCCATGAGTTCGAGCCCACCCTGACACTACATTGAATTGAATACTACCTGAATTCCAGGTCAGCCTGGGCTAGAGTGAGACCCTACCTTGAAAAAAACCAAAACAAATGAAGAAAGAAAGAAAGAAAAGAAGGGAGGGAGGGAGGGAAGGAGAGGAAAGAAAGAGAGAGAAATTCTTCCTCCAATCCAAGCAAAATAAAACCGATATTTTATTAGTCACTTAGAGAAACAAGCTATCAGGAAAGGCAAAGGGCCCAGAGATAAAACAAGTCTGTCTTTTGTTTTGTCACTAATGGGTCACAAACACTATCCTATAAGTACTTTGTCACTGAATGGCTATATAATATCTCACTGACTTAATTTCTTTTGATCTGCCCATTAGTGAACATGTAGAGATTCTCAGCTTTTATAAGTAGTGCTATAATAAATGACACTGAAAAATGGGTCATTCTGCACATGAATGAACAGATCTGCTAGATAAACAGCTACAATACAAGCACAGGCCCAAGAGACACAAAACATATATGATCTTATAAAATATTGCCAAGAGATAGAGGCAGGGACAACTTTATTTTCTGGTGTGTTGTAATCCTTGTCACTCTACACTCTAACACAGTGTTTTGTTTGTTTGTTTGTTTTGGTTTGGTTTTTCGAGGTAGGGTCTCACTGTAGTCCAGGCTGACCTGGAATTCACTATGTAGTCTCAGGGTAGCCTCAAACTCACTGCGATCTTCCTACCTCTACCTCCTAAGTGCTGGGATTAAAGGTGTGTGCTACCACGCCTGGTCTCTAACACAATGTTTTATCGTACTTGACCTTTGATAATGTGACAACTGAAGCATTATCTCAAAGAGTTCTTTTTTTTTTTCTTTTCTTTTTTTTTTTTTTTTTTACTTTTTTGAGGTAGGGTCTCACTCTAGTCCAAGCTAACCTGGAAGTCACCATATACTCTTAGGGTGGCCTTGAACTCAGGGCCATGCTCCTACCTCTGCCTCCTCAGTGCTGGGATTAAAGGCATGTGCCCCCATGCCCGACTTCATTCTTTTGTTGTTTAGTTTTATTTTTCTTCTTCTCCTCCTCCTCCTCCTTCTTCTTCTTTTTTCTAAGTAGGGTCTTGCTCTAGCCCAGGTTGATCTGGAATTCACTATGTAGTCTCAGGGTGGCCTCGAACTCATGGCAGTCCTCCTACCTCTGCCTCCCAAGTGCTAGGATTAAAGATGTGCACCACCAGGCCAGGCTACATTTTTAAAAAATGTATTTATTGTTTTAAAAAATATTTATTTATTTATTTGCGAGAGAGAAAGAGAATGGGTGTGCCAGGGCCTTTAGCCATTGCAAACGAACTCCAGATGCATGTACCACCTTGTGCATCTGACTTCACATGAGTACTGGGGAATCAAACCTGGGTCCTTTGGCTTTGCAGGCAAGTACCTTATTGAACTTGATCTGTCTTGCAGGTTGAAAGAGTATCTGCCGGTTATTCATCGTATGACAAGGACAACAGTGCTGTTGTGGATTTCAGAGGAATTCCTGTACATATCACCCACACTTCAGTACCTCCTGCTAATACAAGCTTTTGGTGCATGCTGGGGACACATAGTGGGCATAGTTTTTACCTTCCAGGAGTTATGGAAGGGAAGGGGGGACATAAAATGCCACACAACGTCTAATAATTGCCATACCAAAGCAGAATGTACAAGGTGGTAGAAATACCAGACACAACACAGATTCAAATGAGTTGTGTGCATTTTTGTTTATTTTATTATTTGATGGAAGCATATTTTCTCCCATATTGCTCAGCTGCTCTATCACAGTTGGTTTTTCCCAGTACCTCACTTTGAGAAAGACTCTTAGGCTCAGGGAGGTGATATGGGCCTATAAGTGCCAGTATTTAAGAGACTGAGTTAGCAGAATCAGGAGTTCTAGGCCTGAATGGGTCGCACTGCAAGCCTCTGTTTCAAATAAAAACAAAATCGAGACCTGGGAAGATGGCTCAGTCAGTAAAGTGCTTGCTGTGCAAGCATGACAATCTGAGTTTAACCCCCAGAACTCATATAAAAATGCCAGTTTATTAGGTTGGTATTGTATATATGTAAGTAGAAAGATTGAGATGGGGAGGGGATATGATGGAGAATGGAATTTCAAAGGGGAAAGGGGGGGAGGGTACTACCATGGGATATTTTTTATAATCATGGAAAATATTAATAAAAATTGAGAAAAAAAATGCCAGGTGTGGGCTGGAGAAATGGCTTAGCAGTTAAGATCTTGCCTGTGAAGCCTAAGGACCCTGGTTCGAGGCTTGATTCCCCAGGACCCATGTTATCCAGATGCACAAGGGGGCTCACGCGTCTGGAGTTTGTTTGCAGTGGCTGAAGGCCCTGGCACGCCCATTCTCTCTCTCTCTCTGTCTGTTGCTCTCAAATAAATAAATAAAAATACAACAAAAACATTAAAAAAAAAATGCCAGGTGTGGCTGGGCGTGGTGGCACACGCCTTTAATCCCAGCATTTGGGAAGCAGAGGTAGGAAGATCACCATGAGTTCAAGGCCACACTGAGACTACATAGTGAATTCCAGGTCAGCCTGAGCTAGAGTGAAACCCTATCTCGGGAAAATAACAACAACAAAAAGCCAGGTGTGTGGCATGCACTTGGAATCCTAGCACTGGCCAGCTAGTGTAGCCTAGTTGGCAAGCCTCAGGCCAGTGAGAGTCAAAGTTTCAAAAAAAAGATGGACGTCATTCCTAAGAAATAACACCTGAAGCCAGGCATGGTGGCGCACGCCTTTAATCCCAGCACTCGGGAGGCAGAGGTACGAGGATCGCCTGAGTTCGAGGCCAGCCTGAGACTACATAGTGAATTCCAGGTCAGCCTGGACTAGAGTGAGACCCTACCTCCAAAACAAAACAAAACAAAAAAATAACACCTGAAGTTATCCTCTGTTCTACACGTGTACATGTGCATGCATAAACACATGCACACACACACAACTTAAAAAATGGACTTGGAGCTGGCCATGGTGGCACGCGCCTTTAATCCCAGCACTTGGAAGGCAAGAGATGGGAGGATCGCGGTGAGTTCGAGGCCAGCATGGAACTAGAGGCAGTTCCAGGTCAGCCTGGGCTAGAGTGAGATCCTACCCCAATAAAACCAAAAATAAAAACAAAAACTAGACTTTAGCGGCTGGGGAGGAGAAGAAGTACTTGTCATACAATCATGAGGACCTGTGTTTGGCTCCCCACACCCATGCAAAAGCCAGGCATGATGATGTGTACCTGTAATCCTAGTGTTGGGGAGTGGGGAGGCAGAGGCAGAGAGGAGGATCCCTAGGGCTTGTTGGCCAGCAAAAAAAGAATTTTAGGGCTGGAAGTGTAGGTCAGTGCTGAGTGTATATAAGGCTCTGTTCAATCTCCAGCCCCAACCACCCCAAATTAACTCAGCCCATCAGGGCTTTCCAGATTCTTTTGGCCTCCACTGTCAAGGATACAGTGGGTGGGAAGAGCTGTGTGTATGGGAGATGTGAATTCTACCCTCACTAAAGGTTGCATGTCCCTGCAGATCTCAGAGCTGAAGAATCGTGGCATTCTCCAGGCCTTGACAGCAGAAGCTAATGGATGGGAGCCAAGTGGTAAGGACCCCCTTAGTCCCTAGAGTTCTGGTGGGACCTATATCAGGCTCTCCAGAGATCTACTTATTATCATTTAAATTTCTCTTTATCTTTCAGAATTTTGTAGATTTACCATTTCCCCAGAAAATGAGAACCAATACTGAATTAGAGGTCCATTTCTCTGCTAGTGGTTTACTGTGTGCTTCTGGGCAAGTTATGTAAGCACTGTTTACAGTGGAAATCTTAGTATTTCTCTTACTCTTAAAAGAATAGTGTGAAAGCTGGGCATGGTGGCGCACGGCCTTAATCCCAGCACTCGGGAGGCAGAGGTAGGAGGATCGCTGTGAGTTCAAGGCCACCCTGAGACTACATAGTGAATTCCAGGTCAGCCTGGGCTAGGTGAGATCCTATCTTGAAAAACGAAAAAAAAAAAAAAAAAAAAAAGAATAGTGTGAAACTGAGGCAGCATATGTGAAAGAGCTTTGGGGAAAGATCCTGCTTTATCTGTTTTACAAGGTTCTTTCCAGTACTGTACTTATGGCTCATTCATTCCACTTGCTAGTTTATTATGAAGAAAGGTACTCTCATATTACAAAGCGCTGTTTGGAGACAAGGATTGCTGGTTTAAGTTCTGATCTTACCTATCTGACCTTGAGCAAATTGCTTAACCTTTCTGTCTTTCTCTGAACTGTAAAACAAAGATAGCTGTGCCAGAGGACTAGAGGTGCGGCTCAGGAAGAGCACTTGCGTAGCATATTCAAGGCCCTCGGTTCCATCCCCAGTACTAGAGGGGGAAGAGGGAGGGAATGAGATTATATTAGGACATGGATGGTAAGATTTGGCAAGGATTAAATGAAATAATGTAGATAAAGTATGCACACACACAAGAAAAATAAAATCGGTGTTGAGTGCTATGTATTGTTATCTTTAAATGTTACGCATTACTAGGGATGTAGCTCAGGGGTAGAGCATATTCTACCATCCCCAAAGCCCTGGGTTTCAGCCCTTATACCACAAAAAATAATAAATAGGGCTGGAGAGATGGCTTAGCAGTTAAGCACTTGCCTGTGAAGTCTAAGGACCCTGGTTCGAGGCTTGATTCCCCAGGACCCACGTTAGCCAGATGCACAAGGGGGTGCACGCATCTGGAGTTCATTTGCAGTGGCTGGAGGCCCTGATGCGCCCATTCTCATTCTTTCTCTGCCTCTTTCTCTGTCTGTCGCTCTCAAGTAAATAAATTTTTAAAAAAGGAAAAAAAGTCATTTAAAAAATAATGATAAATAACTCTTACATGTTGAAAATATAATCTGCAGAAATAGAGTTTGGGGCTAGAGAGAGAGCTTAGTGGTAGAATGCCTGCCTATCCTGGGTGGTATGAGGCCCTAGGTTAATCTCACTATCGTAAACAAAGAAGTATAGAGCTTTTAGCCGGGTGTGGTAGCACAGCCTTTAATCCCAGCACTCGAGAGGCAGAGGTAGGAGGATCACCATGAGTTCGAGGCCACCCTGAGACCACATAGGGAATTCCAGGTCAGCCTGGGCGAGAGTGAGACCCTACCTCAGAAAACCAAAAAAAAAAAAAAAAGTATAGAACTTTTATAAATATTCTAATGTAGAAAAAAAAAAATACTTGGGCATGTACTAAGTACTTTTGCTGGTTTTTTTGTTGTTGTTTGTTTTGTTTTGTTTTTTCGAGGTAGGGTCTCTAGCTCAGGCTGACCTGGAATTCATTATTTAGTCTCAGGGTGGCCTCAAACTCATGGCAATCCTCCTACCTCTGCCTCCCAAGTGCTGGGATTAAAGGCGTGTACCACCATGCCCCCAGCTCTTTTTGGTTTTTTGAGGTAGGGTCTCTCTCTAGCCTAGGCTGATCTGGAATTCCTTGAGTGCTGGGATTAAAGGGATATGCCACTATGCCTAGCTGTTTTGTTGTTGTTTAAATATTTTATTTTATTTATTTGAAAGAGCAAGAGAGAGAATGGGTATGCCAGGGTCTCTAGCCACTGCAAACAAACTCCATTTGCATGCATCCCTTTGTGCATCTGGTTTATGTAGGTCCTGGGGAATCAAACCTGAGGCTTTGCAGGCAAGTGCCTTAGCTGCTAAGCCATCTCTCCAGCCCTTTTTTTTTCTTTTCAAATTTTTTGCTTTGTTTTGTTTTTTTTCGAGGTAGGGTCTCACTCTGGCTCAGGCTGACCTGGACTTCGCTATGTAGTCTGAGGGTGGCCTTGAACTCACGGCGATCCTCCTACCTCTGCCTCCCAAGTGCTGGGATTAAAGGCATGCACCACCATGCCCGGCTAAATTTTTTTTAATAACATGGCCTCAGTTTTTTTTTTAAATAATTTTTTATTTATTTGAGAGTGACAGAGAGAGAAAGAGGCAGAGAGAGAGAGAATGGGCGCGCCAGGGCCTCCAGCCACTGCAAACGAACTCCAGACACGTGCGCCCCCTTGTGCATCTGGCTAACGTGGGTCCTGGGGAATTGAGCCTCCAACCAGGGTCCTTAGGCTTCACAGTCAAGCACTTAACCACTAAGCCATCTCTCCAGCCCTCAAATTTTTTTTTATTAACAACTTCCATAATTATAAAAAATATCCCATGGTAATACTCTCCCTCCCCCCCACTTTCCCCTTTGAAACTCCATTCTCTATCATATTCCTCCCCTTTTCAATCAGTCTCTCTTTTATTTTGATGTCATGATCTTTTCCTCCTATTATGATGATCTTGTGTAGGTAGTGTCAGGCACTGTGAGGTCATTGATATCAGGCCATTTTGTGTCTGGGGGAGCACGTTGTAAGGAGTCCTACTCTTCCTTTGGCTCTTACATTCTTTCCGCCACCTCTTCCGCAGTAGACCCTGAAACTTAGAAAGTATGATAGAGATATTGCACACTGAGGACTCCTGACACTTCTATCCAGCAGCCTGATGCCTTCTGAGTCATTCCAAGGCCACTGCCATCTGAAAAGAGAAGATTCTCTACCAAAAGTGAGAGTAGCATTAATATAAGGGTATGAACACTGTTTTGTTGTTTTTGAAGCAGGGTCTCACTCTAGCCCAGCCTGACCTGGAACTTACTCTGTAGCATAAGCTGGTCTTGAACTTGCGGTGATGCTCTTGTTTATTATTTATTTATTTATTTATTTATTTGAGAGCAACAGAGAGAGAGAGAGAGAGAGAGAGAGAGAGAGAGAGAGAGAGAGAATGGGTGCAAAAGGGCCTCTAGCCACTGCAAACGAACTCCAGACGCGTGTGCCCCCTTGTGCATCTGGCTAACGTGGGTCCTGGGGAATCAAGCCTAGAACTGGGGTCCTTAGGCTTCACAGGCAAGCGCTTAACCGCTAAGCCATCTCTCCAGGCTTCATGGTGATGCTCTTATCCACACCCAGGTTACAGAGTTGCTTTTAATGAAATTTTACTCATATTGCATGGTGACATCCACAACATTAATATGCTGATAACTTTTATCTTAAATGCCAAATTTATGCTTCAAGACAACTGGCATTTTTGTGCCAGATAACTTTAATAATATTAAATCATTATTTTTGTTGGGGATGGTAGTATATGCCTATAACTCCAGGACTTGAAAAATGGAGGCAAGAGAATCAGTAGTTTAACCATCAAGTTCAATGCCAGCCTCATCTACATGAGACCTTGTCTCAAAAAAGTACATATAAGCCAGGCATGGTGGCACATGCCTTTAATCTCAGCACTTGGGAGGCAGAAGTTGGAGGATTGCTGTGAGTTCAAAGCCAGCCTGGGACTACCGAGTGAGTGCCAGGTCAGCCTGAGCTAGAGTGAGATCCTGCCTCAAAACACCAATAAATAAATAAATAAAATAAGCATATGTTAAGCTGGGCATGGTGGCTCATGCTTGTAATCCCGGCACTTGGGACTCTTAGGTAAGAGAATCTCTGGCTCTGAGTTTCAGGCCATCCTAGGCTACAGAGTAAGACCCTGTCTCAAAAAAGTTTTTTTCGTCCAAGCTGGTAGCACATGGCTTTAATCCCAGCACTCAGGAGGCAGAGGTAGGAGGATGGATCACCATGAGTTCAAACCTACCCTGGGACTACATAGTGCATTCCAGGTCAGCCTGGGCTAGAACAAGACCCTACCTCGAAAAACCAAAAAAAGGGGGGTTTTTCAGCCTGTTGTGGTGGCACACACCTTTAATGCCAGCACTCAGTGGGCTAAGGTAGGAGGATTGTTGTGAATTTGAGGCCAACCAAAGGGTACAGAGCAAGCTGTAAGTCAAACCTGGGCTAGAATGAGACCCTACTTTGAAAAATAATTTTTTGGGGTTGGAGAGATGGCTTAGCGGTTAAGCACTTGCCTGTGAAGCCTAAGGACCCCAGTTCGAGGCTCAATTCCCCAGGACCCACGTTAGCAAGATGCACAAGGGGGCGCACGTGTCTGGAGTTCGTTTGCAGTGGCTGGAGGGCCTGGCACACCCATTCTCTCCCACCTCTCTCTCTGTTGCTCTCAAATAAATAAATTAAAAAAAAAAACTTTAAAAAAAAATAATAATTTTTTTTGTTGCTTGGTTTTTCGAGGTAGGGTCTTACTGTAGCCCAGGCTGACCTGGAACACACTCTGTAGTCTCAGGGTGGCCTCCAACTCCTGGAAATCCTCCTCCCTCTGCCTCTCGAGTGCTGGGATTAAAGGCTTATGCCACCATGCCCGGCCCCCCCAAAAACATATTTTTTTTCAAGGTAGAGTCTCACTCTAGCCCAGGTGGACCTGGAATTTATTATGTAGTCTCTGGGTGGCCTCAAACTCATGGTGATCCTCCTACCTCTGCCTCCCAAGTGCTGGGATTAAAGGTGTGCGCCACCACGCCTGGCTCCAAAAAAGAAAAAAGAAATTTAATATTAAGTAATTATTTTTTTCAGATTGCCCTTGAATCTCAATTAATAGGCCAACTCATCAACAATGTTGTATAGTTCATGAATAAATGGAAGAGAGGCAAAATAAAAGGAGTTAATCAAGTAGAAAAAAAAGAGAACAGACCCTACAAATATGAGCTACATGACTTATGCTAAAGATGTATTCCTTATTTCTGGGTCCTCCCAGGGATCTTCAGATCTTCATGTCAGGGTGATCCTCAGAGCCAGATGGGTCTTCCTGGCCCCAAAAGGGCCAGGAACACAGTTTGGGCCTCTGTTCCCAGATTTTAGGCATCACATCTATATGGCTAGCTGAGATCTTGAACTTTCTGCTGACTAATCCTAACAGCAAATCCCCACCCCCTGTTCCTGCCAGTTCTGCTCCTGGCTCCCAGACTTTGATCAGACTGCCTCTAGGTGAAGGGGGACAGGGTGAGAGGTTAGTCTGATTGCTTGTAGATGAGGACTGAAGGAGGAGCGGTCAGTCAGGCTGTACGTGGGCGAGGGGTGAAGGCAGGGAGGGTCTGCTCAGCCTCAGGAGCTCCCCTGTGCTTGTCCCACCTCTGTGCTTTCCTTTCAGTTCAGCCGCGTTGTACTTCTTTTTTCTCTCTCCCAGTCCTGTGTGTTAGAGGTCAAGTGTATTTTCTCTGTCATGCAAGGTCTAGTTCTGTTGAAGTTTCTTAGTGGCTGGAGGCCCTGGTGCGCCCATTCTCTCTCTCTCTGCCTCTTTCTGTCTCTGTCACTCTCAAAGCCACCCTGAGACTACACAGTGAATTCCAGGTCAGCCTGGACTACAGCGAAACCCTACCTTGAAAAACCAAAAAAAAAAAAAAAAAAAAATTTATTTTAATATTTTTACTTATTTATAAGCAGAAGCAAAAAAGAGAACAGGCACACTAGGCCTTTTGACATTGCAAGTGAGTTCCAGATGCAAGTGCTTCTTTGTGCATCTGGATTTATGTGGGTACTGGGAAATTGAACCCAGGCCATCAACCTTTGCAAACAAATGCCTTTAACTGCTAATCCATCTCTTCAGCCCTAGAAAGATTTTATTATAGAGTTTACAGATATAAAACTTACAGAGCTTAAGAGAAAAGAAAAGGACAGAACTCCTACCGAAGAAGGGGTTCCTGAAATGGGATAGCTCTCCTAGAGACCCACATTGAGCTCTTTTATGGGAGTTTGCTGGATGAGAGCTGAGTTAGGCCAGCACCCATCTCAGGTATACAGTGCTGCCAGGTTGCCAGAAAAGAGAGTGATCTCATTTCTTCTTCTTTTTTTTTTTAAAAAAAAATTTTTATTTATTTATTTGACAGAGAAAGAGGGAGAAAAAGAGAATGGGCGTGTCAGGGCCTCCAGCCACGGCAAACAAACTCTAGACACATGCGCCCCCTTGTGCATCTGGCTAACCTGGGTCCTGGGGAATCGAACCTGGGTGCTTTGGCTTTGCAGGCAAACACCTTAACCGCTAAGCCATCCCTCCAGCCCGAGTGATGTCGTTTCTTAATTTTCTCTTCTAGGAAAGAAAGAGAAAAGGGAAAAGCAGATTCTCCCTTTAAGCTCCTGGCTTCTAGCAAGCAGGCTGCGGGGACTCCTTTAGGGAGAGAGGGAAGAATCAGATTCTCCCCTACAGGCTCAAGGACAAGTCTCGCTTTACTTTCACTTGTTACCTTTAAACGGCCTCTCCAGGAGATCTGCTCTTCCCCACCACTTTGTTTAGCAGTTTGCCTCCACCTCCATCCACAACTGGTCCTTCTTTCCCTTTCCTCTTGGAAGTCTCAGCCTACCAATCTTTTTTGTATTTTACTGATTTTTACTTTCTTGCTTCTTGAGTGCTGCCTATTGGATTTCTTCAAGTACTCCAGGCTCCAGCATTACCTCCTAAGGGTTAACGTTTTCATACCCTTCTCTTCCCACCAACCTCAGGAACACACCTAACTCTGGTCTGCCTCTGCCTGCTTTCCACCTGGCTCTACGTCTCTATGGCTGCCTTTTCAGAACTCTCCTGGGCTTTATCCTCACAAGGAAGTCTCCTTCCCAGCACCATGAGATATCCACATAGAACCTTCTCTGCACCATGTTCCCATTGCCTCCTTCATTCCTGTTTCCCTGTCTCCAATCCCACCCTAGAATTTTAGGTGCTGTGCTGTTTGCCAGGCAGCTCCATCATTCACTCTCCCAGAGGAATCCCCCTCTCTTCTCATTAGCCTACTGAGTTTATCAGCCAGGAAAGGACCCTCCCCTCATTTTTTCCCCATCTCTTTTGCTTGTTCTTGCAGTGGGGAGAGATCTCCAAGAGTCAAAGAGGCTTGACTTAACTATTGCCCCACTCAGTTTGGATCCTTAGGGAATGACTTGCTCCTGCTGGGATCGGGCCCTACAGGTACCATTATTCCCTTCCTGAGTGCCTTGCTGTAGCCTCTACTCCCCTTTTGGTCACTCAAGTGGAGGAAAGGCAAAATTCTTTTAATCTACAAGAGTACAGGTGAGCCAGGCGTGGTGGCGCACGCCCTTAATCCCAGCTCTCCTGGAGGCAGAGGTAGAAGGATTGCCATGAGTTCGAGGCCACCCTGAGACTCCATAGTGAATTCCAGGTCAGCCTGGGCTAGAGTGAGACTCTACCTCGAAAAACCAAAAAAAAAAAAAAAAAAAAAAAAAAAAGAGTACAAGTGAGGGCTGGAGGAATGGCTTAGCAGTTAAGGCGCTTGCCTGCAAAGCTGAAGGACCCAGGTTCGATTCCCCAGAACCCACATTAGCCAGCTGCACAAGGGGGCACACGCGTCTGGAGTTCGTTTGGGCTGGAGGCCCTGGCGTGCCCATTCTCTTTCTCTCTCTGTCAAAAAAAAAAAAAAAGAAAGAAATACAGGTGACGTTGACTAACTCCTGTCTAACCACCTTTTCTCCCTACTAGAAGAGTAGCTCCTTCCTCTAGTCACAACCTTTTTGGTTAAGAGTATCCCCAACCAGGGGTCCTGAAAAAGAAGGTTAGCCTTCTTCTGTCCAAAACATGACCACAGTACAGACTACAGGATGAGAGGCCTGGTGCCAGAGTGAAGTATAAATTTGAAGACCCTCCTACAACTTGACTTTTTTTTTTTAAGAGGGAGGGAAAATAGAAATCCTTTATATACAGATCTTCTCTGCCTGCAAGATAAACCTAATCTCTGTTGAACTTGTACATTGTACACAGCCATTTTACAAAGACCTATAAGAAGTCATAAGTTGCCGGGCATGGTGGCGCACGCCTTTAATCCCAGCACTTGGGAGGCAGAGGTAGGAGGATCGCTGTGAGTTCGAGGCCACCCTGAGACTCCATAGTGAATTCCAGGTCAGCCTGAGCTTGAGTGAGACCCTATCTCAAAAGTAAAAAAGAAGTCATAAGTTGAGGCACCCCAGGGAAAGAGTTCCAAGGACAAGCCGAACTAACCCCTTCATGGCCTCCTTACCCCAGACCCAGTCCCAAACCTAAGCCCAGTAAACTCCATAAGCCCCTTCACCCTAACCGCCCACTATGGTGCTTTTCCTCTTGGGGAAGTTCTTAAGGGACATCCAGGACCCCTGTGGATTTAAAGTAAGTTAAGCCAGATATTGGGAAGGTTTCAGGTGATCTTTGAAGGAGAAACAGAAGCAAGATAGCAGTGCGAAAGGGTCAGAGGCCCAAAGAGAAGAAAGACACGTCACCCAGCCTGCTCTGTTCGTACTAGAACCTGTGTCTAATCCCATCTCATTCAAGGTGGCTACAAGCAACACAGGAACTTCTGCTGCTTCCCCAGCTCAGTACACCTAGGCGGGCTGGCCCCTCCTGAGTTAGCTCTTGAGTTTTTGGTTTTTTGAGGTAGGGTCTTATACTAGCTCAGGCTCCCAGGCTGACCTGGAATTCACTGTAGTCTCAGGCTAGTCTGGAACTCATAGCAATCCTCCTACCTTCGGCCTCCTTTAGTGCTGGGATTAAAGGTGTGCACCACCACGCCCAACTATTATCAGTTTGTTTATTTATTTTATTATCAGTTTTTTTTTAAATTTTTTTTGTTTGTTTATTTATTTATTTGAGAGCGACAGAGAGAAGGAGGCAGAGAGAGAGAGAGAGAGAGAATGGGCGCGCCAGAGCTTCCAGCCTCTGTAAATTAACTCCAGATGCGTGCGCCCCCTTGTGCATCTGGCTAACGTGGGTCCTGGGGAATGGAGCCTCGAACCGGGGTCCTTAGGCTTCACAGGCAAGCACTTAACCGCTAAGCCATCTCTCCAGCCCATCAGTTTTTTTTTTGAGGTAGGGTCTCACTGTAGCCCAGGCTGGCCTGGAATTCACTATGTAATCTCAGGGTGTCCTCGAACTCAAGGCGATCCTCCTACCTCTTCCTCCCCAGTGCTGGGATTAAAGGTGTGCACCACCACACCCAGTTTATCATCAGTTTTTTTGAGACAAGGTCTCTCTGTTGCCTAAACTGGCTGTAAACTCATGGCATTCCCTTCTACTTTAGCTTCCAAAGTGCTGGGATTACAAGCATGATCCACCGTGCCTGGTTTCATTTTGGTGTTGTATAAGCCCCAAATTGTAAATTATTCTTTTTTTTTATGAGAGGGAGAGTGAGAGAGAATTGGCATACCAGGACCTCCAGCCAGTGCAATTGAACTCAGTTGTGTGCCACCTTGTGTGCATGTGCAACCTTGCATGTGTGTCCTTGTGAGTCTGGCTTACGTGGGATCTGGGGAGGTGAATATGAGGCAGGTACCTTAACTGCTAAGCCATCTATCAAGCCCTAAACTATTCTTTCTTATACAAAACTTATAATAGTATCACAGTAGTCCTCCTACCTCTGCCTCCCAGGTGCTGGGATTAAAGGCATGTCCCATCACGCCTGGCTCAACTTTTTTTAAAATTTATAACCAGACAGAATGGGCATGCCAGGGCCTCTGGCCACTGCAAATGAACTCCAGATGCATGTGCCACCTTGTGCATCTGGCTTTATGTGGATACTGGGGAATTGAACCAGGGTTGTTAGGCTTAGCTGGCAAGCACCTTGGAATACTAGCTTCAGCAACAGTTCTTAAGCTCTGAAGTCACACAAGTTAAACCAAAATGGGCCTATATTGCCTAAGTAAAATTCTATTGTCAAAGCTAAAACAGGTGAAAGGCCATTCAAGTTTAAGCACAGTCATTCAAAACTTTTTGGAGCCCCTTCTACCTACATTTGAATTATGTGACTTTTCTTCCAACTTGGAGTCTTAAATTTGATTTACAAAATCCAAAAGGAAGATACAGAAGCCAATACAATACAGGTTATATTATGTAAGAGTAACATGCCACATGGTGGCATATATTTGTAATCATAGCACTCAGGAGACTAAGGAAAGCGGATTACCACAAGTTTGAGGGTAGCCTGGTCTACATAGCAAGTTCCAGGCCAGCTATGGCTGGCTGCATAGTAAGTGCCTATAGATGAATGAATGTAACATATGAAGCTTTAGTTAGGATGAAGGAGGAAAGCTAGAACATTAAAGTTGTAAGACTTGCTGTTGGAACCAGTGCTACACTAGGAGTTTGGTAATGTACAGAGTTAATTTCAGGTCGATTGTTTATGTTGCTCTAGGGTGTCTTTTCATCACTGCACCATTAATTGAATCCTCTACATGCATATTCCCTTACAATAGCAGCCTGCACTACAGCTTCTGGTAGAGCAGTCAGTTTCAAATTAGTTACTCAATGAAAGCGGGCGGCGGGGGGGCGGGGGGGCGGGGGTGTAAATAAGTAACACAGTATGGAGAAGTAATGAGAACAGTCATGCAGCTGACATGGTGGTTCACACCTGTAATTCCAGCACTTGGAAGCTGAGGCAGAAGGATTTCTGCAAATCTGAGGCTGGCCTGGGCTACAAAGCTGCCCCCCCCCCCCTTTTGTTTTTCAAGGTAGGGTCTCACTCTAGCCCAAGCTGACTTGGAATTCACTATGTAGTCTCAGGGTGGCCTCGAACTCATGGCAGTCCTCCTACCTCTGCCTCCCTTGTTCTGGGATTAAAGGCATGTACCACCATGTCTGGCTTCAAAGCTGTCTCTTAACCAAAAAAAAAAGAAGACGGCGACAATGACTCAGGCAGTCTTCTAATCAGCAGTCAGCTTACTAGCAACAAGGGATGACTTCCCTGGAGATAGGGCTGCAGAGGGAAGTTGCTTGTTTGTCTTCACTTTAGTCATTTCGGTAATCCTCAGAATCAAAACACTTGCCCTTTGTGCAATCATTTCATTTTTATTTTTTTGGTTTTTCAAGGTAGGGTCTCACTCTAGCCCAGGCTGACCTGGAATTCACTGTGCAGCTTGAGGCTGGCCTCGAACTCATAGTGATCCTCCTACCTTGGCCTCCCAAGTGCTGGAATTAAAGGTGTGTGCCACTACACTGGCCAGTCATTTCTCTAAAAAGCCTGAGCTGTGGCTGGAAAGATCATTCAGAGGTTAAGGTACTTGCCTGCAAAGCCTAATTACCCTGGTTCAATTCCCCAGCATCCATGTAAAACCAGCTGCACAAAGTGGTACTTGCATCTGGAGTTAGTTTGCAGTGGCTAGAGGCCCTGCCATGCCCATATTCTCTCTCTTTCTCCTCTCTCTCTCTCTCTCTGCTTACAAATAAATTAAATTTTATTTTTATTTTTTTTTTTTAGTTTTTTGAGTCAGGGTCTCACTCTAGCTCAGGCTGACCTGGAATTCACTGTGTAGTCTCAAGGTAGCCTTGAACTCTCAGCAATCCTACCTCTGCCTCCCAAGTGCTAGGATTAAAGGTGTGCACCATCATGCCTGGCTTTTTTGGTTTTTCGAGGTAGGGTTTTGCTCTAGCCCAGGCTGACCTGGAATTTATTATGTAGTCTCAGGGTAGCCTTGAACTCATGGCAATCCTCCTACCACTGCCTCCTGAGTGAAAAAAAAAATTATTTTTAATCTGAACTGTTGAGTCAGGGTCTCACTCTAGCACTGGCTGACCTAGAACTCACTCTGGCACAGATTGTCCTTGAATTCATGATGATCTTCCTGCCTCAGCCTCCCATGTGCTGGCATTAAAGTTGTGCATCATCATATATGACTTTAAAAAATACCTGAGGGGCTGGAGAGATTTCTCAGTGGTTAAGGTGCTTATCTGCAAAGCCGAAGGACCCATATTTGATTCTCCAGTATCCACATAATGCCAGATTTTCAAGGTGGCACATGCATCTGGAGTTTGTTTGCAGTAACTAGAGGCCTTGGCATATCTGTTCTCTCTGTATGCCTCTCTGCCTCTTTCTCTCTCTCTCTCTCTCTTTTTTTTTTTTTGCTTTTCTGGAATTCACTATGTAGTCTCAGGGTAGCCTTGAACTCACGATGATCCTCATATCTGCCTCCCCAGTGCTGGGATTAAAGGCATGTGCCACCATGCCAGGCTTCTCTTTCTCTTTCAAATAAATATCTGAGGGGCTGGAGAGATGGCAATTAAGGCACTTACCTACAAAACCTAATGACCTGGGTTCGATTCCAGTACCCACATAAAGCCAGATGCAAAATGGTGCATGCATCTGGATTTCCTTTGCAATGGCTAAAGGCCCTGGAGTGCCCATTCTCTCTTTTTCTGTCTCTGTCTCTCTCTGTGTCTTTCTCTGCTTAAAAATAAATAAAAATATAACTCAGCGTGGTTTGCGCACGCCTTTAATCCCAGCACTCGGGAGGCAGAGGTAGGAGGATGGCTGTGAGTTCAAGGCCAACCTGAGACTACATAGTGAATTCCAGGTCAGCCTGGGCCAAAGTGAGACCCTACCTTGAAAAACCAAACACAACAACAAATAGTTATATAATACACACACACACACACACACACACACACACACACACACACACCTTGAACTGCTGGGCTTTTGGTGTTACTTTTAGGATTGCTTGTTCATCTTTCTTTGCCTTCTGCTTCCATTAAAGTCCAGGCACCCCCCGACCCTGCTCCAGCTCTGCAACATCCATGCGCTTCCTTTTTCATTCTTGGTCTCTTATGAAGCCGCCAGGATTCCATCACAGTTTGGGGTGGGGATGGTTCCATACTGATACCTCATCTAGTTCTAACACCTTCCAAACATAAGTTTCTACTCCCTCAATACCTCACATTAGGAATTAAATTTCACAGTGTGAATTCCTTTTTTTTCGGTGTTTCAAGGTAGGGTCTTGCTCTAGCCCAGACTAACCTAGAATTCACTATGTAGTCTCAAGGTGACCTCGAACTCATGGCACTCCTCCTAACTCTGCCTCCCAAGTGCTGGGATTAAAGGCGTGCAACACCACGCCCGACTTCACTGGGTTAACTCTTACAATATCCCATATCATAGCATTCTTTTTTTTTTTTTTTTTTTTTTTTGAGGTAGGGTTTCACTCTAGCTCAGGCTGACCTGGAATTCACTATGTAGTCTCAGGGTGGCCTCGAACTCGTGGAGATCCTCCTACCTCTGCCTCCCGAGTGCTGGTATTAAAGGCGTGAGCCACCACGCCCGGCACATAGGATTCTTTAGATAGCTTCTTGTTGTGCCAAGCTTGTGAGGTAGCTAAGAGCTATTCAAGTCTGCTTTTACCACTGTGGCCAAAAAGAGCCTTTTTTTGTTTTGTTTTGTTTTGTAAAGCGGACCTGGATTCACTATGTACTCCCAAATTTACAGTGACCCTCCTACCTCAATTGAGATTAAAGGTGTGTGTCACCACCCCCTGCAGAGAGAGAGCGAGAGAAAATGGGCATTCCAGGACCTCTAGCCACTACAAAGGAACTACAGACATATGTGCCACCTTGTGCGTCTGGTTCTTTGTGGATACTGGGGTATCAGAGAGAACCTAACTTTTTCTTTTTCTTTTCTTTTTTTAATTTATTTTTATTCATTTATAGAGACAGAGAGAGGGAGAGAATGGGCACACCAGGGCCTCTAGCCACTACAAACAAACTCCAGACGCATGTGTCACCTTGTATATCTGGCTTACGTGGTTTCTGGGGAATTGAACCTGGGTCCTTTGGCTTTGTAGGGTAACGCCTTAACTGCTGAGCCATCCCTCCAGGCCACCTAACTTTTTCTTTTATATTTATTTATTTAAACATGAGAGAGAAAATGGGCACACCAGGGCCTCTGGTTACTGCAAACGAACTCCAGATGCATGTGCCACCTTGTGTATCTGGTTTACGTGGGTGCTAGGGAGTCGAACCTGGGTCTTTTGCCTTGGTAGGCAAGTGTCTTAACTGCTAAGCCCCTCTCCAGCCAGAGAACCTTTTTTTTTTTTTTTTTTTTTGCCGGGTATAAATTTATTTTTTTTTATTTTTTATTTTTATTAATTAGCTTTGTACTCAGCAAATACAGTCAATTTGGTACCATTATTAGGCTCATCCATTACCTACCCCTTCCCCTTGGCCCCTCCTTGTTGAGATGTATGGGTCATGCATTCTGGAGTCAGCCCACAGTTATGGGTAGGATAAATGTCTCTGCATATCATGACCCAACATGTGGCTCTGACATTCTTTCTGCCCCCTCTTCTGCAAAATTTCCCTGAGCCATGTTGGGGAGAACCTAATTTTTTTTATAGTGAAATCTCCATCCTCCACACTGTTGGTGTCTCACGTAGCAAATTGGGTATATCAGTGACAAAAGTTACCACTGGCAGTGTGTCCTGGAGAGTGACAGCTGTGATTTGGAGAAAAGGGTGGTGTGGAATTAGACCCTGTCCTGCTGCTTTTTTGTTTTGTTTTGTTGTTGTTTTTCAAGGCCGGGTCTCACTCTAGCCCAGGCTGACCTGGAATTCGTTATGTAGTCTCAGGGTGGCCCCAACCTCACAGCGATCCTCTATCTCCGCCTCTAGAGTGCTGGGATTAAAGGTGCCCAGCTCTGCTGCATTTCTTTCTCCCACTTCCCCTTTTGGTTGTGTGTTCATTCATCAAACAGTTGTTGAACACCTGTCATGTGTCAGCTGTGCTAGGCTCTGGAGAAGTCTGCCTTTGTGTGGCTCACAGTGTAGAAGAGACAGTTGCACGACTACCCAGAGCAGTGAGCTGACAGAAGGAAGAGAAGGTGCTGGCCCCCAGAGGCGAGAGCTGAGAGTCCTGACAGCCCGCCCGCCTCATCATGAAGATAAGCAGTCTGTGCAAAGGCCCCCAGTGTGGGAGAGGAGGGCAGAGTACGATGAGGGCTTCAGGTAGTTCTCAGGGCAAAGGTAGGGAGGTAAGAAAAATGTAGCCTGTGCTGCAAAGGGTTATGGAGAATCTCTAGAGGGCTTGGAAAAGCAAGAGGTGACTTGATGGGGCTGGAGAGATGGCTTAATGGTTAAGAGGTGACTTGAGATCTGCCTTTTAAAAGATTTTATTTGTTTATTTGAGAGAGAGAGAGAGAAAGGGGCAGATAGAGAGAATGGGCGTGCCTGGGCCTCTAGCCACTGCAAACAAACTCCAGATGCATGCACCACCTTAGGCATCTGGCTTATGTAGGTCCTGGGGAATAAAACCTGGGTCCTCAGGCTTCACAGGCTTTACAGGCAAGTGCCTTTACCACTAAGCCATCTCTCCAGCCTCCAAGAGATCTGCCTTTTTTTTTGGTGGGGGGAGAGGGAGAGAGAATTGGCACACCAGGGCCTCAGCCGTTGCAGTCGAATTCCAGATGCTTGCACCACCTAGTGGGCATGTGCGACCTTGTGCTTGCCTCACCTTTGTGCGTCTGGATTACGTGAGATCTGGAGAGCAAAACATGGGTCCTTGGGCTCTGCACGCAAGTGCCTTAACTGCTAAGCCATCTCTCCAGCCTGAGATCCATCTTTTGAAAAGCTCACTCTGTCTGGGTCTGGGGGTGCAGGCCCGTCATCCCACCTACTCTGGAGGCTGAGGCAAGAGGTTCACATGTTCAAGGTCTGCCTGAGCTACAGAATGAGACCCTGCTTCAAAGTAAAAGTAAGCAGAAAGACTGTAGATGTAGCTCAGTGATAGAGCACTTGCAGGCAGCAGTGTGCAGAGGGGAGGAGTGGGAGAGTGGCGAGACTCCAGGCAGGCAGATGAGGCTGAGGGCAGTGACAGAGGTGCCCACTGACCCTCCTTTCTCACCATTGTAGGTGTGAGCACAGAGGTGCTCAGAGCCCAGGAAGAATGGGAAGCTGTGGACACCATCCAACCAGACACAGGTAACTGCAAGAATGGTGCCATCTCCACCCAAATCAGCTGCCAGCAAAGCCACCATCTGCATGTGTGGACTGCGCATTTGTGGCTTTGGGATTGGGAGACAACTTCTGAGTATTCTCATTTACCTCCATGGCATAGAATAAAGACTCTTCCTCAAATCCTGAAATGGCCTCCTACCTCTCATGGGCACAGAAATGCTGTTGCTGCGCATCTTCCACCCAGCACTGAGGGAAGAGACTTGCAGCCAAGGCCCCGTGATAAGGCTGGGGCTGAAGTCATCTGCTGGAAATCTCTAGTGGCTTGACAGAATTGTCCCAAGTCCCTTTCTGATAAGTTGAAAGGTTTGGGTGGAGTAGTTGTAGGACAAAAATAGTACCTAGGGGCTGGAGAGATAACTCAGTGGCTAAGGTGTTTGCTTGCAAAGCCTAATGACCCAGATTCGATTCCCTAGTACCCATGTAAAGCCAGATGCACAAAGTGGTGCATGCATTTAGAGTTAGTTTGCAGTGACTAAAGGACCTGTGTGTCCATTCTGTCTCTCTCTGTCTCTGTCTCTGTCTCTGTCTCTTTCTCTCTCTGCTTACAAATAAATAAAAATATTGCACGGTGGTGCATGCCTTTAATCCCAGCACTCAAGATACAGAGGTAGGAGGATTGCTATGAGTTCAAAGCCAGACTGGGATTATAGAGTGAGCTTCAGGTCAGCCTAGGCCAGAGTGAGACCCTACCTCGATAACCAAAATAAATAAATAAATAAATAAAAATAAAAATTTTCAAAAAAGTAGTACCTGGATCTTACCTTAGCCCCACTGAGCTCAGGTGAAAAAGCATAGTGAATGATATCAGCCACCACCTATATTGCTGATGACTTAAGTGGGCTAGCAACCAATGTTTGGTGACAGAGCGCTACAGTAATAACTCTTCAGGTCTCTTTCCTTTTGCTCCAGAGAGCCCGGCCAACTCAGGGCAGCCTGGACAACTTGTCTCCTTTGGTGAGGCTCTGCAGCATTTCCAGACTGTGGACCTCTCCATCTTCAAGGTACAACAGCAGGAGGTTTGGCTCTCTAGCAAGTTCCTTCCCCCAAGCTTGCTAGGGCACTGGGCAAGCAAGGTAGGAGCTTCCATTGATAGCCCAGTCTCACTTAAGAAATCTTGGGCTACAGGATCACTCGTGGCCCAGGAGCTGTGAGTGGTGTTCCATACCTGTAATCTTAGCACTCAGGAGGTTGAGGTAAAAGGATTTCTGCAAGTTTGAGACCAGCCTGGGCTAAATAGTGAGTTCAAGGCCATTTTGATTTGCAGTGTGAGACCCTTGGAAGGGAGGGAGGGGCAAAGACTCATGATTCACATAGGACCCGCTTTCTTCGTGGAACTGTGCCCAAGGAGCTATTATGGCCTTAATATTCAGGGGCAAATGAAGCCATTCCCTTATTTTTTTTTCTTTTAGAGGTAGAAAGTCTTTTTTAATTTTTATTTATTTATTAGAGATGGAGAGAGGAAAAGAGAGGGAGGATAGGCACACCAGGGCCTCTAGCCACTGCAAACGAATTTCAAATGCATTTGTCACCTTGTGCATCTCATTTACATGGGACCTAGAGAATTGAACCTAGGTCATTAGGCCTCACAGGCAAGCACCTTAACTGCTAAGCCATCTTTCCAGCCCACTTTTTTTTTTTTTTTTTTTTGAGTCAGGGTCTCATTCTAGCTCAGGCTGACCTGGAATTTACTATGTAGTCTCAGGTTGGCCTTGAACTCACAGTGATCCTCCTACCTGTTCCTCCTGAGTGCTGGGATTAAAGGTGTGTACCACCATGGCTGGCATAGATGGGACATCTTGAATCAAGGACCTAGTAGCTCTTTGGGGAGATGAAGCTGACTGTCTTGCTAAATGAGAATGAGTGAGTAACTCACGGCCAATGGAGGAAAAATCACTGTTGGAGCCAGGAGCTACTTGAGGATTTAATATTTATGTTATTATCTATCTATCTATTAATTTGGTTTTTCAAGGTAGGGTCTCACTCTAGCCCAGCCTGACCTGGTGTGTTTTTTTTTTTGTTTTGTTTTATTTTGTTTAGTTTAGTTTTGTTTTTTTCAAGATAGGGTCTCATTTGAGGTCAGGCTGACCTGGAGTTCACTGTGTAGTCTCAGAGTAGCCTCAAACTCAAAGCAGTCCTCCTACTTTTGCCTCCAAGTCCTGGGATTAAAGACGTGCATCACCATGTCCGGCCTCTGACCTGGAATTCATTATGTAGTCTCAGGGTGGCCTTGAGCTCATGGCAATCCTCCTACCTCTGCCTCTCAAGTGCTGAGATTAAAGGGGTGCACCACCACACCCGGCATACTTATTTGTTTGTTTATTTGAGACAGAGTCTTACTATGTAGTCCTGGCTGGCCTGGTTCTTACTGTGTAGTACAGACTGGCAATGAACTGGAGGCAAGCCTCCTGTCCCATTCTGTGAGTACTGGGATTATAAACATGTGCCACCACAGCCATTATAATTCAGAAATTTAAGAAAGATACAGGTACTAGATATGGTAGTTTATGCCTGTCATCCCAACACTTGGGAGGCTAAGGCAGGAGGATCACTTCAAAGCCAGCGGAACCCTGTCTCAAAAAAAAAAAAAAAAAAGAAAGAAAGAAAGAAAGAAAGCCAGCGTGGTAGCACATGCCTTTTTTTCTAGTACTTGGGAGGCAGAGGTAGGAGGATCACTGTGAGCTTGAGGTTTGAGGCCACCCTGAGACTACATAGTGAATTCCAGGTCAGACTGGGCTAGAGTGAGACCCTACCTTGGGAAGAAAAAAAAAAAAAAAGAAAGGAAAAAGGAAGGAAGGAAGGAAGAAAAAAGATATGGGGTTGGAAAAAGGAGTGTTTGAGGAGGAAAGAGCTGAGGGGTTTTCTGGGACATTTATATTAGTTTAGAGGAAAGTGATTTCAGATCATCAACCTACAACCTGGCTCAGGAAACAGAAGCTAAAAAGACAGAAATTGAGTTGCTTGATAGGATCCAGGAAGTACCACAAACAGAACATCTAAGGCTGGCAGCCGTGGCCCTGACCGTGAGGGTCCAAGTATGACTAGGTTTAGAAAGTGCTACCCCCCAGGGGCCTGTCATCCTGGAAGTGGACAGGGATGTGCAGTGTTGGAATTCATATCCTTAGAGAGAAAGAGATGGACCGAGCCCTGCTGGGAATCCTGTCCTGGTCTTCTGTCTGATCCCATGAGGAATTCCATGTGGTCACAGCTGAGCTTCTCTGGGAGTCAGTGCAGTAGCTGATTCTGGAGAAGCCCACAGGACCAAATGCAGAGGATTGTCTGGAGAACATCTCTTCCTCCTTACAGAAGAGCTGGGAGAACTGCCTCTGAGACTCAGTGGAGGCCTCTCAGCTTCTTCCCCTTTTTCTGGCCCAAAGACTAGCTGAGGAGAGTCACTGGTTGAGCAGAGTTGCAGTACATTGTCTTTACCTTCCTCCACAGAAAAGAATCCAGCCAACCATTCGAAGAACTGGGCTCGCTGCCCTCCGGCATTACTTCTTTGGGCCTCCAAAGCTCCACCAGGGCCTCTGGGAAGAAAGAGACTTGGTCCTAACCATTGCTCAGTGTGAGTGGTGGAGACACCCAGGGTAGATGCTGCATGTGTGGTCAGGGCAGAGCACACACTGTCTACTCTCCGGTGGCTCAGGGTCTTGTATGTTTCATGTTGGTGAGTGAGAATAGGAATGGAGACTAGGTGTTCTGAAGTGAATGTAGATTTCCCATCCTCCAAGAAGGAACCCTGAGGGACTATCCAGGACAGAGTGTGGGTGTGTTTTGGAACAGGTGGCCTGGACAGCCAAGATCCAATGCATGGCCGAATCCTCCAGACCATCTATAAGAAGCTGACTGGCTCCAAATTTGACTGCGCGCTCCATGGAGACCACTGGGAGGACCTGGGCTTCCAGGGTAAGAGAGAAGTGTTCCTCTTCCTTTCCTGGCCTCTGATTCTAGGACCAGACTGAAAGACTAGGGTCCTCCCCCAGCCAGGCCAGCACTGTAAAGTGGGGCATCTAGAAAAAGCGTTCTAGGAGGGGAAAGCAAATGCGAGGATCTGAGGCGTAGTGTGAAAGGAGTGTGGCTGAGGGGAAGAAGAGAGGACTAAGACAACATGTCACTTTGTGGCTCTGTAATCTGTTAGAAAACATTTACTCAGCCAGGTATGGGGGCTTATGCCTATAATGTCAGTATTTGGAAAGCTAAAGTATGGGAATTGCTGTGAGTTCAAGGCCAGCCTGGGTGACAGAGTAAGTTCCAGGCCATATGGGCTATGGTGTGACCTTGCCTTAAAAAGAAGCTGGAGGCTGGAGGGATGGCTTAGCCGTTAAGGCGTTTGCCTGCAAAGCCAAAGGACCGTGGTTCAATTTCCCAGAACCCATGCTAGTCAGGTACACAAGGGGTTGCACGCATCTGGAGTTCGTTTGCAGTGGCTGGAGGCCCTGGCGCACCCATTCTCTCTCTGTGTCTGTCTGTCTCTGTCTCTCTCTCCCTCTTTCTCTGTCAAACAAATAAAATTAAAATTTAAAAAAAAAAAAAAAAAAAAAAAAGAAGCCAGCGTGGTGGCACACGCCTTTAATCCCAGCACTCGGGAGGCAGAGGTAGGAGGATCGCGTGAGTTCAAGGCCACCCTGAGAATACATAGTGAATTCCAGGTCAGTCTGGGCTAGAGTAAGACCCTACCTCAAAAAAAAAAAGATGCTGTGAGATGGAGAGAACCAGAATGACACAATTTGAATTTAATTTTAATTTGCTTGTAGTTTAGTTTGCGTGTGTGTGTGTGTGTGTGTGGTTTATTTTGTTTTTCAAAGCAGGGTCTTGCTGTAGCCCAGGCTGACCTGGAATTCACTACGTAGTCTCAGCTGGCCTCAACCTCATAGTGATCCTCCTATCTCTGCTTCCTGAGTGCTGAGGTTAAAGGCATGTGCCACCATGCCTGGCTTTTTAAATATTTAATTAATTAATTTTTAAATTTTCAATTATTTATTTGATAGAGAGGGAGAAAATGGACACTCCAGGACCTCTGGCCACTGCAAATGAGCATCCAGATGCATGCACCACCTTTTGCATCTGGCTCACGTGGGTCTTCCTCCTCTTCCTTCTTCTTTCTCCTCCTCCTCCTTCTTCCTCCGTCCTCTTTCTTCTTTCTTCTTCTTCCTTCCTCTTCTTTCTTCTTCCTCTTCTTTCTTACTTCTCCTCTTTCTCCTCTCTTTCCTCCTTCCTCTTCCTTCCTCCCTCCTGTCCTTCCTCCCCCTCCATCTATCTGTCCCATCTCATCTGCTCATGGTTTCTGTTGCAGGAGCAAATCCAGCCACAGACTTGAGAGGGGCGGGCTTCCTTGCCCTCCTGCATCTGCTGTACCTGGTAATGGACTCAAAGACCTTGCTGATGGCCCAGGAGATTTTCCGTCTGTCTCATCATCATACCCAGGTAGGGTTCTTGTGGGAAGGCAGGGGCCAGGCTGTGGAGTAAGTACCTGAGTAGGCAGGAGGACCATACAGTTCAGTGTCTGTTGGCTGAGGGCTCTGAGGATGATGGAGGCAGACCAGGAATGGGCTTCTCTGTCAGCCTGACCTGCCTTGGGATGTGAGTTCAACCACTCATAGCTGAGGGTCTCCTGCAAGCCCCTCAGCAGCTCAGAGCCTTGGTTTCTTTGTCTGAAGAATGTAAATCACAGAGCTAGAAACCAGATCATTGGGAATATTCAGTAGGATCACCCACAGCAGCACTTGGCCTACAGTGCTCTGGCCACTCTCTGCTTCCCTTCAGGAAATAAATCCTTGCAGTGTTAATAGCTTCTCCTGACCCTGAACAGGGAGAGTTAGCCTTTGGACTTACAGTTGGTCCAGCAGTGGCTTTGGTAGCCTGTCGGGCATCTCCTGTCATTTTTGGATAAGTCTGGTGGTTTTCTCAAGTACTAAACGAGCCAGATATGGTGGTGCACACCTTTAATCCCAGCACTTGGGAGGCCAAGGTAGGAGGATCACTCTGAGTTCAAGACCAGCCTGGGACTTCCAGTAAATTCCAGGTCAGCCTGGGCTACAGGAAGACCCTACCTCAAAAGAACCAAACAACAAACAAACAAAAAGCTCTCAAGTAGTAAAAGAGATGTTTCTTCCAAAAGAAAACAGCTGGTAGGGGCTGGGGAGATGGCCAAGTTGGTAAAATGCCTCCTGTGACCTGAGTTCTAGTCCCAGAACCCAACTAAATTCAGGCATGGCAGTGTGCAGCCATTATCCCAGCACTGGGAGGTGGAGACAGGAGGATCCCTAAGGGCTTGTTGGCTGTCTAGTCTAGCCAAATTGGTGAGCTCCAGGTATTGCAAGAGACCTTGTCTCAAGAAATGAGGTGAAGCCGGGCGTGGTGGCGCACGCCTTTAATCCCAGCACTCGGGAGGCAGAGGTAGGAAGATTGCCATGAGTTCGAGGCCACCCTGAGACTCTGTAGTGAATTCCAGGTCAGCCTGGGCCAGAGTGTGACCCTACCTCGAAAAACCAAAAAAAAAAAAAAAAAAAAAAAGAAATGAGGTGAAAAACAACTGGGGAAAACACCCAGCACCAGCCTCTGGCCTCTTCATGTACACATGTGCCTGAACACACACAGACACATAACACATACACCAAAAAACAAAACAGAAAACAGATGTTACCTGTTTTTTTTGTTTTTTTTTTTTTTTTCCATTTGTCTATCCCAAATTCAAGGGGCTGGGAATTTATTTAGTCACTGAACAATAATTTCTTCTTATCCCCAGTGCTAGTTATTTTCATGATGGTTGGGACATATCATTGATCAGAAAAACCCAAGATCCTTTCAGCAGAGGTGACAAGATAATAAGCTAAATGAATTACAGAATGTGTTAAGATGGTGATAAGTACTAAGGAAAGTGGGGCAGGGCATAGTATTTTCTGGAGGACTTGGGGTAGTTGTTGTGAGAGGTAAGTTAAGCCTGGAAGGAGATGAGATGTTAGCCAAGCCATGCCTAGAGAGCAGCTAAAGCAAAGGTCCCAAGAAGGGAACCAGTCTAGAGCATGCTGGGCATGGCCAGTAAGCCAGAAGTAGTAAAGGGAACATGGGGTGTGAAATAGAAGATGAGACCATGGAAGAAGCAGGCCAGATGGCAGAGGACTTGCAGGCCATGACAACTCTGAGGCTTAACCTTGAGTTGTATCAGGAGCCATTGCAGGGTGTTGAGCAGCAGAATGACAGTCATTTTACAGGCTCTTACCAGCTACTGGGGTAAGAATAGTTTCTTAGTCAGGCGTGGTGGCACATGCCTTTAATATCAGCACTCAGGAGTCAGAGGTAGGGGGATTGCTGTGAGTTTGAGGCCACTCTGAGACTACATAGAGAGTTCTAGGTCAGCCTGAATAGTTTCTTTTGGGACTGGAGAGATGGCTTAGCAATTAAGGCATCTGCCTGAAAAGCCTAGGGACCCATTTTTGACTCTCCAGATCCCACATAAGCCAGATGCACAAGGTGACACATGCAAGGTTGCACATGGGCACAATGTTGCACACACATCTAGAGTTTGATTGCAGTGGCTGAGTCCCTAGCACACCAATTCTCTCTCACACACACACACTCTCTCGCTTATAAAAAAGAATAGTTTCTTGTAGCCGGGCGTGGTGGCGCATGCCTTTAATCCCAGCACTTGGGAGGCAGAGGTAGGAGGATCGCCATGAGTTCGAGGCCACCCTGAGACTACATAGTGAATTCCAGGTCAGCCTGGGTTAGAGTGAAACCCTACTTCGAAAAACCAAAAACAAAACAAACAAACAAAAAAAAACATTAGTTTCTTGTCAGGCGTGGTGGCGTACACCTTTAATCCCAGCACTCAGGAGGCAGAGGTAGGAGGACTATTGAGAGTTTCAGGCCACCCTGAGACTACATGGTGAATTCCAGGTCAGCCTGAGCCAGCGTGAAACCCTACCTCAGAAAACCAAAAACAAATAAATAAATAAAAGAATAGCTTAAAAATTATTTTTTTAAGTTTTAAAAAATATTTTTAGGAAGATGATGACATCAAAATAAAAGAGAGACTGATTGGTGCTAGAGGGATGGCTTAGCAATTACAGCGTTTACCTGCAAAGCCAAAGCACCCAGGTTCAATTCTTCAGTACCCATGTTAAGCCAGATGCACAAGGAGGCGCGTGTGTCTGAAGTTCGTCTGAGTGGCTGGAGGCCTTGGCGTACCCATTCTCTCTCTTCCCCCCACCTTCTCTGTCAAATAAATAAACAAATAAATAATTTAAAATATTTTTTTAAAGACTGATTGAGAGGGACAAGGGGTGTGATGGAGAGTAGAATTGCAAAGGGGAAAGTGGGGAGGAGTAAATTATCATGGGTTATTGTCTATAATTATGGAAGTTGTCAATAAAAAAAATTAAAAAATATTTTTTGGAGAGATGGCTTAGTGGTTAAGGCACTTGCCTACAAAGCCAAGGACCTAGGTTCAATTTCCAAGGACCCATGTAAGGCAGATGCCCAAGGTGGTGCATGCATCTGGAGTTCATTTGTAGTGGCTGAAGACCCTGGTGCACCCATTCCCTCCACTCTGACTGCCTCTTTCTCTCTCTCTCAAATAAATAAATAAATAAATAAATAAATAAATAAATAAATAGCCAGGTTTGGTGGTGCACATCTTTAATCCCAGCACTTGGGAGGCTGAGGTAAGAGGATTGCTGTGAGTTTGAGACCACTCTGAGACTACATAGTGAATTCAGGGTCAGCCTCGGCTAGAGTGAGACCCTACCAAAAAAAAAAAAAAAGTGATTTCAAAAAAATAAACAAACAAACAAATAAAAATATTAGCTGGGCCAGGCGTGGTGGCGCACACCTTTAATCCCAGCACTCAGGAAGCAGAGGTAGGAGGATTGCCGTGAGTTCGAGGCCACCCTGAGACTACATAGTGAATTCCAGGACAGCCTGGGCTAGAGGGAGACCTTACCTCGGAAAACAAAAAACAAAAACAAAAACAAAACAAAACTATATATATATATATATATATATATATATACACACACACACACACACACACACACACACACACACACACACACACACACACACATATATATATATATATATATATATATATATATTAGCTGGGCATGGTGGTGCATGCCTTTAATCCCAGTACTCGGGAATCAGAGGTAGGAGGATCACCGTATGTTCAAGGCCAGCCTGGTACTACAAAGTGAATCCCAGGTCAGCCTGGGCTAGAGTGAGACCCTACCTCGGAAAAAAATACATACATACATACATATGTACATTTATATTTAAATTTTATTTATTTATTTATTTACAAGCAGAGAAAGAATGGGCCCACCAAGGCCTCTAGCCACTTCAGACGAAGTCCAGATGCATGTGCCACCATGTATATCTGGCTTATTTGGTACTGGAAAATCAAACCTGGGTCCTTAAGCTTCATAGGCAAGTGCCTTAATAACTAAGCCATCTTTCCAGTCCTTATTTATTTATTTGTAAGCAGAGAGAATCAGAGAAAGAGAATGGGTGCATGCCAGGGCCACTACAAATGAACTCCAGATGTATGTGTCATTTGGTCCGTCCGGCTTTATGTGGGTATTGGGGAATTGAACCTGGGTTGTTAGGCTTTGCAGGCAAGCACCTTAACCACTAAGCCATCTCTGTAGGTCCCCATTTATGGCTTTAAGACAGTAGAAAAAGCATGTTTTTTTCTCATGGATTAAGGTATAGGTTAGTATTTAGGGCAAAGAATGGAGTCAGTGATGAATGTTTTAGTATGAACAACTGGAAAAATAAAGTTGCCATCAATGAAATAGAAAATTTGAAGGGATTCAGTTTTATCTTTTTTAAGTTTTTTTGTTTGTTTGTTTGTGTGTTTTTTTGGTATTTTGAGGTAGGGTCTCACTCTAGCCCAGACTAACCTGGCATTACTATGAAGTCTCAGTGTGGCCTCAAACTTGCGATGCTCCTATCTCTGCCTCCCAAGTGCTGGGATTGAAGGCATGCACCACCACACCTGGCTTTTTTTTTTTTTTTTTTTTTTAAGATAGGGTCTATTCTGTAGCCCAGGCTGGGCTAGAATTCATGGCAGGCCTTGCTTTGCTTTGGTCTCCCACATATTTTGATTTAGGCATGAGGCACCACACTCAGCCTTTTTCAACTTTGAAGTAAACATGCTGCCGAGCAATTGGATACATGGTATGGAACTAGAGAAAAAGTAATAGGCTCAAGATTAAAATTGAATTGCCAAGGGCGTGGTGGCACACGCTTTTAATCCCAGCACTCAGGAGGCAGAGGTAGGGGGATCGCTGTGAATTCAAGGCCACCCTGAGACTACGTAGTGAATTTCAGGTCAGCCTGAACTAGAGTGAGACCCTACCTTGAAAAAAAAAAAAAAATTGTCACCACGTAAATTAGTACTGACCTGTGGCTGTCCCCAAGCCAGAAGCATTATTATCACTTAGAACTTGTTTAGAAAGGCACATTGTGAGTCATGCATGACAACACACACCTATACTCCCAGCACTCAGAGTTGGGAGCCTATGGCAGGAGCCCATAGTGAGTTCCAAAGCCTGGAGATGTAGGGAGATATAGCTCAGATAGAGCACTTGCCTAGCTTGCACAAGGTACTAGGTTCAATCCCAGCACTGCAAGACAGACAAACAAACAAACAAACAAACACCTGTAGTACTGCACGCACACACTTTTTGAAAGCATTTTGAAGCCGGGTGTGGTGGCGCACGCCTTTAATCCCAGCACTTGGGAGGCAGAGGTAGGAGGATCACCATAAGTTCGAGGCCACCCTGAGACTCCATAGTGAATTCTAGGTCAGCCTGAGCTACAGTGAAACCCTACCTCGAAAAAACAAACAAAAATGTGTGTGTGTCACATCATATGTGTATGTCATAGTGTGTGTGTGTGTGTATGAGATAGCATGTGTGTGGAGGTTAAGACAATGTTGGATGTTGATCCTCCCCTTCCACATTATTTGAGGCAAGGTCTTTTTGATGGTCCCCAGGCTAGGCTAGCTGGCCCACAATCTTCTGATTATCCTGTCTCCATCTCCCATCTCATCAGAGGTATACTGGAATTACAGACATACCCTATGATGTTCAGCTTTTATGTGGGTGTTAGGGAATCTGAACTCATGCTTGTACAGCAAGTGTTTTATCTGCTGAGCCATCTCCTGAGGTAAGGTCTCACTCTGCACCAGGCTGACCTGGAACTCACTCTGAAGACCAGGCTAACCTACCTCAGCCTCCCAAGTGCTGGGATTAAAAGCATGCACCACCCTCACGCCTGGCCCTTTTGAGACAGAAACACTCACTGACCTGGAACTCGATAGAATGGATGGCTGTTGAACCCCAGGGATCTTTGTGTCCCTGCTTCCCCACCACTTGAATTACAGGTGTGTGTGTCACCATACCTGGCTTTTTTGTTTGTTTGTTTTATGTGTATCTATTTGTATACATTTTTTTTTCATGTTGCAATTTGAGTTTATTTATTTTTCCTGATTTTTTTTATTAATTAGTTTTGTATTCAGCAAATACAGTCAGTTTGGTACCATTATTAGGCTCATCCGTGACCTACCCCCTTCCCCTTGGCCCCTCCTTGTTGAGGTATATGGGTCATGCATTGTGGAGTTAGCCCACAGTTATGGGTTAGCTAAATGTCTCTGCATATCATGACCCAACATGTGGCTCTGACATTCTTTCCGCCCCCTCTTCCGCAAAATTTCCCTGAGCCATGTTGGATTCATTTTTGGTCTGCTTCAGTGATGAGGTGTTGGGGGCTTCTGAGGCTCTGGCTCTCTGATTTGGTAGGAGTTGATTTTTCTCTGTGTTGATCTCCTTCCCCCTTGTGCTGGTATCCGGTTCATCAGGAAATCAGCACCCTTGCTTGTTTCGCCAGTTTTTCTTAGTATCAGCCGGAGCCCTTTTGAGGTATGATGGGGTGGCTCTCTCCTTAGGATCTACATCTATCTGAAAAAGAGAAGCAGATTCTCCAGCAGAGAGTAAGTTAGCACAAGGACAAATGAGATAACCCTTACTTTTTTATAGAGAATTTAATAGGTGTAGGCCCTCTTGTAGCCCATGATTGATGGTAGCTTGATATTGGAGAGTGGGCTTATGTTTGGATATGGTTGTGACTTGTTTCCCAGCTCCAGCTATGGGTCCCGTACCACTGAGGGGATCAGTTAGCCAAATTAAGAGCAGGTGGTTCCCCACCATGGCTGTGTGCCACTGTTGAACTTGTGTGGGCATCACAACAGGTTATTTGCTGCTAAGTAGGTTAGACCATGAGTTGCTTGGACAGATATTGGTCATTTTCCCCCAGTCGCCCATGTAGCACCTTCTGGAGAAGTAGGAACACTCATCCACTGTTGGTGGGAATGTAGGATGTTACAACCACTTTGGAAAGCAATATGGAGACTCTTGAAAAAGGTGACTATAGAGATACCAACAGACCCAGTTATTCCCTTACTGGGCATCTACCCTAAAACCTTCAAACCACAGGCCAGAGAGATTTGCTCAACCATGTTTGTAGCGGCTCAATTTGTAATAGCTAAGAGCTGGAATCAACCCAGATGTCCATCACTAGAAGAATGGATAACTAAGATGTGGTATATCTACACAATGGAATTCTATACAGCAGTAAGAAAAAATGACACAATGAAATTCGAGGAAAAATGGTTGAACCTGGAACAGATCATTCTCAGTGAACTGTTTGTTTGTTTTGTTTTTTGAGGTAGAGTCTCACTCTAGCCCAGGCTGACCTGAAATTCACTATGTAGTCTCAGGGTGGCCTCGAACTCACAGCGATCCTCCTACCTCTGCCTCCCGAGTGCTGGCATTAAAGGCATGCGCCATCACACTCAGCTCACAGCTGGCTTTTTATATGTGGGTTCTGTAGTGGGGTTTTTTTTTTGCCTCAACAATATGCTGCTTCCTGGAGGTGTTGATTCCCAAATCTCCATCAGCTGGGCACCTAGCATTCAGAACACCTAAGTTTATGGGGGACACCTGAATCAAACCACCACAAAGACCCTACCTCAAAAAAACAACAAAAATACTGAGACATTTTGATCTGAAATTTAATTTTTCTCTGCTTTTTGATAAATGTGCTTCTAAGAATGTTCCAGAGAATAGATGAATGCATGTCTATCTCTTCCTTGAATTACATTGCTACCATGTTCTTGTTACCATATTTATTTTCAAACAAGTCAGGGGAAGGGGCTCTGTCACACAAGTGCATGTGATACAGAAATAGGTGATACTGTTGTACATATGAGGCAAAAGTGCGTTGCCACCGATGTCCCTTGCCATCCTGCAGCAAGGATAGTTTTGGAGAACAGTTAACACCTACTTGGGTCATAGTCATGCTCAGTGTTTTGCATCCTTAATACTCAAAGCAGTCTGTGAGGCAGATAGAGGGATAATCAAAATGTAAACTGTAGATGATAAAGCCTGTCTTAAAACTCTTGTAATGATTAATGACTCAACAACACCCAGAATGGCAAGTGTTAGGTTGCCAAGCCCACTCCTAGGTGGGATGATCTGCTGAGACTTTTAAAGGACTTAGCCCATGGAAACAAAGTTATCAAGGGACAAACTACACACAAGAATAAGTCCTCCTCCTTACAACGTCCTCCCTCCAGACATAAAATGGCCTGGATATCCATGACCTCATAGTGCCTGACACTACCTACACAAGACCATCATAAGAGGAGGAAAAGATCATGACATCAAAATAAAAGAGAGACTGATTGAGATGGGGAGGAGATATGATGGAGAATGGAATTTCAAAGGGGAAAGTGGGGGGAGAGAGGGTAACACCATGGGATATTTTTTATAATCATGGAAAATGTTAATAAAAATTAAGAAGAAAAAAAAAGGCTATGGCACTAAATATAGAGTTCTTTCAAAAGAAGAAATACAGATGGCATATGAACATCTAAAAAACTGTTCCACATCCTTAGCAATCAGGAAAATGCAAATTAAAACTACTTTGAGGGCTGGGAAGATGGCTTAGCAGTTAAGGCATTTGCCTGAAAAGCCAAACGACCAAGGTTCAACTCTCCAGTACCCACGTAAACCAGATGCATAAGGTGGCACATGCATCTAGAGTTAATTTGCAGTGGCTAGAGGCCCGGAAATACCCATTGTCTTTCTCTCTCTGCCTCTTTCTCTCTGTGTCACTCAAACAAATAAATCAAAATAAAAAATGCTTAAAAAAAAAAAAAAAGAATAAGTCCTCAAGTGCTCTCCCAGGGAGGTCACACAGGACACATGTCATTCCTCCAGCACTGACTTGTGTGTCACACACAAAATGTTGCCCACTAGAAACGCTCATTAGGGACTCGGTGCCTAGAGTTTTTATTGCCATTTAGTCATGTGGACACCATGTGCCTACAGTCTGGGACCAATGAGCCACCCTCCTCAGTTAAAGCAGGCTTCTTAATTATTTTGGTTTACAACCTCTTTGCCCCAAGAAATTTTAATGTAGCTCCAGGTATATAGATGTACAAAATAAGTACAGAAATAAAAAATTTACGGATAAATGTTTTTGTTCATTTGAGAGACAGACACAGAGAGATAAAGAGAAACAGAATGAGTGTGCCAGGACCTCTTGTGCTGCAAAGGAACACCACATGTGCATCTGTCTTTATGTGGGTACTGGGGAATCAAACCCAGACCTCAGATCTGCAGGCTTTGCCAGCAAGTACCTCTAACTGCTGAGCCATCTCCCCAGCCCAAAAATTTACTGATAATGATGCAGTATTTGGGGACTTGGGAGGGGTCCCCCAGAATTTATGAGCCCCAAGATTTCGGATTTGATCTACCTTTAATAAAGAATTAGGGGGCTGGAGAGATGGCTTAGCGGTTAAGTGCTTGCCTGTGAAGCCTAAGGACCCCGGTTCGAGGCTCAATTCCCCAGGACCCACGTTAGCAAGATGCACAAGGGGGCGCATGTGTCTGGAGTTCGTTTGCAGTGGCTGGAGGGCCTGGCGCACCCATTCTCTCCCCCCCCCCTTCTCTGTTACTCTCAAATAAATAAATTTAAAAAAAACTTTAAAAAATAATAATAATTTTTTTTTTTGTTTGGTTTTTCGAGGTAGGGTCTCACTCTAGCCCAGGCTGACCTGGAACACACTCTGTAGTCTCAGGGTGGCCTCCAACTCCTGGAAATCCTCCTCCCTCTGCCTCTCGAGTGCTGGGATTAAAGGTTTATGCCACCATGCCCGGCCCCCCCAAAAACATATTTTTTTTCAAGGTAGGGTCTCACTCTAGCCCAGGTGGACCTGGAATTTATTATGTAGTCTCTGGGTGGCCTCAAACTCATGGTGATCCTCCTACCTCTGCCTCCCAAGTGCTGGGATTAAAGGTGTGCGCCACCACGCCTGGCTCCAAAAAAGAAAAAAGAAATTTAATATTAAGTAATTATTTTTTTCAGATTGCCCTTGAATCTCAATTAATAGGCCAACTCATCAGCAATGTTGTATAGTTCATGAATAAATGGAAGAGAGGCAAAATAAAAGGAGTTAATCAAGTAGAAAAAAGAGAACAGACCCTACAAATATGAGCTACATGACTTATGCTAAAGATGTATTCCTTATTTCTGGGTCCTCCCAGGGATCTTCAGATCTTCATGTCAGGGTGATCCTCAGAGCCAGATGGATCTTCCTGGCCCCAAAAGGGCCAGGAACACAGTTTGGGCCTCTGTTCCCAGATTTTAGGCATCACATCTATATGGCTAGCTGAGATCTTGAACTTTCTGCTGACTAATCCTAACAGCAAATCCCCACCCCCTGTTCCTGCCAGTTCTGCTCCTGGCTCCCAGACTTTGATCAGACTGCCTCTAGGTGAAGGGGGACAGGGTGAGAGGTTAGTCTGATTGCTTGTAGATGAGGACTGAAGGAGGAGCGGTCAGTCAGGCTGTACGTGGGCGAGGGGTGAAGGCAGGGAGGGTCTGCTCAGCCTCAGGAGCTCCCCTGTGCTTGTCCCACCTCCGTGCTTTCCTTTCAGTTCAGCCGCGTTGTACTTCTTTTTTCTCTCTCCCAGTCCTGTGTGTTAGAGGTCAAGTGTATTTTCTCTGTCATGCAAGGTCTAGTTCTGTTGAAGTTTCTTAGCTTGGTGTCCTGAGCTTCATTGTCTGCTACCCAAGACTGGAAATGGCAAGTTGTAATTTGTTACTGTCCACTGCTCCACTGGCCCTGAGCCCAAGGTTGTGTCAAAAAAATAGCAGAGGTAGGGGCTGGAGAGATGGATCAGCGGTTAAGCGCTTGCCTGTGAAGCCTAAGGACCCCGGTTCGAGGCTCATTTCCTCAGGGCCCACATTAGCCAGCTGCACAAGGGGGTGCACACATCTGGAGTTCATTCGCAGTGGCTGGAGGCCCTGGCGTGCCCATTCTCTCTCTCTATCTCTGCCTCTTTCTCTCTCTGTCTGTCGCTCTCAAATAAACAAAATAACAACAAAAAAATTAAAAAAAGAATTAGTAAAGATGGACTCAAGAAGGATAAATTATGAATTATTAATTTTATTTAGGGGAAATCACAAACTGTGGGATTTATTTAAGGGAAATTGGGATTTAAGAGAAGCTGAGCACTTTAGGGAGGTATTAAAGATGCAAAAGCATGGAAGGTAGGCTCTAGAAACTTGTGTAGGGAGACTTAGGAAAAATACACATGGCCTCTGCCATGTGCTTTTCCCCAGTGGAAGAAAGTTAAAAGAGCAAATGGTGGAGCCTTCCTTTGCCTCTTACATTCTTTTTGCCACCTCTTCCGCAATGGACCCTGAGTCTTGGAAGATGTGATAAAGATATTTCAATGCTGAGCGCTCCTCTGTCACTCTTCTCAGCACCATGGTGCCTTCTGAGTCATCCCAAGGTCACTGTCATCTGAAAAGAGAAGCTTTTCTAACCATGGGTATGAACATTAAGAGAAGTGCTTACTGAGCAGTTTGATGAGCATAGTATATCCATTTAGCCAGACACCAGCAGACGTTACACCCCTAGGGCTTATGACGACCCCTGTTGTAGGTTTTCAGTATCAGGGATGTATTCCCTCCCATGGAGCAGGCTTCCAGTCCAGTTAGAGAGTGGTTGGTTTCCCCCATAACAGACATGCTACTATTGCACCCAATGGCTCATTTGGCCTGGCTGGCCAAACTTGAGGCTTGCAGTGCCTACTGTTGAGTATCTCCACTGGTGATTTCTCTCTCCCATTGAACTGCATGCAGCATAGCTTTTTCTAGCTTTCTGTCAGCTGGTCTACATAGAGGAGGTTTTTCAGCTCAGCTCCAGCAGGATTTCTCAGTGGCCTTACAGCCCAAGTATGTGGACTCTTCAGCAATAGGGTCTTACCATCTATTCCTGGTGGGAAACCAAGAGCCTCAGCAATGGCCTGTAATGTTTTGGGGGCATGAGTGACCTCCCTGGCCAACAACTCACTGGAGGGTATCCCATCCCTGGTACTTAAATTTTTCTTTTTTTATTTTAATTTTTTATTTATTTGAGTCAGAGAGAGCGTGCAAGAATGAGAATGGGTACACCAGGGCTTCCAGTCACTGCAAATGAACTACAGACGAGTGTGCCCCCTTGTGCATCTGGCTAACATGGGTCCTGGGGAATTGAATCTGGGTCCTTTGGCTTTGCAGGCAAGTGCCTTAACCACTGAGGCATCCCTCCAGCCCAGCACTGAAATTTTTCAGTGTTAATCTATGGCTTCTGAGTGTTCCATTGTCCAAAAAAGTAGGTTTCCATATGATTTATTTCTATCCTCTTAGATTTTGATTAGTCCTCCCTCCACCTTTCCTTTGCTCATTCTCTTCTGCTGACCTCACTTAGGCCTTTTCACCCCCATTAATCTGTTCTTCTACTTACATATATACAATACCATCCTATTAAGTGTCCCCTCCCTCCCTTTCTGTTCCCTTTATATCCCCTTTCTAGCTTTCTGGCCCTGCTACTAAGTTTTATTCTTACTCACATAGAAGTCCAATCATTTGTAGCTAGGATCCACACATGAGAGAGAACATGTGATGTTTGGCTTTCTGGGCCTGGGTGCCTCACTTAGTATAATCCTTTCCAGATTCATCCATTTTCCTGCACATTCTATAATTTCATTTTTCTTTACTGCTGAGTAGAACTCCATTATGTAAATGTGCCATATCTTCATTATCCATTCATCATTGGAGGGTCATCTAGGCTGGTTCCATTTCCTAGATATTGTGAATAGAGCAGCAATAAACATGGTTGAGCAAGTATCTCTAAGGTAGTGAGATGATTCCTTAGGATATGTGCCTAGGAATGGGATAGCTGGGTCATATAGTAAATCTATTTTTAGCTCTCAGGAATCTCCACACTGATTTTCACAATGGCTGGACCAGATTGCATCCCACCAATCCACCATGTGGATCTCTTTCCACATACTCACCAGCATTTATGGTCGTTTGTTTTCATGATGGTAGCCAATCTGACAGGAGTGAGATGGAATCTCAATGTAGTTTTAACCTGCATTTCCTTGATGGATAGGGATTTAGAACATTTTTTAGATGTTTATATGCCATCTGTATTTCTTCTTTTGAGAACTCTCTATTTAGTTCCATAGCCCATTTCTTATTTGAGTTGTTTGATTTCTTATTATTTTGTTTTTTGAGTTCTTTGTATATTTGGGATATTAAGCCTCCATCAGATGTATAGCTGGCAAAGATTTTTCCCCATTTTGTAGGTTGCCCCTTTGTTCTATTCACAGTGTCCTTTGCTGTACAAAACCTTTGTAATTTCATGAGGTCCCAGTGGTTGATCCATGGTTTTGTTTCCTGAGCAATTGGGATTATTTTCAGAAAGTCACTGCCAAGACCAATCTATTGAAGGGTTTCGCCTACCTTTTCCTCTAACAGTTTCAGAGTTTCAGGTCTGATATTAAGGTCTTTGATCCATTTGGACTTAATTCTTGTGCATGGAGAGAGCTAAGGGTCTATTTTCATCCTTCTACAGATTAACATATTCAGTTTTCTCAGCACCATTTGCTGAAGAGGCTGTCTTTTCTCCAGTGAGTATTTTTCGCATTTTTGTTGAAGATCAGGTGGCTATAGCTACCCAGACTTATTTCTGGGTCCTCTATACTGTTCCATTGATCTACATGTCTGATTTTGTGCCAGTACCATGATGTTTTTGTTACAGTGGCTCTGTGATATAGGTTAAAATCAGGTATGGTTATACCACCAACTTTTTTGTTTGTTTGTTTTTCAAGGTAGGGTTTCACTGTAGTCCAGGCTGACCTGAAATTCACTCTGTATTCTCAGGGTGGCCTCGAACTCACAGTGATCCTTCTACCTCTGCGTCCTAAGTGCTGGGATTAAATGCGTGCACCACCATGCCCGGCTTCACCAACCTTATTTTTGTTGCTCAAAACTGTTTCAGATATTCAAGGTTTTTGTGCTTCCAAATGAATTTTTGGATATTTTTTCTATTTCTATGAAGAATGCCATTGGAATTTTGATGGGGATTGTATTAAATGTATAGATTGTTTTTGGTAAGATTGTTATTTTCACAATATTGATTCTTCCAATCCAAGAACAAGGGATGTCTTTCCATTTCCTAGTGTCTTCTGCAATTTCTCGCTTGAGTATTTTAAAGTTTTTATTGTAGACATCCTTCACTTCCTTGGTTAGGTTTATTCCAAGGTACTTTATTTTATTTTTTTCATGCAATTGTGAATGGGAGTGATTCTCTGATTTCATCCTCTGTGTGTTTGTTGTTAGCATATAGGAAGGCTACTGATTTCTGTATGTTTAATTTTGTATCCTGCTACATGGCTTATAGGTGTTTATCAGCCCTAACAGTTTGCTGGTAGAGTCTTTAGGGTCCTTTATGTGTAGAATCATATCATCTGCAAATAATGATAACTTGATCTCTTCCTTTCCAATTTGTATCCCTTTTATGTGTGTCTCATGCCTTATCGCTATGGCTAAGACTTCTAGTAGTATATTAAATAAAATTGGGAACCAGGCGTGGTGGCACACACCTTTAATCCTAGCACTGTAGAGGCAGAGGTAGAAGGATTGTAATGAGTTTGAGGCCACCTTGAGACTACATAGTTAATTCCAGGTAAGCCTGTACCAGAGTGAGACCCTACCTCAAAAAAACAAAAATAAATAAATAAATAAATATAAATAAAAATGGGACAGTGGACACTTTTGTCTTGTTCCTGATTTTAGTGGAAAAGCTTCAAGTTTTTCTCCATTTAGTATTATGTTGGCTGTGGGTTTGTCATAAATAGTCTTATTATGTTTATAAGAAGCAGCTGGAATAAGTAGACTTTGTCTGTCATTTTTTTTTTTTGCTTTTGTTTTTTTCCTTTTCCTTTTTTTAATTTTAATTTTTTTATTTTTTATAATTAACAACTTCCATGATTGTAAACAATATGCCATGGTAATTCCCTCCCTCCCCACACTTTTACCCTTTGAAACTCCACTCTCCATCATATCCCCTCCCCCTTTCAATCAGTCTCTCTTTTATTTTGATATCATCATCTTTTCCTCCTATTATGATGGTCTTATGTAGATAGTGTCAGGCACTGTGAGGTCATGGATATCCAGGCCATTTTGTGTCTGGAGGAGCACATTGTAAGGAGTCCTACCCTTCCTTTGGCTCTTACATTCTTTCTGCCACCTCTTCTGTAATGGACCCTGAACCTTAGAAGGTGTGATAGAGATATTTCAGTGCTGAGCACTCCTCTGTCACTTCTTCTCAGCACCGTGATGCCTTCTGTGTCATCCCATGATCACTGCCATCTGAAATGCTTTTGGGTTTTTCAAAGTAGGGTCTCACTCTACCACAGGCTGACCTACAACCCACTCTGTAGTTCCAGGCTGGCTTCAAACTCACAGCAATCCTTCTACCTCTGCTGAAATGAAAGGCATGCACCACCACACCTGGTTTGTCTCTCATTTCTGTACTAAGGAATGTTGTGATTTGCATGTCCCCCTGGGTGGATGTCCTGTGGAACAGGGGACAATAACATGTCATGTCTACCAGTTCCCTGGAATAAGTTCCTTGCGCGTAGTTGGTGTTTTCTTGTCAAAAATCAGGAAGGTGCTAGCCCTTTCAAAGGTAAAATATGAAGGCCGATCCTGCTCCATCCTTGGGAGTTTACCCTGCACAGCCAGTCTTGTGCCTTGGTGTTACTGAGATGGGATGCACCAGCAAGTCCAGGCTACATTTCCACCTACTTCAGCTTCACTGTCTGCGTTTGAATGAGGGGCTCCTGAGCAGTCAGAGGGGGAGTAGAGGTAGGAATCTATAGAGAAGGGGTGGGAATGCAGCTCAGTCAGTAAAGTGCTTGCCCCACAAGCATGAGTTTGGATTTTCACACATACCTATAACCCCAGAGCTGGGAAGGCAGAGACAGGGATTCCTGGGCTCACTGTCTAGCAAGGCAAGCCCAGTGCATGAGCTCCAAGTACAGTGAGACCATGACAAAAAGTGTGATGAAGCTGGGTGTGGTGACGCACACCTTTAATCCCAGCACTCACAAGGCTGAAGTAAGAGGACGGCTGTGAGTTTGAGACCAGCCTGAGACTACATAGTGAAATACAGGTCAGCCTGGGCTAGAGTGAGACCCTACCTCCAAAAAGAAAAAAAAAGGGGGTGGTGGTGGCTGGAGAGGATTTAGCAGTTAAAGCACTTGCCTGCAAAGCCCAAGGACCCAGGTTTGATTCCCCAGTACCCACGTAAGCCAGATACACAAGGTGGCTCATGCATTTGGAGTTTGTTTGCAGTGGTTGAAGGCCCTGGCATGCCCATTCTATCTGCCTCTTTCTCTCTCTCTAATAAATAAATTACATGTATAAGGCCAGGGAGGAGGATTACCATGAGTTCAAGGCCACCTTGTGACTACATAGTGAATTCCAGGTCAGCCTTGGCTAAAGTGAGACCCTACCTTGAAAAACCACAAAAAAAAAAAGAGAAAGAAATGGAAAATAAATTAAATGTATAAAAAAAGAAAGGAAAGGAAGGGCTGGGGAGATGGTTTAGCAGTTGTTTATTTGCAAAGCCAAAGGACCGAGGTTCAGCTCCCTAGGAACGATGTAAGCCAGATGCACAAGGTGGCACATGCATCTGGAGTTTGTTTATAGCGGCCAACAGCCCTGGTGTGTCCATTCACTCTGTGTGTCTGCCTCTTTCTGTCTCTCTTTCTCTGAAATAAAAATAAATTTTAATGAGCCAGGTGTGGTGGTGTACACCTTTAATCCCAGCACTAAAGTGAGAGCCTACCTCGAAAAACCAAAAAAAATAATAAATTTTTCAGAAAGAAGGAAAGGGAGGAGGAGGGAGAGAGAAAAGGGGAGGGGAGGGGAGGGGAGAGGAGGGGAAAGGAGGGAAGGGAAGGGAAGGGAAGAAGGAGGGAAGGAAAGGAAGGAAGGATGAAAGAAAGGAAGAAAGAAAAGTGGTGCCTGAGGAAGGACATCTGGGGTTCTTCTTGGCCTGTGCACACACATATGCCCCACACACACCCAGATGAGGCTGGATAGAGAACTGGATTAGGACCACATCTGCTGTGGACTCAGTAACCTCAGGTGGCACCCTTGTCCCCAGGCCTTGGGTCCACTGCTGCCTCTGTGGCTGTGCCTGTCCTGAGGCTGCTGAGGACAGAAGATACAGTAGGGCCAGAAAGTGGCGGCTACTGACTGTCTCTCCTCCATTCCAGCAATTCCCTTTCTGTTTGATGTCCGTGAACATCACCCGTATCACTATCCAGGCCTTGAGGGAGGAGTGCCTCTCCAGGTGAGTCCCAGCAGAGCCTGGTCCTTCCCACTCCTGCCTTGTCCACAGCAGCCTGTTACCTGCTGACTCCTCAAGGAGCAAAATCCCCGTGCACCAGTCTCCGGGGCTCTCTCTCCTCCCAAGCCTAAGATTGGAGGCTGCCTAAAGAGTGGTGGAGGTGGGGGGTCTCCTGAGTTTGGACTGGCTCCCTGAGGTGACTGGGCAGGACACTACTGGTGTGTCGGCTTTCCTCTGTGGCTGAGCAGGTCACCTCCCTTGTCGTATAGAGAGTGTAATCGGCAGCAGAAGGTCATCCCCGTGGTGAACAGCTTCTACGCTGCCACTTTCCTCCGCCTGGCTCACGTGTGGAGGACCCAGCAGAAGACGATCTTAGACTCCGGCTTTGTCCTCAAAGGTGTGCGCCTTCTCCTGGGGTGACTGAAGTCCCTGTGGACTGCTTTTCCTTCCTAGTCCCCACCCATCACACTACCCTGTGGAGCCTCCTTTCTCTGCCTCCATTCCCCTCCCTGTCCACCAAATACTCGTTTTTTTTTCTTTTGGTTGTTTTTTTTTTTTTCAAGGCAGGGTCTCACTCCAGCCCAGGCTGACCAGGAACTCACTCAGTAGCTCCAGGCTGTCATTGAACTCGTGGTGATCCCCCTACCCCAGCCTACTGAGTGCTGGGATTAAAGGCATGTGCCACTACCCCTGGCTCTCGCTGTATATATATATATTTTCCTTCCTTCCTTCCTTCTTTCCTCCCTCCCTCCCTCCCTCTCTCCCTTCTCTCTCTCTGTCTTTCTTTCTTTTTGGTTTTTTGAGGCAGGGTCTCATTCTAGCCCAGGCTGACCAGGAATTCACTGTGTAGTCTCAGGGTGGCCTCGAACTTGTGCACCGCCACGTCTGAATTTTTTTTTTTTTGTTTGTTTGTTTTTGTTTTTCAAGGTAGGGTCTTGGCTCTAGCCTAGGCTAACCTGGAATTTACTGTGTAATCTCAGGGAGGCCTTGAACTCATGGTGATCCTCCTACCTCTGCCTCCTGAGTGCTGGGATAAAAGGCATGTGCCACCTCACCCGTTTTTCTTTTTTCTTTTTTCCTAATGATTATATTTTCTAAATCAAAATCTGGAAACAAGCCTGGCAAGGTGGGTCACACCTATAGTCGCAGCATGTGGGAGGCTAAGATAGGAGTATCACCAGGAGTTCGAGGCCAGCCTGGGCTACAGTGAGACCCTGCCTCAAAACCAAAGTAAAGCTGGGCGTGGTTAGAGGCCACCTTGAGACTACATAGTAAATTTCAGGTCAGCCTGGGCCAGAATGAGACCCAACCTCAAACAAACAAACAAACAAAAAAGTACTGGGCATGGTGGCTTGCATCTGTAATCCCAGCTCTAGGGAGACAGAGACAGGAAACTCCTGGTGTTCACTGGCTAGCTATTCCAGCTGAATCTGTGAACTCTGGGTTCAGAGAGAGACCCTGTCTCAATAAAGTGGAGTGCCGGGTATGGTGGTGCACGCCGTTAATCCCAGCACTTGGGAGGCAGAGGTAGGAGGATCACTGTGAGTTCAAGGCCACCCTGAGACTACATAGTGAATTCTAGGTCAGCTTGAGCTAGAGTGAGACCCTACCTTGAAAAAAAAAATAAGGTGGAAAGCAATAGAGGAAGGCACCCAATATGGACTTCTGGCATCTACACACACACACACACACACACACACGCATGCATACCACGCATACATACACAGATTGGGGGAGGATTAGAGAAGTAGTAGTTCAGGTGGTAGTGCTTGCCTAGCATACACAAAGCCCTGGGTTTGGTCCCCTGCACCTTATAAATGAGGCATAGTGATCCTAGCACTTAGAAGTTTGAGGAAGGAGAATCAGAAGTTCAAGGTTACCCTTACCTATATAAGGAGTTCATGGCCATCCTAGGATGCATAAGATCCCATCTCAAAACAAAGTAAAACTAGAAGCTGGAGCCTGACATGCTAGATCATGCCTATAATCTCAGCACTGGGACAGGATGATCGCTGTCAAAGCTAGACTAGGCTAGAGAATGAAACCTGGTTTAAAATACACACACACACACACACACACACACACACACACACTAATTAAACAAACCCTGGAGGTTAGAATCCAGCAGTAGAGTCCGGCAAGGGGAGAGAGACCCCTTCAGTTCTGCAATCCTCTCTGTTCCAGACTTGGAAGTGTTGGCCAAGAAGAGCCCACGGCGCCTGCTCAAGACACTGGACATGTACCTGGCACAGGTGTCCAAAGGACAGACCTCTTTGTTAGGGGCACAGAAGTGTTCTGGGCCACAAGGATCTCACTCCAAGGATCTCACCTTCACAGGCGTATGTGACCTGCAGCCTCACTCTGAAAGCACAGGGCTGATCTGACGAAACCCAAAGAACCATTGGGAGAAAGACTTGAAGGTTGGACCATGGGGCCTTTCAGAGGCTGTGTAGTAAGGCATGCCTAGATCACTTTGGCTGGGTCAGTCCCTTTCCAGCTTCCACAGGTGAGATTAGGAAGTTCTTGGGCCTTCCCAACTTGAGAACCCCAAGTTCCCTGCCAGCGTGGCTAGAATTACCTCCCTTGCCATCTCATGAACAAGGAGCCTTCAGTCCAGTGTTGAGCTCCCAGTATCTCAGTGGGAGTGAACAGATCATGAGGTGGGGCAGCCGGATCTGGACACTCCACTCATCACAGCAGACGGAATTCCGACTCCCTAACAGCAATCTTGCCCTGGTGTCTGTAGTTGGAATTGGAAGGAAAATCATAGCAGTGACCTAGCCAGCAGGGGGCAGCACAGCCCAGAGGAAGCCACTAATTAGGGTTGAGCAGGGACCTGTCGACTGCCAGCCACCAGGGTTATCCAGGCCTCTGGAGCTTGCGGGCCTTACACTTGTCTCATCCTCTTTTCCCCTTGCCATTCCTTCCATTATTTATGATCTACAAGTGACCATTTGGCTAGCGTAAGCATCTCCGTGTCAGTTCCATCCTCACCCACAAGCTGGGCCTCTTGTGCAGACTGTGCCCAGCCAGGCTGAGGGAAAGAGACGTTCACTTAAACACACCAGCAGTTTTAGAATAAAGGAATTGTTGTAGTTTGCTAATTGTGGGTGTTTTCTTCCAAGACAAATATTGCAGGGCCTTCCTGTGGCCCCATTGTCTTAGAACCAGTTAAGAGCCAGGCAGGGGCAAACACCTATGGTGTGGGTAGGGCTGTGGCTTCACCAGGGCCCCAGAAGGGAGAAGCTGTCTGTGTCCTCTGTGCTCCCCCTGGCTGCGCTTGAGGCCTTGAGGCTTATTGCAAGTGCTAGCGCACAGGCAAGGTTGTCCTGGTTCTGTGGTTAACTAGGATTGGTGGGGCCCACACCAGGTCTTTTCCACATTTGCTTCTGGGCCTGGCTCTGTTGATTGACCCAGAATCTCAGGCCAGGACACCTGAGCTGTGCTTTGGGGGACAGATGAGGGACTCACTATGCTCCATGTGTCCTGCCTCAAGTGACGATATGGAAGCTGGTGTCTACCCCTGGCAGGTGTTTCCAAGTCTTTCCCAGTGGAGACCAGACACACCCTAGAGGTGGTGCTGGCAGATGCTCACAGAAGTGTGGCAGGACCTCTAACTGCTGCTGCTGCCAGCTGGTCTCTCCGTAAAGCTGGCAACACAGCCTACTGTTACCTTGTATCATCTTGTAGGGTTTCAAGTAATGTACCCATGTGACTTCCTCAAGCCCGGTCAGCACACAGGCAGGCGGGCAGAGGTGGCCCAGAGGTTACCGGGTGCAGCGAGGGTGGAAACGCTGAGGAATTTGGAAGGCACCTTAGCCTCCATTTCGCAGTGCGTGCCAGATTGGGTAATTCCTCCCCCCCCCCCCCCCCCCCCCGTCACTTTTGCTTGCTCTGAGCCTGCAGCATTAACTCAGCAGCCCCAACTGAGTGCTCAGCCCCCAGCGCTTCTGGCTGCAGTGGCGCGGGCCCTGGCACCCTCTGGCGGGAAGGAAGGGAGCAGCGCCCCCAGCAGAGCCTTTCCTCTGGCCCAGGAAAGCCTTGGAATGCAGCTCTACTGAAGGACTGGTTTGGGGTGATGACATGGGGGGAGATTAGCCCTCTGAAAGTAGCTGAAAAACTCAGAATCTGATTTTTCTTGAGGCAAAAAAAACTAAGACCTTCCATGGTAGACAGTAATCTAGAAATGTCAGAACCCACTGACCCTTCCTTCCCCCTCTTTTGCAACCCACTCCTGGCACACACTGTCAGGTGAAGGCTGGGAAATCTGCAGAGAGGACTGGGGGCTGTATGCAGGAATGTCAGCTCATCTTCCCACGCTTAGCACATCAGCGTGATGAACTTGATCAGACTTTCTGTTTTATGTGAGTCAGAAGATCCAGTATGTCACAGCTCAGAAGTCACAATAGTCCTTAGGGCACTGGAGGGGTGTGGGTGGGTCCCGGTGGCTGCTGCCGCCCTGCCAGGCCTCTCAGCCTCTGGTCCAGACACACATAGGCACATCATGTTCTTTGTTCTTGTCACACCCTCCAGGATGGGGACTCTGGGAACTCTGTATCGCGCCCCCCCCCCCCCCGCCTGCCTGCCTCCACCCCTGGTTTGAGACACGTCTCATGTAACCAAGGCTGGCCTTGCACTCATGACCCTCCTGCCTCTGCCTCCCATGTGCTGGGGTGGCAGGCGTGCACCAGCAGCTTCTACCTTCTCCCCACCGCTTGGCTTCCTGTGGTCTTCAGTATTCTGCCACAATGCCATTAAACAAGAGAACAAACTAGGATTCTGTGAAGAAAGAACAGCTCGCCCAGGATCCAGAGCTCATGCTTTCCCATGGCCCCACAGCAGGCCTGAGCCCCTCAGCCAGACACACACCACAGTGTGCCTCCCATGAGGGACCATCACATTGCTGCAGGGCTGTGAATCCCTGTCCTCTTGTGGGTGTGCAGCATTCGAAGCTGCCCCTGGCTTGCAGGGAGATGCATCCCCGAGGCACAGCCTCGGTTTTCTCCTGGCTGGGAATGTGAGCCTGAACTGAGGCCCAGGCTGAAAGCGATGCTGAGGGCTGGCACTAATCCACCTCCCTATTAGGTTCTGAGCGTGGTGGGGGTGGAAGGCAGACCCACTGGGACTCCTGGCCCCTCTGTCTCGGTCATGGCTCCTAGGAAGCTGTGGAATTGTCATCTGAGTTGGGGTGAATAGGTGAGACTCAGCCCTGGGCAAGTAGTGCACAGAGAGAGCTGGGTAAGGCACATTCCTCCTTTATTGAACATGTGCAGAAACACCTCAGTACTGACCCAGCAGCCAGTGGAATGAGCAGGCGGGTGGTGGGAGGCAGAGGAGCAGCAACAGGGACCCCCACCCTCACTTCCAGTCCTTGAAGAATTGCTTGAAGATGGGACTCTCACGGCCCTGGGGCAGAACCTCCACCTGCAGGACAGTGGGGAAGAGAACAGGTCATCCGTGCCTCTTCATAAAGGAGGGTGCTGTATGCCAGGCTGGGGAGCACAGGGAATCTGTGCCAGGCCAGAGGCAGATCACAAGGACCCAGCCTGAGACGAACAGACTGCTAATGCCAATTACAGAGTAGCGGAATGAGAACGACTTGTGAGAAAGGTGTGGTGGGTTACACCTGTAATCACAGGGCTCAGGAGGCCAAGGGAGGACTGCTGTGAGTTCCAGGCCAACCTGGGATACACAGCAGATACTGTCTCAAAACTCAAAAAAGGCGCCAGACCTGGTGACATACACCTTTAATCCCATCACTCAGGAGAGGTAGAAGGATCGCCGTGAGTTCAAGGCCACTCTGAGACCACATAGTGAATTCCAGGTCAGCCTGGGCTACAGTGAGACCCTACCTCGAAAAACCAAAAAAAAAAAAAAGAAGAAGAAGAAAAGAAAGAAAAACCAAAAAAGGGTTGGAGAGCCAGGCATGGTGCACATGCCTTTAATCCCAGCACTTAGGAGGTCGAGGTAGAGGACTGTTGTGAGTTCAAGGTCAACCTGAGACTACATAGTGAATTCAGGTCAGCCTGGGTGAGAACAAGACCCTACTCAAAATAACAAAAAAGGGGGGGGAGGCTGGAGAGATGGTTCAGTGGTTAAGGCACTTGCCTAAAAAGCCTAAGGACTCAGGTTCAATTCCCCAGTACCCTCATAAATCCAGATGTAGTATGTGGCATGTGCATCTAGAGTTTGTTTGCAGTGGCTTAGAGGCCTTGGTGTGTCCATTCTCTCTAAATATATCTGCCTCTCTCTCTCTCAAATAAATAAGTAAATGAAAAGTCTTAGGGGCTGGAGAAATGGCTTAGTGGTTGGGGCAGCTGTATGAGAAGTTTAAGGACCCAGGATCGATTCCCCAGGACCCACGTAAACCAGATGCACAAGGTGGCTCATGTGTCTGGAGTTCCTTTGTAGTAGCTGGAGGCCCTGGCGTATGCATTCTTGCTCACTGTCTCTCTCAAATAATATATTAAAAAGAATCCCCAGGGGCTCGAGAAATGGCTTAGCGGTTAAGCGCTTGCCTGTGTAGCCTAAGGACCCCGGTTTGAGGCTCGATTCCCCAGGACCCACGTTTGCCAGATGCACAAGGGGGCGCACACGTCTGGAGTTCGTTTGCAGTGGCTGGAGGCCCTGGCGCACCCAGTCTCTCTCTCTATCTATCTACCTCTTTCTTTCTCTGTCTATTGCTCTCAAATAAATTAATAAAAATAAACGAAAAAATTAAAAAAAAAGAATCCCCAGCATTGCATAAACCAGATGTGGGGGCACACACCTGTAATCCCAGCATTAAGGAGGGAGAGGCAAGAGGATCAAAATTTTAAGGTAAGGCCGGGCATGGTAGCACATGCCTTTAATCCCAGCACTTGGGAAGCAGAGGTAGGAGGATTGCCATGAGTTTGAAGCCACCCTGAGATTACATAGTGAATTCCAGGTCAGCCTGGGTTAGAGTGAGACTCAACCTCAAAAAAAAACAAAAAAATAAAAAAATAAAAATTAAGGGACATAGTGAGTTCAAGGCCCACCTGGACTAGAGAGATGTCAGAGAATATGAATGAGTTGGAGCCATCGTGCTAAAACTAGAAGAGGCACAAGCAGCCAGAGGTGCTGGCTAAGAGGAGAAACTGCCCTCCAAAGACACACACTGCTCTTTGAGCTCCTATACTATCTGAAAGTAAGATGCGTTTTTAAATGCTCAAGGTCTAAAAGGATGCCCATATGATGGGTCTGGGTCTGAGAGGAGGGCATGATTCTTCCAGAACCCTAAGGCTCTCCTGCAGTTATGGTTCTGTTGGAAAGGGTCCCAGGGGTAGGATCTAGGGAAATGGGGTATCTCCTCACCTGAGTGCTTGGGGAATACTGCATGCGAGAAATGAAGCCTTCAGCCACTTGGAGGGCTGCCTGCCGCTCTTTCTCATTAGCTTTTCTCCCTAGACCACAAGAAAGAAAGCTTTAACAAGTGATGGCGCACGCCTTTAATCCCAGCACTCGGGAAGCAGAGGTAGGAGGATCACTGTGAGTTCGAGGCCAGCCTGAGACTACATAGTGAATTCCAAAACAGGACTAAAGGCTTAGAGGTTAAGGTGCTTGCCTACAGAGCCTCACAACCAGGGTTTGATCCTCCAGTACCCACATAAAGCCAGATGCTCTAAGTGGCACATGCATCTGGAGTTGTTTTCAGGGACTGGAGGCCCTGGCACACCCATTCTCTCTCTCTCTTGCAAATAAATATAAATATTAGCCTGGTATGGTGGTGCACGCCTTTAATCCCAGCACTTGGGAGGCAGAAGTAGGAGGATCATTGAGTTCAAAGACACCCTGAGACTACATCGTGAATTCCAGGTCAGCCTGGGCTAGAATGAAACCCTACCTTGAAAAACCAGAAAAAAAAAACAAAACAGTGGTGTATCTGATGTTTGAATGGAGTGGCAAGAGGCCTTAGCACGCCACCCATCACACACAAACACACACAAATAAATAGAAAGAAACATAAAATACGGTGGAAAGTAATTGAGGAAGACATTTGACGTTGATCTGTGGCCTCCACATGTATGCGAATACACGTGCCATGTGTCAACATATATGTGAACACATATACCCATACACATAGCACACAACATACTCATGCAAAGGGAAAAAAACTGAAGCCAGGTGTGGTGGCACGCACCTTTAATCCCAGCATGCAGGAGGCAGAGGTAGGAGGATCACCATGAGTTCGAGGATACCCTGAGACTACATAGTGAATCCCAGGACAGTCCTTCTTTGAAAAAAAAAAAAAAAATGAAGACCACAAGGAATCCACCCACTTTTGCAGGCAGCCCTTTGGAAGGCATTTTTGCAAGGAAACAACTCCATGGACAGTGGTTGGCTTTCTAGCTAGGTTATTAAAATCTGGTGAAGTACAAAGTATTTGAAACTCCATATCCTTCCTCTGAGACTGGCACACTGTCCCCCACCCTCCCACCAGGCACTTGTCTTCCTGGCCTCCCAAGTTTCCTGTTTGGCCACTGATTTATCTTTCTATAACGAGTCCTGGGGTTATACACACTCTGGAATCCCCTCTGCACTTGGCATTGGCTCCATGGGACCAGCAGGCTCTTCAAGAGGGAAACAGCAGCCTCAGTAAGAGGCCTCTCTCACCCCAGGCCTTAACCTTAGGAGCTATATGGCTTACTGCTTCAAGAGCGTCCCTGTCGCCCCTTCTCTGCTGGATTTGGAGGCTTGGTGTAGCTCTCCCGAGATCCCTATCCACTTGAACTTCCTGACCACGCTTGGCCATTTCTCAGCCTTGATTCATTCACCCCGTGACTACTGATTGAGCAAATGCTATTCCTTCAAGCAAATGCTATTCCCTCCCACAAGTACAGTTCCTGCTTTTGAGAAATGCATCTCATTAGGGAGCTGAGAAATGCCCAAGAAAAGAACTGGGCATCAAAGGGGAAAGTGGGGGGAGGGAGGGTATTACCATGGGATATTTTTTATAATCATGGAAGTTGTTAATAAAAAAAATTTGAAAAGAAAAAAAAAGAACTGGGGATTAGCATGCATAAAGCACTGAATTAAATCTCCAACAACACACCAACTAAATGCTTGTAATGTAATCTCAGCACTTGGGAGCTGCTAGCAAGAGGATTAGAAGCTAAAGCCAGCCTCAGCTACAGAGCAAATTCAAGGTCAGCCTTTAATCCCAGCATTTGGGTGGCAGATGTAGGAGGATTGCCATGAGTTCGATGCCACCCTGAGAATACATAGTGAATTCCAGGTCAGCCTGAGTTAGAGTGAAACCCTACCTCAAAAAACAAGACGGGAGTGGTGGCGCACACCTTTAATCCCAGCACTTGGGAGGCAGAGGTAGGAGGATCGCCATGAGTTCAAGGCCACCCTGAGACTACATAGTGAATTCCAGGTCAGCCTGAGCTAGAGTGAGACCCTACCTCAAAAAAAAAAAAAAAAAAAAAAAAAAAAAGATTTAAATAAATAAGAAAAAAAAAAGGGTAACAATAAGCAGGCTCCCAGGATCACATTGGTTCCACAATTTCCAATGGTCACAGCAAGCCAGAGAGGCTTGTGCACAATAGCACCTCTCTTTGCAGTTTATATAATCTACAGTCTCCTGGGGAAACAAGTTCTGCAAGTTCACCACCCACTGCATAAAATAACATTAATTTTACCAAAATTTACCTCTCTCAGTTCAAGGCAAAATCTCAAGATCAAGGCTTGGGGATGGGCTAGTTTTCAAAGTGTGGTCCCTAGACCCACCAGGTGCCCACTGGGAGCGTGTCAGAATTACACACATGCTCAGGCACCACCCGAAACCCAGTGAACCAGTCTCCAAGGTGAGGGCCAGTAACGTGCTGGAACAGGCCCATGGGATCCTGAGCCCGGCAGCGGGAAGCTTGCTGTGGTCAGGGCAGCTACAGAGCCCTCGGGCTGATGGGGGTGAGCCGTAGGTACCCTTCCAGATGTAGATCTTGCCACAGAGCCCATTGTCCAGCACGAAGCAGTCATCAGGTACCAGCAGCGCAGAGGCAAAGGGGCTGGAGTCAGCCACTTTGGTCAGGTTCATCTGTCCAGTGGCATCAGAGACCTGAGGAGGAAGGGCAGTGGCAGATGTGACCCCCACACAACAGTCCTCACCTGGGCTGAGGGAGTGGGCTGCTAGTCCCTCCCCAGCCTAACTGTGCCTATGGCCTCAGCCTCAGCCCTAAGGAACAAACAGGAATGAGGTGGGCTCCACATTACAGGTAGGTGTATAGAATTCAAAAGAGGGCTGAAGAGATGGCTTAGCAGTTAAGGTACTTGTCTGCAAAGCCAAAGGACCCAGGTTCAATTCTCCAGTACCCACGTAAGCCAGATGCACAAGGGGGCACATGCATCTGGAGTTTGTTTGCAGTGGCTAGAGGCCCTGGCATGCCCATTCTCTCTGTGTCTATCTCCTCTCTCTCTCTCTCTCTGTGCTGCAAATAAATAAATAAATAAAATTAAAAATTAGAATTCAAATGAAGGAAAGCTCAGAGTTAGCTTCAAACCATCACCAAGAAGGGGCCAGAAATGAAATAGCATTTTCTCCTCAGGGTGGCCTGCCATCCATCCACTTCACATCCTCCTCTCCTCCAAGCCTTCATGGTTCCTCCAAACCTCTCTGGTTCCTGGCCCAACCTCCCCACAGCCTCATTCTCCCTCCATCAGCCCCACACTCCTGTTCCCGCCCACTGGCTGGTCCCAGGCAGGCCAACAGTGCTTACCTTATACAGAGCTGCAGCCTGGGCATTGGCCTGGTCAGCTGTGAGGTCCTCTTCAGGGCTGCCCTCCTTCAGAGCAGGCTTGGGACCCAGAACCTGAAGGAGCCAGAACAGGCTAGGATTTTGTTGTTGTGTTTTTATTTATTTATTTGACAAAGAAAGGGGCGGGGGGCGGGGCGCGGGAGAGAGAGAGAGAGAGAATGGACGTGGCAGGACCTCCAGCCACTGCAAACGAATTTCCAGACGCGTGCGCCCCCTTGTGCATCTGGCTAGCATGGGTTCTGGGAAATTAAACCTGGGTCCTTTGGCTTTGCAGGCAAACACCTTAACCACTAAGCCATCCCTCCAGCCCCAGGCTAGGTTTTACTGGAACTCCTGCCCCCAAACTTCCACATCACCTCATCCAGGGCCACCGTGTTCTAGGGCATCCAGAAGCGAGTAAAAGCTGGGTCCAGCCCACTATCAATCAGGCTGCTCGTACTCACCCAGAAGAACCCCTCATTCTCCATCACACAAAGGCACCAATAAGCTAGTCACAGGGCTGAGTAGTGCCCAACTCACAGGCCCCTAGCTTATCAGTGTGTCTCTTGACCACTTCAAGCAGAAACTCTCAACCACCTTCTCCAATGTCCCCCTAACCTGAATCATCTCAGCAGGCTCCTCTCCTTCGGTGATGATCTCCACCTGGGCCTTGCCCTGCCGCTCGCTGTCCCGGATGGCCAAGGCCAGGTCTCTCGCCTTGTTGCGCTCCAGGATGTTGGACTTTTCACCACACCAGGCAAAAATATTCTGCAGAAAAACCAGGCAGGCTGGTCACAGCCAGCTGTCTGAATCCTGCCTCCCCCCAACCCCCCGTCAAAGGAAAGGCCCCCAGCTGGGTGTGGTGGCACATGCCTTTAATCTCAACATTCAGGAGGCAGAGGTAGAAAAATCGCTGCAAGTTCAAGGCCACCCTGAGACTATAGAGTGAATTCCAGGTCAGCCTGGAGTGAGAGCTTACCTTGAAAAAGCAAAATAAATAAATAAATAAAAAGGAAAGGCCCCTGTCTCACCCTCTCCCCATTGAAGAGCTATCCCCAGAAGCAGGACAATCAAGAAGGCAGGGCCACATCACAGAGGCCTCTGAGAGAGAGGCAGTGACAACTTCTTCTTCTTGCCCATAGGTCATCTCTGTCCCTGTTATTTTTCTCCACTTATCCCCCACACATTTAACATCTTATTAAGTTGTCTTCTCTAGAGCATGTGCTGCAGGGGCAGGGAGCTGCTAAAACAAAGCTGATATAAACACACACACACACACACACACACATTATATATATATATATATATAATTTTTTTCTCCTTTTTGCAGTGCTGGGGATTGAGCACAAGGCCTTTCACATGCTAGGCAAGTACTCTACCACTTAGCTACATCCCCAGCCCCAGAGCTGGTACGTATTAAACACAAAGAAAATATGTACTGAATGAATGAGTGAGAAAGTGAGTGCATGAGTGGAGACGGGATGACTCCCTTGCCCTTGTACTCAGTGGCAGTGTCTACTCCCTGCTCCCCCTGCCTCATCTCCCACTTCTAGTCCTCCCCACAAATACCTTCAGGATTGGTCCTCCTACCCCAAATCCTCAGCCAAACTCCAGCCTGACACAGTGTCCCACTGTCCTTAGTCACCTTGCTCCCACTGCTCAGGTCCTCACCCTGGGTCCCACCGGCACCACCCCTTCCCACTATCTGTTTTTCCAAGGTAGGGTCTCACTAGTCCAGGCTGACCTGGAATTCACTATGTAGTCTCAGGGTGGCCTCGAACTCACAGCGATCCTCCTACCTCTGCCTCCCAAGTGTTGGGATTAAAGATGTGCGCCACCACGCCCGGCTTCCTTCCCACTACTTTTGTGAACATGGCATCCTGGGGCATGCGCTCGCTCACCTGGAGTGGCATTTCCCTCCATCAAGGTCTACTCAAATGGTACTTCCTGGGGTAGCTGGCTTCCGCGCAAACTAGCCCCTCCACCCCCCCCCCCCCCCGGCTGTGAGCAACCCAGTCCAAGGCCACTACCCCTTCATGTCCTGCCAGGGTTTATGGCAAGTGACCAGCCCATCTTGGATGCCTCTTTGGGGTGAGCTTAATTTATGGTTTTGGTGCTGGGCTCAGAGCAGCACAGAGTGAGCAAGAAGTGAGTAACTTAACCAGTGACCAGCAGTGCAGTGGGCAACTAACATGGAAGAGCTGTGAAGGCTTCCATGAGGGGAAATGAGCTCCAGAGCCCTAGAGGCAATGGCTAGGTACCAGAGGAAGGCTGGGTTTTCTCCTCTTCTCAATACCCTCTGCTCCACATCTGTGGATTCAGCTCTCTCTCTCTCTCTCTCTCTCTATATATATATATATATATATATTTTTTTTTTCAAGGTAGGGTCTCGCTCTAGCCCAGAGCAGAGGTAGGAGGATCACCGTGAGTTCAAGGCCACCCTGAGACTACAAAATGAATTCCAGGTCAGCCTGGACTACAGTGAGAGCTTACCTCGAAAGACAACAACACAGTGTGATTTATTTACATATTATGTATATTTTAGCAGATTTTCATAAATATTTAGAGATGATTCTAGTATATGGGAGTAAGCACACAGGTTACATGTAAATACTACACCATTTTATATGAGTGACTCGAGACCTTTGGATTTTGGTGTGTGGGGCTCAGAAACAATCCCGTGCAGATATTAGGGGATGACTGTATGGGGGTGCCTTTTCATGGCTGAAACAGTCCACCTTGAGATGGGCAGCTTCTCAACTTCTCTCCCACTTCCCCAGCCTCCAAGTCTGTCCCTGTAAAGCGGGATACCGGCACAAGCGCCGGGTGTGGGCAGCCTACCCACCTGGCCCAGGTCCAGGATGAAGCAGTCCCCCGTGTTGAAGCTGTCCCAGCTCAGCGTCCTCTCGGTGGCCCGGATGTTCTTCTTCCCCTTGACCTGGTAGAGTTTCTTAACGGCGGCTGGGGTGGCCCCTGAGCTTGTCTTATGGAATGCTGACTCCACACCACCTTCCTACAAACCCAGAAGACGGGCCTGAGAGAGATGACAGGAGACCCAAAGCCCTCTGCACCCCAGCCGCTCAGGAGATGTGGCAGGAAGGTGGAGGGGACCCAGGCCGGGATGCACCTGGGCGGCCCCAGGGGATGAGTGGCCCCAAGTGAGCCTTACCCGGTACTTGAGGCCATGTGGGAAGTAGCTCATGAAGAGGTCAGACTCATTGCCCTGCGCCTCACGGTGCTGCACAGGCCGATCCCCAAGCAGGGTGTTGAGGTGCACAGCCAGCACAGCGCAGGCCCCCTGCTCGTCCCGGGATGACTGCTGGCCTAGGACGAAGGGCAAGGTCCCCGAGACACACGGTAGCCTCCATCCCCCACCGACTCTCGCAGCAGCCCAGCCCTTTACCTATCCACAGGTGCAGATGTGAGGCCTCTTCCGGGCCGTTGTGCAGCACTAGGTAAGAGTCCCCAGAGAAGAAGACGCCCTGGTTCTCGCGGGTCACGGGCACCGGCCTCAGCTTCTCCACCCGCCACACGTGCAAGCCTGGGTCTTGCACTGAGCTTGGGAACGGAGAGCTGCTGCAGGAAGGAGATCGCTGGTGGGGACCAGGGCCCATGGGTCCTGGGGACCGGGCGTGAGGCAAGCAGTGGGGGACAGGGGCATCCTTGGAAGTGAAGACGGGAAGGGGGCAAACGTGAGGGCACACTGCTTACCTCTGGGGGATGGGTGAGTACATGCTGCTTCCGGATCTGGAGAGAGAGAAACCGTGATTCTCGCAGAGGTCACGACAGCCACCTCTCACACGGGTCTGGGAAGCCCTTCCCAGAGGCTGTTTTCATTTTGGTTTTACTAGCAACTGGGAGGTGGCAGCAGGAGGTCTTGGAGGGCAAGATCCTGCTCAGCTAGACAGTGAATTCAAAGCCAACCTGAGATACACAAGGCCTAGTCAAAAAAAAAAAAAAAAAAAAAAAAAAAAAAAAAAAAAAGGGTGGGGGGGCATTGGGGCTGGAGAGATGGCTTAGCAGTTAAGGCGTTTGACTGCAAAGCCAAAGGATCCTGGTTCGATTCTCCAGGACCCACGTAAGCCAGATGCACAAGGGGGCGCATGTATCTGGTGTTCGTTTTCAGTGGCTGGAGGCCCTGGAGCACCCATTCTCTCTCTCTCTCTAGTAAATATACTAAACAAATTTAAAGCCAGGCGTGGTAGGGCACGCCTTTAATCCCAGCACTCGGGAGGCAGAGGTAGGATTGCCGTGAGTTCGAGGCCACCCTGAGACTGCATAGTGAATTCCTACCTCAAAAAAAAAAAAAAAAAAAAAGAAAGAAAAGAAAAGAAAAAGAAAAAATTAAAAAAGGGGGGGATATAAAAATTCTGAAAGCTCAATCAACAAGACATAGGTTATGCCAGGTGTGGTGGCCCATACCTTTAATCCCAGAGAGTCAAGGTCAGCCTGGGCTAAAGTGAGACTACCTCAAAAAAAAAAAAAAAATGGAGATAGGGGCTAGGAGGTGGTTCAGTGGTTAAAGGCACTTACTTACAAAGCCTGCCAGGCTAGGCTCAATTCCCCCATGCCCACATAAAGCCAGAAGTACAAAGTGGCATGTGCTAGTGCTGGAAAGAAGTGACCAGAGTGCTCAGTACTGCAATATCTCTATCACACCTTCCAGGGCTCAGGGTCTAATGCGGAAGAGGTGGTGGAAAGAATGTAAGAGCCAAAGGAAGGGTAAGACTCCTTACAATGTGCTCCCTCCAGACATAAAATGGCCTGGATATCCATGACCTCACAGTGCCTGACACTACCTACACAAGACCATCATAAGAGGAGGAAAAAAGCCAGGCATGATGGCACATGCCTTTAATCCCAGTACTCGGGAGGCAGAGGTAGGAGGATTGCTGTGAGTTCGAGGCCACCCTGAGACTCCAGAGTGAATTCCAGGTCAGCCTGAGCTACAGTGAGACCCTACCAAGAAAAACAAAACAAAAACAAAAACAAAAACAAAAAAACAAAGAGAGAGAGAGGAGGAAAAGACCATGATATCAAAATAAAAGAGAGACTGATTGAGAGATGGGGAGGGGATATGATGGAGAATGGAGTTTCAAAGGGGAAAGTGGGGTGAGGGAGGGTATTACCATGGGATATTTTTTATAATCATGGAAGTTGTTAATAAAAATTTGAAAAAAAACAAAAAAACAAAGTGGCATGTGCATCTCAAGTTCATTTGTAGTGACAAGAGGTCCCAGCACACCCACTCCTTCTCTCACTTTTTTCTCTCTCTCAAATAAGCAAATAAAAATATTTTTAAAAAGTAATGATATCAAGCTGGGCGTGGTAGTGCACGCCTTTAGTCCCAGCACATGGGAGGCAGAGGTAGGAGGATCGCCATGAGACTACATAGTGAATTCTAGGTCAGTGATTAATGCATTGCCTCCAAAGTCTAAGGACCCCGGTTCGATTCCCCAGTACCCATATAAAGACGCACAAAAGTGACACATGCATGGAGTTTGTTTCCAGTAATCTCTCTCCCTGGCCCTCTCTGGTTCTAAGTAAATAAATAAAAATAAGCCAGGCATGGTGGTGCACACCTTTAATAAATAAATAAAAATAAAAAGCACTAAAAAAAACCCATAAATTCAGATAACTATAGTCACAACTTCACGTACTCTTTCCTTTGTTCCTATCATTTGCTGATTTGTTTTGGAGACCTCAGAATGCAAAGACCACATACCAGCAAACACTTCACACAATGCAGGCTGTGCATTGTTTGAGTGAGTTTTATTCTAATTTTTTAAAACATCATTTCTTTTTATTTGAGAGAGAGAGACAGATAGAGTAGAAAGAGAGAATGGACGCACCAGGACCATCAGCCTCTGCAAATGAACTCCAGACGCATGCGCCACCTTGTGCATCTAGCTCGTGTGGTCCTGGGGAATTGAACCTAGGTCATTTGGCTTTGCAGGCAAACACCTTAACTGCTAAGCCATCTCCTCCAGAAGGGATGCCCTTGTGGAAAATGGAAGGCAAGAACGTAAAGCAGCATCATAGGAGGTCTTGGAGAGTGGGCCAGCAGGAGGGGAGAAGAGAATTTTGAACGGTAGGAGGGAGAGCAGAGTGTGTGGAACAAAGGGTGGGGGAGGCAGAGCCATGGCAATGGCTGTGAAATGCCATGTCAATTACCACTTTCCCCTTTCCTTCATCCACCTACAGAACAATGGAAGACATTCTTTCGGCATGACAGTTGCCTGAGGGTGGAGAGTTTGGGGGAGGAAACTACTGCTTCTCCATCCCACACAGAATCACATGGTGTGTCCACATCCCTTGCCAGACTGCCCAGGCTGTGACTCAGTAGGAAGCGCTGAAGTGAGCGGCTGCTGCCCAAGTCCAAGCCTGTGAGGGGAGCTGAGGGCATAACCCACACTCAGGCATCCCACCCAAGCTGCTACAGGGTCCTAATGAAGGGGGTTTGGCCACCTGTCCCCTCATGACCTACAAAATTCAAAGACCCTTTGACTAAACTCCATTAGGCCCTGAACTTTCTTCTAGACCCATCTGTGTACTTCCTTGCAAAATCTAGTTTTACATTACAGGCTATTGCCAAGGCTCTTGGTGTCCCACCACAAGTAGATGTAAGACCCTATCGCTGAAGACTCCACATGCCTGGGTTGCAAAGTCACTGAGGAATCAAGCTGGAGCTGAACTGAAAACCTCCTCTGTGTAGACTAGCTGACAGGAAGCTGGAGAAAGCTGCACTGCATGCAGCCCTATGGGAGACAGAAGTCATCAATGGTGAAAACAGTGGACACTGGAAGTCTCAAGTTTGGCCAGATAGGCCAAATGACTGAATGAGTGCAATAATGGCATGTCTGTTATGGGGAAAACCAACTGCTCTCTAATTGGACTGGAGATCCACTCTATGGGAGGGAATACATGCCTGGTACTAAACCTAATCAAAAGCCTATGGCGGAGGAGGTCATGAGCCTTAGGAGTGTAACGCCTGCTCTTGTCTGGATAAACACATAGATTATACTCACCAAACTGCTCTGAAAGCACTTTACTGAATGTTCACACCCATATACTAATGCTACTCTCACTTCTGGTTAGAGAAGCTTCTCCTTTCAGATGGCAGTGACCACTGAGATGACTCAAAAGTCACCATAGTGCTAAGAAGTGACAGAGGATTGTCCAGCACTGAAACATCTCTATCACACCCCCCAAGGCTCAGGGTCCATTGAGGATGAGGTGGTGGAAAGAATGTAAGAGCCAAAGGAAGGGTAGGACTGCTTACAATGCAACTGTCCAGACAGAAATTGGCCTCAATATCCATGACCTTGCAGTGCCTAGCAAACCTTCACAAGACCCTTGTAATAAGGGAGAAAAAGATGATGACATCACAATAAAAGAGACACTAACAGAGAGAGGGAGGGAATATGATAGAGAGTGGAGTTATGAAGGGGAAAGTGGGGGAGGGGAGGGAATTATCATGGTTTATTTGTAGGTATGGAAGTTGTCAATAAATCTAGTTTTAGAGCCAGGTGTGGTGGTGCTCGCCTTTAGTCCCAGCACTCGGGAGGCAGAGGTAGGAGGATCACTGTGAGTTCGAGGCCACCCTGAGACTACATAGTGAATGCCAGGTCAGCCTGAGCTAGAGTAAGAACCTACCTAGGAAAACAAAACAAAACTAAAAAAAAAAAAAAAAAATCTAGTTTTAGACAAAGAACTCTGCTGAATCAGTTTAGCTAGAAGCCCCATGTCTTGATATCTGAATCATCCTGTTTCGGTCAGGTTCCACAACTTCCACCATCCCCTACATGACATCTACTCACCCTGGCCGTCTTCAGCAAGAACCCTGTTAGATTGGTTTTGACAGAACCTCCCTTAACTCTGATGCTTCCTTTTGGTAATTTTCCATGCCCTGACCCTCACCTCGCCTCTCGACCACAAAGTCTCACTCATCAAGTGTTCATGCTGCTTTCAGGGCTCAGGCCCGTCTCTCTCCTCCACTGCAAGAGCCCAGCTGGAGCTGTGGTCCGTACACCTATAGTGATGGGCTTCCTTTGTGGTGCTTCACCTAGTATTAAAGACCATTTCTCCTCTCTTCCTTCCTTCCTTCCTTCCTTCCTTTCTTTCTCTTTCTTTCTTTCTCACTCTTTCTTTCTTTCTTTTGAAATAGCATCCCATGTAACCCAAGAAGCTAGCCTCAAACTCACTATGTAGCCCAAAATGACCTTGAACCTCTGACCTCCTGCTTCCACCTCCTGAGTGCTGGGATCACAGACATGTGCCACCACACACCCAATGTATGCACTGCTGGGGATGGAACCCAGAGCTTTGTGCATTCTAGGCAAGTACTCCACCCACTGAGCTACATCCCTAGCACCTAAATTTTGCATTAACAGGGAAAGTGCCAGGCCTGGAGAGTTTGCTTCCACAGGCTTGAAGTGGGGCTGATTGTCCATGGCATGTGTGGGGATGCAGCTCAGTGGTTAGAGTGCCTATTTAGCATGCATAAAGCCCTGAAGTTGGCCCCCCACCCCCAGCACCACATAAACCAGGCATGAGGGAGTATGCATGTAATCTGAGCACTCGGGAGGTAGAGACAGGAAGATCAGAAGTTCAAGATCATCCTCAACTACATACCAAGTTTGAGGCCAGCCTGAGCTCCATGAGACCGTCTCAAAATAGAAAAAAGAAAGAGAAAAATAAAAAGAAAGTGAGGGCTGGAGAGATGGCTTAACGATTAAGGAGTTTGCCTGCGAAGCCTGAGGACCCTGGTTCAATTCTCCAGGACCCACATAAGCCAAATGCACAGATGGCACATGCATCTGCAGTTTGTTTGCAGTGGCTGGAGGTCCTGGCATGTCCATTCTCTTTCTTTTCTTTTTTTTTTTCTTTTTTTTTTTTTTTTTTTGGTTTTTCGAGGTAGGGTCTCACTCTAGCCCAGGCTGACCTGGAATTCACTATGTAGTCTCAGGGTGTCCTCAAACTCACAGCGATCCTCCTACCTCTGCCTCCCAAGTGCTGGGATTAAAGGCGTGCGCCACCACGCCCGGCTTTCCATTCTCTTTCTTTCTCTCTTTCTCTCTCAAATAAATAAATAAAATATATAAAAAGAAAGTGATTTGATACTGCCAGTGGCATCCTTCAGAACAGCATCTAACGCTTGGTACACTGAAATGGGAGGGGGGTTAAGACTCCTGATGACACTAAGAAGGCTAATGCCTATCTGTAATCCCAGCTAATGGAGGAGGCTGAGGCAGGAGGATTGTAAGTTTAAAGTCAGTCTTTGCTATAGATTGAGCTTATGATCTGCTGGTCTAACATAGTGAGACTTTGTCCCAAAATAAAAAGTAGAAAGGAAGCCAGGTATGATGATACACGCCTTTCATCCCAGCACTCAGGAGACAGTGGTTAGAGGATCACTGTGAGTTCCAGGCCAGCCTGAGCTAGAGTGAAACCCTACCTTGAAAAAAACAATGTAGAAAGGAGGCTAGCCTAGAGGTACAGCCCTTACCTAGCACGCAGGAGGCCTTAAGGCTCAAACCCCAATACAGCATGATGGAAGGAAGTGATTGCAAATACAGAGCCAGCTACAACCAACCTGCACAGGTAGTGGCTGGGTAGCCGTGCATAAGAAATTTCAGGGCCTCACTAGGGTGAATCAAAGGTCACCAGAGGGCTAGACAGATGTCTTAATGGTTAAGGCCCTTGCCTGCAAAGCCTAAGGACCCATGTTCGACTCTCCAGGTCCCATGTAAGCTAGACACATAAGGAGATGACACACATGCTCACAAGGTGGTGCACACATCTGGAGTTTGACTACAGTGGCTAGAGGCCTTGGTGCATCAATTCTCTCTCTCACACACATAAAAAACAGCAAGACAAAACAAACAAACAAACAAACAAACAGGTCAGTCTGTTGGGCTTACTTTAAAAAAAAAAAGTCACCATAGTGCTAAGAAGTGACAGTGGAGTGTTCAGCACTGAAACATCTCTATCACACCCTCCAAGGCTCAGGGACCATTGTGGAAGAGGTGGTGGAAAGAATGTAAGAGCCAAGTACAGGGTAGGATTGCTGACAATGTAATCTTTCACACAAAATGGCCTTGATATTTATGACCTGATAGTGCCTGACACTACCTACACAAGACCATAATAGAGGAAAAGATGATGACATCAAAATAGAAGAGAGCCGGACGTAGTGGCTCATGCCTTTAATCCCAGCACTCGGGAGGCAGAGGTAGGAGGATTACCGTGAGTTGGAGACCACTCTGAGACTATAATAGTGAATTCTAGGTCAGCCTGGGCTAGATAGAGTGAGACCCCACATCAAAAAAAGAAAGAAAACACAGGACTTCTCTGCCGGAGACCATTGTTCCTCAGGAGCAGGGGGAAACAGTGGCTCTGGGCACCCAGGCCAGTGCTGTTTCCCCAAACCAAGAAGGTCCTCCACCCCAAGTCCCACCTTCATCTCCTCTTCCTCCCCACCCACTCCTAGAAGACTGCTGGGAGATCTAACATACTTCTCAAATGGACAAATCCTGCCTCCAGCCATTCTAACCATCCAGCCTAAATACCTAGGCCCACCACAGTGATATCTTGAAGACAGCCATGGACCAAATCTGAACTCACCATCAAGCTAGCTGAGGGTCCCTGGGGGTTCTTTGTCAGAAAGTCTGACACCAGAATGAAGCCAGGACCCCCAATCCCTCCCCTGCCGCTGGGATACAACCCACCTGCACCTAACCCAGGCTCCCGGCAGCTGCAGGACTGCGGTCACTAATGCCTGACTTAAGGCTGGAGACACTGCTCCTGCTTCCAGACCCTGGCAGGCAGCCCTGCATCTGTCCACCCATGGGGGTCCTGGGAAGCCTCCCTCCAAGGGTCACCTCCCGCTTTCACCTCTCCACAGGCTTCCTCTGTCCACCTCTTCTCAGATTCTTCTTCCCAGCCTGCCCCACCCTGGTTTCTCACTTCCTTCTCTCTCAGGCTGCCTACCCACATGCTCCACCCACAAGGGACTGGGTGCTAGGAGGTCCCAGGAGGAGAAGCCCCAAGCCCCTGCAGAGGTCTGCTCCTTCGGTGCGGTGCCCGCAGGAAGGCTAGAAGTCCCACCCCAGCCTAGTCTCCGTGGCCTCAAGCCAGGGAGGCCCTGGACAGCACTGGAGACAAACGGGCAAGCGAAGCCCTGTTCCTCGCAGCCCAGACAGGCACACACGGCTGCGCTCCAACAATCCTGCGGTTGCTGACGAGTCACATTTCCTGGGTGGAGTCACTAGCTCTGCACCACGTTTTCCTCCTTTCCCTGTCTGGTCTCTCTCCTTGCCTGAGTGCATGTGAACTTTTATTTTTTGGTTTCTCCAGGTAGAGTCCCGCTTTATCTCAGGCTGACCTGGAATCACTATGTAGTCTCAGGGTGGCCTCGAACTCACAGCCATCCTCCTATCTCTGCCTCCTGAGTGCTGGGATTAAAGGTGTGTGCCACCATGCCCAGCCATTCACTTTTTTAAAAAATATATTTAATTAATTAATTAATTTGAAAGAGAGAAAGAGGCAGGGGGTGGGGGAGGGAGAGAGGGAGAGAATGGGCACGCCAGGGCCTCTAGCCACTGCAAACGAACTCCAGATGCATGAACCCCCTTGTGCATCTGGCTTACGTGGGTCCTGAAGAATTGAACAGGGATCCTTTGGCTTTGCAGACAAACACCTTAACTGCTAAGCCATCTCTCCAGTCCCCATTCACTTTTTTTGAGACAAGATATCTCATTGGCTTGAAGATCACCAAATAGACTAGAATGGCAGGTCAGCTAGCTTCAAGGATCCTCCTGTCTCCACCTCCACACCCAACTTTTAAAAATTTATTTGTGAGAGAGAAAGAGAGAATGGGTGCACCAGGGCCCCAACCAGAACATGAACTCTAGACATATGTACCACTTTGTGCATATGGCTTTATGTAGGTACTGGGGAATTGAACCTGGGTCATTAGACTTTGCAGGCAAGCACCTTAACCTTTGAGCAATCTCTCCAGCCCACCACACCCAACTTTTTTGTTGTTGTTGTTTTTTGGCTTTTCAAGGTAGGGTCTCCCTCTAGCCCAGGCTGACCTGGAATTCACTATGTACTCTCAGGGTGGCCTCAAACTCACTGCAATCCTCCTACCTCTGCCTCCCGAGTGCTGGGATTAAAGGCGTGCACCACCAAACATGGCCCAACTTTTTTTTATAGCAGAAAAAGAGAGAGAGAACAGGTATGCCAGAGCCTACTGCCACTGCAAGCAAACTCCAGAGGGATGTGCAATGGCTGGAGGCCCTGGCATGTCCATTCTCTCAATCTGCCTCTTTCTCTTTCTCTCCCTCTCAAGTAAATAAATAAAAAGAGGGCTGGAGGGATGGCTTAGCAGTTAAGGCGTCTGCCTGCAAAGTCAAAGGATCCAGGTTCACTTCCTCAGGACCCACATAAACTGTACCAGGTGGTGCATGTATCTGGAGTTCATTTGCAGTGGCTGGAGGCCATGGCGTGCCCATTCTCTCTCTCACTCAACTAAATAAAATATAAAAAATAAAAAGAAATAAAAAGAAAACAGAGTACTAGACAGATGTGGAGTTTGGGTGTTTTGCTAGAACATTTGTTCGAGACAGGAGCTTACCATGTAACCCAAACTGGCCTCAAATTTGTGGTCCTCCTGCCCTCATCTCCCAAGTGCTGGGACTACAGGCGTTTACCACCATGCCCTGCCTGGATGGGTGTTTCCATGAGCTAACACACCACTGGAACAAGATGGGACAGTAAATGTTCTCTCCAAATAATATAGCCGATAAGTGGCATCCAAGTGTCTTCATGGGCTGTGACAGCTTGAAAACAGGGTCATCTACCAGGCAGACTCAAAACTCTCCAAAGTGCTCAGAAGAAACAGTGGAGTGTTCAGCACTGAGACATCTCTATCACACCCTCCAAGGCTCAGGGACCTTTGTGGAAGAGGTTCAGAAAGAATGTAGGAGAGCTGGTGGGATGGCTTAGCAGTTAAGGCATTTGCCTGCACAGCCAAAGGACCCGGGTTCAATTCCCCAAGACTCATGTTAGCCAGATGCACAAAGGGGCACATGCATCTGGAGATCATTTTCAGTGGATGGAGGCCCTGGTGCGCCCATTCTCTCTCTCTCTCTCTCTCTCTCTGTCTGTTCCTCTCAAATTAAAAAAAGAAAGAAAGAAAAAGTGTTGAATAACTCATGTATTTTATCGAATGCCAAAAATTAACAGAACGGCTGTACCAGTATACTCTTACACCACCATATGTTAAAAGCCATACATACATACATATATACATACATCTACTGAGGGGGCTGCAGGGATAGCTCAGCAGTTGAGATGCTTGCTTGCAAAACCTAACAGCCTGGATTCAATTACTCAGTGTCTCCATTAAGCCAGATACACAAAGTGGTACATGCATCTGGAGTTCGTCTGCAGAAGCAAGAGGCCCTGGCATGCCCATTCTCTGTCTGTCTCTTTCTGCTTGCAAATAAATAAATCCTTTTAGAAATGCCAGGTGGGCATGGTGGTGCATGCCTTTAATCCCAGCACCCAGGAGGCAGAGGTAGGAGGATCGTTGTGAGTTCAAGGCTAGCCTGAGACTACATAGTGAACTCCAGGTCAGCCTGGGATAGAGAGAGAAAGAAAAACAAAGAGAGAAAGAAAGAGAGGGAAGGAGAGAGGGAGCCGGGTGTGGTGGCACATGCCTTTAATCCTAGCACTTCGGAAGCAGAGGTAGGAAGATTGCCCTAAATTCGAGGCCACCCTGAGACTACGTAGTGAATTCCAGGTCAGCCGGAGCTAGAGTGAGACCCTACCTTGAAAAACCATACATAAATATTTAAAAAATAAAATAGGGGTCTGGAGAGATGGCTCAGCCATTAAGGCACTTGCCTGGAAAGCCTAAGGGCCTGGGTTCGATTTCCCAGTTCCCACGTAAACCAGATGCACAAGGTGGTGCACGTGTGTGGAGTTTGCAGCGCCTAGAGGTCCCGGCACGCCCATTCTCTCCACTCCCTCCCCAATAAATAAAATAAAATAAAGAGCCAGGTATGGTAACGCACGCTTTTAGTCCTACCTATTGGGAGATTGAGATAGGAGGATCACCATGAATTCACAGCCTACCTGAGGCTAGAGGAGTGAGGCTCTACCTGGCCAGGGGTGGGGGTGTTGTACATTACTTACAAGCTGTACTTCCTCAGGTCAGTGATTCGGTGTTTTGTAGCCTCCTTGTGTGTCCTCCAATCTGTAAAATGGGCACACAGATGAACATGAAGGTTGAAAGAGGCGCTACAATCAGTGAACAAATAACAGGAGCTTGATAAATCTAGACGCGCTCTGCTCTCTAGTCTGCCATCCACCTCAGCAGTTTCCTAGGAGGCCTCTGTAAATGAACGCAGCACCTGTTCTAGCAATCCCTGTCAGTCCTCCCTTCCTTCCCCGCTCAGGGCACAGGATGAATGAGAATCACAGTTGTGTTAATGAAAACCCTAACACCACTAGAAGAAAAACTTGACAATTGGTAAATATTGTCCTTTTTTTTTTTTTTTTTTGTTTTGTTTTTTCAAGGTAGGGTCTCACTCTAGCCCAGGCTGACCTGGAATTCACTATGTAATCTCAGGGTGGCCTCGAACTCACGGCAATCCTCCTACCTCTGCCTCCCGAGTGCTGGGATTAAAGGCGTGCGCCACCTCGCCCGGTTTAAACCTGTAATCTCAAACTAGGGAAGTGGAGGCAGGAGGCTCAGGAGTTCAAGATTATCTTCTGCTACTTAGTGAGTTCGAGGCCAGACTGGACGACTTGAGACCTTGAGGGAGAGAGAGAGAACCAAATTTGTAAGAGGGCTTCTCGCCTCCTTCCCTTCCCCATCTCCCTGCAGGACTACAGGATTTTGTCCCAAAGATAAGAAAGTGCCTCTTTGCCTGCGGGCCCTCCCCCAGGATGGAGACCCAGCCGAAGCTCGGTCCCTGGGAGCCAGGCGTCCCCGGTAAGTTAGCCGAGCCCCTCCGACCCCCAGAGCGGGAGCCCGCCCGGGACCACTTGCCTGCCCGCGGTTCTGACTCCGGAAGCCAGGGCCCAGCCCCAGCCCGCCTCCACCCGGGTGGGAAGGGGAGCCGTGAGTCACGGGGAGGGCGGGCCTGGAATCTCCCCCGGGCGAGGGAGAGCTCCGAGGGCAGGCTGGGGACCGGGCCGTCGGGAACGCTGAGTTCAGTGTTCCCTCCCGATGCGGCCACAGCTCCTTAGCCTCCATCGGGCTATAGCAGCTGCTGCTGGTGGAGCAGCACATCTGTCACCATCGTTCCTGATGAGTGGAGGGAGAATTCTCTGGAAGGTTCAAAGGGAGCAAATCATGCCAGCAGGGTCACAGTACAGGATTGTAACCCAGGCTATCCTGACCCGCACCCCATTTTCCTCTTGGTTCGGAGGAAAACGGGCCTTCCAGACAGCGGGCTTTCTTGACATAGGTCATCACACAGTGAATGGTCAACCCTTCCACGTCCGCTCCGGTGCCCAGTGGGCAGGCGCATGCGCAATGTCAGCTGACAGCTGAGTGGGCAAGGGGCCAGACTCGGTGGTAGAAGCCTTGTTCCTTTCTTGAGAAACACAATGAATTCCTCGGAGGCCCACTGACGGGTTTGAAACAGTTCACACCCTGCCTACCCAGCAAGGCTCAGAAACCGCCCTCGCTCTTCCTGTCTACCCACTCTGACCGAATCTGTCCAGCCTACAGGACCTCCTTACACCCCCCTCTTCAGTGTGCCCCAGGGGCTGTGGCTATCAAAGCCACGGGCCATGAGGTCTACAGCCAGCACCCCCAAGGAAAGACTTTCCAGTTTCATTACACTTGCAAAAGTGGATTTGTACCAGAGGCAACTTATGGCTCTTGGCCCACTTCCAGATAGCTGGGCTTCAACAGGCTCTGCTGGGTGTGGCCCTCCCAGAACATGCAAAAAGCTTACATGGTTTTAGGTCAAACTGCAGCGAAAGGCACAAATCACACATATATAATTTCATACTTTGTTCTTGTTTTTTTGGTTCTTTTTATTATTATTATTTTCAAGGTACTATCTCACTCTAGCCCAGGCTGACCTGGAATTCACTATGTAGTCTCAGGGTGGCCTCGAACTCATGGCCATCCTCCTACCTCTGCCTCTCGAGTGCTGACCACTGCAAATGAACTCTAGGTGGATGAGCCACCTTGTGCAACTTTATCTGGGCACTGGGAAATTGATCCTGGGTCCTTTGACTTTACAGGCAAGCGCCTTAACCGCTGAGCCATCTCTCCAAGAGCTCTGGCTGTTAATTTTTTTTTTTAATTTATTTAACAGAGAGAAAGAAAGAGGCAGAGAGAGAGAGAGAGAGACAGAAAGAAAGAATGGAGCCGGGCGTGGTGACTCATGCCTTTAATCCCAGCACTCAGGAGGCAGAGGTAGGATCACTGTGAGTTCAAGGCCACCCTGAGACTACAGAGTGAATTCCAGGTCAGCCTGTGCTATAGCAAGACCCAAAACAAGCAAACAAAAATAATAAAAATAAAAATAAAAAAGGAGATAGACAGCACTCATGAGGATGTCACCCAAGATTGTCCTCTGGCCTCTACATACAATGTACCTGTGCGTGCGCGCACACACACACACACACACACACACACACACACACACACCCTGACATGGTGCAGAACACCTATAACCACAGAACTCACAAAGCAAAAGGACAGTGTGAGGTCAGCCTGCACTATATGGTTGCACAGGCAAGCTACCATGTTAGACCCTGTTTCAAAATAACAACAATAAAAAGAAGATGACAGGGCTGGAGAGATGGCTTAGCCATTAAGCGCTTGCCTGAGAAGCCTAAGGACCCCGTTTCGAGGCTCAATTCCCCAGGACCCACGTTAGCCAGATGCACAAGGGGGCGCATGCATCTGGAGTTCGTTTACAGAGGCTGGAAGCTCTGTTGCACCCATTCTCTCTCTCCCCCCCCCCTGTCACTCTCAAATAAATAAATAAACAAACAAAAAAACTTAAAAAAAAAAAGAAGATGACAAAAAATAAACAACAGGAAGTCCTCAAAATGCTCCAGCGCTCGCTCTGCCTGTGGCTGGGGCCGGGCTCTTCTCGGCCTGAGCCTCGCGGCCCGCTCCCAGGTGGCCTTGATGTTCGCAGCCGCCGCGCCCTGCCATCGGAGCAGCCTGATTGTACCGCATTTTTGCAGAAGATCAATTTAATGAAAATCCAAAGTTCTGCAAGTTTAGTATTGGAAGAGACCTCACTGTCCCGGTTTGCCTGGCTTAGCCTGAGTTGTGGACAACCTATGTTCTGATCTAGTTCATATGAGGCAGTTCAGAAGAGCTATGGAGGAACTGGTTCATGATCTTGTCTCAGGCTGAAAGAGAGCTCTGAGCAAGCTCGAGGAGCATTTCCTGAAACGGGAGCTCATTTTCGAAGTCTGTCTTGCCCTCTGAAATGCCAAGCCAGGAAAAGGAGAGGGAGGAAGCAGAGATCCTACAATGCTCACCACCCGTGGGAGGCAGGCCACTGCCTGAGTGAAGGCTCTGATTCTAGCTTAGAGGAACCCAGCAAGGACTACTGAAAGCATCACAGTAACAAGAAAGATCACAGTGACTCTGATGACCAAATGCTGGTGGCTAAGCACAGGCCGTCTTCCAACCTAAGTAATAACGTCCGAGGTAAGAGGCCTCTGTGGCACGAGTCTGACTTGGCGGTGGACAGCCTTGGGAACAGGACTCTGCGCAGGAGGCGGAAGGCAAAGCGCATGGCCGTGGATCTTCCACAGGACATTTCCAACAAAAGGGCCATGACCCAGCCACGCGACAGCTGTAGAGATCAGGACATGGGCAGTGACAGAGCTTATCAATATCAAGAGTTTACCAAGAATATAGTCAAAAAGAGAAAGTTGAAGGTCATTAGACAAGGGCCAAAAATCCCAGATGAAGGAGTCGTTTTAGAAGGTGAGGAAACAAGTCAGAGCAATAAGGACAAGACGGAGCACGAAGAGCAGAAAGTCTCAGACGAGCTCCCGAGTGAAAGTGACTCCGGCAGTCCGAGCAGCACTGGTGCGGGTTTGTTTACAAGTGATGAGGGAAGACGAGGCCATGATGAGCAGAGTGACTGGTTCTATGAGAAGGAGTCAGGTGGAGCACGTGGGATCGCTGGCATCGTGCCATGGTGGGAAAAGGAAGATCCTGTAGAGCTGGGCAGAGATGTGCCAGACCCCGTCTTTGAAAGTATCTTAGCTGGTTCTTTCCCCCTCATGTCACATCCGGGCAGAAGAGGTTTCCAAGCTAGACTCGGCAGCCTTCAGAGAATGTTAAAAAATCTGGAGGGACTCCAACTTCAATGGCTACAAACTGGACCAGTGAGATTCCCCTATAAACAAATCTTCTAATGCTAATAATTAGTTATGTTTTGAACACGTGGAGAATGACATCCGAGGGGACCTGGCTCCTGTCCTCTTCCCTGGAGGAAGATCTTTGAAGTGAGAGCCTCTCTGGTGCATACGTGGGCTGTTTTTGCTGGAGGACTGTTTTCTTCCTTTTAGCCAAAAGTGAACCTGACGGGGGAGGCTGCAAAGACCTAGGTTGGCCCAGGGTGGACAGAAACTGCTGTACATTTTATATATTTTTCTCTTTCATGATATTTTTTATGTTGAATCCACTTGTGTATTACTTGCTTTGCCAAAATGGTAACAAAAGATAGAAGATTGAAACCTTTTAGATTTATCCTAAGTATTCCTTAATGTTTTCTGTTGTGACTGGTTAAGAGTTCATTTCTATATATCTGACTGTTGTTAATGATGATGTGATACATGGCCAGTTATGGTTCATTTTATGAGAAGTATCCTGTGACTAGCATATTTGCATTTTGCTCAGGGTGTTTCATCAAGGAATAATTTAAGTAATAGGTGAGGTTGAAATCTTGGCTGAAGCATGATATTTGGTTTAGTTTCCATTCTACTTGGATAATGGCTCTATATTGCAAGCCCTTTGTATTACACAGTATCGTTTTAATTGTGACCAAAAATCATTCTACCTCTGACCCAGCAGAATGAGAACTAGTGTGTATTAGTAGGAACATTTGCTATTACCTTCTCAATGGCCATTTGTCCTGGTCTAGAGCTTCATGAAACCATGTGAAACCTGGTAATTTAACAAATACTGTGTGACTGACTCATTGTCGTTTCCAAAAGTGAAAGCTGCTTGCTCATTCTTTTTTTTTTTCTTTTTTTTTTAATTCTTTTTGTTTATTTATTTATTTGAGAGAGATAGACAGAGAGAGAAAGAGAGAGAATGGGCACGCCAGGGCCTCCAGCCACTGTAAACGAACTCCAGACGCGTGCGCCCCCTTGTGCATCTGGCTAACGTGGGTCCTGGGGAATGGAGCCTTGAACCAGGGTCCTTAGGCTTCACAGGCAAGCGCTTAACCGCTAAGCCATCTCTCCAGCCCCGCTTGCTCATTCTTTGATTGTCAGCTTGTGTATCACTGAATTTCAGAAATACATGAGCTCATTTTCACCAACCAGGGAGATGTAACATCCCTGTTGATGGTATCATTCAGACATTATACTTGTTCAAGCCATTTTAATTATTTTAAATAGTCATACTTAGTATTTTTATCAAGTTCCAATCATTGATTAAGTTGATATGATTTAAGATTTGTGTTTTTGTAATATATGGTTTGACTGTAAAATCAGCAATTAATGGCTAAATTAGATATGATGGAAAAGAAACTTAAAAGCTGACATTGCTTTTACCCAAAGCTGTTACTGTGTGAAGTATTTTAGGATATATTAAGCAGGAATATATGACCTGTCCTTCAGATTGCTTATCTAAATGGGAGGATTAAAAATCACACAATGCAACTTTGAGTCTCTTTACCTATTGAAAAGTACGATCATGTGGTGTTTAGTCATTGTACATAAGTCTGCGTATGCTATGTCTTGGAGAAAAAAAAAATCATGTTTTTTTCTGAATTACATGAATGTTCTATTTTGTGTAATAACTGTCTTTTAGATTTAAATCAGTCACTTTAAAACCTTGACCTATGAACTTCATCTTATCAATCATGAATCTAGATGAATGCTATCTAGTTCTTGGCTCAATTTTACCTATTTTTATTTTTGGTTCACTGCTTGCTTGAGCATAACTGGGATTTGTAGTGCATTTTCTAGGCTTATTGCAATCTCACTGTGGTATTTTATAGAAGCTATTACAACTGATAGGCTTGCTTCATGGCGTTGATACATGGCTTAGCCACACTAAAAGCTGCCTTTCCTCTCCAACCTGTAGAGGTGATTAAGTTTCACTTGATGGAGACACACTATATATTGTGTCTATCATGGAACTTAGTGCACTAGGTCACAAAGTGTTTTCCTGGTCTACATTTTATTTTTTTTTTTGTATTCAAAATTTTACTGAAGACAATAGACCCCTTCTGGTTGTTTTCTTTTTCTCAACTGTGAATTGTCCTTATTTGTAACTTTTTGTTTTCAATAAAATCTTTGGCTTGGATAAGGAAAAAAAAAAAATAAACAACAACAAAACCCTTTCTGTAGGATCAGAGCATGAAGCTCAATGGTAGTATGCTCACCTAGTCCTGGATTTCCTCCCTAATACCACAAAAAAGAAAAACAGCCCAGCTTGGTGGAACACGCCTGTGATCCCAGCACTTGGGAGGCACAGATAGGAGGGTCGCCATGTGTTTGAGGCCACCCTGAGACTACATAGTGAATTCCAGGTCATCCTGGACTAGAGTGAGATCTTACCTTGAAAAAACAAAACAACAACAAAAATCTTAGCAAATAAGGAATAGAGAGAAGCTTCTTTAACTTAATCAAAGCATTTAATTTTTTTTAAATTTTTTGTTTATTTATTTGAGAGTGACAGACAGAGAGAGGAAGAGGGAGAGGGACACAGAGAGAGAATGGGCGCACCAGGGCCTCCAGCCACTGCAAACGAACTCCAGACGCGCACGCCCCCTTGTGCATCTGGCTAACGTGGGTCCTGGGGAATCGAGCCTCGAACCGGGGTCCTTAGGCTTCACAGGCAAGCGCTTAACTGCTAAGCCATCTCTCCAGCCCAAAGCATTTAATTTTTATTAAATAAAAAAAAAACCTTAGGTGGTTGTGGTGGTGCCCACCTTTAATCCCAGCACTCGGGAGGCAGAGGTAGGAAGATCTCTGTGAGTTCCAGGCCACCCTGAGACTTCATAGTGAATTCCAGGTCAGCCTGAGCTACAATGAGACCCCACCTCAAAAAAAAAAAAAAGGCTGGGGGAATGCCTTAGCGGTTAAGACACTTGCCTACAAAGCCAAAGGACCCAGGTTCAATTCCCCAGGACCCTTTTTTTTTTTTTTTTTTAATGAGAGGAAGGGAATTTATTTGAAATTTACAGATCCAGGAGAAGTTCCATAATGGCAGAAGTTGGCCCCCCCTTTCACAGGTCCAAGCCCCAGCTCCACTTTTTTTTTTTTTTTTTTTTTTAAAGACAGGGTCTATTTAGGCCAGGCTGGCCTGGAATTTACTATGTAACCCAGATAGACCTCCAGCCTAATTCTCCAGATTCCTCCTGAGATTACAGGCAAGAGCTACCACATCTGGCCTGACCTGAATTTTATCTGCCCTGACACGTGGCCCCTTCTGGGCCTTAGTTCCCCATTGGTAAAATGGGGGCCTAGTTTAAGACAGTCACTTCTAGCGCATTTGACTCCAATCCAGACTCACAGTGCAGGCTGAGCTGCAACTTCCTTTTGTTGAGGAAATGATGGTAAGCTGTTGCAATATTTAACTCCAACATCAAAACTCCCCAAGATACTCCTGAGGGCATTGCTCTGGTCAGTAAACTTGGACAGCAAATTAATTTTTCTAGGGCATTTCATAGGCCTTGAGAAATGTCTAAATAGCCATATTTTCTGAATACAGCCCAAGATTCGGAATTTTGTTTTTATTTTTATTTATTTTTTTCCATACAGGGCCTCATTATGTAGCCCAGGCTGGCTTTGAACTCTGTTTTTTTAAAAAAATATATTTTATTTATTTATTTGAGAGTGAGAAAGAGAATGGGCGTGCCAGGGCATCCAGCTACTGCAAATGAACTCTAGATGCAGGGGCCTCCTTGTGCATCTGGCTTACATGGGTCCTGGAGGGTCGAACCGGATCCTTTGGCTTTGCAGGCAAATGCCTTAACTGCTAAGCCATCTCTCCAGGCCCTGTTTATTTTTGGGGTGGGGTGGGATGGGGGACGGTGGTTTTGAGGTAGGGTCTCGCTGTAGCCCAGGCTGACCTGGAACTCACTATGTAGTCTCAGGCTGGCCTTGAACTCACTGTGATCCTCCAATCTCTGCCTCCTGAGTGCTGGGATTAAAGGTGTGTGGCACCACACCTGGATTCATGAGGTTTTGTTTTTCTTTTTGAAAGAGAGAGAAAAATAGGCAGGTAAGGAGAGAGAGAATGGGCACACCAGGGCCTCCTGCTGCTGCAAACTCCAGATGTGTGAGCCCTTTTGTGCATCCTGGGGAACCAAACCTGGGTCATTTGGCTTTGCAGGCAAGTACCTTAGCCACTAAGCCATCTCTCCAGCCCCTTTCATGAGTTTTTTTTGTATGACATATGCTTTTCATCCTCTTGGGCATATACAGAAATGGAATTGCTGAATGATATGGGTTTTTTTTTTTTTTTTTTTGGTTTTTTGAAGTAGGGTCTCGCTCTAGCTCAGGCTGACCTGGAATTCACTATGGAGTCTCAGGGTAGCTTTGAACTCACGGCGATCCTCCTACCTCTGTCTCCCAAGTGCTGGGATTAAAGGCGTGTGCCACCATGCCTGGCTTGGTAATTCTTTTTTTTAATGTGCATTTCTTTAATCTTTAAAAATATACACAGAAGTCATGTGTTTTACATAGGAACACACACATTAACAAAGCATTTCTTATAGTTTTCCAAAATTCTATCAGTCCAAAATTTATAAATTAAATATATCAGAACTTTTTAAGTTAAGATGAAGTCCCTGAAACTACTGGATATGCTAGACTTTTTCCAAATTCAAATGAGCAGAGTATGAGTATGATTTATTAAATACAGTTTACTGTTAGCTTCATTGCCTATAATTCTATAAGATGCAACTTTATTGTGCCTTGCAAACAGGATACATCTCTTAAAAAACTGATCAAAATTTTCCATACATATAGCTCTATCTGATAGATTACAGTGCAACACTATTCATAATTATAGAAATACTATAGAACCCAAGAGCACGGGGTAATAAGCAAAAGAAGTACAATCCTGAGCCATGTGAACGCGATTTGATGAATCCTTTAGTGTGAGCTTAGAACACATGGAAGAAAAAAGTGCATGCACACTGCGGTCGTGAATAAACGACACCCAACACCTGTCACTGCTAGACGTGAGGGAAGGGTGACGGTGAATTTCTGACACAATCGGACACCCACTCACACTTCCATTTCCTTTCCCTGCTTCTCTCCCACCCCCAAAACATTCACTCCTGCCCCTTCCCCAAAGAAAAGCTCAGGCACTGCCTCCTAGAGAACCCCCCACCTGCCTGGCTGGGGTTAAGACTGAGAAAAGAAAGAGGAGGTCCTCCTACAGAACATGAAATAAAGCACGTGCCGTGAGACAATTCCAGCTGCTTTTGCCTCTTTGGAAGCCAATGACGCACGTGCTCACTACTTTAAAACTGTCATTTGAAAATGTCTTAAAACAAACTAAAAAAAAAAAAAAAAAAACTTTCTTGTTACACCTGGAAATAAAACCAACAGTGGAAAAATTCACTCTAAAACTAATTGCCTCTTTTGCTACTAAAATACATCTGTCAATCTATTTTTGGTATCTATTCGATAAGAGTTTGATATGAAAAGTTCAAGAAGCTTGTACCTACCTATGGTAAACACTATGACACCGAATATGACCTGCCACAGGCTTATAAACACCGAGCCTCCCTTGTACGTGATCCTTGCTGTGTGTTCCCCAAGACCTCAGCACTCTAGTGTTACCACAGATGATGTAGGTAGAGTTAAACTGTGAAAGGTATTTGGTTTGTCTTCGCCTCACACATCCTGGTAATGAAATAACCAAACCATGGCGCCACACCTTCCCTGAAGATAACCTGAGTGCTGACTAGGCAGAGCGGCCAGCATGGCTGTCAGTCACTTTATCAGAGGTTGAGCTGGAAAACCAGAGGGCTCATGGAGTCCACCAGCAGCTTGTCTTGTGCGGATAAACCAAGACTTCCTGGTTTTCAATACCCACCGTCCCAAAGGCTGGAAGCAAAGGTGGAAATAACTCACAGCATAAAGAATACTGAATGTGAACTGCATAACCTGGGGGACTGACTACTGGAGAGAAGGAGGAAGAAAAGAAAAGAAAAAGGATCCTCATCCCCACATGCTTTGGTGTGGGTTTCAGTGTCTTTATACGTTAGCTGCTCCGGAAAAATAAAACGAGAAATTTACTTCATAATGTTCTAATTTTCAACTAGATGCTCACACACTCACAAAATATACACCCTATGAATATGAGGTGGCTCTTTTCTTCAAATTTTTAGAAATAAAGAGGTGCCACGACCCGTTCATTTATGTATTAAACGTCTCACAATGTCATCAATAAAACAAAAGTGGCCCTCTGTGATGATCACACAAAGGAGAAAAAAGATCAAAATCAACATTAACCGCTGCGAAGAGGCTCTGGAGAGGCCAGATGCTCCGGCTAAGTCAGAATCTCAAGAGTTGCTAGTAAGGTTTTATTGGTTTAGCACAGTCCCATGGCCTTTGTCCAACCCGGAAAAGGACATGGCTCTCAAAGAAACGTAAGATACTATTTATTCTCAAGTTCTGTTTCCAAGTATGTTATTTATCTGATTGTGTCAAACCTCTTGCCTCTGCTGTTACCTGTTACCTTTTGTACGTGGAGGCAGAAAGAGACCAACAGCGCCCTTCCGCACGCTCCAGGACGGCATGGACCCAACCCTGGTGTGAAGATGTTTCTAAAGTAGGAAGGACAGAACGCTGTACTGGGGCATCTTTGGTTCAGGTCTGGCCTCTTCGTGTCCACCTCTCTGCACATTTAATCTCTCAAAGATTTTAAACCCATGCATTTAAAGAAGGGCACAAGACCTCATTTTCATGGTCATTTGTTAGATTAAGCATTTCACTTTTTGGCCCTTGCCATATGCTCTGTGGGACTACAGGGAACTTACGAAGCTGTAAAGTTAAATGCTTGTGAAAGCATATTCTCTAGTTTCATGAGCTTCATAGTAAACTGTCAACACGGCTCCAGCGCTGGGAGGACAAAGCAGACCGTGTCCTGAAAGTGGTCTGAGCCAACTACGTAACGGGAGCCTTGGCAGCCTGTCAGTATCACTCAAACTTTACGAAACCTAAATGTTTAGATTTTTGAGGTGGGAAGGTGAAAATAAGTTGTGAAAAAGATAAATTTGGCCTAGGGAGAAAAACAATTAAAAGGAAAAGACAGTCTAGAATTTCAGTTGAAGAAAAACTGTATGTAGTAAACAAGTTTACACCCCTGACTGCCTGCCGCTCTGCCTTTCTCCTGCAATGCAGCAGCGTCTCTTCCTGCTCCACGGCTTTCGGCTTTCGTGGAGGGTAACTTCAGAGGGTCCCGGCAGTAAAGCACAAGTCACTGTGGGCCAGAAAGAGTTTAAACAAAGCACTGTGAGCTGGGCCAACTCGAATTCCTAGCTAACCTACATAGCACAGTGGCCATGAACATGAAAGTGACCACATGATAATTACACAGGGCTTTCCCACAGTATTCCTTCACAAGCAAATCCCAGCTCTCCCAGGTAAACAGCTCCAGGCTGGTTGTACTATTGTTAATATGGCCAATTTCCAATTAACTTAGCACCAAATCTGTTATTCCCACTCCCTGAAACTAAGTCCATCTGTAGTTTCAAATCTGAAGAGTCACATTTCTCTTTGCTTCTGTGTTTAGTTTTAATCCCAGCACTCGGGAGGCAGAGGCAGGAGGATCACTGTGAGTTCAAGGCCACCCCTGAGAATACAGTGAGACCCTATCTCAAAAAAACAAAAACAAACAATCAAACCAACCAACCAACCTGAATTTGATCCCTAGAGCCCACATAGAAGACAGGCCTGGCTGCAGGCATCTATAATCCCAGTACCCAGTCCTGAGGCAGAAGCCGGAGAATCGTGGGCTGCAGAGACGGCTCAGTAGTCAGGCGCTTGCCTGCAAAGCTGATGACTGCAGTTTTCTTTCCCAGGCCCCACGTAAAGCCAGATGCACAGAGTGACACATGCATCTGGAATTTGTTTGCAGTGGCTGGAGGCCCTGGTGTGCCCATTCTCTCTCTTTCCCTCCCCCTTAAATATAAATAAATAAATTATACATATTGCAGTGGCTAGAGGCCCTGGGGAGTCCATTCTCTCTCTCTCCCTCTCAAATAAATTAAAACAAACATGTGTGCTGGAGAGACGGATCAATAATTAAAGGTGCTTGCTTGTTTGAAATGCCTGCTGACCCAGGTTTAATCCCTAGTCCAGTACCTACCCAAAGCCAGATGCACAAAATGGCACATGTTTCTGGAATTTAATTGCAGTGGCAGAGGCCCTGGTGCCATGCACATTTATATTCTCTCTCTTCTTGCAAATAAATAAAAATATTTCTTTTTAAAAAATTTTTTTGTTATTTTTATTTATTTATTTGAGAGCGACAGACAGAGAGAGAAAGAGGCAGATAGAGAGGGCGGGGGGAATGAATGGGCGCGCCAGGGCCTCCAGCCACTGCAAACGAACTCCAGATGCGTGCGCCCCCTTGTGCATCTGGCTAACGTGGGTCCTGGAGAGTAGAGCCTTGAACCGGGGTCCTTAGGCGTCACAGGCAAGCACTTAACTACTAAGCCATCTCTCTAGCCCAAAAATATTTCTTTAGCTGGGTGTGGTGGCACATACTTTTAATCCCAGCACTCGGGAGACAGAGGTAGGAGGATCGCTATGAGTTCAATGCCACCCTGAGATTACACAGTGAATTCCAGGTCAACCTGGGCTAGAGTGAGATCCTACCTTGCAAAACCAAAAAATGAAAAAAAAAAATTTTTTAAGCCTTGTATGGTGGCACACACCTTATATCCCGAACACTTGGAAGGCAGAGGTAGGAGGATCACCGTGAGTTTGAGACCACCCCTGAGACGGAATGCCTTAGCGGTTAAGACACTTGCCTACAAAGCCAAAGGACCCAGGTTCAATTCCCCAGGACCCTTTTTTTTTTTTTTTTTAATGAGAGGAAGGGAATTTATTTGAAATTTACAGATCCAGGAGAAGTTCCATAATGGCAGAAGTTGGCCCCCCCTTTCACAGGTCCAAGCCCCAGCTCCACTTTTTTTTTTTTTTTTTTTTTTTTTAAAGACAGGGTCTATTTAGGCCAGGCTGGCCTGGAATTTACTATGTAACCCAGATAGACCTCCAGCCTAATTCTCCAGATTCCTCCTGAGATTACAGGCAAGAGCTACCACATCTGGCCTGACCTGAATTTTATCTGCCCTGACACGTGGCCCCTTCTGGGCCTTAGTTCCCCATTGGTAAAATGGGGGCCTAGTTTAAGACAGTCACTTCTAGCGCATTTGACTCCAATCCAGACTCACAGTGCAGGCTGAGCTGCAACTTCCTTTTGTTGAGGAAATGATGGTAAGCTGTTGCAATATTTAACTCCAACATCAAAACTCCCCAAGATACTCCTGAGGGCATTGCTCTGGTCAGTAAACTTGGACAGCAAATTAATTTTTCTAGGGCATTTCATAGGCCTTGAGAAATGTCTAAATAGCCATATTTTCTGAATACAGCCCAAGATTCGGAATTTTGTTTTTATTTTTATTTATTTTTTTCCATACAGGGCCTCATTATGTAGCCCAGGCTGGCTTTGAACTCTGTTTTTTTAAAAAAATATATTTTATTTATTTATTTGAGAGTGAGAAAGAGAATGGGCGTGCCAGGGCATCCAGCTACTGCAAATGAACTCCAGATGCAGGGGCCTCCTTGTGCATCTGGCTTACATGGGTCCTGGAGGGTCGAACCGGATCCTTTGGCTTTGCAGGCAAATGCCTTAACTGCTAAGCCATCTCTCCAGGCCCTGTTTATTTTTGGGGTGGGGTGGGATGGGGGATGGTGGTTTTGAGGTAGGGTCTCGCTGTAGCCCAGGCTGACCTGGAACTCACTATGTAGTCTCAGGCTGGCCTTGAACTCACTGTGATCCTCCAATCTCTGCCTCCTGAGTGCTGGGATTAAAGGTGTGTGGCACCACACCTGGATTCATGAGGTTTTGTTTTTCTTTTTGAAAGAGAGAGAAAAATAGGCAGGTAAGGAGAGAGAGAGAATGGGCACACCAGGGTCTCCTGCTGCTGCAAACAAACTCCAGATGTGTGAGCCCTTTTGTGCATCCTGGGGAACCAAACCTGGGTCATTTGGCGTTGCAGGCAAGCACCTTAACCACTAAGCCATCTCTCCAGCCCCTTTCATGAGTTTTTTTTTGTATGACATATGCTTTTCATCCTCTTGGGCATATACAGAAATGGAATTGCTGAATGATATGGTTTTTTTTTTTTTTTTTTTTTTTTGGTTTTTTGAAGTAGGGTCTCGCTCTAGCTCAGGCTGACCTGGAATTCACTATGGAGTCTCAGGGTAGCTTTGAACTCACGGCGATCCTCCTACCTCTGTCTCCCAAGTGCTGGGATTAAAGGCGTGTGCCACCATGCCTGGCTTGGTAATTCTTTTTTTTTAATGTGCATTTCTTTAATCTTTAAAAATATACACAGAAGTCATGTGTTTTACATAGGAACACACACATTAACAAAGCATTTCTTATAGTTTTCCAAAATTCTATCAGTCCAAAATTTATAAATTAAATATATCAGAAGTTTTTAAGTTAAGATGAAGTCCCTGAAACTACTGGATATGCTAGACTTTTTCCAAATTCAAATGAGCAGAGTATGAGTATGATTTATTAAATACAGTTTACTGTTAGCTTCATTGCCTATAATTCTATAAGATGCAACTTTATTGTGCCTTGCAAACAGGATACATCTCTTAAAAAACTGATCAAAATTTTCCATACATATAGCTCTATCTGATAGATTACAGTGCAACACTATTCATAATTATAGAAATACTATAGAACCCAAGAGCACGGGGTAATAAGCAAAAGAAGTACAATCCTGAGCCATCGGAACGCGATTTGATGAATCCTTTAGTGTGAGCTTAGAACACATGGAAGAAAAAAGTGCATGCACACTGCAGTCGTGAATAAACGACATCCAACACCTGTCACTGCTAGACGTGAGGGAAGGGTGACGGTGAATTTCTGACACAATCGGACACCCACTCACACTTCCATTTCCTTTCCCTGCTTCTCTCCCACCCCCAAAACATGCACTCCTGCCCCTTCCCCAAAGAAAAGCTCAGGCACTGCCTCCTAGAGAACCCCCCACCTGCCTGGCTGGGGTTAAGACTGAGAAAAGAAAGAGGAGGTCCTCCTACAGAACATGAAATAAAGCATGTGCCGTGAGACAATTCCAGCTGCTTTTGCCTCTTTGGAAGCCAATGACGCACGTGCTCACTACTTTAAAACTGTCATTTGAAAATGTCTTAAAAACAAAACTTTCTTGTTACACCTGGAAATAAAACCAACGGTGGAAAAATTCACTCTAAAACTAATTGCCTCTTTTGCTACTAAAATACATCTGTCAATCTATTTTTGGTATCTATTCAATAAGAGTTTGATATGAAAAGTTCAAGAAGCTTGTACCTACCTATGGTAAACACTATGACACCGAATATGACCTGCCACAGGCTTATAAACACCGAGCCTCCCTTGTACGTGACCCTTGCTGTGTTCCCCAAGACCTCAGCACTCTAGTGTTACCACAGATGATGCAGGTAGAGTTAAACTGTGAAAGGTATTTGGTTTGTCTTCGCCTCACACATCCTGGTAATGAAATAACCAAACCATGGCGCCACACCTTCCCTGAAGATAACCTGAGTGCTGACTAGGCAGAGCAGCCAGCATGGCTGTCAGTCACTTTATCAGAGGTTGAGCTGGAAAACCAGAGGGCTCATGGAGTCCACCAGCAGCTTGTCTTGTGCGGATAAACCAAGACTTCCTGGTTTTCAATACCCACCGTCCCAAAGGCTGGAAGCAAAGGTGGAAATAACTCACAGCATAAAGAATACTGAATGTGAACTGCATAACCTGGGGGACTGACTACTGGAGAGAAGGAGGAAGAAAAGAAAAGAAAAAGGATCCTCATCCCCACATGCTTTGGTGTGGGTTTCAGTGTCTTTATACGTTAGCTGCTCCGGAAAAATAAAACGAGAAATTTACTTCATAATGTTCTAATTTTCAACTAGATGCTCACACACTCACAAAATATACACCCTATGAATATGAGGTGGCTCTTTTCTTCAAATTTTTAGAAATAAAGAGGTGCCACGACCCGTTCATTTATGTATTAAACGTCTCACAATGTCATCAATAAAACAAAAGTGGCCCTCTGTGATGATCACACAAAGGAGAAAAAAGATCAAAATCAACATTAACCGCTGCGAAGAGGCTCTGGAGAGGCCAGATGCTCCGGCTAAGTCAGAATCTCAAGAGTTGCTAGTAAGGTTTTATTGGTTTAGCACAGTCCCATGGCCTTTGTCCAACCCGGAAAAGGACATGGCTCTCAAAGAAACGTAAGACACTATTTATTCTCAAGTTCTGTTTCCAAGTATGTTATTTATCTGATTGTGTCAAACATCTTGCCTCTGCCGTTACCTGTTACCTTTTGTACGTGGAGGCAGAAAGAGACCAACAGCGCCCTTCCGCACGCTCCAGGACGGCATGGACCCAACCCTGGTGTGAAGATGTTTCTAAAGTAGGAAGGACAGAACGCTGTACTGGGGCATCTTTGGTTCAGGTCTGGCCTCTTCGTGTCCACCTCTCTGCACATTTAATCTCTCAAAGATTTTAAACCCATGCATTTAAAGAAGGGCACAAGACCTCATTTTCATGGTCATTTGTTAGATTAAGCATTTCACTTTTTGGCCCTTGCCATATGCTCTGTGGGACTACAGGGAACTTACGAAGCTGTAAAGTTAAATGCTTGTGAAAGCATATTCTCTAGTTTCATGAGCTTCATAGTAAACTGTCAATACGGCTCCAGCACTGGGAGGACAAAGCAGACCGTGTCCTGAAAGTGGTCTGAGCCAACTACGTAACGGGAGCCTTGGCAGCCTGTCAGTATCACTCAAACTTTACGAAACCTAAATGTTTAGATTTTTGAGGTGGGAAGGTGAAAATAAGTTGTGAAAAAGATAAATTTGGCCTAGGGAGAAAAACAATTAAAAGGAAAAGACAGTCTAGAATTTCAGTTGAAGAAAAACTGTATGTAGTAAACACGTTTACACCCCTGACTGCCTGCCGCTCTGCCTTTCTCCTGCAATGCAGCAGCGTCTCTTCCTGCTCCAGGCTTTCGTGGAGGGTAACTTCAGAGGGTCCCAGCAGTAAAGCACAAGTCACTGTGGGCCAGAAAGAGTTTAAACAAAGCACTGTGAGCTGGGCCAACTCGAACTCCTAGCTAACCTACATAGCACAGTGGCCATGAACATGAAAGTGACCACATGATAATTACACAGGGCTTTCCCACAGTATTCCTTCACAAGCAAATCCCAGCTCTCCCAGGTAAACAGCTCCAGGCTGGTTGTACTATTGTTAATGTGGTCAATTTCCAATTAAGTTAGCACCAAATCTGTTATTCCCACTCCCTGAAACTAAGTCCATCTGTAGTTTCAAATCTGAAGAGTCACATTTCTCTTTGCTTCTGTGTTTAGTTTTAATCCCAGCACTCGGGAGGCAGAGGCAGGAGGATCACTGTGAGTTCAAGGCCACCCCTGAGAATACAGTGAGACCCTATCTCAAAAAAACAAAAACAAACAATCAAACCAACCAACCAACCTGAATTTGATCCCTAGAGCCCACATAGAAGACAGGCCTGGCTGCAGGCATCTATAATCCCAGTACCCAGTCCTGAGGCAGAAGCCGGAGAATCGTGGGCTGCAGAGACGGCTCAGTAGTCAGGCGCTTGCCTGCAAAGCTGATGACTGCAGTTTTCTTTCCCAGTCCCCACGTAAAGCCAGATGCACAGAGTGACACATGCATCTGGAATTTGTTTGCAGTGGCTGGAGGCCCTGGTGTGCCCATTCTCTCTCTTTCCCTCCCCCTTAAATATAAATAAATAAATTATACATATTGCAGTGACTAGAGGCCCTGGGGAGTCCATTCTCTCTCTCTCGCTCTCAAATAAATTAAAACAAACATGTGTGCTGGAGAGACGGATCAATAATTAAAGGTGCTTGCTTGTTTGAAATGCCTGCTGACCCAGGTTTAATCCCTAGTCCAGTACCTACCCAAAGCCAGATGCACAAAATGGCACATGTTTCTGGAATTTAATTGCAGTGGCAGAGGCCCTGGTGCCATGCACATTTATATTCTCTCTCTTCTTGCAAATAAATAAAAATATTTCTTTTTAAAAATTTTTTTTTGTTATTTTTATTTATTTATTTGAGAGCGACAGACAGAGAGAGAAAGAGGCAGATAGAGAGGGCGGGGGGAATGAATGGGCGCGCCAGGGCCTCCAGCCACTGCAAACGAACTCCAGATGCGTGCGCCCCCTTGTGCATCTGGCTAACGTGGGTCCTGGAGAGTAGAGCCTTGAACCGGGGTCCTTAGGCGTCACAGGCAAGCACTTAACTACTAAGCCATCTCTCTAGCCCAAAAATATTTCTTTAGCTGGGTGTGGTGGCACATACTTTTAATCCCAGCACTCGGGAGACAGAGGTAGGAGGATCGCTATGAGTTCAATGCCACCCTGAGATTACACAGTGAATTCCAGGTCAACCTGGGCTAGAGTGAGATCCTACCTTGCAAAACCAAAAAATGAAAAAAAAAATTTTTAAGCCTTGTATGGTGGCACACACCTTATATCCGAACACTTGGAAGGCAGAGGTAGGAGGATCACCTGTGAGTTTGAGACCACCCTGAGACTATATAGTGAATTCCAGGTCATCCTGAGCTAGAGTGAGGCCCTACCTTGAAAAAAAAAAAATTAAGAGCTGGCTCAGTGGTTAAAGATGCTTGCTGGGCTGGAGTGATGGCTCAGCTGTTAAGGCAGTTAAAGCCTAAGGACCCAAGTTTGAGTCCCAAGTACCCATATAGCTGGGCATGGTGATGCATGCCTTTAATCCCAGCACTTGGGAGACAGAGGTAAGAGGATCACTGTGAGTTTGAGGCCACCCTGAGACTACATAGTGAATTCCAGATCAGCCTCGGCCAGAGTGAGACCCTAGCTCGAAAATAAATACATAAAAATATCCCAGCACTCGGGAGGCAGAGGTAGGAGGATCACCATGAGTTTGAGGCCACCCTGAGACTCCATAGTGAATTCGAGGTCAGCCTGGGCTATAGTGAGACCGTACCTGGAAAAACCAAAAAAAAAAAATAATAATAATAATAAATAAAAATTAAAAAAATAAATAGAACTCAAGTACCCACATGAAGCCAGATGCACACGATGGCACATGCATCTGGAGTTCTACAGTGGCTAGAGGCCTGGCTCATCCATTCTCTCTCTCTCTCTACCTTTCTTCTTCACGGTCTCTCAAATAAATAAGTAATTTTTTAAAAAAGATGCTTGTTAGCTGGGTGTTGTGGTGCACGCCTTTAATCCCAGCACTTGGGAGGCAGAGGTAGGAGGATCACCTGTGAGTTCGAGGCCACCCTGAGACTACATAGTAAATTCCAGCTCAGCCTAGACTAGAGTGAAACCCCACCTCTAAAAAAACAAAAATAAAAAGACGCTTGCTGCCGGATGTGGTGGTCCATGCCTTTAATCCCAGCACTCGGGAGGCAGAGGTAGGAGGATCACCATGAGTTTGAGGCCACCCTGAGACTACATAGTGAATTCCAGGTCAGCCTGAGCTATAGTGAGACTCTGCCTCAAAAATAAATAAAATAAAATAAATAAAATACAAAGATGCTTCCTGGCAATCTTTGCAGCCTAGATTTGATCCCTAGAACCCACATAAAAAGCCACATGCAAAAAGTGGAACAGGGTTGGGCAGACGGCTCAGTAGTTAAGATGCTTACCTGCAGAGCCTAACGACCCAGGTTCCATTGCTCAGCACCCCCGAACAGCCATATATACAAAGTGGTTCATGCATCTGGAGTTCATTTGAGGTGGCTGGAGGCCCTGGTGCACCCATGTTCTCTCTCTCCTTCCCTGTCTCTTTCTCTCTCTCTGTCTCTCTTTTTTAAATTTGCTTGCAAATTAAAAAAAAAAATAGTGGGGCTGGAGAGATGGCTTAGTGGTTAAGTGCTTGCCTGTGAAGCCTAAGGAACCCGGTTCGAGGCTTGATTCCCCAGGACCCACGTAAACCAGATGCATAGGTGGTGCATACATCTGGAGTTCGTTTGCAGTGGCTGGAGGCCCTGGCATGCCCATTCTATCTACTTCTTTCTCTGTCTGTCACTCTCAAATAAAAAAGTAAAAATAAACAAAAAATTAAAAATATATTAAAAAAAAAAGTATTCAAGCATGGTGGCACACACCTTTAATCCCAGCACTTGGGAGGCACAGGATTGTTTGAGGCCAGGCTAACACTAATTCCAGATTCCAGCTCAGTTTGGGCTCGCGCAAGACTTACTTCAAACAACAACCGAAAAAAAAAAAAAAAAAAAAAAAAAGAACTGGAACAGGCATCTGGGCGGGACATAGTGGCATACATCTTTTAATCCCAGCACTCTAGTGGCAGAGAGGTAGCAGGGTCACTGTAAGTTCAAGGCCAGCCTGGGACTACAGAGTGAGTTCCAGGTCAGCCTGGGCTAGAGTAAGACCCTGCCTTAAAAAAACAATTTTTTTTTTTTAAGCTGGACATGGTGGCGCACGCCTTGAATCCCAGCACTCAGGAGGCAGAGGTAGGAGTATCACTATGAGTTCAAGGCCACCCTGAGACTAAATAGTGATTTCCAGTCAGCCTGAGCTAGAGTAAGACCCTACCTTCAACAACAACAACAACAAAAATTTTTTTAATGTACTAAAAGCAATCTGTAGTCTTTCCCACATGTTTTATTGGTCACCTCCCTGGACTTTCCTCTGTAGAGTTGACAATTTTTTTTTGTTTTGTTTTTCGAGGTAGGGTCTCACTCTAGCCCAGGCTGACCTGGAATTCACTATGGAGTCTCAGGGTGGCCTAGAACTCACAGTGATCCTCCTACCTCTGCCTCCCGAGTGCTGGGATTAAAGGTGTGCGCTACCACACCTGGCTAGAGTTGACAATTGACAAATATTTTACAGTCAACCCTGTGGGATTTTTTTTTTTTCCCCGGGAGTGAGGGGGAGCGTGTTGTTGATTTTTTGTTTTTCAAGGTAGGGTCCTCCTCTAGCCCAGGCTGTCCTGGAATTCACTATGTAGTCTCAGGGTGGCCTCGAACTCATGGCAATCCTCCTACCTCTGCCTCCCCAGTGCTGGGATTAAAGGCGTGTACCACCACGCCCGGCCCTGTTCATTATTTTAAAACATTGCTGATTACAGACTCAACACGTGAATGGGCCTCATACCGTCCGCTAATTCATCCTTGCCAGGCAAGCCTGGTTCAATCTCCAGACCAAGGTCTCTCTCAAAAAAGATGGATCCCCGGCTTAGCGGTTAAGCACGTGCCTGCGAAGCCTAAGGATCCCAGTTTCAGGTTTGATCCCCCAGGACCCTCGTTAGCCAGATGCACAAGAGAGTGCACGCGTCTGGAGTTCATTTGCAGTGGCTGGAGGCCCTGGCGTGCCCATTCTCTCTCTCTGCCTCTTTCTCTCTCTGTCGCTCTCAAATAAATAAATAGGAACAAACAAACAACAAACAACCAGATGGATCCCCACTTTATTTATTTTGAGGTAGGGTTTCACTAGCCTAGGCTGACCTGGAATCCACTACTATATTCTCAGGGTGGCTTCGAACTCACGGCTATCCTCCTACCTCTGCCTCCCGAGTGCTGGGATTAAGGGCGCCCCACTTTATCTGTCTGCAAGTTCCGCAGGTGTATATATCACCGGGTGGGTGGAAAGCGTCCCAGGGCACCCTGACCAGCACTGGTGCACGGCCCGGGGGGGGGGGGGCTGGGAGCCAGAGCTGAGGAAGAATCACCCCGCGCGTGGGCGCGATCTCACCGCGCGCGGGCGGAGCGCATGCAAACAAGCCCGAGCTGGAGCCGTCTCCGCCCTCGTCCACAGCGCCGCCGGGACGAGGTCTCCGGACACACCCACGTACACAAGTTCACACGCTCGCGCTCCGCCGCCGAGAACTACAAATCCCAGAAGGCAGCGGACCTCGGGGCGGGGCGTTGCTCGCGATCCACTCCTCCCGGGGTGGAGCGGGGCGCGGTGTAGCCCTCCTTGTGGGCTGGGGGCGCCGCGGGCTGTGGAGGAGGGGGTATCGTCCCCTCGCGAGCCTGGCGCTGCCGCCCGGCGCCCAGGGCTGACCCCAGGAGGGGCTGGTCCGACCGCCTCCGCGAACGCCCGCCCGCCGGCCGGGGAGAGCGAGGCTGCAGGGGCGGGGGTGCTGGAGGGGGCCTGGGCCCGCGATCGAGGGGCTCCGAGGGCACCTCCCGCACGCGCCCTTCCCAGCTGCCTGCAGTAGCGCAGCCTACAAGGCAGGACTGAGCCTGTTACGGTCTCCGGGAGAAGCCCACGCAAGGCTCGAGTCCTCCGTGTTCCCACATGTGGGTGGGCAGGCGTTTGTCCCGTGCCCCGCGCCAGCTTTACGTGCCTTGCAAGACGAGGGAGGACGGGCTGCCGTGAGGTCCTAACTAAGGAACTGAGCATCCTCGCAGAGGGTTCTGGCGCCCAGCCCACTCTGTGTTAACTCTTGTCTTCACTCCCCAGGTTGCCCGAGAAGACTCCTGAGATGCTAGAGAAAAGGTGGGGAGGGGCTTACCCAAAGACTTCAGTGCAAACCAGCCTGTTGGGCGGGATGAGATGCGCCGAAGCCCCACTTCATCCACCTCCGTGGCTAGAGCAGCTCTCCAGAGGCCGCCTCAGCTGATTTCTGGCTCCCATGTGAGGACTCAGGTTACACCTGTATCTGAGCACTGACACCACAGTGGCCAGGAACACGGTGGACTTTCTGTCTCCAACCCCATTTTGAGTTTTTACACTTCCGATCTGAGCGTGTACTGCTACATGCCTGGCCATCGAGGTAGGTACGTGAGCTCTGAAGGCAAAGCCGTGACCCTGTGATTCAACTGAGATTCTGCAGTGAGTTAGGCTGAAACCAGCTACTTCCTGGAAATATTCTGTTTAGTCTTGAAACAGAAACAACTTCAGAAGAGATTCAAAGTAGGCTGCCCGCATTCTCTTGGTAGCAAGAAGGAAAATCACAAGTAACTGGTTGCTAAGCGGTCCATCCCTGCCTGGCAATTTTTTTTTTGTATTTTTATTTATTTATTTATTTATTTATTTATTTATTTATTTATTTATTTGGGAGCGACAGACAGAGAGAGAAAGAGGCAGAGAGAGAGGGCGGGGGGGGGGGGAATGAATGGGCGCACCAGGGCCTCCAGCCACTGCAGACGAACTCCAGACGCGTGCGCCCTCTTGTGCATCTGGCTAACGTGGGTCCTGAGGAATCAAGCCTCGCACCGGGGTCCTTAGGCTTCAGAGGCAAGCGCTTAACCTAAGCCATCTCTCCAGCCCTGCCTGGCAATTTCTCAAAAACTTATTTTTCTGAGATACGAGTATCATGAGTTTAAGACCAGCTTGGGCCTTATAGTGAAAGCCTACCTCAAAAAAAAAAAAAAAAAAAAAAAAAAAAAAAAAAAAAAACCCCACAAAAAACCCCAAACCAGGTGTGATGGCACATACATTTAATCCCAGCACTCAAGAGGTAGAAGGATCACTGTGAGTTTGAGGGCAGCCTGGGACCCTTACCTCGAAAAAAAAAAGAAAAAAAACCCAACCAAACAACAACAACAACAACAAAAAGGCAACCATGCACTTTTGCATTTCCAGAACCCCCGTCCTGCTGTATAGCTGTATAGGAGTTTGCCTTCCTTCCTTTTCTTAAGTTCTAATAACATCTTTCTAAACTTAGAAAGAAAGAAAGAAAGAGAGGAAGGAAGGAAAGAAGGAAGGAAGGAAGAGGGCTGGAACAATGGTTTCACGGTGAAGGTGCTTGCTTGCAAAGCTAAAGGACCCAGGTTCGATTTTCCAGGACCCACATAGGCCAGATGCTACATGGTGGCCCACGCATCTGGAGTTCATTTGCAGTGGCTGGAGGCCCTGGCGTGCCCATTCACTCTCTCTCTCAAATAAATAAATATAAATATAAATATTTTAAAAGAGCAGGGGGAGGGGGAAACGTGGTGGTACATGCCTTTAATCCCAGTGCTTGGGAGGCAGAGGTAGAAGGATCGCTGTGAGTTCGAGGCCATTTGAGACTACATAGTGAATTCCAGGTCTGCCTTGGCTAGACTGAGACACTACCTAAAAAAATAAATAAATAAAAAAGCAACCAGCATTTTAAGGGGGTGTGTGTGTATGTGTGTGTGCGCGTGCGTGCGTGTGCACTCTTGCTATGGTGTGTATATGTGGAGGTCAGAGAACAGCTTTTGGGTGTCAATCCTCACCTTTTCTACCTCATTTAAAACTGGGTCTCTCACTGTTCACTGATCTGTCTAGTCCATGAACTTTCAGGAGATTCATGTAGGTGTGCAGAGATTACAGAAACCCTCCACAAAATGCAGTTTTTACGTGGGGTCTGGGAATCAGGTACTGACACTTGCATAGCAAGTGCTTGAGACATCTCACCAGTCTCTTAAGTGGTCATGTCCCCCTAGAGATGACAGGTAGGTACCAGAACTGTAATTGTTTGAGTCCCTGCACTCTACGAGGACCATCTCTCACTATTAGAATTTCTCTTTTTCAATTAATTTTATTTGATATATAGAGAGAGATAGAATGGGCGCCCCACGGCCTTCAGCCACTGCAACCAAACTCCAGACATATGCACCACCTTGTGCTTCTGGCTTATGTGGATCCTGGGGAATCAAACCTGGGTCCTGTGGCTTTGCAGACAAGTGCCTTAACAGCTAAGCCATCTCTCCAGCCCTAGAATTTTTCTTCCTTCCTTTTTTTTTCTTTTTCTTTTCTTGTTTTTTTGCAAGGTAGGGTCTCACTCTAACCCAGGCTGACTTGGAATTCATGATTGTAGTCTCAGGCTGGCCTGGAACTCACAAGCGATCCTTATACTTCTGCCACCACATCTGGCTCCTATTAGAATTTTTCTAAGCAGGGCATGGTGGTGCATGCATTTCTGGGCTAGAATGAGACCCTACCTCAAAAATAAATAAATAGAATAGAATTTTTCAAAAGCTGGATGTGATGGCACATGCCTATAATCCCTGCCCTTGGGATATGGAAATAGGAGGATCAGGAGTTCAAGGTCATTCTCAGCTATGTAGTGAGTTTGAGGTCAGCCTGGGCTACATGAGACCCTATTTCAACAACAGCAACATAAACAAGGGGCTGGGGCTCAATGGTTAGGAGCAGTTGCTGTGCAAGCATGAGGACCTGAGTGAAATCCTTGGCACCCGTATGCTAAATCCTTAGCTGAGTGTGGCTGTACATGCCTGTAACTCCAGCCCTGATGGGACTAGACACCAAAGGATTGCTGAGATTCACTCGTCAGCCAGTGTAACTGAAAAATGAAGAGCTCCAGGTTCAACGAGAGAGTCTTTCAGAGAAGGAGAAAGGGAAATAAAAAAGAACATCCAGGCTGGGGAGATGGCTTAGTGGTTGGGGCACTTGCCTGGGAAGCCTAAGGACCCAAGTTTGATTCCCCAGGACCCATGTAAGCCAGGTGTACAAGGTGGTGCATGTATCTGGAGTTTGTTTGCAGTGGCTAGAGGCCCATTCTATCTGCCTCTTTCTCTCTGTCTCTCTCAAATAAATAAATAAATGTATTTTTAAAAATCTGATGTCTTTCTCTGTTCATGCATACATGTATATAGCACACACACACACACACATACACACACCACATACTAACACCACACATAGTACACACACATACCAAAAATAAATAAAAAATTTAAAGCCATGGAAAAGTGGCACACACCTTTAATCCCAGCACTCAGGATGCAGATGTAGGAGGATCACTGTGAGTTCAGGGCAGCCTGAGACTACAGAGTGAGTTCCAGGTCAGTTTGGGCTAGAGTGAGACCCTGCTTCAAAATTAAAAAAACATTAAAAATAAACATAAAGGGCTGGAGAGATGGCTTAGCGGTTAAGTGCTTGCCTGTGAAGCCTAAGGACCCTGGTTTGAGGCTCGATTCCCCAGGACCCACGTTAGCCAGATGCACAAGGGGGCGCACACATCTGGAGTTCGTTTGCAGTGGCTGGAGGCCCTGGCACGCCCATTTTCTCTTTCTCTCTCTCTCTGTCGCTCTCAAATAAATAAATAATAAAAACAAACAAAAAAAAATAAACATAAAAAAGGATAGATTTTTTTTCCCCCTCACTAAAAATGATGAGGGGCTGGAGAGATGGCTTAATGGTTAACACATTTGTCTGCAAAGCCAAAGGACCCTCTCTTGATTCCCCAGGACCCACGTAAGCCAGATGCACAAGGGGGCGCATACATCTGGAGTTCATTTGCAGTGGCTGGAGGCCCTAGCACACCCATTCTCTCTTTGCCTGTTTCTCTCTCTCTCTCAAAAAGTAAAAAAAAAAAAAAAAAAAAAAATCTGAAAAATAAAAATGATGAGGGGACAGCTGGGTATGGTGGTGCATGCCTTTGCTCTCAGCACTGGGGAGGTAAAGGTAGGAGGATTGCCATGAGTTCGAGGCCACCCTGAGACTACATAGTGAATTCCAGGTCAGCCTGGGCTACAGTGAGACCCTACCTTGAAAAAAAAAAAAAAAGATGAGGGCTGGCTGGGGAGATAGCTCAGTGGTTAAAATCAGTTGCTTGCAATGCCCAGGTTCAATTCCCCATAAAGCCAATTGCACAAAGTGGCTCATGTCTGGAGTTTATATGCAGCCACAAGAGGCCTGTTGTGCACATACTCACTTTCTCACTCTCATAAATAAAAATATTTTTTTAGGGGCTGGAGAGATGGCTCAGTGGATAAAGGCACTTTCTCTCTCTCTCTCTCTCTCTCTTTATTATTTATTTATTTGAGAGAGCAAGAGTGAAAGAAGGAGAGAGAGAGAATGGGCATTCCAGGGCTTCCAGCCACTGCAAATGAACTTCAGACACATGTGCCCCCTTGTGCATCTGGCTTACATGGGTCCTGGGGAATCAAACCAAGGTTGTTTGGCTTTGCAGGCAAACACCTTTAACCGCTAAGCCATCTCTCCAGCCCCTCTTTCTGTTATTTTTATTTTTGTTTCTGTTTTTTTTTTTTTTTAAGTAATGTCTCACTCTGGCTCAGGCTGACCTGGAATTCACTATGTAGTGTCAGGGTGGTCTCAAACTCATGACGATCCTCCTACCTCTGCCTCTCCAGTACTGGGATTAAAGGTGTGCACCATCATGCCTGGCCTAAAGGTACTTTCTTGCAAAGCCTAATGGCCTGGGTTCAATCCCATAGTACCCATGTAAGTCAGGTGCACAAAGTGGCCTATGTGTCTGGAGTTCATTTGTTGTAGCAGGAGGCCCTGGCATGCTCATTCTCTCTCTCTCTGGCTAGAGAAGCATTTTCTTGGGACGTGAAAGCAGATATTTTATCACTTGATGCACAAAGGCATTCGTCAGGGAATCCAGTCTTCAGAGTCAAGCACTGGATCTGGGCTCCAGGAAGGGAACTGCTTGGGGGCTGGACACAGACTAGGGAATCAGCCATTCAGCATGTACTGCGGAAGCTCCGCGGCCTCAGAGAGACTTCATCTCTAGGCACCGCAGGGCGCTCACGTTGTTCCCAGAGGCCCTGGTGAGCCTGGAAATCTTATTATTAGAATGCGAGCATCTGCAGTCTAGGACTTAGCACCTAACTCTTGAATCATAAACTCGTGTGTGACCTGCTAGGTGCCAAAAGCCATTTAATATGGCTGGCCCTGAAGGCCCAACCCACTAAGGCTCAATTAAAGTCACAGGGCAGTGCAGTGTTATTAAGTCATTACAGAGAGTGAGGCTAAGGGCAAGGGGCAACGAAAGGTAGATTCTTGCTCCTAAGGGGCTTTCTTGTATTTACCTTTCCGTTAATTAAGGTCTGCCCCTCCCACGAAGCCCCTGCCTTTCTCTGCCGTCCTCAGGGTTCAGGGAAATGAGTGACAGACTGCCATTTTTCTCCTTACCACCAGGCGTCGCTCTCTCCTTTGAAATGACTGCTCAAATCCCTGCAGTGTCCTGGGACTGGGGCGACCAGACTGGGTGGTCGTTGGCTCAAGGCCCAGCGTCGGTGTCCTCCTTGGTCTCAGCTTTTCTGTTGGTGACAGGTAGGCAGGGTGAATGTAGGGTGCTCCATACCCATGGAGCAAAGATGGGAAGATGGAGAAACAGCTTCAATTCAGTGTCCAGTCTCAACTAAGGGTAGAAAGATCGTATTTTTGTTGTTGTTCTTGTTAGTTTGGTTTTTGAGGTTTGGTCTCGCTCTAGCCCAGGCTGACCTGGAATTCACTATGTAGTCTCAGGGTGGCCTCGAACTCTCAGCGATCCATCGGCCTCCCAAGTGGTGGGATTAAAGGCGTGCGCCGCCATGCCTGGCTCAGGCCGTAGTTTGAAACCTCTCCTCTCACTACTGGGAGAAAAGAATGAGGAGATGGGGTAGAAGAGGTGGTGGGAGAGGAAGGGCTCTGGGGTGTCTGGGAAGTGGGGGAAAGAACAGTAACCCCCTATGGAAGGGAAACAGAAAGGACCCGGTGGAGTCGGGGAGATTGGTCGAAAATATGCCTCTGGGTTTACAGAAGGGGGTTATTTTCAGCAGAGAGGACCCTGAGGGCACTGTGCCCTTCCTCTAGGCCTAGTGATTGGTGACCTATGGGCAGGAAAGGAGCAAGGCATGGGCCTTTCAGAGAGAGCAAGGCTCTGCAGAGGACAGCATTCCTCAGGCAAGCCGTGCAGAATGAGTAAGATTTGGGTAAAGCAGCTACAACAAGTATTGATCAATTGGGAGCCTGCTGGGTGCCCAGTTGTTGGTCAAACACTTGGAAATTGACTGTGAACCCCTATACACACCAGGGCTGGCCATTTATAGAGCTAGTAGCCCAGTGCAGGCAGCTAAAACCTAGCTTGGCCTAATAAGCCTGTGGGCCTCATTACCCTGGGAGATGGTAGAACAGGCCGGGGACTGCTCTGGCCTTGGATCCCTGCTGAGGAAAGGTCCCCTTAAGCTGTGGCCTGCAGGAAGAAGGAGGAAAGGACAGGGCGTCCCAGCACAGGAATGGAAAGTGTACAGCCTCAGGTAAGACAGACGCTGCCTCAGATAAGACAGGCTGTGTCGGGCTGGAGAAACGGCTTAGCGGTTAAGGTGCTTGCCTGTGAAGCCTAAGGTTCGGTGTTTGACTCTCCAGGCCCCACATAAGCCAGACTGCATAAGGTGATGCAAGCACGCACGTGCGCACAAGATGGTGCATACACCTGGAGTTCGAATGCAGTGGCTGGAGGCCCTGATGTGCCACTTCTCTCTCTCTCTCTCTTCTCTCCCTTGAGAGATGGCTTAGTGGTTAAGGCGCTTGCCTGTGAAGCCTAAGAACACAGGTTTGATTTCCCAGTACCCATGGAAGAGATAAGGTGGTGCATGCATCTGGAGTTCATTTGCAGTGGCTGGAGGTCCTGACACACCCATTCTCTCTCTCAAGTAAATAAATTATATATATGTATATATTTAGAAACAAAAAAGGCCAGTCTCTTGGGCTTGTCTCAAAACAAAGAAAGAAAGACACTTTCTTTGCCACCTTTAACATCCAGGCTGTCTGAATAAGGGGACACTTCCTTCTGTCTGGGCAAAATCTAGGCCAATGGATCAAGATAAAAGACAGCTGAAGATGCTGAGGTCACCAGGCGTGGTGGTACAGGCTTTTAATCCCAGCCCTTCTGGGGCTGAGGTAGGAGGATCACCACGAGTTCTAGGCCAACCAGGGACTACAGAGCGCTCCAGGTCAGCCTGAGCTAGAATGAAACCCTGCCTCGGAAACCGAAAAGAAAAAAAGAAAGAGCCGGGATGTGGTGGCGCACGCCTTTAATCCCAGCACTCGGGAAGCAGAGGTAGGAGGATCGTCATGAGTTCAAGGCCACCCTGGGACTACATAGTGAATTCCAGGTCAGCCTGGGCTAGAGCGAGACCCTACCTCACAAAACCAAGAAGAAGAAGAAAAAAGAATAAAAGAAAAAGAAAGAAAGCAGCAGCAGCACTGAGGGTGTCTTTCTCCTGAAGTTTCCCTAAGTCAGAGGTACAGAATGGGGCCCACGTTGCCCTCCCAGACGGCCTGTAAGCAGTGTTGGTGAGCCCCTGGGAAACAATGGAGGAGTCCAGGCTGTAGAAATAGGTAGGGCCCAGCCAGGTGTGGTGGCGCAGGCCTTTAAATCGCAATGCTCAGGACGCAGAAGTAGGAGGACTGCTGTGATTTCAAGGCCACCCTGAGAGTACATAGTGAATTCCAGGTCAGCCTGAGCTAGAGTGAGACTCTATCTCGAAAAAAAGAAAAAAAAAAAAAACGTAGGGCTCAGACTCACATGGTAATAAGAAGTATATGTTATCCTTTGGAGGAGTCATGGGGAGTCACGCAGGGCTTTAAGCAGAGCTGGGACGCAGCCAGGTCTAGGATCACACAGGGCAAGACAGATGAGTTGACACAGGTACAGCAGCGGGTAGGGCAGAGCCGGCAGGGTGGCGCTGGCCTATGCACTTTACCCTGGAGGTCTGAGGAAGGGACACTCAGTTCCCAACCCATCTTAGGAAACAGAGATAAACTCCACTGTTGCCCAAGCTTTCCCTCCACCTCCGGGGGAGACCGGGCAGGATTTGCGACCATCCTCAGACACAACTGTGATAAATTATCATGTACTGGGGGCCAGGCAGAGATCCCTGGAGAGCTGTCTGCCCACCGTCCATTAGGGATGTCACCAGAGTTAACTGAGTCACATTGAGAGGGCAGAGGTACGGGGCAAAGAGGCTCTTACGGACTTGTGTTAAACCAGAGTCTTCACCCATCGGCCAGGCTGATGCAGACCGTCACCCTTTAGGACCGTCCCCTGACATCGGCTTGAACCCAGCCACAGAGTTCAATGAATCCCCAAGTTCCCGCCTGGAACAACTTGGGCCTCTAACCTTCTGTTTTGCTTTGGTTTGGTTTTGAGACAGGGTCTCTGTAGCCAAGGATGGCCTTGAACTCTCAGTCCTCCTGGCTCCGCTTCCTGAGTCCTGGGATTATAGACGTGAGGCCTCTTAACTTGACCACTTGTTCTGGTGGTGGCCTGGTCTCCCATTCCCAGGGCCTTGCCTTCTCCTGGACCACCGGCTCCTTGTTTCGTGTTGTAAATCCATGTCGCCTCCTCCCCTCTTCTTTTCTTAATCTTTATTGATTGACATTTATTTTGTTTGTTGACAGGCTGGCCTTAAATTCACTCCTGATCTTTCTGCCTCCACTGTCAAGTACTGAGATTGCCGGAATGTAGCAGTATGCCCAGCTTTTATTGACTGACTTTTTTGTTGTTGTTGTTGTTTTTCTTTTTTTAAAAAATATATTTTATTTATGTATTTATTTATTTAAGAAAGAGGTAGAGAGTAAAAGACGGAGAGAGAATGGGCGTGCCAGGGCCTCCAGCCACTGCAAACGTACTCCAGATGCATGTGCCACCTTGTGCATCTGGCTTATATGGGTCCTAGAGAACTAAGTCATCTCTCCAGCCCTGTTTTGTTTTTCGAGGTAGGGTCTCACTTTCTAGCCCAGGCTGATCTGGAATTCATTATGTAGTCTCAAGGTGACCTCGAACTCATGGTGATCCTCCTACCTCTGCCTCCTGAGTGCTGAGATTAAAGGCATGTGCTGCCATGCCTGGTTTATTGACTGACTTCTAATAAAAATAATTTATGCTTGTCATTAAAAAGTCCCAGATGTTAAACCTGGCATGGTAGTGGCGCATGCCTTTAATCCCAGCACTCGGAAGGCAGAGGTAGGAGGATCAGTTCGAGGCCACCCTGAGACTACACAATGAATTCCAGATCAGTGTGGGCTAGAGGGACACCCTACCTCGAAAAACCAAAAAAAAAAAAAAAAAAAAAAAAGACAAAAGAAAAAGAAAAAAAAAAGTCTGCCTATGATCAGCAAGAAGCAAGGCCCTTCAAGGGCTGGCTGAGAAGATGAGCAAGGCAAGCCTCCCTCCTTCCCCTGTTCCTACAAATCGGTGTGGCTGGCGCCCCTGCCAAGATGCCGTGGACTCTGTGACACTTGTGGCCTTTTTGTTGGCCCTGGCTTTGCAATTTGCCTATGCAAAGCTCTGAACAGAGGAAGTCAGAGGCTGTGGTGAGGGTGATATGCTCTGGAAACACGCGGTTTGGGGTTTGTGGTGGGGTGGTTCCGAGCATTCTGCTCAGTCTCACCTGTGGACTCTGAGCCCATTGGGAGTGACCCCAGAGCTGGCTGGCCCTCCCACAGCAGGTCTCTTGATGAGGGAAGTTGTCCCCTGCCTTTTGGCCTGAATATGAAGGAGGGTCAGCCTGGGAGTGAAGGATAAGGAGTAGACTCAAGTCCTGAGTTTCAGATGGGGAGTGATTCTGGTTTTGTTTTCTCACTTTCCCCACTGTGATTCCTGGGCTTCTTGTTGAACACCCCCTCTCCACCTCCCCACAATGTTTTTTGTTTTGTTTTTTTTTTTTTTTTGCCTCTTGATCTGGAACTCACTCTGTAGCTCCAGGCAGGCCTTTACCTTTGCCTCCCGAGTACTGGGGTTAAAGGTGTGTGCTGCCATGCCCAGTTATATATATATATATATATATATATTCATTTATGAGAGAGAGAGAGAGAGGCAGACACTGCAAACTCCAGACACATGCACCACCTTGTGCAGCTGGCTTACATGGGTACTAGGGAATCAAACCTGGTCCTTTGGCTTTGTAGGCAAGTGTCTTGACTGCTAAGCCATCTCTCCAGCCCCTGGATTAAACATTTACTTTTAAATCATCTTTTAAAAAATTTTTATTTATGTATTTATTAGAGACAGAGAGAGGGTGTGTGAGAGAGAGTGAGGATGGGAGCGCCAGGTCCTCTAGCCACTGCAAAGAACTCCAAGCCCATGCGCTATCATTTGCATCTGGCTTACGTGGGACCTGGAGAATCGAAGCAGGGTCCTTAGGCTTTGTAGGCATGCACCTTAACCACTAAGCCGTTTCTTCAGCCCTTTAATTCTCTTTTTTATCTATATTTATTTATTTATTAGAGAGAGAGAGAGAGAATAGGCTCACCAGGTCATCCAGCCACTGCAAAGGAACTCCAGATACATGTGCCACCATGTGCACCTGGCTTATGTGGGTCCTTAGGCTTCGCTGCTTTAACTGCTAAGCCATCTCTCCAGCTCTTAATTTTTTTTTTAAGTTTGTGTTGCTGAGTGTAGTGGCACATGCCTTTAATTCCAGCACTTGGGAGGCAGAAGTAGGAGGATCAACATGAGTTCAAGGCCACCCTGAGACTACATAGTGAATTCCAGGTCATGGGCTAGAGTAAGATCCGACCTCAAAAAACAAACAAAAAATGGTCGTGCATGCATGTGGAGTTCATTTGCAGTGTTTGCAGTGGCTAGAGACCCTGGCATGCCCATTCTCTCTCTCCATCTCTCTCTCTGTCTTTCTCTTTCTCACTCTCTCATAAATAAAGAAAAATATTTGTGAATTCCAGGTCAGCCTGGGCTAGAGTGAGACCCTACCTCAAAAAAAAGTTTTTTTTTTTTTTAAATTTACTTGAGAGGGAGAAAATACGGGTGCATCAAGGCCTCCTGCCACTGCAAACAAACTCCTGATGCATGTACCACTTTGGGCATCTGGCTTTATGTGGGTACTGGGGAATTGAACCCAGCCATCAGGCTTTACAAGCAAGTGCCTTTAACCACTTAGCCATCTCTCCAGCTCAAGTCAGTGTTCTTGAGATGGCTTAGCAATTAAGGCACTTGTCTGTGAAGCCTAAGGACCCAGGTTTGATTCTCCAGGACCCACATAAGCCAGATGCACAAGGTGGTACATGCTTCCTCTGGAGTTCGTTTGCACTGGCTGGTGACCCTGGCGTGCCCATTCTCCCTCTTTCTCTCTCTCTCTCTCTCTCTGTCACTCTTTCTCTATCTCTCAAATACATAAATAAAAAATATTTTTAAGAGTCAAAGTTTTAACATTCACTTGGGTAACAATACCTGGGTGGAAGTCAGCCCTTTAAGGAAGCCCACAAACAGCAGTAATCTAATTCCATGCATGGCAAGAGAAGAGGCTCCACCTTAATCCTAGATAAGCTAATGGTTACTGCGCAGGCTCAAGGTCTAGCAAGCCTCAGGTTGAATCCTATCTCCAACATATACTGCTCAACCTTGGGCAACTTATTCAACTTCTCAGAGCCTCAGCATGATAGACTGAGTCAAACCCTACACCTTCACATGTTGAACCCCTAATCCCCAATGTGGCTGTCATTGGAGATTGGTCCTTAAGGGGGGCAATGAAGGTTAAATGAGGTCCTAAGCGTGGAGTCTTAATAACTAGGCTGGTATCTTTATAAGAGGAGGGATTGACATCATGGCTTGCACTCCCTTTGTGCCTTTGTGTCACGTAAGGACACGGGGAGAAGCAGCTATATCCAAGCCAGGAACGGAGGCCACAGAGACAGCCCCGACAGCACCTTGACCTTGGCCTTCTGTCCCCCAGAACTGGTAGGAAATAAATTTTCTGTTGTTTAAGCCAGCCAGGCTGTTGGACAGAAGCCACCCAGGCTGTGGTATTGTCAGGGCTGACTAATACACTTAGTTTCTTTCGAAAAGTGCAGAGAGGGGCTGGAGAGATGGCTTGGCGGTTAAGTCATTTGCCTGTGAATCCTAAGGACCCAGGTTTGATTCCCCAGGACTCATGTAAGCAGATACACAAGAAGTTGCATGTGTCCGCAGTTTGTTTGCAGTGGCTGGAGGCCCTGGTACACCCATTCTCTCTCTCTCCCTATGTATGTATATATGTAAGTATCTATCTACCATCTGCCTGTTTCTCTCTGTGTGCTAAATAAATTAAGTTAAATTATATAAGTTTTAAAAAGTGGATAGATGCCAGGTATAGTGGCACACATCTTTAATCCCAGTATTTGCGAGGCAGAGGTAGGAGGATCGCTGTGAGTTCGAGGCCAGCCTGAGACTACATAGTGAATTCCAGGTCAGCCTGGACTAGAGTGAAGCCCTACTTCGAAAAACAAAACAGAACAAACAAACAAAAAGAATGAAGCTGTTGCATTCAACATGAGAGCCTCTGAACTTTTCACCGGCACATGACAACAGGAATAAAAGTTTAAGAAAATGTTTGCACAGGGCCCGCGTCCATTACTGTAATGTGTGTGAGTCTAGAAAGGCAGCTGAATTAGAAAATTAAAGTAAGCCTTTCAACCTTGGTCCAGTTCGGCTTTTCCTCCTGGGGTGGCTCAGGGCATGGAGACCACAGCCATAGGAGGGAGGTCCTGGCTGAAGTCCATTTGGAGATGCAAATAATAGGAACAATAGGGTTTCTGTCCAACAGGCCATTTGTGGCAGCTCCTGGGCCCCAGGAAGACAGAGCTCTGTCTACCTTGCAATGGTGAGACTTGGTCCCTGGGTAGCCGCAGGCCCATAAGCCTGGGGACTCGGGACTCTGGACAGAGAGAGACGTCATAGCTGTACTGATCGTCTTCCTCTCCTCCCCTTCTGGCTCTTTCTAGGACAAGCTCAGTGGAAACAAGGCCTGGTGAGTACTTGAGCCCCTCTTTCTCCTGCCCTTCCCCCTTGTCTCCACTCTACTCTCGACCCTTCCTTTGCTGGGACAATCTTCCTAAGATGCTGGCTCCCATCTCCATCCGTCCCGCAGCCACCCCTCTGTATCAGCTGTGGGGCTCCCCCAACCCCAACTTTCCTAGGGTACCAACTCGTTCAGCTGTGTACCCCAAAGCTACTAGCCCTTCCCTTCAGCCTCATCCTCCTGTCATCATGTCACACCTCCTGGAAGGTTCTAGATGTGGATGCCCTACCCTGTAGAGTCTGGCTAACACAAACTCAAGGGCCTTCTTGAGCAGAGTTGAATAGAGTCTGCTTACAGGTTGGGGCCACCCCTCCCACCTGCCAGATGTATGGGTAAGTGACACAGCGGGCCCGTGGGGGCCAGCAGAGCAGATTCCCCCATGAGCCGGGTCTTCCCTGAGTGGCTCTGGACAAGCTGCCTAGCATCGTCCAGAACCACTTCGTCACTCGAGCTTTGTCTCGTGTGTCTTCGTCAGAATCAGGGGACAGGGTCAGGAATAGTCACAGGTATAACAAGCAACTGAAAGGCCCCCTAGTTTCTGGTTGCCTTCCACGTTAGCCTTCTTGCTGCAGTGCTAGAAATGCCCATCGCTATGGGGTTCCTTAGTCAGGACAGGTTATTACACTGGGGAAGGGACCAAGCATTGTGCTGCTTGAGGGTGAGCTGGGAAGAGGCGAGGTCAGTCTGTTTGTCCAGATGTCCCAGTGTGGAGAGAAGACACTCCCAAGCCATCTCCCCTGCCTGGCCCAGAGACTTGGAGACACAGGGTGAGGCCAGCTGCTGAGACCGGGGCAGGAAGAGGGGGCCAGTGACCACCAGTGTCCTGCCATGCCCTGCCTGTCGTCTTCCCTTTATCCAGCATCCCTTCCTGAAGGCCCAGGATGACGATGAGGATGAAGATGAGGATAAATATGAGCTGCCCCCGTGTGAGGCTCTGCCTCTCAGTCTGGCCCTTGCACACCCTCCTGGCGCGAAGGAGGACTTGTATCTGGGTGAGGGCTGGGGACGGGGAGGCAGGAAGATATGGGGCTCGGGCAGGAGAAGAGGGCCTCACCAGAGAAGTGTCCAGGCCTTGCCTCGCCTTCCTCCGCCTGAGCTGGCGCTGGGAGGGGAGGCCGCAGCTGGCAGCAAAAGGGGAGAGGGATGGAGGAAAGAGGGGAGGGAGAATGGGGAGCGGAGAAGGGGAGCACATCAGGTAACTAAGGCAACAGTGGCAAAGCAGAAAGACAGAGCTGGTCCCTAGGGTTGCCATTCCACCTCTGCGTTCCCAGAACCTCCTCCCAGCCAGGGTGGGGGCGCCGTCATGGCATCCCACTCCTACGCTCCTGAGCGCGGCCAGGTGGGGGCAGGGAAGCTGGCTGCCTTGTGTTGCCAAGGAGACAGCTGTCAGGAAGCCAATGAATGAGCAGGGCAGAGTGAAGGAGGGAGGGAGGATGTGATGGGGACTAGGTGGGAAACAGAAAGGAAATGGGGATCTACACAGAATGCTGGGCACCCCCAACCACAACACATGCTGTCTCTTCCAGACTGCTCTGGCCCACTGGGCCCCTCTAAGCCACCTCTCCCTCAGCCCTCCATCAGCCCCAGCCCAGGCTATCCTTTCCCGGTGAGTAACTCTTAGAGGCTTCCCATCTGCAAGATCACTTCACATCTGCATTCAAGAGGCCCCTGAGAACTCTGATGTGGTCAGGTCACGTCAGAAACCAGAGCCAAGCACCCCACAGTAAAGCGCCTTCCCAACTGTCTTTTCCCAGGGCCAGGTTCCTCTGCCCTCCCCTAGACTCCGGCCTTAGGAGCCCCTCCCTTGCCCGGAGTGCTCACCTGCCAGTCACAGCCAGTTCCCATCCCCGCTGACACCTGGCTGTGGACTTTGAAATCTACTACTTTCCTTATCTTACTGGAATAAAAGGGGAAAAAAGGGAGTTACAATAAAGAAAGAGCCCCAAACCGAGACTGAGAGAAGTGCTGTCCTTCTAGAACATTGCCTCTGTTGCTGTAGTGGTTTTTGGTTTGTTTGTTTGTTTATTTGTTTGTTTGTTTTTTTTAGAGACAGGGTCTCACTTTAGCCCAGGCTGACCTGGAACTCACTCTGTAGTTGCAGACTGGCCTTGAACTCACCACAGTAGATCCCCCTACCTCTGCCTACAGAGTGCTGGGATTCAGGCATGTGCTGCCATGGCTGGCTTTGTTTGTTTCTTTGTCTTTTTTTTCTAGGTGGGAAAGACAGGATCTCATGTAGCTCAGACTGGCCTTGATCTCATCACGTAGTTGAAGCCAGCCCTAACCCCATCTCTCAAGAGCTGGGATTACAGGCATGCGCCACCACACCAAGCAGTTGTAGTGAATTCCAGGTCAGCCTGGGCTAGAGCAAGACAATAACTCAAAAAAAAAAAAGAAAAAAAAAAAAGGGCTGGAAAGATGGCTTAGTGGTTAAGGCATTTGCCTGCAGAGCCAAAGGACCCATGTTCAATTCCTCAAGACCCACATAAGACAGATGCACAAAGTGGCGCATGCGCCTAGAGTTCATGCCCAGTGTCTCCCTCTCTCTATCTCTCTCTCAAATAAATAATTAATAAAAATATTTTAAAACAAAACAAAACAAAACAAAACAAAAAAACAGTCTCATGCTAGCCCTGGAACTCACTATGTAGCCAAAGATGACCTTGAACTTCTGATCCTCCTGCCTCCATCTCCCAAATACTGTGATTATAGACATGTGCCACCATGTCTAGTTTTCTTGTGATTTTTAAAAGAAATTTACTTATTTGCATGTGTGGGTGTTTGTTGCTGCTGCAAATAAACTCCAGATGCATGCACCATTGAATCTGGCTTCACGTGGGTGTTGAGAAATTGAAGCACTTTGACCATTGAAGAATTGTCCCAGACCCTTGTGACTTTTTTTTTTTTTTTTTTTCGAGGTAGGGTCTCACTCTTATCAGGCTGACCTGGAATTCACTATGTAGTCTCAGGGTGGCCTCAAACTCATGGTGATCCTCCTACCTCTGCCTCCCGAGTGCTGGGATTAAAGGCATGTGCCACCATGCCTGGCTACCCTTGTGATTTAAAATATATATATATATATATATATATATATATTTATATTCATTTGAGAGGCAGATAGAGAGAATGGGCTCACCAGGACCTCTAGCCACTGCAAATGAACTCCAAGTGCATGTGCCACCTTGGGCATCTGCCTTCCATGGGTGCTGGGGAATTGAACCTAGGTCCTAGGGCTTCATAGGCAAGTGCCTTAATGGTTAAGCCATTTCTCCAGGCCCCTTGTGATTTTTTTTTTTTTTTTTTTTTTTTTTTTTTTGGTTTTTCTAGGTAGGGTCTCACTCTGGTCCAGGTTGACCTGGAATTAACTATGTAGTCCCAGAGTGGCCTCGAACTCTCAGCGATCCTCCAACCTCTGCCTCCTGAGTGCTGGGATTAAAGGCATGTGCCACCATGCCAGGCCTTGTTTTGTTTTTTAAGATAGGGTTTCACTCTAGCTCAGGCTGACCTGGAATTCACAATGTAATCTCAGGGTGGCCTCAGACTCATGGCAATTCTCCTACCTCTGCCTCCCAAGTGCTCAGATTAAAGGAGTGTGCCACCACTCCCAGAGATTTTTTTTTTAACTGCACACATAGCTCCACTCCATTGCACCTCAGCATCTTTTTTTTTTAAAAAATTTTATTTATTCTTATGTTTGAGAGAGAGAGAGGCAGATAGAAAGAGAGAATGGGTGCGCCAGGGCCTTTGGCCACTGCAAACGAACTCCTGACACATGTGCTCCCTTGTGCATCTGGCTTACTTGGGTCCTGGGGAATCGAACTGGGGTCCTTAGGCTTCACAGGCAAACACCTTAACCGCTGAGCCATTTCACCAGCCCTCAGCATCTTTCTTCAGATGCCTCCTCCTTCACCAGCTCTATTGTGCCCACAGCTGAAGGCAACCATGAACCTGCATGTGGGCGCAAAGCAGGGACCTGTCTTTGGAAGGCGCGGTAAGGGCGGCTCCCCGCTGGGAGGGGACCCTCCCCCACGTGGGATAGAGCTGGTTATGCCTCCCATGCGCTCCCTGCAGTTCTCCCAGCTGTGGCTCCTTTTGCCTGCCGAGCCCTTAAGGCTGACAGTTCTGGTAGCATTGCCACCAGTGAACAAGTGAGGGGATAGAGGCTGGGAAACATGAAGTGCTATGTCTGCGTGAAGGCACCAAAGCCAAGACCCTCACCCCCAGGCCTGTATGCCCTCCGGGTCAGGTGAGGGGGCGCCCCAGAGTGAAGAGGTCAGAAGGGCAGCAAGCTCTTCCTTCAGAATCTGCCGTGTTAAGACATTTGAGCACCCTCCTCCACTAAAGGTGGTCCTTGGGACACTACTCTGATCCCATCCATTCCATGCCTGTGTCTGTGATCTAGAGACTTCCCTCTATGGCCAATGCCCTAAGACCTATGACCGCAGAATTCTGGGATGTCAGAACAGGACCATCCCTGTCAGAAAGAGGCTGTGGGAGGGGTCCCCTCCCTCTGCCCAAGGTCAAATAGCTCACCTGAAGCACATTGCATCTTAACTTTGCCCAGGGGCTGGTGAGCGTTCATAGCCTTGAGAGTGGCTGCAAGTTTGGGACCAGCCCAAAGTCATCTGGAGCCGAAAGTAGTAAACTGAGTGAGAAGTAGAGCCAGGAGACATCATAGGGTTAAGAGGGAGAATGACAGGGGGGAAGAGTGACTCCCTGGCTAGGACGGACATTGCCACCTGGGGTGCTCTGGTCTCCTCCTCCCCGCTGCTCATAAACACTGGTTCTCTTCTCTCCCCTCCAGGACAAGGTGCACTGGCTAGAGTGGTGAGCTGCCCCTTCACCCACTACACATGCTAGGTTCTGCACAGAAAGTTGGCAGAGGCAGAGTGGGGGCCAGGGAAAGCCAGGCAAGAAAATACCCCTGAAGCCCAGGGACAGGTACAGAGCAGAGCCCCTCACCTGGCCACAGGTATCAGCCAATGGGTGTCACCCGGGGCCCCTCCTCCACATCCTGGGAATGTCTCCGAAGTGGATGGCGCTCATGAGATGCCCTTTCCATGCAGATAAGGAGGGACTGAAGCGCCCAGAGCCATCTCCTTCCCTAATGGCAGCTGCTCGAGGCAAAGACCACTTCTTCTTCTTTTTTTTTTTTCGTCTGAGGTAGTGTCTCACTCTAGCCCAGACTGACCTGGAACCGTAGTCTCAGGCTGGGCTGGAATTCACAGTGATCCTCCTACCTTGCTTCCCTCCCGAGTGCTGACACTTGGTGGTGTCTGCTTACCTTTTTTTTTTTTTTTTTTTTTTTTTTTTTTTTGAGGTAGGGTCTCACTCTAGCCCAGGCTGACCTGGAATTCACTATGGAGTCTCAGGGTGGCCTCGAACTCACGGCGATCCTCCTACCTCTGCCGCCCGAGTGCTGGGATTAAAGGCGTGCGCCACCACGCCCGGCTTCTGCTTACTATTTTAGGGAGCCCCAGGGCTGGACAAAACCATGGTAACATACACCTCTTCTACCTTAGGTGCCAGGCCTTACAAAGAAACTTGATGAGGATATCTACCTGGAGTGTGAGCCTGATCCAGGTGAAGGCTACCTACCTGGGAGGGGTGGAAGGGAAGCCCAGAGTGGGACTTCAGGTAGGTCCTCTGCTGCCTGGCCACGGTCACCTGGCTTCGTCCCTACCTGCTATCTCCTTTCCCATCCTCACCCACACATATGTCTTTGGACAATCAGACACTGCCTGGATGTCTTCACTTCTGCCTTTGGTCCACGTTTACCTACACTGTTCCCACCAAAGGAGTGACCCCCTGAGAGCGAGGGCTGGGTGGAGTGCCTCAATAGTTTCTGCCGGGCTGGCATTTGCCTCAGGTTAGAAGGAGGTCAGAGAGCCCAGGCCACAGAGAAACAGCTGCAGGCTCCTCAGCTGTTCTCAGGCCCTCCACGATTGGCCTGGATTTCCCAGCCTGGTGCCCAGCCAAGCCCGGGATGCCTTCTCTGTTTCAGTCCAGGCCTTGACTAGGACTCTGAGCTCTCAAGTTCTGATACCCCCAGTTCCTCTGCCAAGGACATCTGTGGTGCCCAGGTGAGTGGCACACCAGGTCCATGTGCATGGTGGGTAGGGAGTACCACTCAGGATCCCCAGGCCCTGACGATGGATGGGCGCTCCTTGCCGTGCCTCAGCTTTGTTGGCAGTCATGCTAAGGGCAGCTTGGGGTGCTACTCTGTCTACTGAGTTCTTTCTCCTGAAGGAGATAAAGCAAGCCCCTGAGCTCTGTTCTCCACTTTGTTCCCTATAGGCCCTCCATAGCTTCCCAAGAAGCCTGGAACGTAAGATGCTCGTGGTCTAGGGGGACGTGAGCTGGGAGGAGGGGAAGGGAAGCCCAGGGTGGGACTTCAGGCTGGGGTCCAGCAGCCTGCAGGGCTTGGCTGTCATCTGACCAGACCTCCTGTGTCCCAGGGAGCTGTGGACGCCACATCCAAAGGTAAGCACTTCCACGCATCTTCCGTATGAATGGGGCCAGGATCCCATTCCACACCTGTAGGCCACAGGCGCCCTCCGTCCACACTTCATTGAAGTGGTCCTTGCAGCTCTGACTCTAGCTGAGGTCACGCCCGAGAGGACCCTGTGGGGACATTTCTCAGGGTCTGCACCAAATTGTTCCAAGATGGCTCCTCCCTTAGAAGTCTCATGAGGAAGCCTGGCTTATAGGACTTCCCAGAGTGCTGGACCTGGAGAAGAGAGAGAGCACTGGGTGGCCTGTCTTAGACTTCAGACCTATTTACATGCTGTACTTCTGCCCCAACCCTGGAGCTACTCCCCACTGCCCCTTAACCCAAGCCCTTTCCAGCTCCAACTCCATTCTGTGCATCTTTCAGCAGGCAGAAGACCATCTGTTCCCTCCATAGCCACCCCCTCCGCTGCTGAGGAGAGCAGAGGCTGGCAACATCTGAGGCCTTTGGGGACCAGAGCCCTCTAGTCCTCGCCCAGGAGCCCTCCTGGCCTGTGCATGCACCACCCTGAGGAACATGCATACACCGGGCACACATGCAGCAGATGTGCCAGGCACAGAAACAACTTGGTTCTGCTTTGGGGCCCAGTCTGAGGCTGGCAGATGGGAACCCGGATGGCTGCACCCCAGGGTCTACGCTCCCCGCCTCCCGTCCCATACTCTAACACAACTCTGAGTGACTGTGTGTATCTAGGATGGCAGCCTGCTGGGCCAACCTTGGTATTCAGGGAACTGTGACCGTCATACTGTTGAGAGAACCCTGCTCCATTTCCAGAAGGTGGGCCCTTGCGGACTCCTGGTCTTGTTTGAAATCTGTGGGACATATAGCCAGTCAGGGCTGGGGGTGAGCAGTTAGCTGGACGAGGAGAGTCATGGCTGAGGTCTTCTCCACAGGACGGAGCCTATACTGTTCGCCTCAGCTCCGGGCCTTATGGCTCCCAGCCCTTCACCCTGGCAGTGCTCCTCCGAGGCCGGGTCTTCAACATTCCCATCCGGCAGCTGGATGGCGGGCACCACTATGCCCTGGGCAAGGAGGGCAGGAACCCTAAGGAGGTGGGTGCTGGAGAAGGCAGGGGTCTAATAAGCAAGATGGACCACACACCACGCCCACCATGCAGAGCCTAGCCAAGAACATATGGGAAAGAGACAGGTTGCAGTTTTCTGGGATAGCTAGAAACGACAGGCCAGAGCCCCGAATCCTTCCTTCTCAGACGCCCAGCACTTTGAGAGGTGCTCTGGGGGAAGTGCCCCTCCTGCCTTAGGTCACTCTGCACAGGGTCAGGGTGGGGACATATTTACCTACAATGAGGCTAGCTGGAAGGAGGGCAGGAGCCTCCAAGGAGTCGACTTTGTCCCCAGCAGTTGCTGGGATACAGGTTAGGTAGGAACAATACCCCTCTACTCAGTCCCCATGTGACCTGAAGTTGTTTGTCTGGCAACCCGAGGCTGGCAAGCAGCATGCCCACCACGGCAGCTGTGTGAGGTTTGGAACCAGACAGCAAAAGCCAATTCAGCAATGAAGGAAAATATGTAGAGAAGTGTTGGCAAGCTTGCCTGCCCCATGGCTGTCATAGGGAACCACTGGCAGAATGATGCCCAGGGTACTCATGGGTATACTGTCTCCTGTTTGCAGCTCTTCTCCTCCGTGACTGCCATGGTCCAGCACTATTCGAAGCACCCCCTTCCCCTGGTGGACAGATACAGTGGCAGCCGGGGCCTTACCTGCCTGCTCTTCCCCACCAAGCCATAAGGACACAGTGACATACACATCCACACCCCCACGTCTGGCCCACATTATGAGCCTTTTCCTTTTCGGTTTTTGTTTGTTTTGAGAGTCTTGTGTAGCCCAGGCTGGCTTTGCAACTCTAGATGCCCTTAATCCTGTTGCCTCTGCCTTCCAGGGGTTGTGGGATTAAAGGTCTACACCACCTCATCTGCCTTCACAGTGTACTCCTTCACACACACACCCCTCCCTTGGGCTATTTTTTCCCTCTCTCCTTAGTCTACTCCCCCTCCACTGGCCCCCCACTCAACTCCCCCCAAGTCCCTGCAGACCCCCACATGAAAGGCACTAGGAAGGGCTTCCAGAGTCTGGCTCCTGGGCCTTCTACTGCATCCCATAGCTGGGAGCCCAGTACCAGCCACAGTGGAAGTGTCCACCTTGTTTACAAGGAACTCTCTACTTCCTTGGATGAAGGCATGTGGTGGCCTACACAGGTTGGCCTCCCAACAGAGCCTTACAGCCAAGAAACTCCCTTCATCTTCTCTTGGAAGATTAGCACCATCTGGGAGGGGATTAGGTTTTTCTGTACACACAGTATACTTTTTTTTTTTTTTTTTTAAGGTAGGGTCTAGGCTCTAGCCCAGGCTGACCTAGAATTCACTATGTAGTTTCAGGGTGGCCTTGAACTCACAGCAATCCTCCTACCTCTGCCTCCCAAGTCCTGGGATTAAAGCTATGCGCTACCACACCTGGCTTTTAAAATATATATGTATATTTTATTTAAATTTTTGGTTGTTTTAAATTTTTAAAAAATATATATTATTATTTATTTGAGAGTGAAAAAGAGGGAGAGCCAGAGAGAGAGAGAGAGAGAGAGAGAGAGAGAGAGAGAGAGAGAGAGAGAATGGGCACACCAGGGCCTCCAGCCACTACAAACGAACCCCGGACACATGTGCCACCTTGTACATCTGGCTAAAGTGGGTCCTGGGGAATTGAACCTGGATCCTTTGGCTTTACAGGCGAATGCCTTAACCACTAAGCCATCCCTCCAGCCTTTATATTTCATTTTCAAAGCAGAGAGACACAACACAAGAGTGTGTGTGTATGGGCACACAAGGGCCTCCAGCTGCCACAAATGAACTCCAGATGTATGCACCAGTTTGTGCATCTGGCTTTACATGGGTACTGGAGAATCAAACCTGGGTCCTTGGGCTTTGCAGATAAGCACCTTAACCACTGAGCCATCTCTCCAGCTCCACACAGTGTATATATAAAAATTTTATTTATTTTTTATTTGAGAGAGGGAGAGTGAGAGAATGGGCTTTCCAGTGTTTCGCCCAGTTCTTGGCGCCCCCAGTGACCTCCAAGGAGAACCAGACACGTATGCAAAGGCAAAAAGTTTTATTTTGGGCTCAAGCTCGGGCTCTTGACTTCACCATTGCAGTGGATCCCTACAAGAGCCCCGAGTAGCAGGAGGGTAGGGTTTTTATAGGGATTTGAACAAAGAAGGGTGTTTCCAGCTTAGCAGTTACATAATTGGTTGGTTTAAACAGTAACTGTACTAGTATTCTTTTGATTGGCCTTAAGATGTTGAAGGGCAAAGTTGGTGGGCAGAGGCTAGGGGAATTCCAGGCAGCTTAGGTAACCTTCATTGTGATTGGCTAAGCAAGCAGAAGTAACATTTGTATGCTTTTGATTGGCTGGGGCAGAAGGGACAAGTCTTGGGCAAGGCTCAGACGTGTCCTAGACATGTCTACGGTCTGACTCAGGCCCTTGGGCGGATATCTTTCCTGACCATATATCAGAGCAGTTGCCCTCTGCTTAAGTGGGAACTTGAAACTTAGGCCTAGCCAGGGCAGCGCCCTACTGAAGTCTGTCATGGTGTCACTCTGGTTCTTGGGTCCTTCATCCCCCCCCCCCCTTTGTACCATGAGGAGCCAATTTTGGATCCTGGTTAGGTTAGTGAGTGGAGTCTAATGGTATATACTGTGATCTTAAAACCATAAGCTGCACTGTATTAATGTGTTCCCTAACAAAAGCAACTAATCTATTAACAATGCAAGGTCCTATTGTGATCAGCAACAGAAATAAGAGTAGTGGCCCTGCTAAAGCGGACAAGAGAGTTGTTAACCATGGGGAATGACTGTACCATGACTCAAACCATCCTTGAGAAGCTTCTCGTTCCCTTTTTCTTTGTAATAATCCCTCACGAACTTTGGTTAAAGATTCCTTAACAACACCGGAATGATCAGCATAGAAACAGCATTCCTCTCCTAGAGCTGCACGTAGTCCATCTTGTTGAAGAAAGAGTAAATCTAAACCCCTTTTACTTCTGCTAGGAAAGTGAGTGACTCCTGCAGGTGAGAGGTTAATTTTTCTAATTCCTAAATATCTAAGTCTATGGCTGCTCTAAGGCCAGCATATTGTTGTTTTTGAGTTATTAAGGAGGTTATTCCAGTTCCTGCTCCTGTAACACCCAAACCTATCAGTAAGCTGACAGTTAGGGCAGTGAATGGTTCCCTTTTTACTCTAACTGAATCTGTACTTAGCTGTTGACCCATTTCTTCAACTGAGTGATAGGTTACCTTGGGGACCGGCTGTACTTGGACACAGAAATCCTTAGACTTAGTTAACACAGATGCACTGACACAGGGGGTGCGTCCTGTACTGCAGGCCCACCAGGAGTCTTCAGAAGGGATGAGATAGGAGGAGGAAGTATTAATAAAAATGGTCTGATTACACAAAGGAGAGGGGACAGAATCAGGGCTAGTGCCGCTAATGCATAGTCCTTGTCCTGATACCTATTGGAGGGTGAGCCTTACAGTCTCTAGCTGTTGTCACCTACAATCATTTACATTTGATGACACGTTATATGAATCAGAGACTGCTATTCCTTCATAGAATGGGGGCCTTGCATCATAACATAACTAACAAGACTTGTGTCAATTCTGGTCTGGAGGCATTGAGAACTTGGTAAGTGTGGGATAGGATATCAATAAGTGTTGTCTGTGGTTTGAGGGGTCTATCTTTTGGCTTAGGGGGTGACCTGGGGGATGGTCTGGGGATTAGGACCTTGTTGGGTCCTGTACTCTCAGGTTGGCCTAGTGACTTTTCAAGCCGCCTAATGGTAAACAGGACTCCACTGTCACACCCCGACTGGTAGAGCCGCAATCCCCAAGTAAACCCCAAATTCCAGTTTGTCTCTGTCTTTCCTGTCTCAGTGAAAGAAATCCTGATGGGGTTACATTTAGGGTTGCCTGTACACTTAATGGCTTTGCCTCGCTGGATCCTGATGAGGTCTGAGGGTGATGGCTTCTTTACCCAATGATAAGTCCCAGTCTGTTCACATCCCCAGGCTTTACAATAAAAATCCGTCCCTGTCCTGCATTGTGAGGCCTTTTTCTTATCTGTAGAGGCTGGGCACACATACAAGCAGGTGTTTGTAGTTCTTGCATGGAGGTCTGAGTTCCACATCCTGGAATCCCTATCCTACCTTCATGCCAAGGGTCTTGTCTGAAGAAGGAACATAAGTCCACAGTCAGATTGGGCCACCAGGTTCTGGGGGGATGGGCCTCTGAACATTGTATTATCACCTGATTGGAACTAGGGGTGATAATCTGCCAGGTGATGTTGCTGGGGAGGTGAGGGTTAGCAGTACATACAGTTAGGAGCACAGTCAGGATCAGGAGCGTTTGAGTTGGAGCTTGAGTGGGGTGCTGCATTCCCAGTCAATTTTCCATTGTGGCTCATAGTCCTCAGGTTGAGCCAGGGGGTCTTCCAGTCGGATGTGGGTGTGATGAATCCAAGTGGCAATTCTGTCCACCTTCACGTCTGTAGGTGTGGTTAGGATGATGATGTAGGGTCCTTTCCAGTGGGGTTCATGTGTCTCATGACGGTGGCAGCAAACAAACACCCAGTCTCCTGAATTGTAACCATGAGTTGGTGGGTGAGGTCCAGCCTTGTATATGGCCTTCAGTCATGGCCAAACCTCTTTATGGGTTCTAGCAAGAGATTGAAGAGATTCATGCAACTATTGATTATTAAACTCAGCAATCAATTCTGCGTTTAAGTCTGGCAGAATTAGGGGGTGGTCTCCCAAACGTTATTTCATAAGGTGTTAGGCCTATCATGTAGGGTGTGTTTTTCACCATGTAGAGGGGAAAAGGGAGGAGAGATACTCAGTCCCTGCCAGTCTCCATAGTTAATTTAGTAAGGGTCTCCTTTAGAGTCCTGTTCATTCTTTCTACCTGTCCTGAATTTTGAGGTCCATAGGCACAATGTGATTTCCAATTTGCCCCCAAAATCTTAACAACTTCCTGTGTTACCTGAAAGATAAAGGCTGGTCCATTGTCTGAGCTCAAAAGAGCAGGCATCCCATACCTGGGTAGGATGTCCTCTAGAATCTTCTTACTTACCACCTGAGCTGTTTCATGCTTGGTGGGGAAAGTCTCGGTCCATCCTGAAAAAGTATCTACAAAAACTAAAAGATATCTGTAACCATATTTACCAGGTTTTACCTCAGTAAAGTCCAATTCCCAATGTGCTCCAGGCTTAGAACCTTGCAAGCATGTTCCATCTCCTTTAGGATGATTGTTTGCGTTAGTCATTTTACAACTTAGACATTTATTGGCAATTTCTTCAATTTGAGATCTTAAATTGAGTACATTAAAGTGACTGTGTCTTATCAGCTCTTTGGTCCACTTTATGCCCAGATGTGTAGACCAGTGCAAATGTTGGAGAAGTTGTTGAGCCAGGTGTGTGGGGAGGATCAACTTATTGTCCCCACTTTTGACCCAACCCCCATTGCCCTCTTGTGTTAAAGACAATTTATTAATTAGTTTGGTGTCCTCCTTTGGATATCCTGGAGTGTCAAGTAAAGTTGGAGGTCCTGGGTCCGGGAGTAGAGTCAACACCAGTTCGGTATCTAGGGCAGCCCTCTTCACGACCTCATCTGCCCTCATATTTCCCCTGGCCACCAGAGTATCATTTCTTTGGAGGCCAGGGCAATGCATAATGGCCAATTTAGAGGGCAACCATAAGGCAGCCAACAAGTCCCGAATTTGCTCTTTGTTTTTGATTGTCTTTCCTTCTGCTGTGAGGCCTCTCTCTTGACAAATAGCCCCATGTACATGGGCAGGTCGCAAGGCATAATGGCTGTCTGTACACACATTCAGCTTCCTTCCTTTGCCCAATTGCAAAGCCTTTGTCAGAGCAATAAGTTCTGCCCATTGTGCAGGAGTCCCTTAAGTAATGCTGCCGCCCAGACGGTTTCTGTTTCAGTTACTATAGCCTCACCCGCGTACCTTTGTCCATCCTTCATGAAGCTACTGCCATCAGAGTACCACGTGACCTCGGCATCTAGTAAAGGCTGATTAGTGAGGTCCTCTCTGATGTTGTACACTCAGCTCAGGATGTCAGCATCCTGTCAGCTGATGAGACACAGCATCAGTCGTGGAGGGGTCTCTGCAAGTCAGGATCCAGGTAACAAGGTAGCGGGCTTTAAGGCTGCGCTTGGGAAGAACTTTATCTGAGGCGGGTTTAAAAGTAGGCTTTGATAATAAGTTATGTGGGCATTACTTATCCATCGATCAGGGGGCTGCTTAAGGACCCCTTCTATAGCACGGGGGTGACCACCTGAAGTTCTTGTCCTAATGTTAATTTTTTTTACATCTTTCACCAATTGGGCTGTTGCTGCTATTATTCTTAAGCATGGTGGCCACCAGGCTGCTACTGGATTCAATTTTTTTGATAAGTAGGCAATTGGCCAGTTCCAAGGTCCCAATGTTTGGGTCAAAACTCCTTTGGCTATTCCCTTCTTCTCGTCCACATAGAGGTGGAAGGGCTTGTTAATGTCAGGTAGCACCAATGCAGGTGCTGTCAATAGCACTTGTTTTATTTCATTGAATGCTTGATCTTGAGTTGGGGTCCATTGGAAGGGACTTCCTTCCTTGGTCAGTTCATATAGAGGCTTAGCTTTTTCAGCAAACCCAGGGATCCATAAGCAGCAAAATCTGGCAGATCCCAAGAACTCACGCACTGCTCTGTGAGTGATAGGAGTTGGTATACTTAATACAGTCTCTTTCCTGGCCTGAGATAAACATCTCTGTCCATCCCTAAGAATATATACCAGATATGTTACCTCTCTTAAACAAATATGGGCCTTTTTGGCAGAAGCATGATACCCCAACTCTCCCAAGGTTGTTAATAGATCCTCTGTACCCATTTGACAAGCCTGCGCTGTGTCTGCAGCTATTAAAATATCATCAACATATTGTAACAAAGTCAAATGTGGGTGCAGTTCGTTGTACTCACCCAGGTCTTCATGGAGAGTCTCATCAAACAGGGTAGGTGAGTTTTGAATCCTTGGGGTAACTGCGTCCAATTTAATTGTCCATTAAATCCTTGTTCTGGGTTATGCCATTCAAAGGCAAACAATGGCTGGCTTCGTGCTGCCAGCAGCAGACTAAAGAAAGCATCTTTTAAGTCAAAAACTGTACCAGACTCTGGAGGGAGGCAAGGATCTTAAGAGTGTGTAAGGGTTTGGTACCGTTGGGTGGATATCCATCATCTGTTTGTTTACCTCCCTTAGGTCCTGGACTGGCCTATAATCTCCAGTATGTGGTTTCTTTACTGGTAAGAGCAGAGTATTCTATGTGGCATGGCAGGGGATAAGCACCCTGAGGTCTTGGAGTCGCCTAATATGGGGGTTATCGCCATATGGGTGTCTCTTGACATGGAGTATTGTCTCATCCTGATGGGAGTCACTCCAGGGCCTCAGTTCCACCCAGATGGGTGGATTATGGAAGGCCAGTCCCATCCTTCCTGTCTCTGTCCAGGCCTTAGGGAACTTTTGTACATTCAGCAATGTCCATCATGGGACTTAGTCGTTGATGGAGTCTATATTCACCTTCTAGTTGCATAGTTAATATTTGCACTGGATGCCCATCTTTATCAGTAAGACAAGGCCCATCTGGGTCAAAAGAAATTTGAGCTCCTATTTTAGTTAATAAATCTCTCCCCAATAAAGGGTAGGGGCATTCAGGTATGACCATGAAGGAGTGGGATACCCGGCCTGTGCCAAAGTCCACTGTTCTTTGGGTAGCCCATGAATACTGGTTCATACCAGTGGCTCCTTGCACCCAGGACTTTTTGTCTGATAGTTTCCCTTGGGGCTTTGTTAGCACCGAATGTTGTACCCCAGTATCTACTAAAAAGTTAATAGTCGTCTCCTCCACTCTTAAAGTTACCCTGGGCTTGGGGAGGGGATCTGAACCCTGTCTCCCTCAGTCATCAAGTCCTTCTAATTCCAGAATGCACACGCTCTGAGTGGCCGGTTTTCTGAGGAGGCTTTTTAGGGCATTCTTTTTATCCAATGTCCCACCTCTTTACAATAAGGACATTGGTTGTGTTGGAGCTTGGGCCCGTCTCGTGGCAGGTCCCCTCTTACCTTGCTCTTCTGCAAGTTTCTTGTATTGTCAGCGTTGGGGATCGGGGACTCTGCGGTGGCTGCCAGGAGAATCTTGGCCAAGTTGCGAGTATTTTTTTCATTCACTGAAGCAATGGCTCAGGCTTGGTGTTCCTCTGGACTCTCTCTATTATTATATACTCATTCTGCCAGTGTCACTAACTCCTGCAAACTTTTATCTGCTAGTCTGTCCAGTTTCTGAATTTTCCTCCTAATGTCTGGGGCTGCCTGGTTAACAAAACTGAGGATAACTGCCGTCATAGTTTCTGGAAGTTCTGGGTCCCTAGGAGTGTATGTACAAGATGCCTCTATGAGTCTTTCCAAGACAGCAGCAGGAGTTTCATCCTTACCTTGCTGCACATCACTAACTTTAGCCAAATTATTGGGTCGCCTAGTAGCGGCCCTGAGACACCCCCCCATTAGAGTCTGGTGGTACACTTGGAGTCTCTCATCTGCTGCCATGTTGAAATCCCAGTCTGGTCTAGTCAAAGGGAAGGAGGCATCAATGATAGCCTGATTATTGATTCCCATCAGTGCCCAGAACCAATTTTTGGGCTTCAGCCTGTATTCTCTCTCTTTCCTCTGTAGTAAAGAGAATCTGTAGCAATTGTTGACAGTCATCCCAAGTTGGTAGGTGGGTGAGAATAATAGAATACAAAAGGTCAGTAAGTCCCTGCAGTTTTTCGGAAAATTTAGGAGTTTGCATTTTCTAATTATAAAGATCACTAGTGGCAAATGGCCAGTAGTGATGTGGCTGATTACCATCTTGGTCTGGGGACCCCATAACCTGGAGGGGAAATACTGTGGCCTCCGGGTCTGGGGCTTGACTCCAAGTGGTCCTTCTACAAGTGTGGGGAGGGCTTTGTATGGGTAGAGGTTGGGCTGCAGGTGGAGGGCCTTGAGGATGTGGCCCTGTGGGTAGAGATGGGTTTATAGGTGGAGGGGAGTAGGGAGGAGGAAGATCAATTCTTCCTCCTGTGAATTCTGAAGTACAGGATATAGAGGAGCAGAGGGGGAAGAAGAGGAGGAATCATCTGGTTTATCTCTCTTCTTAATTGCCATAAAAGTGGTGGTCTCCTGTGGGTAGGGGAGAAAAGGTTTAACCCAAGAGGGAGGGTCTTCTATCAGGTCCCACCAGACCAGAATATAGAGGATTTTGTCTGGGTGGCCAGGAGGTCCCTGAAAGATGTTTTCCTGGACTCGCTGTATGACTGGTAAGTGGAAGGTGCCCTCTAGAAGCCAGCCCACATTGAAGGTGAGCCATTTGCTCCTGCAAAGAGTGATAAGTTTAGTTTTCTTTATTTCTACACTGAGGTTATGAGCCCTAATTTTAAGGTCCTGAAAGTGGTCTGTCAGTAAAGAAAGCAGGGTAGTCTGCATCTGTCCCATCTGTCCAACCACACAAATAGTAATTCCAACAAAGAAAAGGAAAAAGATACAGCAAAAAAGTTCAGCTGGCCAGCGACTACAAAACGGAAACTGAGACAGTGGCTTCTTGCAGTTCTGTGGTAGTGACCGCGTTGCCTCTGCAAATCTACCAGGGGAATGAAATCCCCCTCGGGCGGGCCTGGAGCACCCAGGACCCACCGTCCAGACAGAGTGGCCTCCAGGGGCCCATCCACCCAACCACAATTTTCTGATGAACGGAAGGATGAAGGACAAATTTTCAGGAAAGACAAAACACAGAAGCACACTTACCAGCCAGAGACCTGAACTCCACGTGTTGGTGATCCTCGGGGGTGGGGGGGGGGGGGTCGCTGAGGGGATCCCGGACAAGACCCCAAATATTTTGCCCAGTTCTCGGCGCCCCCAGTGACCTCCAAGGAGGACCAGACAAGTATGTAAAAGCAAAGAGCTTTATTTCGGGCTCAAGCTCAGGCTCTTGACTTGACCAGTGCAGTAGATCTTACAAGAGCTCTGAGTAGCAGGAGGGTAGGGTTTTTTTTTAAATTTTTTTTGTTTATTTTTATTTATTTATTTGAAAGTGACAAAGAGGCAGATAGATAGATAGAGAGAGAGAGAGAGACAATGGGCACGCCAGAGCATCCAGCCACTGCAAACGAACTCCAGATGCGTGCGCCCCCTTGTGCATCTGGCTAATGTGGGTCCTGGGGAATCAAGCCTCGAACTGGGGTCGTTAAGCTTCATAGGCAAGTGCTTAACCGCTAAGCCATCTCTCCAGCCTGAGGGTAGAGTTTTTATAGGGATTTGAACAAAGAAGAAGGGGGTTTCCAGCTTGGCAGTTACTTGATGGGTTGGTTTGAACAGTAACTGTACTAGTATTGTTTTGATTAACCTTAAGATGTTGGTGGGCAAAGTTGGCGGGCAGAGGCTAGGGAATTCCAGGCAGATTAAGTAACCTTCATTGTGATTGGCTAAGCAAGCAGCAGTAACATTTGTGTGCTCTTGATTGGCTGGGGCAGAGAGGTAGAAGGGACAAATCTTGGGCAATTCTCAGATATGTCACATGTCTACGAGCTGACTCAGGCTGACTCAGGCCCTTGGGCCTATATCTTTCCTGACCATATATCAGGGCAGTTGCCCTCTGCTTAAGCGGGAACTTGAAACTTAGGCCTAGCCAGGGCAGCGCCCTACTGAAGTCTGTCATGGCGTCACTTTGGTTCTTGGGTCCTTCACCAGGGCTTCCAGCCACTACAAACCAACTCCAGATGCATGTGCCACCTTGTGCATCTGGCTTACGTGGGTCCTGGGGAATTGAACCGAGGTCCTTTGGCTTCACAGGCAAGCGCCTTAACTGCTAAGCCATCTCTCCAGCCCCACAAAGTATATTTTCAATAAAGACTTGTTTAATGAATTCTTTATAATCTGTTAATGAGAAACCTAGGCGATCCCCCAGAAGGCTGCTACGGTTCTCATAAGTCACACAGCATACTTGGCTAGGAGTGATGCTGAAGTGACAAGGCTAGGTTGTGGCAGAAAAGTCCCATATCTACTTAAATGTTTTGTGTCAAAGAGGAGGAAAGCCAGGCCAACGGCTGCCTTTTGTTCCTTTGCTTTGCTTGTTGGCCTTGGGCAGGGAGGAGCCGGCCAGACTGATTCTGCCACCTGATTAACTGATGCCAATTCGGGCGCCTAGTTACTACTGTACAGGGTTGAGCTCAGAAGCCTGGCTGTGAATGCTCGGTGCAGGAGACAACGGGGTGGGCACGGTCGCCGCTCTGGGCCGTGGCTGCGGACTGGGCGGTCACGTCGCGCTGCTTGGCGGGGCGTGAGCCGGGAGGCCCAGCGGGCGAGGGCCGCGTCCCGGGGCCCTGGCGTGCAGCCCGGAGCACCCCGCCGCCGGAAGCGCCATGTGACCGCGCTGGGAACAAAGGGCATCTCTGCGGCGGGCTCTGGGGCTGGCACCGAGGTCCGCGGGGCGGGGCGGGCGCGCTGCCGTCGTCATCGCCCGCTCCGGCCGATTGCTGCCTGTCCTTCCTCCGGGCTGAGAGATGGGAAGATAATGGCCCTGCATCATCACCGACCTCCGCCTGGGAGGCTTAAGTGAGGCCTCCCACGTAAGAAAGCGGCCCTCTCCGGACGAGCTCCGAATTCGGGTCAATTAGCCGCGACTGATAAAATCGCAGCCGGGAGGCAGTTTCCGGCCGGGCCGCAGGGCGGTGCGGAGGAGTGTGCAGGCGAGCTCACACGGCGGTGATGGGGGCGCAAGAGAGTTAGGAGCCCCCCCACCCCGACGCCTGGGCAGTGGGAATGTCCTCTCTCATCTTCTCCAACCCACCTCAAGACTTGGGGAGATTGGCACCACGTACTGGACCCCAAGACCACCCCCTTTCCCTCCCCCTTTCCCAGACACACACTAGCATTACGTGCTCCATCCCTATTGAGCAGCACCCCACTCTTAGGTAAAAAGACCTTGGTGTGGGGGCCCCTATTTTTAGTGAGTCAGGCCTGACTTTAGCCCCCAAGCGCAGAGGACACAGCTCAAAGAACTTGAGTTATTGGCCCCAGAGGGACAATGTTTTTCCCAGATAGGAGACTCACTCAAAAAAAAAAAAAAAAAAAAAAAAAAAAAAAACAAAACTGGTTTACAGCCTGGAGAGATGGCTGAGCAGTTAAAAGGCACTTGCTTGCAAGGCCTATTGGGTTTGATTCCCCAGTTCCCAGGTAAAGCCAGACACAAAAAATGGCACATACCTATGGCTTTAGTTTGCAATGGTAGTAGGTCCTGGCATTCCTACAAGAATACACACGCACACACACACGCACACGTGCAAATAAGTATCTTAAAAAATATATAGCAGCTTTGGGCTAGAGCAAGACCCTACTTTGAAAAACAACGAAACAGCGGGGTGGGGGGGGCCTTGCCCGAGCTGGGTATGGTGGTGCATGCCTGTAATCCTGTGCCTCCGGAGACAGGAAAATTTCTGGGAGCTGGAGGCCAGCCTGGGTTACCTACAGACACACTGTTTCAACCAACAACAAACTAGTCTCCATGAGGGGTAGCAGTCCAGTCAGGGGGAGAAGTATGAATTTAAGGGCCCCAGTTGCCAGAAAAGAGCGTGGCTCAGACCTGTCGGTGCCTGACAGGTCTGTACTGAGATGTCCCCTTTTCCTGGGACCCTCCCTTGACAGTCTGGCCTCCCCCATCTCTGCTTCCTGCTCACAGCCTGAACCCTGCTGCTTACAGCAACCTTTGGCAAATGCCTTTTCACTCCCAGGACCAACTTGTTCACTCCTGCCCACTACTGGGCAGAATCCTGAATATAGTTGGTGGCAAGTACTTGTTGAAAAATTCCCAAAATAGGTCAAGTTTATCCTGAGTCCCTGTAAGCTGTCAATCAGGCTTCTTCTTCTTCTTTTTTTTTTTTTTGTTTTTGTTTTTGTGAGGTAGGGTTTCACTTTAGCCCTGGAATTCACTATGTAGACTCAGGCTGGTCTCAAACTCATGGCGATCCTCCTACCTCTGCCTCCTGAGTGCTGGGATTAAAGGTGTGCGCCACCATGCCAGGCTTCTTTTAAGAGAAAAGTATGCCCTAGGGATGTCCAATATAATTGATTTTTAGTTTTATTTATTTATTTGAGAGAGAGAGAGAGAGAGAGAGGGAGAATGGGCATGCCAGGGCCTCCAGCCACTGCAAACTCCAGACACATGCACCACCTTGTGTATCTGGCTTTATGTGAGTACTGGGGAATCAATCCTTGGTCCTTTGGCTTTGCAGGTAAACATCTTAACCGCTAAGTCATCTATCCAGCTTTATTTATTTATTTATTTATTGTTTTTTCAAGGTAGGATCTTGCTCTAACCCAGGCTGACCTGGAATTCACTATGTAGTCTCAGAGTGGCCTTGAATTCACCGCAATCCACCTACCTCTGCCTCCCGAGTGCTGGGATTAAAGGTGTGAGCCACCATGCCCAGCGTATCTTTTAGAGTTTTTTTTTTTTTTTTTTGAGAAATTATCTCACGTATCCCAGACTGGATTGGCCTCAAACTCATAATGTAGTCAACAATGACCTGGAACTTCTGATCCTCCTGCCTCTACTTCCCCAAAGTGTTGGGATTATAGGCTGGCTGCCACTCCTGCCCTGCATGTACACAGATGCTGCGGCTCGGAGCTCAGGCTAGCACGTTAGTGACTGAGCCATCTCCCCAGCCTCCTGTTCACTATTTGATGCTTGTAGTCCTTTAAGATAGATTCACATCATACGCTGGCAGACACTCATGAGCTCATATAGGCCTTTCTGAAGTGGCTCGGCAGCTGGAAACGCACAAGTTCTTGGGTTCATAATCATCACTGCGAGGCAAAGTGTTTCCTAGGAAATGGACCTAGTGCAATATGAATGTCACATGGTGTCTGTCTGTCCCTCTTCCTGGACCGTTTCCAGGACTGTCTTTTCCGCTTCAGCCATTAAGTCTTTAATCCAGTTATCTTTCTCTCTAGTTCTTGGTACTCTTTCTTCATCGCGGCTCCTGTGGTGGTGCTGGCCAAAAGGAAACCCTGCCCAGTCTCATGGAAGGTGTAGGTGAACCAAAGTTCCTTTCTAGTGTAAGCTAGGGGAGTATGGTTTCCAGTCTTGGTGACGAAGATTCCTTTGGCCTTATGTCCTTGAAGTTCTGGGAGGTCAGGGGAGTTATCAGAAGGATTCACAGAGCAGTTAGTGGGAGATCCATCTGGCCCATTTATTACCATAAACAACATCCCAGTTCCAGCTGTTCATTGACAAACATTTATCAAGTGCTTTCTAAATCCCAGCACTCAGGCAGCAGAGGGAGGAGGATTGCCATGAGTTCGAGGCCGCCCTGAGACTACATAGTGAATTCCAGCCCCAGCCTGGGCTACAGCAAGACCCTACCTTAGAAAACCAAAATCATAATAATAATAGTAAATAAATGCCAGGCACCAGAGTACCATCTTCTTTCTCTTCCATACCCGCTGGAGTATTTCTCTACCTTCCCTCCTCTCTAGGGACCAGAGCTGGGGTCAGGGGACATGAACACCAGCTAGAATCCTCCTCATGTGATAAGGATGTAAGAGCAGCCACATAGTCACCAATTCACCTACCTACTGTGGCCGTTCTGCTCCCCACGGAGTGAGCTCAAGCCCTGGCCAGGGATCTCAGCCTACCTGTAGGGTATTCTGTGACTGTGATCCAACTGCCTGTGGATGCAGTGACTATTTTTGGAGATAGTGTTTTGGGTTTTGCTTTTTTTTTCTTTCTTCTCACACAGGCTTCATGTAGATCAGACTGGCTCAACAGCTCACAGGCCTGGGTAGCCTGAGCCCCTGGGAGGGTGGGTGAGGGTTACAAGAAGATGAGTGTATGGCCACCCAGAGAGGGGCTGACATGGCTGAGAAGAGAGGGTAAGCTTCAGGCAGCACTGGGCAGAGTAGGAAGGCCTCACCCAACCCCAGTGTTAGAAGGAAGGTGGGTATGGTCGGGCGTGGTGGCACATGCTTTTAATTCCAGCACTTGGGAGGCCAAGGTAGGAAGAGCATCTTGAATTCTAGGCTACCCTGAGACTGCATAGTGAATTCCAGGTCAGCGTGGGCTAGAGTGAGACCCTATCTTGAAGCTGACCTAGAATTCACTTTGTAGTCTCAGGATGGCCTTGAACTCGCAGCAATCCTCCTACCTCTGCCTCCCGAGTGCTGGGATTAAAGGCGTGCACCACCACGCCGGCTGTTGAAAGGTATTTTTGTTGTTGTTGGGGATTGAACCCAGCGCACTGTGCTAAGTGAGAGTGCTACCACTGAGCCACATGCTCAGCCATGGAGCATTGCATTTAAAGTGGTGATGTTGGGGCTGGAGAGATGGCTCAGCAGTTAAGGCGCTTGCCTGCAAAGCCTAAGAACCCCGGTTCGATTCCCCACTACCCATATAAAGCCAGCTGCACAAGGTGGCAATGTATCTGGAGTTTGTTTGTAGTGGCTGGAGGCCCTGGTATACCCATTCTCTATCTGCCTCTTCCTCTTCTCTCAAAATATTAAAGTGGTGATGTGGAAGTCTGTCAATTAAAATAAACTGGTGCCAGGTGTGGTGGCACACAGCTTTAATCCCAGCACTTGGGAGGCAGAGGTAGGCTGATTGCCATGAGTTCGAGGCCATCCTGAGACTACAGAATGAATTCCAGGTCAGCCTGGGCTAGAATGAAACCCTACCTCAAAAAACCCAACAAACTGGCCAGGAGATGTGGTGCACGCCTTTAATCCCAGCACTCGAGGCAGAGGTAGAGGATCGCCATTAGTTCGAGGCCACCCTGAGACTACAAAGTGAATTCCAGGAACCCCCCCGCAAAAAAATTCAAAAACTGGTGGTGCCATGGGCTAGAGAGAAACAAGTCCTGAAGCCCCAGCTTTGCCTTGGAGACACCATCAGCTTTAGGAAGGCTTCCAGGACCAAGGCCCTGGGTGAGGTCAGGTAAACTCCAAGACTGTCAGCTATGCCTGTCCTTGATCACCCAGACTACTTGCAGCCTAAGGAGCTGAGAGCTAGGCAGTGAAGTGACCTGGAAATGGAGGGCTAAAGTGCCCCTGGTTTTCCTGTCCCTCTTTGCCATCCTTCCTCTGCCCTGCTCCTCCAGAGCAAGAGGCAAGGCTGGGAGGCCCCTGGGAGCCTTCTGTCCCAATTCCCAGGGCCTGGCATCTAGCTCTGCAGCTGATGCAAGGTTTGGAATGGGTGAGCTCAGCCTGTCCCTGGCACTAGGAGCCTCTCGCATCCTGCCTGCACTTGCAAACACCTCCATTCAGTGCTCTGTTCTTCCTGGAAGCAAAGTGGAGCTACCTAAGGATCTGGAAGTTGACCCTGCTTGAGAACTGAGCATTTCCTTTCTTCTTTCTTTCTTTTTTTTTTTTTTTTTTTTTTTTGGTTTTTGATGTAGGGTCTCGCTTTAGCTCAGGCTGACCTGGAATTCACTCTGTAGTCTCAGGCTGGCCTTGAACTCACAGTGATCCTCCTACATCTGCCCCCTGAGTGCTGGGATTAAAGGTGTGCCCTCCACACCTGGCTAGCAGTGAGCATTTCTGGGTCATCCCTATAGTATGAGAGCAGTGTCCAGTAGAAATGGAGGTACCCACCCCTCAAAATCTGACCCTGAAGTTCAATCATACCAGTTCCTCTTCAACTCTTCCATTATGAGGCAGAATTCTCTTCACCTGCCCTCCCTCAGGTGGTCACTGTCCCTGACTTTTAGGAGGGAAGGCTGAGGCCCTCTCACACATCAAGGACCCCATGGCATCATTAGTGCAGAACCCGAATTCGTCCAGCACCTATCTGTGCGACTGTCAATACTAACCATGTGATTGGTTTCACATGTGCGCCTCCCTTTACAAAGTGCTGTGGTGATGCATCTGTCTGTACTTCCAGAGGTCCTAGAGGTGGTGCTGAGGTAGGGAGAGGCTGAGGCCCAGACAGCAAAATGAGGAGTCACACCCATGGGCGCTCCGCATATACTCATGCTGCATTGTCGTGCCCCGTAAGCGTGTACTGGGCAGCAAGCAGCCTCTGGCCTCAGGCTCGCCTGCCACCTGGAGCCAGTTGAGGCAAAGAGAAGTGTTTGTCGCAGACAGCGCAGCGTGAGTAGAAGAGGCTTGGAGGCCAGGACTTGTGGATTTGGTGTAGGGTATGCTGGGGGTCACTCCTATTTGTGAGGAACTGGGGACATCTGGGGGCCTATGAAGGAGGTGGTACTAGGATCATTGGAGTTGCTTGCTTAGATAAAAGCTCATCGGTCACGTTGAGCTCAGGTTGGCACCAGTGGGCTTGGGGCCTGGGCACCAAGTCTGTCTTCCAACCTCTCTCCAGTTTCAGCCTACAGCCAGTGGCCATGCCACCTCCCTTGTAACACTGGGATTGGATGCGGCCTTGCTACTCTCCTCAGCCCTGTTGGGCTCTTGACCCCGCACCTACTCTCCCAGCAGCAGTTCAGGCTTCCTAGACTTGTGGGCAGTTGAGCATGAAGTGCTCTGTGCTGGAGAATAGTCTGTGCCAACCACTACTAGCCATCCTAGGTATTATTTCGTGGGCCTGATGGGAGGCCTGTGGTGGAACCAGAGGCTCAGGCTCATTGAGAAGGTTGAGATGAGGCACTCCAGCGTGGGAGCCAGCCTGCAGGGCGCTCCAGACCCTTTATTTTCACTGTGCACTGTGTGTTGTGGTGCACACCTTTAATTTCAGCACTCGGGAGGCAGAGGTAGGAGGATCACAGTGAGTTCGAGGCCACCCTGAGACTACACAGTGAATTCTAGGTCAGCCTGAGCTAGAATGAGAATCTACCTTGAAAAAAAAAGGCGGTGAATGCTGAGGTAATCCTAGCACTTGGAAGCTGGAGGCAGGAGGAAGGAGGAAGGAACAATTCAAGGTCATCCTCAGCTATATAGTGAGTTTGAGGCCAGCCTGGGCTACATGATATCTGGTCTCAAAAAAAAAAAAAAAGGTATCAAGGAGTATAATAGAGAGTAGAGCAAGTCTCCTCACTTGTCCTCAGCTGCCCTGTCCTCCCTGAGCAGTGTCACCTGTCTTTGTGCATCTTCCCAGAGGTAGGCTAGAGCAACCTAGGTTCACATAGGAAGGCTCCATAAAAACCATGACAGGTAGAAAAGCCGGGCGTGGTGGCACACGCCTTTAGTCCCACACTCAGGAGACAGAGGTAGGAGGATCACTGTGAGTTCGAGACCACCCTGAGACTACATTGTGAATTCCAGGTCAGCCTGAGCTACAGTGAGACCCTACCTCGGAAAACAAACAAACAAACAAACAAACAGGTGGCATCTGCCTCATTTCTTAGAGAAGTTAAGGAGGGAGTCAGGACATTAAGAAGGCCTCAGGTCACATGCCAAGACACTCCCCATTTTCCCATACCATCATCCTACCTTCTAATATCCCTTTGTTTTGTAAATAATCTCAAATTCTTGGATAAAGAAGTTTTTTGGACATCTCAGGGACAGAGTCAAGACTTTTCTTACCTTCCCTGGTGAACTGGTCCTGGAGCTGAGCCCCTGAGCTACCAAAATGGTACTGGCTGGATTGAAAAAGACAGAGCTCTGCTAGCAAACTCCCAGGCCCGAAGCTTTACAGAGACCCTGGCTCTCTAACCGCTGAAACTCCTGGCCATTAGGTTTTGTTTTGCACAGTTGGCTCAGTTAATGCTCTCACGCAGAAGGCCAACGCTGAGGGCTGGCTCCTAGCGGAGGAGCACCCCGTGGTGAACATTCTGTTCTTTGCCCACAAATGGAACCGTATTTTAAATGACTACTGGATGGCAAAAAGACTGTCCCTCAGAGAAACGTGAAGTGTGTAGTTCTGAGGGATTGGCTTCCCCTGTGCCCCTTCCTCCTCCCAAGTCTATGATATGTGGGGGCTTGGGGGCTGAACCCTTTCTTGTCTGTCCTCCTCTTCTGTCTTGGATGTGAAGAATGATTTCAAGAAAGTAGGTCTCTAAAAGTGGCAGTGCCCAGAAGGGCTAGGTCCTCAGATAATAAAAAGGGACAGCGTCTTCGGTGCAGGGTATGAGCTGTGTCTGATTAGTGAGGCAGCAGGAACAAGGGGGAGTTCATTTACTTCAGAGAACAGAAAGCAGATGACGTGGGTACTTTGTGAATTCAGGCTCAGGCCTAGGGTGGGTGTGTGGCCACCAGGAATGCCAGAGACTCTAAGGAGGGAGAGAGAAAGAGAGAGGTCTTTGAAACAGGGCTGTGAGAAAGCTGGAAGCCAGCGGCAGTGGAATCAGAGAGCGACGCCTGAGTGTGGAGCAGGGTAAGGAGCAGGTGAATCTAAGGTGTGGCAGGTCAGGGGTCACAGTAAAGGAATCTGGAAGCACCACTTGGGCTTTGTGATATTACCTGAAAATCAATGTACTCACAACACAGTTCATCTGCTCAACACAGGCTCCTCTTCCTATTTCCTTCTTTTGTACTAATCTTTTTAAAAATATTTATGTTAGGGGCTGGAGAGATGGCTTAGCGGTTAAGCGCTTGCCTGTGACGCCTAAGGACCCTGGTTCGAGGCTCGATTCCCCAGGACCCACGTTAGCCAGATGCACAAGGGGGCGCACGCGTCTGGAGTTTGTTTTCAGTGGCTGGAGGCCCTGGCGCGCCCATTCTCTCTCTCTATCTGCCTCTCTCTCTCTGTCACTTTCAAATAAATAAATTAAAAAATATATATATATTTATGTTGTTTTAACTTATTTATCAGGGAGAGAAAGAGGCAGATACACAAAAAGAGTGGGTGCCCAAGGGCCTCCAGCCTCTACAAACGAAGTCCAGGTGCATGTGCCACCTTGTGCATCAGGTTTTATATGGGTGCTGGGGAATTGAACCAGGGTCCTTAGGCTTTCCAGGCAAGCGCCTTGACCGCTCAGCTATCTCTCCAGTCCCAAGTGTTCAAATCTTGATGAGCTGGGAACTCACCAGATACTTAAAAGTTTCCAGTGCCCTGTTGTGGGATCTGAGGCCTGACTTGATCACCTGGAATTGCACCTGTGATCTCTTGCCTTGCTTGGATCCCCACTGCATCCCGCTGCCCTTTTGCCTTGACTTCCACCAAAGTAACTATGTGACATGAGGGCAAACTTTCTTGGGGGAGAAGGAGCCCACTCCATTAAATTGGATGGGCTTGGTTTTTCTGACACTGGCCATTACAAATGGAAGCCTTTCTCCCCTATCACCAGAATACCATTTCTGAGAGTAACCACTGATGAAGTGCTAAGAGAAATCACCCTGCTGCAGCCTACATTCAGCCCATCAGTAATGCTAGGGACAGGGACAGGATTCATATGTAGTGAGCATATTCTTGCCTGGCTTCTAGGCCTGTATCTATCTATCTACCTACCTACCTACCTATCATCTGTTTATCTGTCCATCATCTCTCTCTATCCCTTTCACCTCATGTAATCTAGACTGAACTCCAAGTATCTTTTAATTTAATTTAATTATTTATTGGTTTTTTGAGGTAGGGGCTCACTCTAGCCCAGATTGACCTGGAATTCACTATGTAGTCTCATGGTGGCCTTGATCTCACAGTGATCCTCCTACCTCTACCTTTCAAGTGCTGGGATTAAAGGCATGTGCCACCACACCCAGCTCCCTTTTTCTTTTTAAATTTATTTATTTGAAATATTTAATTAATTTATTTATTTCAGAGAGGGGGCAGCAGATAGAGAGAAAGAGAATGGGTGCGCCAGGGCCTTTAGCCACTGCAAATGAACTCCAGACGCGTGTGCCCCCTTGTGCATCTGACTTAGGTGGCTGGCTGCTGTTTACTTATCTGTTTGGGGGTGGGGGGGTGAAGACGATTCTAAGCCTCCAGGAACTACCTCATATTACCTGGGCTCTGTAACTCAGTGAAATAAACTCATTGCTGTTTTACAAAAATGGAAAAAAAAAAATGTCTGAAATGAGCCAAGTGTGGTGGCACACACCTTTAATCCCAACACTTAGAAGGCAGAAGTAGCAAGATTGTATGAATTTGAGGCCAACCTGAGATTATCTAGTGAATTCCAGGTTAGCCTGGGCTAGAGTGAGACCCTGACTTGAAAAACAAAAAAGGGCTGGAGAGATGGCTTAGCGGTTAAGGCATTTGCCAGCCAAGCCAAAGGACTCAGGTTCGATTTCCCAGGACTCACATAAACCAGATGCACAGGGGCACGTGCATTTGGAGGTCATTTGCACTGGCTAGAGGCCTTGGCATGCACATTCTCTCTGTGTCTGCCTCTCTTCTCTCTATCTCTCTGCTTGCAAATAAATAAATAAAAATTTTTAAAAGTCTGAAATCAATTCCTAATTGTTTCCCCTAAAACTGTTTCAGCCATACCTTTCCTTGCTCAGTAAATGACACCTCATCCTTCCAGGGCTAAGACCAAAACCAGACCAGGACTCTTCCTTGAAGTGGATCTTTTTCTTTTTTTGCGGGGGGGGGGAGGTATTGAGGTAGGGTCTTGCTCTAGTCCATGCTGACCTGGAATTCACTATGTAGTCTCAGAGTGGCCCCCAACTCACAGCCATCCTCTTACCTTTGCCTCCAAAGTGCAGGGATTAAAGATGTATGCCACCACGCCTGGCAAAGTGGATCTTTTGCGTGTGTGTATGTGTGTGTGTGTGTGTGTGTGTGTGCGTGCGTGTGTGTGTGCACGTGCATGCGCAGTTTCTCAAGGTAGAGTTTCACTCTAGACAGACTGACCTGGAATGCATTATATAGTTTCAGGGTGGCCTCAAACTCGTGGTGATCCTCCTACGTCTGCTTCCCAAGTGCTGGGATTAAAGACATGCACCACCACCACACCCAGCTGGATCTTCTTTTTATTTTTATTTATTTATGGGAGGTGGGGGATGGGGCTGGGGGGACAATTGGTGCACCAGGGCCTCCAGCCACTGCAAATGAACTCTAGACACATGCACCATCATGTGCATCTGGTTTACGTGGATTCTGGGGAACTGAGCTTTGCAGGCAAGAGCCTTAGCCACTGAGCAATCTCTAAATATTTTTTAAAGAGCATTTGTCACCATACCTGGCCTAGATATTTAAAAATATACATCAAATTATTCTTATGGCGCACGCCTTTAATCCCAGCACTCGGGAGGCAGAGGTGGAAGGATCCCTGTGAGTTTGAGGATAGCCTGAGACTACATAGTCCAGGTCAGCCTGGGCTAGAGTGAAACCCTACCTTGAAAAATAAAACAACAATCATATGTACATATTCTTAACTATAACCAGCCAACTGTTCTTAGAATACTAGAACATATTCCTCTCATCTAATTTTGTACTCGAGAAATTTTATATGCATATCATCTATGTATGCTTTACACATAATACACCCACATGTATACACACACACACACACACACACACACACACGAGCATGTGACAGATGGTGATTAAGCTGCTATGAAAAAAATGCACAGAGGAAAATCTAAGCTGGATGTGGTGGTACCTGCCATTAATCCCAGCATTCTGAGAGGCTGAGGTAGGAGGACTGCTGTGAGTTAAAGGCCTATAGTTCTCTAGAGTCCCAGGTTAGCCTGGACTACAGAGAGACCCTACCTGAAAGCAAACGAACAAACAACAAACAAAAAAGGAAAATCTAGGTTGTAACATGTTAGACGATTTGAGTCTTGGGCTGTGGAGATGACTTAGTTGTCAAAGGTTCTCGCTTACAAAGCTTGTGGTCTCAGTTCAATTCCCCAACACCCTTGTCAAGCCAAAGGGGATACATGCTTCTGTAATCTCCATGACACCTACAACTATGAGAGACAGAGCCAGGAGAATTTGAAAGCTTGAAGACCAATTGTCTGATATTTGCAGTCGGGCAGTTCATTTGAAGCTGCAAGATACCTTGTCTCATCATAGTATATTGTCTATATTTAGGAAACTGTCAATAAAAAGTTTAAAAAAGAGCCAGGGGGCTGGAGAGATGGCTTAGAGCTTAAGGCACATGCCTGCGAAGCCTCAGGACCCAGGTTCAATTATCCAGGTCTCACATAAACCAGATGCACATGGTGGCACATGCGTCTGGAGTTTGTTTGTAGTGGCTAGAGGCCCTGGTGCACCCATTCTCACTCACTCTCTATCTCTCTCTCCCTTTCTCTGTGTCTAATAAATAAAAAATAAATCTTAAAAAATACATGTTAAAAAAAATTAGAGCAGGGCATGGTGGTGCACGCCTTTAATCTCAACACTAGGGAGGCAGAGGTAGGAGGATTGCTGTGAGTTCAAGGCCACCCTGAGAATACATAGTTAATTCCAGGTCAGTCAGCCTAGCCTCGAGTGAGATCCTACCTTGAAAAAACAAAACAAAACCAAAAGAAAAAATTAGCCAGGCTTGGTGACACATGCCTTTAATCCCAGCACTTGGGAGGCATAGGTAGGAGAATCACTGTGAGTTTGAGGCCAGTCTGAAACTACATAGTGAATTCCAGGTCAGCCTGAGCTAGCGTGAGACCCTACCTCGAAGAACCACAAAAAATTTATTTATTTACTAAAGAGGGAAAGGGATTAATCTGGGTGTGGTGGTGCATGCCTTTAATCCCAGCACTTGGGAGGCCGAAGTAGGAGGATTGCTGTGAGTTTGAGGCCAGCCTGAGACTACAGTGTGAGATCTGGGTCAGCCTGGCTAGAGTGAGACCCTACCTCGAAAAAACAAAGAGAGAAAGAGAGAGAGAGAGAGAGAGAGAGAGAGAGAGAATATGCACACCAGGGCCTCCCACCATTGCCTCCCACCATTGCAAACTTCAGATGCACACATCACTTTGTGTGTCTGGCTTTACATGGGTACAAGGAAATCAAACCCAGGCAATCAGACTTTACAAACAAGCGCCTTCAACCAATGAGCCATCTCTCCAGCCCTCACATGCCTTTTTTTTTTTTTTTTTTTAGTTTTTCGAGATAGGGTCTCACTCTAGCCTAGGCTGACCTAGAATTCACTATGTAGTCTCCAAGTGGCCTTGAACTCATGGTGATCCTTCTACCTCTGCTCTCTGAGTGCTGGGATTAAAGGCATGCGCCACCACATCTGACTCTGACATGCTTTTTTTTTTTTTTTTTTTTTTTTTTTTATGGTTGGGTCTCCCTCTAGCTCAGGCTGACCTGGAATTCACTATGTAGTCTCAGGGTGGCCTCGAACTCTCGGCGATCCTCCTACCTCTGCCTCCCAAGTGCTGGGATTAAAGGCATGGGCCACCACACCCGGCTAATTTATTCGCTTTTAAGGAGAGAGAGAGAGAGAGTTTGAGAGAATGGGTGCCCCAGGAACTCTTGTCACTGCAAACAAACTCCAGATGCATGTGCCACTTCGTGTGTCTGGCCATATCGAACCCAGACTGTGAAGCTTTGCAAGCAAACACCTTTAACTGCTGAGCTGTCTGTCCAGCCCCTGGCACATGCTTCTAATACCAGCATTTGGGAGGCTGAGGTAGGAGGGTCACTGTGTGTTCAAGGCCATTCTGGGCTACAGAGTAAGTCCCAGGTCAGCCTGGGTTAGAGTGAGACCCTACCTCAAAAAAAAAAAAAAAAAAATAATATATATATATATATATATATATATCAGGTGTGGTGGTGCACACCTTTAATCCCAGCACTCAGGAGGCAGAGGTAGGAGGATCGCAGTGAGTTCGAGGCCACCCTGAGACTACACAGTGAATTCCAGGTCAGGCTGAGCTAGAGTGAGACCCTACCTCACCCCCCCCAAAAAAATACAAATATGAAACTTCACCTATATCTTGGTCATTATCTGCTGCTCACTCGAGAATGTAAAACCCCTCGAGGACGGGGAATCTGTCGGAATTCTTAGAACCCGGCATATGGACTCGTTGGCAAAGAGTTCAGTAGACACCGAAGCTGCTCCAGGAATGAGGCTCAGTGGCGCTAAGGTGGTTTCCTAGCGCTGTCTAAGTAGAATACAGAAGTCCAGGATGAAGTGATTTTCCCAAGCTCCCAGAGGGAGGGGTAAATCTGGGATTCGTGCCGGGTCTGAAATAATCATGACCTGTGACCATGGAACTTTCCACCTCACCCTACTCTCAAGACCAGCTTTGAGAGCACGTCCTACCCAGAGTGGTCCTACAGCACCTTTGAAAACAGCATTCTCCCCTTTGGCCTACCTTGGATCAATTCTTTAAAAACATAATAAAGTTTATGTTCTTTGTGTAATTATAGCATGATTCATGGTCAGCTGAGAAAACAGGAAATATTTTTTAAAAATAGAAGAGCTGCAGTACTGCAATATCTCTATCACACCTCCCAAGGCTCAGGGTCTATTGCGGAAGAGGTGGCGGAAAGAATGTAAGGGCCAAAGGAAGCGTAGGACGCCTTACAATGTGCTCCTCCAGACACAAAATGGCCTGGATATCCATGACCTCACAGTGCCTGACATTACCTACAGAAGATCATCATAATAGGAGGAAAAGATGATGACATCAAAATAAAAGAGAGACTAATTGAGAGGGGGAGGGCATATGATGGAGAATGGAGCTTCAAAGGAGGGCATTACCGTGGGATATTTTTTATAATCATGGAAGTTGTTAAAAAAATTTGAAAACAAAAAGCCAGTCTGTTAGGCTTGCCTCAAAAAAATAAATAAAGTTATTGGTTGTGAACCAAGAAATCACACACACACACACACACACACACACACACAAACAATAGAAGAGCTGGGGGTTGGTGAAATGGCTTAGCAGTTAAGGCGCTTGCCTGCGAAGCCTAAGGACCACGGTTCGATTCCTCAGGACCCACGTAAGCCAGATGCACAAGGGGGCACATGTGTCTGGAATTCATTTGCAGTGGCTGAAGTTCCTGGTGTACCCATTCTCTCTTTCTATCTGCCTCTCTCTCAAATAAATTACTTAATTAACTTAAATAAAAAAATAGAAGAGCTGGGTGTGGTGGTGCATGCCTTTAGTGCCAGTACTGGGGATTCAGAAGTAAGAGGATCAGCATGAGTTCAAGGCCACCCTGAGACTACATAGTGAATTATAGGACAGCCTGGGCTAGAGTGAGACCCGACCTTGAAAAACCAAAAAAAAAAAAAAAAAAAAACTGGAATAAAGTAATGACATAATTGGTTACAATAGCATATGAATTCTAAGTGATTGGAAATTTTTTAAAATTTTAAACACTTTTTAAAATTTTTTATTTTTTATTTTTTTTTTTATTGAACTCACACAATGATCCTACCTCTGCCTCTGGAGTGCTGGGATTAAAGGCATGTGCCACTGTGCCCAGCTCCAGTTTTTTAAAAATATTATTTATTTATTTATTTGACAGAGAGAGAGAGAGAGAGAGAGAGAGAGAGGCAGATAGAGGCAGATAGGCCAATGCATGCCAGGGTCTCCAGTCTCTGCAAACGAACTCCAGATGCATGTGCCACCATGTGCAACTGGTTTACATGGGTCCTGGGGAATCGAATCTGGGTCCTTAGGCTTCACAGGCCAACACCTTAACCGCTAAGCCATCTCTCCAGCCCTCCAGTTTTTTTAAAAAATTATTTTATTTATTTATTCATTTGAGAAAGAGAGAGAGAGAGAGAAAGAGGCAGATAGAGAGAGAGAATAGGCATGCCAGCAACTCTAGCCACTATAAACGAACTCCAGATGCATGTGCCACCTTGTGCATCTAGCTTTATGTGGGTACTGAGGAGTTGAACCTAGGTCCTTAGGCCTGGCAAGCAAATGCCTTAACTGCTGAGCCATCTCTCCAGCCCAGGTTTTTTAGTTTTTTGAGGTTGGGTCTCACTCTAGCCCAGGTTGACCTGGAATTCACACTGTGCAGTCTCAGGATGACCTTGAACTCACAACAATCCTCCTACCTCTCCCTCTTGAGTGCTGTGATTAAAGGTGTGTGCCACCAAGCCTGGCCCTCAATTTTTTTTTTAATTGTTTTATTTATTTATTTGAGAGAGAGAGGGAGAGAAATAGGCAGGTAGAGAGAGAGAGGGAGAGAGAGAATGGGCATGCCAGGGCTTCCAGCCACTGCAAACAAATTCAAGATGCATGCACCCCCTTGCGTATCTGGCTTATGTAGGTCCTGGGGAGCCAAACCTGGGTCCTTTGGCTTTGTAGGCAAGCGCCTTAACTGCTAAGCCATCTTTCCAGCCCAAGTTCTTCTTCTATTTTTTTTTTTAGACAGGATCTTATACTGTAGCCTGGTATGGTCAAGAACTCACACTGTAGCCCCAGGCTAGCCTCAAACTCATGGTAGTCCTCCTGCATCAACCTCCCAAGTGCTGGGATTACAGGTGTGAGCCACCAATGTGAGCTTTTCTGTGACCTTTGTGCATAATAGAGTTAATTATAATTCAGGCTCAAAGTCACAAATCCTTGGTTTTAATCCTAACCAAAAGAAGTAAAGATGTGTGATGGAGGTAGAAGAACTGACCAACTCTGGCTAGAAGGAACAGAGAGAGGAGGTCTTCCCAGGCAGAAGTCAGACAGGGAGATTCTGAGGACAACGGTGCAGGCAAGGGCAGGGGCGGGGCTCCGCACCAGAACTTCAGGGACGCGTGAGGTGAAAAAAGCCCTGGAGAACTGTGAGTAACAGCTGAGGCTAAGCAACCTGTCCTCTGCCCAGGCAGGCCTCGCAGACTTCCGCAAGCAGGGTGGAGGCGTTGGCATAAGGAGGCTAACTTGGGGGCGATGAAAGAGTCATTCTACAGACCACAAAGGGGCAGAAACACAAAAAGGTCACAAGAGAGGTAGGAGGATTGCCGTGAGTTCAAGGCCACCCTGAAATTACATAGTGAATTCCAGGTCAGCCTGGGCTAGAGTGAGACCCTACCTCGAAAAACTAAAAAAAGTCCTACAGGATATTGTGGTGGTGTTAAAAAAAAAAAAAAAAAAAAGGTCGTAAGAAAGAGAGGAACCAGAGATCCTTCTCCTGGCCAGTGGCCCAGGGATGGGGTGAAAAGTGACGGCTCTAGAAAGACTCAGAAGTTGGCTGTGACGGTACACAATCAACTCTGGGTGAGGAGGACGTTTAACCGGGAGCCGCTGTGACATGAGACTGTCAACCCAGAAGCTTCCCAGGGAAGAAGGTGAGGTGAGGGAGCCACATGGAAAGAAGAGCACAGGACACTTGGCCAGCCACCGCCATGTGTAGACTTTCCACTACCCCAGGGCAAGCCTGCTCTCAGCTGCCCACTGCGCGGCTCTTCCCCCTCACAGGCTGACTTGTCCCTTTTACCCCTGTTCCACCTCCATTCAGGAAGGCCTTCCCCTCCCAGTGAGCTGTGCCCCTCCAGTACAAACTGGCCTTGCCAGACCAGCTAGCCTTCCTCCCTGTACAGTGCCGTCATTCTTCCTGAGAGTCTCGATGTCTTGCTCCCTAACTGCGTTGTCAGCTCCAGGCTTCCAATGCCTGGTCCCGGGGCAGTGAACCCACTGCACAACCCCCACACGCTTTGGTATATTGGGCCAAACATTTCTAATCACAGCAGACTCGGCTGTATAAGACCAGTTTCTAATACAGACCCCTCCACCTGTTACCTAGACCAGCTTTAATGTGACAACGGATCTCCTGGGATTCTTCTTTAAATGCAGAATCTGGTCGGTGGGCCAAGGACGGCTCTTGAGGTGAAGGTTTGAAGACTTGGAATCACTTCCAGTTGAGGATCCTCAAGTGACTCATTATCTTACACAGTCCTTCTAAGATTGTAACCTAGTTGACTTCCATCAGCACTGAGCCTGGAGTGGAGGCTGAACTCACCAATGCAGATGCCCAAGTCAAATTTTAAAAATATCTTATTTTTCTTTATTTATTTGAGAGAGAGAGAGAGAGAAAAAATGGGTGTGCTAGGGCCTCCAGCTGCTGCAAACAAACTCCAAATGCATGTTCCCCCTTGTGCATCTGACTTATGTGGGTCCTGGGGAATCAAACTTGGGCCCTTTGGCTTTGCAGACAAATGCCATAACCACTAAGCCATCTCTCCAGCCCCTAAATCAATTTCTTTTTTCAAGGTAGGTTCTTGCTCTAGCCCAGGCTGACCTGGAATTCAATGTAGTCTCAGAGTGGCTTCCAGCTTCCAGCAATCCTCCTACCTCTGCCTCCTGAGTGCTGGGATTAAAGGCATGCACCACCATACCTAGTCAATTATTTTAATAAACTGACTTAATCAGTTAAAGAAAAAGTTAATCAGTTTAAAAAAAATCAGGGTTGGAGAGATGCTCAGTGGTTATGGAACTTGCCTGCAAAGCCTTATGCCAGAGTTCAATTCCCCAGTATCCATGCAAAGCCAGATGCACAAAGTGGTGCAAGCTTCTGGAGTTCATTTGCCCCAGCTGTAGGCCCTGGCACACACCCATTTTCTTTCTCCTTGCAAATGAATAAATAAAATATATTTTAAAAAATTTTATTAGACTAGGCGTGGTGGCACATGCCTTTAATCCCAGTACTCTGGAGACAGAGGTAGGAGGATGGCCAAGAGTTCAAGGCCACTTTGAGACTACACAGTGAATTCCAGGTCAGCCTGAGCTAGAGAGAGACCTTACCTTGAAAAAATAAATTATTTATTTGCAAGTGGGGGGTGGGGTGGATGAAGAAAATGGGCTTGCTGGGGCCTCTAACTACTGCAAATGAATTCCAGATACATGTGCCACTTTTGTGCATCCGGCTTTACATTTACATGGGCACTGGGCAATCAAATACGGGTCATTGAGGTTTGCAGGCAAGTGCCTTAACCACTGAACCATCTCTCCAGCCCTAAAATAAATAAAATGTTAAACCAAAAACAAAACAAAAAAATGGCAGGCGTGGTGGTGCATACCTTTAATCCCAGCCCTTGGGAGGCTGAGGTAGGAGGATTGCTGTGAGTTCAAGGCTAGCCTGATACTAATTCCAGGTCAAACTGGGCTAGACCAAGAAAGTACAACAACAAAAATATAGTCGGGCATGGTAACACACACCCATAATCCCATTACTTGGGAGGAAGAGGCAAAAGAGGTTCAGTGATTCAAAGCCATCCTTAGCTTTACATATCAAGTCCAAGGCCAGCCTCTGCTATATAAGACCTTGTCTCAAGAAAAAGAGAGGGAGGGAGAGGCAGAGGTAGGAAGATCCTCCTGCGTTTGAGGCCACCCTGAGATTACATAGTGAATTCCAAGTTAGCCTGAACTAGAGTGAGACCCTACCTCGAAAAACCAAAAACCAAGAGAGAGAGAGAGAGAAGAGAGAGAGAGAGAAAGGGAGGGAATGAAGAAAGGAAAAAGAGGGAGAGCAGGAAAGGAGGGAGAGAGTGAGGAAGAGAGATTGGGAGACAGAGAAACATTTTCCAAGTTTAGGAAATAAGGAGTCATTTCAAGATGGGGTGGAAATAAAGCACACATTTCCACCGTCTTCCCAGAACACACCTGAGAGAGAGAACACAGACCGGGCCTTTCCATGGGCAGGGAACACTGCCTCCACCCTCAGCAAGTAATGCTTCACCTGAAGAAGCTAACTTGAGCTCTGTCTCCAGAGGCTAGACTTTCTCTCTCGCGCGCGCACGCTCGCTCGCTCGCTCTTTCTTTTTCTGTCTGGCTTGTTTCTTTGAGGTAGGTCTCATATAGCCCAAGCTAGCTCAAACTGGCTGTGTAATGGAGAATGACCGTGAACTCTATCTTCCTGCCTCGCCCTACCAAGCCCTGGGTTTGTAGGCATGTGCCATTACACCCAGCATTCTATTTTCATTCTTTTTTCCGGTTTTTTTGTTCTTTTTTTTGTTTTAAAAATATGTATTTAGGGGCTGGAGAGGTTGGTTTAGTGGTTAAGGCGCATGCCTGCAAAGCCAAAGGACCTAGGTTTGATTCCCCAGGACCCACATAAGCCAGATAAGGGGGCACATGTGTCTGGAGTTCGTTTGCAGTGGCTGGAGGCCCTGGTGCGCCCATTCTCTCTTCCCTCTCTCTCTCAAATAAATAATAACACTAAAAAAATGAAAAAAATGTATTTATTTTAGAGAGAGAGAGGGAGAGAATGGGCGCTCCAGGGTCTCCAGCCACTGCAAAATAAATAAACTACAGATGTATGTGTCACCATGTGCATCTGACTTCCGTGGGTCCTGGGGAATCAAACCTGGGTCCTCAGGCCTCTGCAGGCAAGCGCCTTAACCGCTAAGCCATCTCTCCAGCCTCAGACTTTTTAAAAATTTTATTTGCAAGCAGAGAAAGAGAGATAGAAGAGAGACAGAGAGAGAATGGGCACGCCAGGGCCTCTAGCCATTACAAACGAACTCCAGATGCATGTACCCCTTGTGCATCTGGCTTACATGGGTCCTGGGGAATTGAACCTGGGTCCTTTGGCTTCACAGGCAAACGCCTTAACCACTAAGCATTTTCTCCAGTCCCTTTTTTGTTTTGTTTTTGAGGTAGGGTCTTGTTCTAACTCAGGCTGACCTTGAACTCTCAGTGATCCTCCTACAGTGGCCTCTCGGTGCTGGGATTAAAGTGAGTGCCACCACACTCAGCTTACAGTTTCATTCTTGCCCTGTTTATTTGAACCCCTCTTACTCTGGGAATCTGTCATCGGCTTTAATCACATTTCCCCACCCCCTGCTATTGGGACTTTGATCCCACATTATAGACCATTTTTTGGTGCGTGTAACAGTTTCCATGCTGGAGCCAGTCTACAGGGGATGAGACTGTTCTGTCTGACCTGTGTCAAGTCAGCTGGAGACAGTGCGATGAGTGTGAAAGCCATTAGCAGCAGCCTGTGACTATGCCGTGGTGACTAAGTGGGTCGCTGTGCAGGGAGAGAAATCGGAATTGAAAATCCTCCCCAGTTTTCGAGTCTTGGAGGTAGATGGATGAGGTCAACTTGGAGTATGGAGCTTTGGGACTGACTTTTGGGTGACCTCCTACTGAGGTCACCAAGAAGGTCAGGTAAGGGTGGAAAGCTTAGAGACACTCATGTGGATGTGATTGTGGAATCTGTGGTGGGGGTGGGGGAGGGTGAAGAGAAGGACTAAGAATGTGACATTTAGGAATATCTGTCTATTACATAGCCAAAATCAATTCCAAGGAGAGGGTCACCTTGACCAGATTTTCAGACTGTTCTCTTTCAGGTGCCAAATGGCTTTTACCCTAGACCTATCATGGAGGTGGGTGGAGGATGCCAGGCAGGAGTGAAGTCAGCCCTGAGCCTCACTTTCGCATGTCTCAGGTTCTTATTTGTTTATTTATTTAATTTTTTGGTTGTTTGTTCAAGGTAGGGTCTCACCAGCCCAGGCTGACCTGGCACTCACTCTGTAGTTCTAGGCTGGCTTTGAACTCACAGAGTTCCTCCTACCTATCCTCCCAAGTGCTGGCATTAAAGGCATTTGCCGCATTGCGCAGCCATGTATTTATTTATTTAAGAAGAGAGATAGAGAGAGAGGCAGATAGAGAATGGACACGCCAGGGTGTCTAGCCACTGCAAATGAATTCCAGACACACGTACCACCTTGTGCATCTGGCTTTTACATGAGTACTGGGGAATTGAACCTAGGCCCTTTAGGCTTTGCAGGCAAGCACCTTACCATGAAGCCATCTCTCCAGTTTATTTATTTTGATTTTCAAGGTAGGGTTTCGCTGTAGCCCAGGCTGACCCAGAATTCACTATGTAGTCTCAAGTTAGCCTCAAACTCATGATGATCCTCCTATCCCTGCCTCCCAAGTGCTGGGATTCAGTGTTTTTGTTTTTTTTTTTTTTTTTTTTTTTTTTTTTTTTTTCAAGCAGAGAAAGGGGAGAGAGAAGAATGGACACACCAGAGCTTCTGAGCACTGCAAACAAACTCTTGATAAATGTGCCTTGTGTATCTTATGTGGATACTAGAGACTTGAACCTGGGCCATGAGGCTTTATAAGAAAGTACCTTTAACTGCTGAGATGGCTCTTTAGGCCCTCTTTTGTTTTTAGACAGGTTTCATATAGCAGAATGGTCTCAAACTCATTATGTAGCTCAGGCTGACTTTGAACTCCTTGTTATTATTATTATTATTATTAATTATTATTATTATTTTGGTCTTTTGAGGTAGGGTCTTGCTGTAGCCCAGGCTGACTGGGAATTCACTATGTACTCTCCGGGTGGCCTTGAACTCGTGGCAGTCCTCCTCTACTTCCCAAGTGCTGGGATTAAAGGTGTGCGCCACCACGCTTGGTGCTCATGTATAAGTGCCACCATGCCTGTTTATTTATTTATTTATTTTTCAGTTTTCGAGGTAGGGTCTCACTCTGTGGTCCAGGCTGATCTGGAATTCACTATGTAGTCTCAGGGTGCCCTTGAATTCATGCCCGACTCTTTGGTTTCGTTTTGTTTGGTTTGGTTTTTCTAGGTAGGGTTTCACTTTAGCTCAGGCTGACCTAGAATTCACTATGTAGTCTCAGGGAGGCTTGGAACTCATGATGGGATTAAAGGCGTGCTCCACCATGCCTGGCCCCTCTTTTGGTTTTTTGAGGTAGGGTCTCACTCTATCCCAGGTTGACCTGGAATTCACTATGTAGTCTCAGGGTGGCCTTAAATTCATGGCAATCCTCCTACCTCTGCCTTCCAAGTAGTATATTTATTTTTATTTCTTTATTAGAGAGAGAGAGAATGGGCACACCAGGGCCTCTAGCCACTGTTAATGAACTCCAGATGCATGTGCCACCATGTTCATCTGGTTTACATAGGTTCTGGGGAATGGAACCTGAGTCCTCAGGCTTCACAGGCAAGCACCTTAACAGCTAAGCCATCTCTTCAGCTCCATATGTATTTTTCTATATAAAATGTAAACTCATTGCCAATAAAAACACAGCAGAAATCATATTTCCCTTCTGAAATTCACTAGTGACAAATGAATTATTTAAAAAGTTATTAATTAAGTTAAAATTATTATTTAAAAAAAACAGCTGGGTGTGGTGGTGCACACCTTTAATCCCAAACACTTGGGATTGCAGAAAAGGGGACAAAAAGATTGTAAGAGTATCAGGGTGGGTGGGAATACCCCAAGGCACCTTGTTGTGCCCCACCCACAAAGACTGAGGCCTCTTGGTCCCCACAATGAATACCAATAACCCCCACCAAAGAAGACCCTCAGCAGAATTGGGGCAGGAGAAAGGGGATCTAAGAGTATAATCTTTTTATTAAAAAAAAATTGAGATGGGCGTGGTGGCGCAAACCTTTAATCCCAGCACTCTGGTGGCAGAGGTAGGAGGATCGCTATGAGTTCGGGGCCACCCTGAGACTGAGAATTCCAGGACAGCCTGAGCTAGAGCAAGACCCTGCCTTGAAAAACCAATAAAATTTTTTAAAAATTAATAAAGGGGGCTGGAGAGAGATGGCTTAATGGTTAAGGTGTTTGCCTGTGAAGTTAAACGACCTGGGTTCAATTCCCCAGGACCCACGTAAGGCAGCTGCACAAAGTGGTGCATGCATCTAGAATTCATTTGCAGTGGCTGGAAGCCCTGGCACACCTGTTCTCTCTACCTGCCTCTTGCTCCCCCTCCCTCTCTCTGTCAAATAAATAAGTAAAATATTTTTAAAAATCAATAAGTATTTGCTGGAGAGGTGGTTCAGTGGTCAAGGTGCTTGCCTGCAAAGCCTGATGACCCAGGTTCAATTCTCCAATAGCCAAGTAAAGCCAGATGTACAAAGTGGTACATTCATCTGGAGTTTGTCTACGGCAGCTAGAAGCCCTGTTGTGCCCATTCTCTCTCTCTCTCTTCCTCTGTCCTTGGAAATAATAAATAAAATAAAATAATTTTTTAAAATCAATAAGTAGGAGCCGGGCGTGGTGGTGCACGCCTTTAATCCCAGCACCCGGGAGGCAGAGGTAGGAGGATGGCCGTGAGTTCCAGGCCACCCTGAGACTCCGTAGTGAATTCCAGGTCAGCCTGGGCCAGAGTGAGACCCTGCTCAAAAAACTAAAGAAATAAAATAAAATAATAATAAATAAAAATAAAAATCAATAAGTAGGGCTGGAGAGAGAGTTTGGCAGCTAAGGCATTTTTCTGCAAATCCAAAGGACCGCAGTTGGACTTCCCAGGACCCATATAAGCTAGATGCACACGGTGGCTCATGCATCTGGAATTCATTTGCAGTGGCCCTGGCACTCCCATTCTCTCTCAGTCTCTCTCTCCTTCTGCCTCTTTCTCTCTCTCAAATAAATAAATAAATAAATATTTAAAATTTTGACTTTGCCAGGCATGGTGGTGCATGCTTTTAATCCCAGCACTAGGGAGGCAGAGGTAAGAGGATGGCTGTGAGTTCAAGGCCAGCCTGGGCTAAAGTGAGACCCTACCTCAAGAAAACAAAAACAAAAACAAAAAACACCACAGGCAGAGGTAGGAGGATCGCCACCAGTTGGAGGTCACCCTGAAGCTACATAGTGAATTACATGTCAGCCTGCGCTAGAGCGAAACCCTACCTTGAAAAGCAAAAAAACCCAAAACAAAAACAAACAAAAAACCCCACAACAACAAAAAGCCATAAATGAACAAGGGCAAACAAACCCTCGGAGTAGACATAGCAAAAATCAGTTGTGGCCAGGCATGGTGGCGCACGTCTTTAATCCCAGCACTCGGGAGGCAGAGGTAGGAGGATTGCCATGAGTTCAAGGCCACCCTGAGACTACACAGTGGATTCCAGGTCAGCCTGGGCCAGAGTGAGACCCTACCTCGAAAAACAAAACAAAACAAAACAAAACAAAACAAAAATCAGTTGTGACCTTTGGATGTACAGCTCATGCTTAGGAAGTTCAGGATGCTGGCCCAGTCCCCAGTGCCGCAAAATAAACAGCATCAGCCACCGTGGGAGGAGTCTAGAATCAGCGTGTGACGTGTGCCTGGGTAGACATCGAGGGGACTGTGCTGTGAGACCTAAAGTCCTTAGGAGATTGTCCAAAAGGAAAAACCGTGTCAGCAAGGCCTGTGAGGGTCCCATGTGTGCTAAATCTTCCATGACAGGATCAAGCATGCTGTCGTTACCAAGGGACAGAAAATTGTTATGAAAGTGTTGAAGACACAAGCAAAGTCAGAAAACTAAGTAGATAAGAAGTTTTTAAAAATAATTATAATGACCTGGGCATGGTGGCACATGCCTTTAATCCCAGTACTTGCGAGGCAGAGGTAGGAGGATCGCCATGAGTTTGAGGCCACCCTGAGACTACATAGTGAATTCCAGTTCAGCTTGAGCTAGAGTGAGAACCTACCCCCAAAAAACAAATAAAATAAAATATATATAATAGATACATATTATATATATATTTGGTTTAAAAAATTTTTATTGACAACTTCTATACTTGCAGACAATAAACCATGATAATTCCCTCCCTTTCCCCACTTTCCCCTTCACAACTCCATTCTCCATCATATCCCCTCCCTCTCTCTGTTAGTCTCTCTTTTATTTTGATGTCATCATCTTTTTCTCCTATTATGAGGGTCTTGTGAAGGTATTGCTAGGCACTGTGAAGTCATGGGTATCAAGGCCAATTTCTGTCTGGATAGTTGCATTGTAAGGAGTGATACCCTTCCTTTGGCTCTTATATTCTTTCCACCACCTCTTCACAATGGACCCTGAGCCTTAGACGGTGTGATAGAGATGTTTCAGTGCTGGACACTCCTCTGTCACTTCTTCTCAGCACTGTGCTGCCTTTTGTGTCATCCCAGTGGTCACTACAATCTGAAAAGAGAAGGTTCTCTAACCAAAAGTGAGAGTAGCATTAATATATGAATATGAACATTAAGTGTAGTGCTTTCAGGGCAGTTTCATGAGCATAATATATGCATTTAGCCACACAAGAGCAGGGTTTATACCCCTAAGGCTCATAACCTCCCCTGCCATAGGCTTTTGATTAGGTTTTCAGTACCAGGCATGTATTCCCTCCCATAGAGCAGGCCTCCAGTTCAATTAGAGAGCAATTAGTTTCCCCCAGATCAGACATGCCACTATTGTACTCATTCAGTCATTTGGCCTGTCTGGCCAAACTTGAGGCCTCCAGTATCCACTGTTTTCACTGCTGATGACTTCTGTCTCTCATAGGACTGCATGCAGTGTAGCTTTTTCTAGGTTTCACTTGCCTGGGCTATAGGGAGAAGGTTTTCAGCTCAGCACCAGCTTGATTTGTCAGTGATTTTTGCCACCCAGGCATATGAAGTCTTCAGCAATAGGGTCTTACCATCTGTTACTTGTGGGAAACCAAGGGCCTTGGCAATAGCCTGTAATGTTTTGGGGGCAACAGGGACCTTCTTGGCCAACAACTCACTGGAGGGTATCTCATTCCTGGCACTGAACATTTTCTAGTAGAAATCTATGGCTTCTGGATGTGCCATTATCCAAAACAGTAGGCTTTTGTATGCCTTATTCACAGTATCTTGAATTTTGATTGACCCTCCCCCCACCCTTCTCTTACTCTATCCCTTCCCCTGGCCTCACTTAGGCCATTCCACTCCCTGTAATCTGTTCTTCTACTTACATATATACAATACCATCCCCTAAAGTACTTCCCTTTCCTCCCTCTGGCCTCTGCAGTCGATTTTTGGTTCCAGCTCACACACACGTCTAAACATTTGTAGTTAGGATCCACATATGAGATAGAACGTGCGTCATTTGGCTTTCTGGGCCTGGGTTACCTCACTTAATATAATCCTTTCCAAATCCATCCATTTCCCTGCAAATTTCACAATTTCATTTTTCTTTACTGCTGAATAGAACTCCATTGTGTAAATGTATCATGTCTTTATTATCCATTCACCTATTGAGGGACATCTCGGCTGGTTCCATTTCCTAGCTATTGTGAATAGAGCAGCAATAAACATGGTTGTGCAAGTATCTCTAAGACAGTGAAGACAGTCATTAGGATATATGCCTAGGAGTGCTATAGCTGGATCATATGGCAAATCTATTTTTAGCTGTCCCAAGAACCTCCACAATGGCTATACCAGACTACATTCCCAACAGTGTAGAAGGGTCCCCCTTTTCCCACATCCTAGCCAACATTTATTGTAATTTGTTTTCTTTTTTTTTTTTTTTTTTTTTTTGGTTTTTAGAGGTAGGGTCTCACTCTAGCCCAGGCTGACCTGGAATTCACTATGGAGTCTCAGGGTGGCCTCGAACTCACGGCGATCCTCCTACCTCTGCCTCCCGAGTGCTGGGATTAAAGGCGTGCGCCACCACGCCCGGCTGTAATTTGTTTTCTTGATGGTAACCATTCTGACAGGAGTGAGATGGAATTGCAATATAGTTTTAATTTGCATTTCCCTAATGGCTAAAGATGTAGAACACATTTTTAGATGTTTATGCACCATCTGTATTTCTTCCTTTGAGAACTCTCTGTTTAGTTCCATAGCCCATTTTTTAATTGGGTTGTTTGATTTCTTATTGTTTTGTTTTTTGAGTTCTTTGTATATTCTGGATATTAATCCTCTGTCAGATGTGTAGTTGGCAAAGATTTTTTTCCCATTCTGTAGGTTTACTCTTTGCTCTATTCATAGTGTCCTTTGCTGTACAAGAGCTTTTTTTTTTAATTTTTAATTTTTTTTGTTCATTTATTTATTTATTTGAGAGTGACAGAGAGAGAGAGAGACAGAGAGAGAGGGGCAGATATATATAGAGAGAGAATGGGCACGCCAGGGCCTCTAGCCACTGCAAACGGACTCCAGACACGTGCGCCCCCTTGTGCATCTGGCTAACGTGGGTCCTGGGGAATCGAGCCTTGAACCGGGGTCCTTAGGTCCTTCACAGGCAAGCGCTTAACTGCTAAGCCATCTCTCCAGCCCATGTACAAGAGCTTTTTAATTTCATGAGATTCCAGTGGTTGATTAGTACTTTGATGTCCTGAGCAATTGAGGTTATAGTCAGAAAGTCATTGCCTATGCCAATATGTTGAAGGGTTTCCCCTACTTTTTTTCTGTAGAAGTTTCAGAGTTTCAGGCCTGAAATTAAGGGCCCTGATCCATTTGGACTTGATTCTTGTGCATAGAGAAAGACAAGGATCTATTTTCATCCTTCTACATATAGATATCCAATTTTCCCAGCACCACTTGTTGAAGAGGCTGTCTCTTTTTAAAGAGGCTATCTTTTCTCCAACAAATATTTTTGGCATTTTTGTCAAAAATCAGATGGCTGTAGCTGCTTGGATTAACATCTGGTCCTCTATTCTGTTCCACTGATCTATGTGTCTGTCTTTATGCCAGTACCATGCTGTTTTTGTTACTATGTGTTTGTAAAATAGCTTAAAATCAGGTATGGTGGTACCACCAACTTTATTTTTGTTGCTCAAATTTGTTTTAGATATTTGAGGGTTTTTTTGTGCTTCCAAATGAATTTTTAGGATTTTTTTTCTATTTCTGTGGAAAATGCCATTGGAATTTTGATGGAGATTGCATTAAATGTGCAGATTGCCTTTTGGTAAGGTTGACATTTTCACAATATTGATTCTTCCGATCCAAGAACATGGATGTCTTTCCATTTCCTAGTGTCTTCTGCAATTTCTCGCTTGAATGTTTTAAAGTTCTTATTGTAGAGAGCCTTCATTTCCTTGGTTAGGTTTATTCAAAGGTACCTTTTTTTTTTTTTTTTTTTTTGAGGCAATTGTGAATGGAAGAGATTCCTTGATTTCATCCTCCGCATGTTTGTTCTTAGTATATAGGAAAGCTGCTAATTTCTGTGTGTTTATTTTGTATCCTGCTATGTTGATAAAAGTGTTTATTAGCTCTAAACATTTGATGGTAGAGTCTTTGGGGTCCTTTATGTGTAGAATCATATCACCTGCAAATAAGGATAATTTGATCTCTTCCTTTCCAATTTGTATCCCTTTTATGAGTGTCTCTTGCCTTATTGTTATAGCTATGACTTCTAGGACTATATTAAATAAAAGTGGGGACAATGGACACCCTTGTCTTATTCTTGAATTTAGTGGCAAAGCTTCTCAAGTTTTTCCCATTTAGTATTATATTGGCTGTAGGTTTGTCATAAATAACTTTTATTATCTTGTGATATGTCCCTTCTATTTCCAGTTTCTGTAGTACTTTTACCATGAAGAAATGTTGGATTTTGTTGAATGGCTTTTCGGCATCTATTGAAATGATCATGTGATTTTTGTCCTTCAGTTCATTTATATAATGTATTACATTTATTGATTTGCATATGTGGAACCATCCCAGCATCTCTGCAATAAAGCCTACCTGGTTGGAGTGAGTGATCTTTCTGATATATTCTTCTCCTTCTTCTTCTTCTTCTTCTTCTTCTTCTTCTTCTTCTTCTTCTTCTTCTTCTTCTTCTACTTCTTCTTCTTCTTCTTCTTCTTCTTCTTCTTCTTCTTCTTCTTCTCTTCTTCTTTTTTCTAGGTAGGGTCTCACTCTGGTCCAGGCTGACCTGGAATTAACTCTGTAGTCTCAGGGTGGCCTTGAACTTATGGCGATCCTCCCACCTCTGCCTCCTGAGTGCTGGGGTTAAAGGCATGCGCCACCATGCCCAGCTTCTGATATATTCTTGTATTCTGTTTGCTAATGTTTTGTTGAGATTTTTTCTTTCTTTCTTTTGTTTTTTTGAGGTAGGGTCTCACTCTAGTCCAGGCTGGCCTGGAATTCACTCTATATTCTCAGGGTGGCCTGGAACTCACGGTGATCCTCCTACCTCTGTTTCCCAAGTGCTGGGATTAAAGGCGTGTGCCACCACGACCAGCTTTGTTGAGAATTTTTGCATCTATGTTCATGAGGGAGATTGGTCTGTAATTTTCTGTTTTTGTTCTGTCTTTGTCTGGTTTTGGCATCAGGGGATGCTGGCTTCATAGAAGGAGTTTGATTGGATTCCTTCTTTTTCTATTTTATGGAAAAGTTTGAGAAGCAATGGTATTAGTTCTTCCCTAAAGGTCTGGTAAAATTCACCAATGTATCCATCTGGGCCTGGAGTTTTTTTAGTTGGGAGACTTTTTATAACTGTTTGGATCTCCGTACTTGTTATAGGTCTATTTAAATGGTTTAATCTCATCTTGATTTGATTTTGGCAGGTCATATGAATCAAGGAAATCATCCATTTTTTTTCAGATTTTCAAACTTAGAAGCATATATATTCTTAAAGTATGTCCATATGATTTTCTGAATTTCTTTGGTGTATATTGTAATGGTGCCTTTTTCATCTCTAATTTTATTAATTTTTGTCTCTCTTCTGGTCAGATTTACTAAGGGTTTATCAGTCTTGTTTATTCTTTATTCTTCTTTTATTTATTTATTTTTTTGTTTATTTATTCATTTGAGAGTGCCAGACAGACAGAGAAAGAGGCAGAGAGAGAGAGAGAGAGAGAGAATGGGCACACCAGGGCCTCCAGCCACTGCAAACGAACTCCAGACACATGCGTCCCTTTGTTCATCTGGCTTACATGGGTCCTGGGGAATCCAGCCTTGAACTGGGGTTCTTAGGCTTCACAGGCAAGTGTTTAACCACTAAGCCATCTCTCCAGTCCCTATTCTTCTTTTTTTTAAAACATATTTTATTTATTTGAGAGACAGGGAGAGGGAGGAGGTGGCATGACAGGGCCTCCAGCCACTGCAAACGAACTCCAGATGCATGCACCCCTTGTGCATCTGGCTAACGTGGGTCCTGGTGAATCGAATCAAGGTCCTTTGGCTTTGCAGGCAAACGCCTTAACCACTAAGCCATCCCTCCAGCCCCTCTAATTTCTTAGTATAGGCACTTAGAGCTATAAGTTTCCCTCTTAGAACTGCCTTCATTGTGTCCCAAAGGTTTTGGTATGTTGTATTCTCATAGATCTCATAGAATCACTTGATTCTATGAATTCATTGATTTCCTTTTTGATTTTTTCAATGACCCATTCATCATTCAATAGTTTACTATTTAGTCTCCATGAATTTCTGTATGCTCTGTAGTTTTTCTTGTTGCTGATTTGTAGTTTAATACCACTGTGGTCGGATAGAGTACAAGGGATTACTTCAATTTTCCTGTATTTGTTAAGATTTGCTTTGTGTCCTAATATATGGTCTATTTTGGAGAATGTTGCATGTGCTTCTGAGAAAAATGTATATTCTGCAGCATTTGGATTGAATGTTCTGTAGATATTTGTTAGATCAATTTGTTCCATGACGTTATTTAATCCAGATGCCTCTCTGTTTATTTTTTGCCAGGATGACCTGTCAGTTGATGAGTGTGGTATTACAGTCACCCAATACAATTGTGTTTGGTGTTATCTGTGACCTTAAGTCTAATACTGTTTGTTTGATGAATTGGGATCACCCATGTTAGGTGCATATACCTTTAGGATTGTAATGTCCTCCTAGTGGAGTGTTCCTTTAACCAGTATAAAGTGACCTTCTTTATCTTTTTTCACTAATGTTGGTTTGAAGTCTATCCTATCAGATATTAGGATAGCAACCCCTGCTTGTTTCCTAGGCCCATTTGCTTGAAATACCATTTTTCATCCTTTCACTCTAAGACACTATCTTTTATTGAGGGATGAGTTTCCTGGAGGCAACTAATGGCAGGATCCTGCTTTTTAACCCAGTCTGCAAGCCAGTGTCTTTTGGTTGGGGCATTGAAACTATTGATATTACCAGTTATTATTGAAAGGTATGTGTTTATTTTCACCATTCTTGTTTTGTAGTGCTTCTTGTTTCCCTTTACTCTCTTGCTTTAAACGTTATTTGAGTATGGTTTATTCTTTCCTGTTTCCTCATGTGTGTGCTTTGCTTTCTCTTCATTGTGGAGGATTCCTTCAAGTATTTTCTGTAGAGCTGGTTTAATTGTCATAAATTCCTCTAGCCTGTTTTTGCGTGGAATGTCCTGATTTTGCCTTCAATATACATAGATAGCTTTGCAGGATAAAGTATTCTTGGTTGACAGTTGTTATCTTCTAGGTCAGCCTGGGCCAGAGTGAGACCCTACCTCAGAAAACAAAAACAAAAATAAATAAATTCCCATTCACACCTTCCTATTCGCTTGTCTTTCTCTTTGTTGGACTGCATTAGGCCTGCCACCTGGTCTTCTAGTTTAGATATTCTGTCCTCTCCTTCATCCATTCTACTGGTGAGACTTTCCACAGAGTTTTTTATTTGACTGACAGCATTTTTCAGTGCTAGAATTTCTGCCTGGTTTTTCTTCAGTATTTCTATTTCCTTACTCATGGCTTGTAGTGACCTCCTGGTTTCCTGTGTTCTCTTGGAATTCCTTCAGGAGTTTGGTTTCTTCTTTAATTCCTTTGTTTTCTTCTTTGATTCATTTGATTTCATTGAGTATAGATAAAATCTCTTTTTTGAAATCTTTGTCAGACATTTCATCTAAAAACGATCTCACTAGAGGCCATTTCTGATGGATTTACAATATTTGGTTGGTGTTTCTTGTATTATAATGTTGCAATGAGTTGATTTGATGCTTGGGTTTTCTTTTCTTTTTTGAGGTAGAGTCTCGTTCTAGCTCAGGATGACCTGGAATTCATTGTGTAGTCTCAGTGTAGCCTTGAAGTCATGGCAATCCTCCTACCTTTGCCTCCCTAGTGCTGGGATTAAAGGCATGTGCCACCACGCCCAGTGATGCTTGGGTTTTCTAATAATCTGTGGTGCTTTTAGATTTGGAAATCCAACTTTTTTTTTTTTTTTTTTAGGCAGGGTCTCGCTGTAGTCCAGGCTGACCTGGAATTCACAATGTAATGTCAAGGTGGCCTCACAGCAATCCTCCAACCTCTGCCTCCCGAGTGCTGGGATTAAAGGCATGCGCCACCAAGCTTGGCATTGGAAATTCAACTTTATGTACCTTCAGAGTAGGAGCTTAAGGTGCCAAGTGTAGCTCTTGTACTCCAGTCCAACTGCAGAAGTAATCCTAGGTGTTCAGTTTGCCTGATATTCAAGTATTCTAGTAGGTTTGGTGGAGCAATTTACTAGAAAATTCTAAAGTTCAACTGAGCAATATACACACTCAATAAAAACCAGCAAAGAGTATGCAAGTGTGGGGATTGAAACAAACAGATAACTTATAAAGCCAAAATCCCTAAGGGTGTGTGTTGCTCTACACCCTTAATCTTGTCAGTTGGGAGTTTGAGATTTCTGTTCTGAAATGGGTTCCAGGTCAGCCTGGGTCTGAATCAGACCCTGCCCCCATTAATGACAGAAGAAAAAGACAAAGGCCCCATGAATCTGAGAGCATCAAAGGCAACAATAGTCAATCCCCAAATACAGCTTAATTGATAATGGTAAGGCCAACCAATAATATGTAACCCATAACCTGCCCTGACATGGAAGAGAGATTAGCATTTCCAGTGCAGGCCTAAGTATCTGCTTTTTTGTCAGTCATCCTCGTTACCATTTGGGGTGGCTTCCAATCTCACCAATGCTGAGTGCCCACCTCGATCCCTCCGTGTTGTGCTGTGAGTCTGGTGTTCTGATCAACTGTACTGGATGCCTTGCTGCTGGGGGCTGAATGTGTTCTCTGGGGTCACAGTGCTGTTGGTTGAAGGATGGGAGAGTGCAGGAAGCCTGGCGTTGTACTGGAACTGCTCAGCTGGTTCTGCCTGTGTCTCATTCAGCAGCTCCCCTGCCCTCTCCCCTTCAGGATTCTTGACTTTGTAAGGAGGCTGATGAGGAGGAAAATCCCCTTGTTTGGTCTCTGCTCCTGCAGCTGGGTGCAAGGCAGGTGCACGGATCCATGCTGGTCCATGTGGATTGGGTCCAGGTCTAGGCCCATGAGCTCCTCAGTGGGATCCTGACTGATTTCCTCCTTTCTGATAGATCTTACTCTCTCCTGCTTCTCCACTGTGGCTGATTAAAAAACCTATAAACCTTCACTTTACAGACAGAGAGTATGTTTTGCTGTGGCTTTGCTCAAATCCCTCCCTAGGCTGGGTTGATGTGACTCCTATACAGCCATCTTACCCAGAAGCTTTTTTTTTTTTTTTTTCTTTTTTGAAGTAGGGTCTCACTCTAGCTCAGGCTGACCTAAATTCACTAGGTATTCTCAGGCTGGCCTCAAACTCATGGTGATCCTCCTACCTCTGCCTCCTATGTTTTGTTTTTTGGGTTTTTGAGGTAGGTCTCACTGTAGCTCAGGCTGACCTGGAATTCAGTCTGTATTCTCAGGGTGGCCTCAAACTCATGGCAATCCCCCTACCTCTGCCTCCTGAGTGTTGGGACTAAAGGCATGCACCACTACACCCAGCAAAATAAAATAATTATAAACCCAAGCAGGGCTGGGGAGATGACTCAGAGGTTAGAGGTGTTTGCTTGCAAAGCCTGATGGCCTGGATTTGATTTCCCAGTACCCACATAAAGCTAGATCCACAAAGTGGTATATATGTCTGGAGTGCATTTGCAGTGGCAAGAGATTTTGGCATGCCCATTCTCCCACAAATACATAAGTAAATAAATATATTTTTTAAAAAAGCAAATAAATACATTTTTTTTGGTAAGTGGTTAGTGAGTGTCAAATGATTTAGAAGACCTAAGAAAACCAAGGCCAAATCCTGTCAGCACTGAGAAGATCCAAACAGCAACCCGTTTATACCACAGAACCCCTCAGAGACTTGGGATCCACTGGAGCACTGGATACCAGGCTTGAAGTAAGATTTTTAAAAAAGTGGAGGGCTGGGGAAATAGCTTAGTGGTTAAGGCATTTGCCTAAGAAGCCTAAGGACCCTGGTTCAAATCCCCAGGACCCACATAAGCAGATGCACAAGGGGATGCACGTATCTGGAGTTCTTTTGCAGTGGCTGGAGGTCCTAGAGCACCCATTCTGTCTTTCTCTCTACCTCTTCCTCGCTCTCTCCCAAATAAATAAAGGAATAAAAAAAATTTTTTTTAAAGTGGAAACCAAAAGAAAAGAAAAAGAGAAAGAAAAAAAGCTGGGTGTGGTGGTGCACGCCTTTAATCCCAGCACTTGGGAGGTAGGAGGATTGCTATGAGTTCAAGGCCACCCTGAGACTACATAGTGATTTCCAGGTCAGCCTGGGCTAGGGCAAGACCCTACCTCAAACTCCCCCCCCCCCCCGTGAAAAAAAGTGGGCCTAAAAACGGGAGGGATGATTAAATGTCTATTTGAGAAACAGTTAGACCCTAGTTTCTCACTTTCTTTAGGGAATGACTCTCCCTAAGCAAAAGGCACTAGGCTTCCATGCCTCACAGCTGTCATGGAAGCAGTCTAAGAAGGGCCTCCCCTATTCATTAAATGAAGGTTCTAACATCTTCCCTTTCCCACCCCCAGCAATCAGAACTCTGGCATTCAGACTTACTCCCTCTGGGAAGGAAGTTGGAAATCTGATCAAGCCAAGTGGGAAAAAATTCCTACTGATGCTGACATCAGAGGCTTCCCAGTGAGTTGGCCCAGTCTCCTAACTATATAGTGAAGTCCCCAGTTGATATATGCAAATAAGACTTCCAGTGATCTCTTCTGTGCCCTGTTCTCTAACATGTCTGCAGACAAAATGTCCCTAGGATGGTGGCCAAGTGAGAGACCTCAAGAGGGCCCTACCTAAAAGGACTACAGAGCAGCCTGTACAGATGGGAGCAGGTCAAAGGCCCTGGGAAAGAGTTCTTCAGAATGATGAAACTGATGGAACACCCACAGCAGTTGAACATATTGAGAGATTTATATTACTCTGGGGAGTGCTGGGAGTTTGGGATTGAATTAGCAAGAAGTACATAGAAAACCAGGCAAATGAAAAACGAGACAGCTGGGCCTGATGGTGCATGCCTTTAATCCCAGCACTCAGGAAGCAGAGGTAGGAGGATCGCCGTGAGTTCCAGGCCAGCTTGAGACTACATAGTGAACTCCGGGTCAGCCTGGACTAGAGCAAGACCTACCTCAAAATAATAATAATAATAAAATGAAAAACATAACCCACCAAGATTATATAGGATTGGGGTTACAGCTTGGGGTCTGTGAAAAGTCAATCCTCATTCTCCATAATCAAAGTCAAGGGTTAAGCATGTGGCTTAGCCAGGTGCGATGGCGCACGTCTTTAATCCCAGCACAGAGGTAGGAGGAGTACCATGAGTTCAAGGCCACCCTGAGATTACATAGTGAATTCCAGGCCAGCCTGAGTTAGAGTGAGACCCTACCTCAGAAAACGAAAAAAAAAAAAAAAAAGTGTGTCTTAATGGTAGAGTGATTGCCTAGCGTGTGCAAAGCCCTGGGTTTGATTCCTAACACTGAAAAACAAAACCCTCAAAATAGTCCATATACAGTACCCAAAACTCTTTTATAGGTGCCAGGAACAACTTTACTCCTTTTTCTTTTTTAATATTTATTTAAGCCAGGCATGGTGATGCATGCCTTTAATCCTAACACTCAGGAGGCAAATGTAGGAGGATCGCCATGAGTTCGAGGCCACCCTGAGACTACATAGTGAATTCCAGGTAAGCCTGAGCTAGAGCAAGACCCTACCTTGAAAAACAAACAAAAAACCTATAAGTTTGAGACAAACCCCTTCTTAAAATAAACTGATTCTGGTCAGGGTTTTTGTCTCAGCAATGAGAAGCTAACTGATATAGAAAAATTGGTACCAAGAGTGGGGTCATTGCTCTGATGAACTTAACAATGTGTTTTTTGGTCTTTTGGAACTAGTTTACAGGAGGAATATAGAAGGATTTGGTACTGTGGACTAGAAAGGACTTACAGTTCTGTAAGCAGAGTTTGGTTGGGCCAATCTGCTGAGAGTTTTAAAATGCCTACATGCAGAGAGAATATAGATTATGAAGACTTGGCTTGTGAGAATATCTTAGAGAGGGAAGAAAGGATTTTGTCAGAACTAGGACAATGGTGGAAAGGCTAGTTGTGTTTGGCCTCAGTCCTGAGAATTTGAGCAAAGTTGAATTTATAAATAATGGACTGGTGTGTTTGGCAACAGTCTAGCACAGAAAGATGAAAAACAAAGTTGGGTGTGGTGGCATGTGCCTTTAATCCCAGTACTCAGGAGGTAGAGATAGGAGGATTATTGTGAGTTCAAGTCAAGCCTCGGGATCACACAGGGAGGTCCAGGTCAGCCTGGGCTAGAGTAAGAGCATACCTTGAAGAAAAAAAAAAAAAAAGATGAAAGATATGAAGCTGACACAGAAAGAAAGGTAGGGCAGTTTAATGACATCTCTCCAGCCCTATGCCTTCTTCTTGAAGTGGGAATGTTTACTCTGTGCCATTATGTATTTGAAGCGTGTAACTTGTTACAGGACTCTGCAGGCACAGGCTAGTTTTAGGCAATTTAAGCTGTAATTGTTAAGGAGCAAATTTTCAGGAAAATGGATGGATCTGGAAAGGATTATACTAAGTAAGGTAAACCAGGCCCAGAAAGCTAAATACCACATGTTCTTTCTCATATGTTGATCCTAGCTACAAAAGTTTAGACTCTTGAATTGGAGTAAAAATCAATAGCAGAGGCCAGTAAGCTAGAAAGGGGCAATAAGGGAGGGAGGAGAGGGGAGTATTGAAGCAGATGGTAATATATATATTATATATGTATGTATACAGATTACTGGGGGTGGAATGGCCTAAGTGAGGTCAGGGACGAGACTGAGTAAAGGAAAGGTGGGAGGAGGGTTAAGTCATATGAAAAGCTACTTTTTTTCATATGGATAATGGCACACCCAGAAGCCATAGATTGTTACTAGGAAAATTTCAGTGCCAGGGATGGAATACCTTCCAGTGCATTGTTGGACAGGGAGGTCACTGATAACCCCAAAACATTACAGGCCATTGCCGAGGCTCTTGGTTTCCCATGAGGAATAGATTGTAAGACCCTATTGCTGAAGACTCCACATGCTTAGGCTGCAAGGTCACTGAGAAATCCTGCTGGAGCTGAGCTGTAAACCTCCTCCCTGTAAACCAGCTGACAGAAATCTAGCAAAAGCTACACTGCATGTAGCCCTATGGGAGAGAGAGAGAAGTCATCACTGGAGATAAACAGCAGTAGACACTCCACACCTCAAGTCTAGTCAGCCAGACCAAATATTGCCAATGGGTGCAATAGTGGCATGCCTGTTATAAGAGAAACCAACCGTTCTCTAATTGGACTGGAGGCCTGCTCCATATGAGGGAACATATGCCTGATACTGAAAACCTATGATGGGGAGATCATGAGCCTTAGAGGTGTAACACCTGCTGGCATCTGGCTAAATGTATATACTATGCTCACGAAACTGACCTGTGAGCACTTTTCTTAACATTAAGGCCCATATATTAATGCTACTCTCACTTGTGGTTGGAGAAACTTCTCTTGTCATATGGTGGTGACCTCTGGGATGACTCAAAAGGCACCATGGTGCTGAGAAGAAGTGACAGGGGAGTGTTCAGCACTAAAATATCTCTATCATATCTTCTAAGGCTCATGGAAGAGGTGGCGGAAAGAATGTAAGAGTCAAAGGAGTCAGGCGTGGTGGCACACGCCTTTAATCATGGTTTATTGTCTATAATTATATAAGTTGTCAATAAAAAAGTTTTAAAAAGCCAGGCCTAGTGGCACATACCTTTAATCCCAGCACTAGGGAGGCAGAGGTAGGAGGATCACCATGAGTTTCAGGCCACCCTGAGACTGCATAGTGAATTCCAGGTCAGCCTGGGTTGGAGCAAAACCCTATCTCAAAAAAAAATTTTTTTTAAAGAAAGATGAGCCAGGTGTGATGGTACATGCCTTTAGTCCCAGCACTTGGGTGGCAGAGAGTTCAAGGCCAGCTGGAGACTACATAGTGAATTCCAGGTCAGCTTTGGCTAGAGTGAGACCCTACCTTGAAGAACCCCCCCCCCAAAAAAAATGGAGCAACTGTTCTTCTCTTCGACAATGGAAAAGATGTCCTGAAGGGGAAACCTAATCCACTGAGGTTTCAAGTTAGGAAGAATGCAAATTCTCTCTCTGGTTTTTGGAGGTATTGTCTCACTCTGGTCCAGGGTAACCTGGAATTCACTATGTAGTCTGAAGGTGGCCTCAAACTCACAGTGATCCTCCTACCTCTGCCTCCCAAGTGCTGGTATTAAAGGCATGCACCACCACGCACAGCAAGAATACAAATTATTTTGAAAGGCTGGGTCCTGAAGGAAGAATGCTGAAGGAGTATCTTGCTCTTCAAAGTCAAGCTTTGTTCCCTCCCCCCCCATGGTTCACAAAGTTAGCTATATCACCACCTGGTACTGGTTTTGGAAGCATGAGAAATGCAGGAAAGAGGGTCATGAAGTACAACCATGATTTCAGGAGCTGCTGAAATGCAATAATATGAAACAGGGTTGAAGTCCCTATATGGAGGCCCCATAAGGTCCTGTGATGATAAACCATGAGTTGCAATGGAGACCCCAAAATTTTGGAGATACCAGGGCTGTAGGATGGCCATCAAAATAAAAGCTGCTCATTCTGGCTTGTGTAGACTGCCTAGAGAGCAAGCAGTACAGTAGATGGCCAAAACAGCGTCTTTTGGAAGCCAGACAATTTCATCATGCATCCCAAATGCCAGACATTAAGCTGCAGGATTTGATGTTTACCCTGTGGGTAATTAATTTTGTGTTGATCCAATCTCTCCTCATTATGCTTTAAAAAAAAATTATTTATTTATTTGCAAGGAGAGAGAAGGGGCACACTAGGGCCTACTGCCATTGCAAACAAACTCCAGATGCATGCACCACTGTGTATCTGGTTTTATGTGGATACTGGGGAATTGAACTCCAGCCTTTAGGCTGTGCAGGTAAGTACCTAAACTGCTGGGACATCTCTCTAGATCTGTTCCTTCATTATGCAGTGGGAATGTTTGCTCTGCGCCATTATGTAATGGAAATATGTAAATTGTGCTTTAATTGTACAGGGCTCAAAGTCAAGTGACTATCTTCTTTCAGAAGAGTCTTTAGATTTTTGTTTGTTTGTTTTTTTGAGGTAAGGTCTCACTCTGGCCTAGGCTGAACTGGAGCTCACTCTGTAGTCCCAGGCTGGCCTCACAGTGACCCTCCTACCTCTGCCTCCTGAGTGCTCGGATTGAATGCATGTGCTATCAGGCCCTGTAGACTATGGCACTTTTAAACTGGGACTAAGTACATTTTGCCCTGTGACATGGTCGTGAGTCTATGGGGCCTTGGATGGAATGTGTTGCCTTGAGTGTAAAATGTCACCCATACCAAAAAAGGGTTGCTTGGTTGACAGCTCCCCACTCAAGGCAAGGCAGCAGGCACAAGGGACAGACTTGTTAGCTTCCAATTGAGCAGTCAACTAGACTTTTTTTGTTGTTGTTGTTTTTCAAAGTAGGGTCTCGCTGTAGTCCAGACTGACCTGGAATTCATTATGTAGTCTCAGGGTGGTCTCAAATTCACAGCGATCCTCCTACCTCTGCCTCCCGAGTGCTGGGATTAAAAGTGTGCGCCACCATGCCTAACAACTAGCCTATTCTAGACAGCTTCTGTCCACTTAAGACATCAAATGCGGAGCTGGGCGGGGTGGGCTGGAGAGATAGTTTAGTGGGTAAAGTCCTTGATCCTCGAGTATGAGGTCCTGAGTTTGATTCCTGGCGCCCACATAAAAATTCCAGTCATGGAGGTGCATGCCTGCATTCCCAGTGCTGGGAGGCGGACAGACAGCTCCCAGTCTCCCCTAACTGATAAGCTCCAGACCAGTGAGAGACCTTGTCTCAATAAAAGGTAGATGGTGTTCCTGAGGATGACACCTGAGGATGTTCTCTGGTCTCCACACACATGTGCAGCCCATGCACCCACCTGTGTGTATGAACACACACACACATGTGCTTACCCAAGCACACATAGACAAAGCAAAAACAGATATCAAAAGCTGCTTACAATAGAGATTTAACACAAAATTAACAAGCTTAACAGTAGCTAGCAACCTCAACGAAATGCCCTTAAAGATAGTTGGGTTGCTCAGTTCTGTCTCAGGAAAAGGTGCAAAATGACCAAATGATTTAACTACAATATGGAGTCAGATACAAAATATATGCAAGGAAAAGGAGACTTGAAGAACAGGGTCTGTAGGGATCAGAGCTAGACCCGGCCATTCAAGCCATTCACTTGAACCTTCTAAGGTTTCTTTAGAAGGTTAAAGGCCTGTTTCACTTGCCAGCATTTAGGGACCAAGTCTAAGTCTTTATTTAGGAAAACATTTCTTCAGGAACCTGAAAAGAAAAAGTTAAGAGTTCCTGTGTCCTAGAACAGTATCTCCTGAATGTGAGGGTGCGGAGAGATAAGAACGTACCTGAACTGTAAACGAGAGCTCCACCTTTCTAGATGTCAGTACATACAAAGAACCCAGGGAATATGCATTCCCTTTGATTAGAGTTCTAGAAATTTTTTCCAAAGAAATAACTAGGACTGGGGAGATGGCATGGCAGTTGAGGGTGCTTGCTTGCAAAGCCTGTTGACTTGGATTTGATTCCCCAGTACCCATGTAAAGCCATGGATCTGGAGTTTGTTTGCAGTGGAAAGAGGCTTTGACATGCCTATAACCTACTCTGTCTCTCTCTCTCTCTCTCTCTCTCTCTCTCTCTCTCTCTCTCTCTCTCTCTGTTTGCAACTAAGCAAACTATTAAAAATTGGCTGAGTGTGGTAGCACATGCTTTTAATCCCAGCACTTGCTAGGCAGAGGTAGGAGGATCACCTGGGCTACAGCTAGACCTTACATTGAAAAACAACAACAACAAAATTTTTAATACCCAGGCATGATGGGGCAAACCTTTAATCCCAGCACTTGGGAGGCAGAGGTAGGGGGATCGCTGTGAGCTCGAGGCCAGCCTGAGACTCCATAGTGAACTCTAGGTCAGCCTGGGCTACAGTGAAAGTCTACTTAGAAAGGGGGGGGGGCTGGAGAGATGGCTTAGCGGTTAAGCGCTTGCCTGTGAAGCCTAAGGACTCCAGTTCGAGGCTTGATTCCCCAGGACCCACGTTAACCAGATGTACAAAGGGGTGCACACATCTGGAGCTCGTTTGCAGTGGCTGGAGGCCCTGGCATGGCCATTTTCTCTCTCTATCTGCCTCTTTCTCCCTCTGCCTGTTGCTCTCAAATAAATAAATAACAATAAACAAAAAATTAAAAAAAGGGGGGGGGGACTGGAGAGATGGCTTAGTGGTTAAGGCTCTCGCTTGCAAAGCCTATGAACTCAGGTTTGATTCCCTAGCAGCCATGTAAGCCAGATGTACAAGGTGGTGCATGTACCTGGACTTTGTCTGCAGTGAAGCTAGAAGCCCTGGCACACCCATTCTCTCTCTCTCTCTCTCTCTCTCTCTCTCTCTCCCTCTTTGTCTCTCTCCCTCTTTGTCTTGCTCTAATAAATAAATAAAATTAAAAAAAAATAATGGTCTGGAGAAATGCTCAGGAATTAAAGGCACATGCCTGGGTTTATTAGACTCCATCTCAAAACAAAACAAAAACACTCAGAAAAAAATTGCTGGCGTGGTGGTGCACACCTTTAATCTCAGCACGCAGGAGGCAGAGGTAGGAGGATTGCTGTGAGTTTGAGGCCAGCCTGTGTCTACATAGTGAATTCCAGGTCAGTCTGGGCTAGAGTGAGACCCTACCTCAAAAAATCTCTCTCTCTCTCTCTCTCTCTCTCTGTCTCTCTCTCTCTCTCTCACACACACACACCCTAAATCAAGATATAGTGTGTGGGAAAATATACATGAGTAAAACCCAAGATAAAAAGAATTAAATCAAACTCAAGATAATGATTACTTCTCAGAGTTCACTGAGGAGGGCCACATAGGAGCCTACTAACATACCAATTAATTTGCTAGATAATAAGTATACACATTTATTTTGTTCTTGAACTGTGCATTTAGGTTAAAACTTCTTTTTAAAAAATATTTCACTTATTTTATTTATCTGATAGAGTATCAGATAGAGAGAAAGAGAGAGAGAGAGATTGGGGCATGCCAGGGCCTCCAGCTGCTGCAAACGAACTCCAGACGCATTCGCCACCATGTGCATCTGGCTTACGTGGGTCCTGGGGAATCAAACCAGGGTCCTTTGGCTTTGCAGGCAAACGCCTTAACCACTAGTTCATTTCCCCAGCCCTTACAACTTCTTTGGTTAGCATATTTCATAATTAAAAATGGAGTCAGACAGTAGCAAAGGCCAGTAAGTTAGAAAAGAAATATAAAAGGGAGGGGGGTACTTAATAGGATGGTATTGTATATATGTAAGTAGAAGAATAGACTAATGGGGGTGAAAAGGCCCAAGTAAGGTCAGGAGAAGAGATTGAATAAAGGAAAGGTGGAGGAAGGGCTAATCAAAATCTAAGAGGATATAAATGAATCATATGAAAAAATGGAGTCAGAGCCAGGCATGGTGGTGCACACCTTTAATCCCAGCACTCGGGAGACAGAGGTAGGAGGATTGCCGTGAGTTTGAGGCTGCCCTGAGACTACATAGTGAATTCTAGGTCAGCCTAGGCTAAAGTGGCACCCTACCTTGAAAAAAAAACCAAAAACCAAACAGAAGTTGGGGCTGAAGAAATGACTCAGCAGTTATGGTGCTTGCTTGTAAAGCCTGACAACCCAGTTCAATTCCCCAGTACCCACATAAAGCCAGATGCACAAAGTGACACATGCATCTGGAGTTTGTCTGCAGTGGCAAGAGGCCCTGGTGTGCCCATTCTCTCTTTCTCTCTATGATTGCAAATATATACTTATTTATTTTATTTTATTTTATTTTATTTTATTTTATTTTATTTTATTTTATTTTATTTTATTTTTATTTTGTGTGTGTGAGAGAGAGAATGGGCACACCAGGGTCTTCGGCCACTGTGAACCATCTCTAGATGCATATGCCCCATTTTGTGCTTGCGCCAATGCACATCTGGCTTACATGGGACCTGGAGATTCAAACATGAGTTCTTAAGCTTTGTAGGCAAGTGCCTTTACCACTAAGACATCCCTCCAGCCCAAATATATATATATAAAATCAGAAACTTGTGGCAAGTGTAGCAGTCAACAACAACAGAGAGAGGGACACTGGTGAATGTGGGTGACGCAGTGGTGAAAGAAGCTTGGCTCACAGCCCCAAGCTTGCTCCACCCTGGCCTAAAGGATTCCCCGTGGGAAAGAGGGAGGGAGGAGGAATAGAAGTTTGGTCTAGTCAAGGATGACTGGCGCTATAGCACTCCTAGGCATATATCCTAAGGACTCATCTCATTTCCTTAGAAGTACGTGCTCAACCATGTTTATTGCTGCTCAATTTATAATAGCTGGGAAATGGAACCAGCCTAGATGTCCCTCAACTGATGAGTGGATAATGAAGATATGGCACATTTATACAATGAAGTTTTACTCAGCGGTAAAGAAAAATGAAGTTATGAAATTTGCAGAAAAGTGGATGGATCTGGAAAGAATTATACTAAGTGAGGTAACCCAGGCCCAGAAAGCCAAGCGCCACATGTTCTCCCTCATATGTGGATCCTAGCTACAGATGATTGGGCTTCTGTGCGAGAAGGAAAAAACTCAGTAGCAGAGGCCAGTAAGTTAAAAAAGGAGATAGAAAGGGAAGAGAAAGAAAGGGAGCAGGGCTTTTATTTGGTTGGTATTGTATATATGTAAGTAGAAAGATTGAGATGGGGAGGGGATATGATGGAGAATGGAATTTCAAAGGGGAAAGTGGGGGGGTGGAGGGTACTACCGTGGGATATTTTTCATAATCATGGAAAATATTAATAAAAATTGAGAAAAAAAATAAAGAAAAACCTCAATAAAATTTTATATTGAAAACTCAAAAAATTAAAAAGAAAAAAGAATGACTGGCCTGAGGGCTCTTGCCCACCTCAGCTGGCCTTGAACCTGCTAGGACTGGCACTTTACACTCAGCAGTTGTGGACCCATTGGTGCCAGAATATGCATTGGTTTGGGCCTTGGGGACTCTTATCTGAGCCCTAGGAGAGTCTTGATGCCCAGGCTTGGTAGATAAACAGGGGTGGGTCAACAGAACCTTGCTGTGCCCAAGAGGCAGTTTGGACTTTACCCTGAGGGCAATAAGGAGTTATTAGAAGCAGGAAAAGACTCTTGTTTTGCCATATTGTGTTTGTAGGGCTTGATACAAGAATGGGGCCTTGGCCTTGTTGGGCAAGTGCTCTAGCTTTAGCTCCAACCCCAGATTAAATTTTTTTTAATTTTTTGTTATTTATTTATTTATTTGAGAGTGACAGACAGAGAGAGAAAGAGGCAGATAGATAGATAGAGAATGGGCACGCCAGGGCCTCTAGCCACTGCAAAGGACCTCCAGATGTGTGCACCCCTTGTGCATCTGGCTAACGTGGGTCCTGGGGAATCGAGCCTCAAACCGGGGTCCTTAGGCTTGACAGGCAAGCGCTTAACCACTAAGCCATCTCTCCAGCCCCCTAGATTAAATTTTTTAAAAATATTTATTTACTTGTTTAAGAGAGAGAGAGAGAAAGAGAGAGAGAATAGGCATGCCAGGGCCTTCAGCCCTGCTGCAAATGAAATCCAGATGCATGCTGGATTGCATAGGTCCTGGGGAATCGAACTTGGGTCTTTTGGCTTTGCAGGCAAATGCCTCAATGGCTAAGCCATCTCTCCATCCCAAGATTCCTTTAAAAAATTTTTAATTTAAGAGCCGGGCGTGGTGGCGCACGCCTTTAATCCCAGCACTCGGGAGGCAGAGGTAGGAGGATCGCCGTGAGTTCGAGGCCACCCTGAGACTCCATAGTGAATTCCAGGTCAGCCTGGGCTAGAGTGAAACCCTACCTCGAAAAACCAAAAAAAAAAAAAAAAAATTTAATTAAAAAAATTTTTTTGGTGGGCTGGAGAAATGGCTTAGCGGTTAAGTGCTTGCCTGTGAAGCCTAAGGACCCCGGTTCAAGGCTCAATTCTCCAGGACCCACGTTAGCCAGATGCACAAGGGGGCGCACGCGACTGGATTTCATTTGCAGTGGCTGGAAGCCCTGGCGCGCCCATTCTCTCTCTCTCTCTATCTGCCTCTTTCTGTCTCTGTCACTCTCAAATAAATAAATAATGAACAAAAAGAAATTAAAAAAAATTTTTTTTTGGTTTTTCAAGGTAGGGTTTCACTCTAGTCCAGGCTGACCTGGAACTCACTATGTAGTCTCAGGGTGGCCTCAAACTCATGACTCATGGTGATCCTCTTACCTCTGCCTCCCAAGTGCTGAGATTAAAGGCATGTTCCACCATACCTGTCCCCCTTTTTCTTTGAGACAGGGTCTTACCCTGTATCTCAGGCTGGCCTGGAATTCATTATCTGGCCAAAGCTAAGCAGAATAACATTTGATTGACAAAATACATACTGGAGCTAGGTGTGGTGGTATGTACTTTTAATCCCAGGACTCAGGAGACTGAGGCAGGAGGATCACTGTGAGTTTGAGACTAGCCTAGTCAAAAAGGGAACTCCAGATCAGCCTAGTCTAGAAAGAGACCTTGTTTCAAAAATGAATGAAAGAAACTGGGTGTGTTGGCGCATGCCTTTAGTCCCAGCACTCGGAAGGCAGAGGTAGGAGGATTGCCATGAGTTCGAAGCCACCCTGAGACTACAGAGTGAATTCCAGGTCAGTCTGAACTAGAGTGAGACCCTACCTCGGAAAACCAAAGAAAAGAAAGAAAGAGGGCTGGAGAGATGGCTTAGTGGTTAAGGAACTTGCCTGCAAAGCCAAAGGACCCAGGTTTGATTCCCCAGGACTCATGTAAGCCAGACGCACAAGGTCTCTCTTTGCCTCTTTCTCACCCTCTCCTGCTCTCAAATAAATAAAAATAATAAAATTTTAAAAAGAAAGAAAGAAAAATCCACACATGGTGGCGCATGCCTTTAATACGAACATTTGGAAGCAGAGATAGGAGGTTCGCTGTGAGTATGAGGCCATTCTGAGACTACATAGTGAATTTTAGGTCAGCTAGAGGCAGGAGGATTACTACCAGTTCCAGGCTGGCTAGCCTACAAAACTCTATCTCAAAACAAAGCAAAACAAAACAAAAAGCAAGGAAGATTTCCACAATCCATTTAAAGGAAGCTATCCTGAATTGATCATGTCAGCATCTGCATGGATTATAGCAATATCCATGCCTGGGTAAAGTGTGCTTTCCTTCTGTGGAGAATATGTGGCACGTGTAGGGGACTTGGTTAAAACTCTATTCTGGGGTCCTCCATTCTGCTAGGACTCAGGCACACAGTTTAGGCATGGCTGGTTTAGTTAGCGCTAATTTCATTGTGTGTGTGGTGGTGCTGGGGATGAAGCTGAAGGCTTATACGTGCTAGGCCACATCCCCAGCCTAAATTGTTCTTCCTCATAGCAATTAGCAAGTTTAGCTTCTCTACTTTTTTTTTTTGTATTTTATTTTTATTTATTTATTTATTTGACACACACAGAGAGAATGGGCACTCCAGGGGCTCCAGCCACTGAAAATTAACTCCAGATGCGTGCGCCCCCTTGTGCATCTGGCTAACATGGATCCTGGGGAATCGAACCTGGGTCCTTTGGCTTTGAAGGCAAACGCCTTAACCATTAAGCCATCCCTCCAGCCCATCTGTCCTTTTTTATAAACAGATTTTTGCACCCAATCTAATCTCACAGGGTTAAAGGCATTTTATTTATTTAGTTAGTTATGAGAAAAGAGGGGCAGATATATAGAGAGAGAATGAGCACACCAAGGCCTCCAGTCACTGCCAACGAACCCCAGATGCATGCGCCACCTTATGCATCTGGCTTTACGTAGGCCTGTGAGGCCTAAGGACCCAGGTTCAATTCCCCAGTACCCGCTTAAGCCAGATGCACATGGTGACACATGTGTCTGGAGTTCATTTGCAATGGCTAGAGGCCCTGGCATGCCCATTTTCTCTCTCTCTTTCTACCTTCCCCCTCACTCTCTCTCAAACAAATAAATAGATAAAATATTTTTAAAAACTTTTTTTCACAAAACAAAAACAGAGCCAGGCCTAGTGGCAACGCCTTTAATCCCAGCACTTGGGAGGCAGAGGAAGGAGGATCACTGTGAGTTCAAGGCCACCCTGAGACTACAGAGTGAATTCCAGGTCAGCCTGGACTAGAGTGAGAGTCTACCTCGAAAAAACAAAACAAACAAACAAAAACAAAGAAGGGCTGAAGAGATGGCTCAGTGGTAAAATGTGCTTCCTGTGCAAGCATGAGGGCCTATGAGGGCCTGAGACCACTGGGCTTCTAATCTCCAGACTGTAATGCCAGTCCTGCAGAGGCAGAGGAGTGGAGACCTGAGAATTGTTAGAGCTAAGCAAGCTCTGGAATCATTAAAGAGATTCCAGCTCAAAACAAGATAGGGCGGAGGAGTGATGTTTGGTCAAGCCACCTTAGGCAAACTCACCCTTGCAGGTGAGCATCTGGGTGTCACACCACTCTACACACACACACACACACACACACACACACATACAACAACAACAACAACAACAACAACCCCCCCCCAAAAAAAATAAGGGGCTGAAGATATAACTTAGTGGGCAAAGCGCTTACCTTACAGGCATGTAAAATGCAAGTGTGATATTGTGCACCTGAAATCTCAGTGTTGGGCTGGAGGGATGGCTTTGTGGTTAAGGCATTTGCTTGCAAAGCCAAAGGACCCAGTTTTGATTCGCCAGGACCCACGTTAGCCAGATGCACAAGGGGGCGCACGCGTCTGGAGTTTGTTTGCAGTGGCTGGAAGCCCTGGCGTACCCATTCTCTGTCTCTCTCTCTCTCTCTCTCTCTCTCTCTCTCTCTCTGTCAAATAAATAAATAAATGAAATCCCAGTGCTGGGGAAGCAGCCTAATTGGTGAGTGAGCTCCAGGCCAGTGAGACACCCTGTCTCAAATAGAAGTGGACAGTGTTCCTGACAACTAAGATTGTCTTCTGGTCTACGTACACACATGGGCACCCCTACACAAGAACACAAACCACACACACACAAATACAAATAAAAAAATGGAGGGTTTGCAAAACTATGGCTGGAGAGATGGCTTAGCAGTTAAGGCATTTGCCTGCAAAGCCAAAGGACGTTGGTTCGATTCCCCGGTACCCATGTAAGCCAGATGCACAAGGTGACACATGCATCTGGAGTTTGTTTGCAGTGGCTGGAAGCCCTGGTGCACCCATTCTCTCTCTCTCTTTCTCTTTCTCTCTCTCTCTACCTGCCCATTTCTCTCTCTCAAATAAATAAATTAAATTAACTTTTACAAAAACTACTGTTGTCCATTTTACTCTGTTTAATTTTGAGACAGAGTCTTCCTAGGTGGCCCAAGCTGGCCTTGAATTCATTATATAGCCCAGGCTAGCTTTGAACTCATGATCCTTCTGCCTCACCTTCCTGCATGCAATGATTACAGACATGTACCACCATGCCTGGCCCATTTAATTTTACAATAGTATTATGACACCAGTTCTGAATTTGCCTGACTGACATTGACTCATTTAATCCTCATGTCTGATGAGGTAGGAGCTTTTATTGCAATTGCAGTGAAGTCGTTAATTACACAGCTAGCATGCTGTGCATAGTACATAAACACTGAATGTCTTGTTGAGTATCCACACCCTGTGGTACGGGCCATGAGAGAGGGAGCAGAGCCGCTTTATTCATCCTGTTTCCCTCATGCCTGGGAAAATGCCTGAAATGTGTCTGTGGAATCAATCTTGCATTCCCCCTTTATAACTGAGCACACAAAGGCATAGAGAGGTTAAAAAGCTTACCAACTATTAGGTCATCCAACAAGCTAATCCAAACATCTGTTAGATTTCATCTTCTTACTGGCTCCCAAGCAGTCTAAGGTTTTATGAAGATCACATACTTCAGTGAAGTTCCTAGCTACTAAGTAGCAAGCTATTGAAAGTGATGAGTACCTCTGAAAAGAGTAAATTGATTTTAAACTACTTGAAAAACAAAAGATGGGCATTCAGGAGGCAGAGGGAGGAGGATCGCTGTGAGTTCGAGGCCACCCTGACACAACATAGTGAATTCCAGGTCAGCCTGGGCTAAAGTGAGACCCTACCTCAAAAAAAAAAAAAAAATTGGCGGGTGAGATGGCTTAGTGGTTAAGGCACTTGCCAGCAAAGCCAAAGGACCCAGGTTTGATTCTCCATGACCCATGTAAGCCAGATGCACATGGTGGTGCATGCGTCTGGAGTTCCTTTCTAGCAGATGGAGGCCCTGGCATGCCCATTCTCTTTCTCTGCCTCTTTCAAATAAATAAAAATAAATTTTTCTAAAATAATAATAATAATATTTTTTTCTTTCTTTTTTTTTTTTTTTTTAAGATAGGGTCTCAGCGGGATGTGGTGGTGCACGCCTTTAATCCCAGCACTCAGGAGGCAGAGGTAGGAGGATCGCCATGAGTTCAAGGCCACCCTGAGACTACATACTGAATTCCAGGTCAGGCTGGGCTACAGTGAGACCCTACCTTGAAAAACAAAACAACAACAACAAAAAAAATCAAGATAGGGTCTCGCTATACCCCAGGCTGACCTGGAATTCACTATGTAGACTCAGGGTGGCCTCGAACTCATGGCGATCCTCCTATCTCAGCCTCCTGAGTGCTGGGATTAAAGGCATGTGCTACCACACCCGGCAATAAAAATAAATTTTAAAAATATATTTTTTTAAAAAGAGGGCTGGAGAGATGGCCTGCAAATCCTGACAACATATGGTCAATTCGATTCCCCAGTACCCATGTAAAGCCAGATGTACAAAGTGGCGCATGCATCTGGAGTTTGTTTGCAGTGGTTGGAGGCCTTGGTGTGTCCATCTTCTCTCTCTCTCTCTGCTTGCAAATATATAAATAATTATATATATATATATATATATATATATACATATATATATATGTATATATGTATATATATATGAAATTTGGTTTTTCAAGGTAGGGTCTCACTCTAGCTCAGGCTGACCTGGAATTCACTATGTAGTCTCAGGGTGGCCTTGAACTCACAGCAATCCTCCTACCTCTGCCTCCCGGGTGCTGGGATTAAAGGCATGTGCCACCACACCTGGCTCTAAATAAAATATTATTAAAAAGAGCAAAATATTTCAGAGGCAAGCACAGTGGAATGGTTGTATGTGAACTTGCTGTGTTTCAGGAAGAAATTGCACTGAGAAACTCACACCTGTCTTTTAAGAACAAAAGCTGTCATAGAATTTGGAGGAAGTCTTAGGCATTTCCCAAGTAAATCTGACTAAGCTTATTATCAATAAGGAAGGTTTCATCAAAATAGAGATCAATGGTTGCACGAGTGTTTCTTCTCACCTGAAATCTGATGGGGGAAGGCGCCAGCTTGCCCAGGCCACCTGGCCCTCATCAGTCTCACTTTACTTGCTTAACACAGAAAATACTTGGCCAAGAGAGCTGGGCATGAAATCCCAGCACTCAGGTGGTAAAGGCAGGAGGATCAGGAGTTCAACGTCATTCTCAGCAATATGGAGCTAGTTTGAGACCAGTCCAGACTACATGAAACCCTGTCTCAAAAAACAACACAGAAACCAGGCATGGTGGCTCACCCCTTTAATCCCAGCACTCAGGAGGCAGAGGTAGGAGGATCACCGTGAGTGTGAGGCCACCCTGAGACTACAGAGTGAATTTCAGGCCAGCCTCAGCTAGAGTGAGACCCTACCTTGGAGGAAAAACAATAAATAAATAACAGTAACAACACATACACACACAAAACCAAGAAAGCCTGAGTCCTAAACCCAGTCCCTTATTACTGGCTTAAATTCCCTTTTCAGGGCTGGAGAGATGGCTTAGTGGTTAAGGTGCCCGCCTGCAAAACCAAAGGACCCAGGTTTGATTCTCTAGGACCCACGTAAGCCAGATGCATAAGGTGGCGCATGCATGTGGAGTTCCTTTGCAGAAGCTAGAGGCCCTGGCGTGCTTATTCTCTTTCTCTCTATATGTCTCTTTCTCTCTCTCATAAATAAAATATTTTTTAAAAATTCCCTTTTCAGAAGCCGGGTGTGGTGGCGCATGCCTTTAATCCCAGCACTCGGGAGGCAGAGGTAGGAGGATTGCCATGAGCTCAAGGCCACCCTGAGACTCCATAGTGAATTCCAGGTCAGCTAGAGTGAGACCCTACCTCGAAAAACAACAACAAAAAAAAAAAACAACAACAAAAAACACACACACAAAAAAATCCCTTTTCAATACCTATTAGCCCAAAGTCTATAAGAAGAATGGAAAAAATAAGATTGCTATTTCCACAGGAAGGATGCTGAAGTACAATTGGCCAACTTATATATCCATGGCTTCCTGCCTGCTCAGATTCAGTCACCAGAGGATCAAACATGTTAAAAAAGATAAGGTGTACTTATTATGTACCAACTTTCCTTCCTGTCAGCACAGCGTATGTGTGGAAGTAGGTGTTATGAATCATGTAGAGACGAGGTAAAGCACACTGGAGGATGTGCACAGGTTCTATGCAAAGGTGCTGCCTTATTTTATTTAGTTTTTAACTTCTTATTTATTTGCAAACAGAGAGAGCTAGAAGAAAGACAGAGAGAATGGTCATACCAGGGCCTCCAACCACTGCAAACGAACTCCAGATGCGTGCCCCACATTGTGCAGCCGGCTGTATACGGGCACTGGGGAATCGAACTTGGGTCATGAGCCTTTTCAGGCAAGCACCTTAACCACTAAGCTCTCTCTCCAGTCCTATTTTTTCTTAATTTAAAAAATTGTATTTATTTGCAAGCAGACAGAGCTAGAACAGGGTCAGAGAAAATGGGCATGTGCTGTTTCATATGAGGCACTTAAGCCAACAAGGACTTTGTATCTATGGGGGTTGCTGGAGCCAATCCCTCAGCAATACCAAGGGACAGCCAAAATGTGTGCAAGCTACCATTGTGAGAGAAGAGAAAGTCGCTGAGAAAGTGATCCACTAGGAACATGTGACAAGTCCTGGCCTCTCCCCATTCCAGCCCATTTCTAGACAGGAGTCCGGACAAGATAGTTCTAGCCAAACAAGGTCAGAGCAACTGACGTGTGGACATGCAGACCGGCAGATCTGCCAACTGAGAGATGAGCCCAGGCCTTGTCATCTCTCCAGGTTCCATCAATTAGGGTAAGATGAGAAGAACTGTAAGAAACCAGCTCAGCATCACACTTTCTCTCCCTACTGTAACAGGTTTGGGTGGAAAGATCTCAAAAACTTGAATTCTGCCAGGCGTGGTGGCGCATGCCTTTAATCCCAGCACTTGGGAGGCAGAGATAGGAGGACTGCTGTGAGTTCAAGGCCACCCTGAGACTACAGAGTGAATTCCAGGTCAGGCTGGGCCAGAGTGAGACCCTGCCTCGAAAAACCAAAAAAAAAAAAAAAAAAAAAAAAAAAAAAAAAAAAAAAAAAAAAAAAAAAAAACTTGAATTCCCAGCAGGTGCACACCTGTAATACCAGAACTTGGGAAGCTGAAGCAGGAGGATGGTGAGCTTGAAGCCAGCCTGGGCTACATGCCCACACCCTATCTGAAAGAGACAGAGGGAACTAGAGAGGGAGGGGAAGGGAAGAAAAGAGGAGGGGAGGAGAGGGGAGGGGAGGGGAGGGAGAAGACAAGGAAGGGAAAGGGAAAGGAAAAGAAAGGGAAGGGAGGGGCAAGGAAGGGAATGGAAGGAAAAGGTGGTGAATTAATTGAATTCCCTGTAGTTTTACTAACTTACATGGCCATAAGTTCTGATGATGTCTATATAATGTCTAAAACCATGTCATCACATGTCATTACCCATAGAATCAGATTCCTGGTAGATTGCTGTTGAGTCATGGTGCTTGACCTTTTTCCTTCAACTCAATTATCTGTCTACTTTTATACAGGCAGGAGGATCCAGGGCTCCAGGTAGCCTGGGCTACATAGCAAGGCTCTGTCTCAATGAGTGAGTGAATGGATGAATGAATGAATAAAACTAATGTGTATGAGGAATGAGTGTGTTATGTGAACCATAATTGAATCTTGGTTCAAAATGTTGGCTGTAGGTTAAGGCATTTGCCTGCAAAGCCAAAGAATCTGGGTTCAATTCTCCAGGACCCACATAAGCCAAATGCACAAGGAGGCACATGCATCTGGAGTTCCTTTGCAGTGGCTGGAGGCCCTGGCGTGCCCATTCTCTCTCTCTCTCAATCCCCACTTTCTCTCAAATAAATAAATAAATTTTTTAAAATGTTGACTATAGCCAGGCATGGTGGCACATGCCTTTAATTCTAGCACTTTGGAGGCAGAGGTAGGATTGCTGTGAGTTCGAGGCCTCTCTGAGACTACATAGTGAATTCCAGGTCGGCCTGGGCTACAATGAGACGTGCCTTGAAAAACAAAACAACAACAACAACAAAAAGTTGGCTATAGAACACATTTTAGTGGCCACAAAAGAAATTTGAATTTGGGGCTGGAGATATGGCTTAGCAGTTAAGGCGCATGCTTGCAAAGCCTAAGGACAGGTTCGATTCTCTAGGTCCCACATAAGCCAGGTGCATATGTCTGTAGTTCATTTACAGTGGCTGGAAGCCCTGGGGTGCCCATTCTCACTCTCTTTCTCTCTGCCTCTCCCTCTTTCTCTCTTTGTCTCTAATAAATAAATTAAAATAAAAATAAATAAAAAAAGAAATTTGAATATGGCATAGATGTTAAATTTCATTGTACATTTTTTTGAGGTAGGGCCTTGCTCTAGACTCTCAAGGACACAGGGGTTTCAGTAAGAAAAGGGCAGGGTGGCTGACAGAAAGCTGAAAGAAGCCATTCTGCATGCAGTTCAATGGGAGAAAGAGAAATCACCAGTGAAGACACTCAACAGTGGATACTGCAAGCCTTATATTTAGCCAGCCAGGCCAAATGAGCCAACTGGTGCAATAGTGGCATGTCTGTCATGGTGGAAACCAACTGCCCTCTAATTTGACTGGAGGCCCGCTCCATGGGAGGGAATACATCCCTGATACTGAAAACCTACAACAGGGGTAGTCATGAGCCCCAGGGGTGTAATGTCTGCTGTTGTCTGGCTAAATGTATATACTATGCTGATCAAACTTCCTGTGAAGCACTTCTCTTAATTTTCATACCCTTATATTAATGCTACTCTCACTTTTGGTAGAGAATCTTCTCTTTTCAGATGGCAATGACTTTGGGATGACTCAGAAGGCATCATGGTGCTGGGAAGAAGTGACAGGAATGCTCAGCACTGCAATATCTCTATCACACCTTCCAAGGCTCAGGATCTATTGTGAAAGAGGTGGCGGAAAGAATGTAAGAGCCAAAGGAAGGGTAGGACTCCTTACAAAGTGCTCCTCCAGACACAAAATGGCCTGGATATCCATTACCTCACAGTGCCTGACACTACCTACACAAGACCATCATAAGAGGAGGAAAAGATCATGACATCAAAATAAGGGAGACTTACTGAGAGGTGGAGGAGATATGATGGAGAGTGGAAATTCAAAGGGGAAAGTTGGGGGAGAGAGGGTATTACTATGGGATATTTTTTATAATCATGGAAGATTTTAGTAAAAAAAATTGAAAAAATAAATTAATTAAAAAAAAAAAAGAAAGAAAAGGGCAGGGTGAAGCAGCCAGCAGGGCTACCCAAAATACAGGGCAGTCAGGAGTGGTGGCTGACTTCTTTAATCCCAGCTCTCAAGAGGCTGATATAAGAGGATCACTGTGAGTTCAAAGCCAGCCTGGGCTACAGCATGAGATCCAGATTAGCCTGGACTAGGTAAAGACCCTGCCTCAAAACAAACAAAAAAAATGTACCTGCTCTAGAAGTCCCTTGAAAGGCAGGACACAGACCTCCCACTGGCAGACAAGGAGAAGAGAACCAACTGAGTCGATAGAATCTGTAGATTACCAGAGGTGAGCAAGTTCTCGGCCGAAGCCAGGAAAGGGAGCTGAGTCAGAGGCCAGTAGTGCCCAGGCCTCGGCTAAGTGAAGGGTACGCAGACATTTACGTAGAATTATTTGGCAAACAGTGATGTCATCTTATTAGCTCCAGCTTTTGATTTCCTATGTCCCATGCTTCTTGCCAACATTCCATGCCCACACAAGTGAAGGCCTCCTCTCAGACTGGCGTGCCAGGGACCAGCGCAGATGCCAGCCAGGCCTCAAGTAGGCAGCCGAGGCAGTGGGTTGACTAGCATTGCAGCTCCTGAGCAAGCTCCTGCCTGCCAGGGCTCCTGCCTCCTCGAAGGTGCTCTGTATCCTCGGTCACAGCCAAGTGGGCAGGTCAGTTTCCCTGGGTGACCAGGACCCTCTACTCAGTGGGCACTCTGAGAGGGGTCTGGGTAGAACAAGAGGCAGTGTTGGGAGATCAAAGGCCAAGCTGGGCATGGTGGCGCACACCTTTAATCCCATCACTCAGGAGGCAGAGGTAGGAGGATTGCTGTGCGTTCAAGGCCAGCCTGGGACTACAGAGCAAGTTCTAGGTCATCCTGGGCTAGAGTGAGACCCTTCCTCAAAAATAAAATAAATAGCCAGGCGTGGTGGCGCACACCTTTAATCCCAGCACTCAGGAGGCAGAGGTAGGAAGATCACCATGAGTTCGAGGCCACCCTGAGGCTACATAGTGAATTCCAGATCAGCCTGAGCTAGAGTGAGACCCTACCTCAAAAAACAAAACAAAACAAAATAAATAAAATAAATAACTAGGGCTGGAGAGATGGCTTAGCGGTTAAGCGCTTGCCTGTGAAGCCTGAGGACCCTGGTTCGAGGCTCGATTCCCCAGGACCCACGTTAGCCAGATGCACAAGGGGGCGCACGCATCTGGAGTTCGTTAGCAGTGGCTGGAGGCCCTGGTGCGCCCATTCTCTCTCTCTCTCTGCCTCTTTCTCTCTGTCTGTTGCTCTCAAATAAATAAATGAAAATAAACAAAAATTATTTAAAAAGAACAAGCCATGGGAATGAACTATAAGAATAAAATATGGGAATGAAAAATAAAACGAGGAGCAAATCTTTTAAAAAATAATAATAATAAATAAATAAATAAGTAAATCAGGGTCCAGAGCACTATCACAGGTCAGAGAAGCTGGACTGGGCTCTGTGATCCCTCTCTCTCCTCCTAGGCAGTCTAGTTCAAGGCCAACTCAATCCCACAGCCCACATGCTTGTGGGCTGCAGCCTGAGGGCTAAGTAGGAAGCATCTTGAGCTACACTGAGATGGCCACATTTTAATTCTTTTATTTTTATTTTATTACTTACTTATTTTTATTTTGGGGGGAGGTTAGAGGTAAGGTCTCACTCTAGCCTGAGCTGACCTGGAATTCATTATGTACTCTCATGGTGATCCCCCTACCTGTGCCTCCCAAGTGCTGGGATTACAGGCATGTGCCACCACACCCGGCTCAGGGTACTTTTTTGTTCTGTTCTGCTTTTTTAAAAATCTGTTTATTTAAAAAAAATTTTAATTCATTTTTTATTGACAACTTCCACAACTGTAAACAATATCCCATGGTAATTTCCTCCCTCCCGCCACTTTCCCTTTTGAAACTCCATTCTCCATCATATCCCCTCCCCCTCTCAATCAGTCTCTCTTTTGTTTCGATGTCATGATCTTTTCCTCCTCTTATGATGGTCTTGAGTAGGTAGTGTCAGGCGCGGTGAGGTCATGGATATCCAGGCCATTTTGTGTCTGGAGGAGCATGTTGTAAGGAAGACCTACCTTTCCTTTGGCTCTTACCTTCTTTCTGCCACCTCTTCTGCAATGGATCCTGAACAATGGAAGGTGTGATTGAGATATTTCATTGCTGGGCATTCCTCTATCAATTCTTCTCAGAACAATGGTGCCTTCTGAGTTATCTCAAGGTCACTGCCATCTGAAAAGAGAAGGTTCTCTAATGAAAAGTGAGAGTAGCATTAATATATGGGTATGAACATTAAGAGAAGTGCTTACTGGGCAGTTTGGTGAGCATAGTATATACATTTAGCCAGACACCAGCTGATGTTACACCCCTAGGGCTCATGACTACCCCTGTTTTAAGTTTTCAGTATCAGGGATGTATTCCCTCTCATGGAGTGGGCCTCCAGTCAAATTAGAGGGAAGTTGGTTTCCCCCATAACAGACATGCCACTATTGCACCCATTGGCTCATTTGACCTGGCTGGCCAAAATGTAAGGCTTGCAGTGTCCACTGTTGAGTATCTTCACTGGTGATTTCTCTCTCTCCCATTGAACTGCATGCAGCGTGGCTTTTTCCAGCTTTCTGTCAGCTGGTCTACATGGAAGAGGTTTTCAGCTCAGCTCCAGCAAGGTTTCTCAGTGACCTTGCAGCCCAAGTATGTGGAGTCTTCAGCAATAGGGTCTTACCATCTATCCCTGGTGGCAAACCACGGGCCTCGGCAATGGCCTGTAATGTTTTAGGGGCATCAGGGACCTCCCTGGCCAACAACTCACTGGAAGGTATCCCATCCCTGGCACTGAAAATTTTCTAGTAATAATCTATGGCTCCTGAGTGTCCCATTGTCCAAAAAAGTAGGTTTCCATATGATTTATTTATAAAGGTATGCACCACCACGCCCGGCTCTTATTATCTTTTTAAATATTCTATTTGTTTGAGAGAGAAAAAGAGAAAGAATGGGCACACTAGGGCCTCTAGCCACTACAAACAAACTCCAGACTCATGCACAACCTTGTGCATCTAGCTTTACACAGACATGGGTCCTCGGGAATCAAATCTGTGGTCCTTTGTCTTTGCTGGCAAGCGCCTTAACCCATAAGCCATCTCTCCAGCACCCCCCCCCCTTTTTAATTTTTAAAACCTTACTTGGGAGACAGAGTGAGAAAGAGGCAGAAGAAAGAGTGAATGGGTGCGCCAGGGCCCCTAGCCACTGCAAACGAATTCCAGAGGCATGTGCCACCTCTGTGCATGTGGCTTACGTGGGTACTGGGTATTTAAAAGTGGGCAGTCTAGGCTTACAAGAAAGCTCCTTAACCACGAAGCCACCACTCCAGCCCTGTTTGTTTGGTTTGGTTTTTTTCAGGTAGGGTCTCACTCTAGTCGAGGCTGTCCTGGAATTCACTCTGTATTCTCAAGGTGGCCTCAAACTCACGGGGATCCTCCTACCTCTGCCTCCCCGTGCCTGAGGTTAAGGGTGTGTGCCACCTCGCTGGCTTTAGGCTGCGGCCTCTACAACTGCATCTTCCCCACTTCCCCCCACCCTTTCTCCTTGGGGTGCCTCATCATCTTCCATACTTCTCCGCAGGCGGTCTCCCCACCTCACCGGCAGTGCTGCCTGCACCGTGGCAGCACATGACACTGCATGAGCAATGGCGGGAGTGAAGGAGGCAGGTGGCAGAGCTGATGGCGTTTTCCCCACGCAGTCTGCCAGGCGATCGTCTTGTTCCCTCTGTGCCTCACTCAGTTCATCTGGCTAATGAGGAAGGCACATGAGCTTCTGTCTAAGCAGCTTCCCAGAACTTATAATTGATGAGTCCAGGCAATATCCACTTACCACCCCCCAGAGAGGCCCAGGCAGAGGACAAGAAGGGAAGGGAAGGAGGGAGGGAGGCAGGAAGCAGCTGCCAGGATGACTAATTGAGAGCTCAAGTCATCACCCTCTGGTGCCAATCCTGACAGGCCCCAGCAAAGCTCCGGACTGTTAAAAATCTTGAGACTCACATGGTCTTCTGGCCTGGCCTGACCCTAAATGACCAAGAGGTACACTCACAAAAGCAACTCCGTGTGCTAATGGCGGCGACACCGAGGCCTGGCACAGACCGGCGATGTCATCAACTTCACACAGATTTTTACAAACTTAGACTTCATTTAGCTCCCGTTCCACAAACTCTCACCAGGACCTCCTTGCCACCAGGCACTGGGCTGGATGGGAACAGAACAGGGAAGGAGCCGGGCAAGGTCTCCATGTGGACTGCGTTCTCACCTGTGACGCCTGCTGCCCTGCTTCCCCTTTGACCTCCTGCTCTGGAGCACACCTAGAATCTCCCTAATCTATTGGCATATCCGGGTGGAGAGAGCCTTTTTATCTCAAGAGGAGTGGTTGATAGTGGTTTGGCTTGCCTTGCAAGCCTGAGGACCTGAGTTGAATTCACATAAACATTTCTTTTTTTTTTAAGCACTCAGGAGGCAGAGGTAAGAGGATCGCTGTGAGTTTGAGGCCACCCTGAGACTACATAGTGAATTCCAGGTCAGCCTGAGCTAGACTGAGACCCTACCTCGAAAAACCAAAAAAAAAAAAAAAAAAAAAAGAAGAAGAAGAAGAAGAAGAAGAAGAAGAAGAAGAAGAAGCTAAGTATGAGCTGGCATGGTGGCTCATGCCTTTAATCCCAGCACTTGGGAGGCAGAGGTAGGAAGATCGCCCTGAGTTTGAGGCCACCCTGAGAATACAGAGTGAATTCTAGGTCAGCCTAGACTAGAGTGAAACCCTACCTCGGGGGGGGGGGCTGGGGGCCTTGGAAAAGCTAAGTATGCTGGACGTGGTGGCACATGCATTTAATCCCAGCACTCAGGAGGCAGAGGTAGGAGGATTGCAGTCAGTTCAAGACCAGCCTGAGACTACGTAGTGAATTCCAGGTCAGCCTGGGCTAGAGCGAGACCAAACCTCAGAAAAAGAAAAAGAAAAAGAAAAACAAAAACAAAAACAAAAAAAAAACCTAAGTGCGGTGGTGTGGTATGTGTAATTCCAGTGCTGGGGAAATAGAGACAGGAAGAGTCCTTGGGGCCTCCTGGCCAGTAAGTCTAGCCAAATGGGTGAATTCCTGGTCAATAAGAGACACTGTCTCAGCCGGGCATGATGGCGCACACCTTTAATCCCAGCACTCAGAAGGCACAGGTAGGAGAAGCCCCATGAGTTCACGGCCACCCTGAGATGGCACAGTGAATTCCAGGTCAGCCCCTCAAAGAACAAAAGCCAGCAGGATCTCAGTGGAGTCGTTGAGCTGCCTGAGAGTGGTGGCTCGCTTCCCGCCGCTGTGCGTGCAGGAAGGATGGCCCACAAGCAGATTTACTACTCGGACAAGTGCTTCCACGAGCACTACGAGTACCCGCATGTCGTGTTACCCAGAGAACTTTCCAAACAAGTGCCTAAGACCCATCTCGTGTCTGAAGAGGAGTGGAGGAGACTTGGTGTCCAAGAGTCTGGCATGGGTTCATTACATGATTCATGAGCCCGAACTGCACATTCTTCTCTTCAGACGACCTCTTCTAAAAGAGCAACAAAAATGAAGTACATTGCCAGGAGTGGTGGCGCATGCCTTTAATCCCAGCACTTGGGAGGCAGAGGTAGGAGGATCGCCATGAGTTCGAGGCCACCCTGACACTACATAGTGAATTCCAGCTCAGTCTGGGTTAGAGTGAGACTGTACCTTGAAAAAAAAAAAAAAGAAGTACATCTGGAATCCTCAAATCTTTTTCCAACTGAATGTACGTGTGTATATAAGGGTGTAGTATTCAGTTACTGGAGGCCTGCTCCATGGGAGGGAATACATCCCTGATACTGAAATCCTACAACAGGGGTAGTCATGAGCCTTAGGGGTGTGTAACTCTTGGTTATATAAACAGAAGTTGCAGCCTGGAGCAACTGTTCTAAGTTCTTACTTGGTTCCGCTACCAATTTTTGTAACTTCTTACGTGTTGACTGGATTAAAAGTTTATTCTTTCTTTTTTTTCTTTTTTTTTTTTTTTTTTTTTTTTTTTTTTGGTTTTTCGAGGTAGGGGCTCACTCTAGCTCAGGCTGACCTCGAATTAATTCGCTATGTAGTCTCAGGGTGACCTCGAACTCATGGCGATCCTCCTACCTCTGCCTCCCAAGTGCTGGGATTAAAGGAGTGTGCCACCACACCCAGCTCTAAAAGTTTATTCTTAAGAGAGTTTCTTTTATTCAATATTTATTTATTTATTTATTTGAGAGCAACAGAGAGAAAGAGGCAGAGATAGAGAGAGAGAGAATGGGTGTGCCAGGGCCTCCAGCCACTGCAAATGAACTCCAAACGCGTGCGCCCCCTTGTGCATCTGGCTAATGTTGGTCCTGGGGAGTTGAGCCTCGAACTGGGGTCCTTAGGCTTCACAGGCAAGTGTTTAACCACTAAGCCATCAAAAGAGTTTCTTTATCCATAGTCTCCTGAGTAATATTAGTATGTTTTCTAAGTGCCTCTTTGAGTCTCTAGAGAAAGGCAATGGGCAGCTCATGTTCTCCCTGTATTAAAGCCAATAGTAGGTTATAGTTCAAAGGTTTTAGTTTCGCTCTACAAACCCCTGATAATATATAGTGTATAAAATGCTGATGGTCCCATGTTCCCCCACTGTGAATCGAACTCATGACAATTGGGATTGAAGGAAAATTTGAATATATTTTAGGAGACTTGAGGATCTCTGAACAGGGAGCCTCTAGGTCCGCAGCTATTGGAGTTGGAGGGTTCAGGGCTGATGGGCCAAAAGCAGCAGCTGGGTGTTCAGGTCCAGCTGGTAGCTAGTGTTCCCTCAGGATGGCCTCAGGTGAAGGAACACCTGTAAGAGTCCTCCATGCGTTTCCCCTTTCTCCTACAGAAACAGTTAACCTGGAGAATTATATTGTATTTAAAACTGCCCTGCTGGGTATAGTGGCGCATGCCTTTAATCCAGCACTCTGGAGGCAGAGACAGGAGGATCGCCATGAGTTCAAGGCTACATAGTGAATTCCAGGTCAGGCTGGCCCAGAGCGAGACCCTATCTTGAAAAACAAAAAACTAAATAAGTAGAATAAAATAAAACTGCCCTATGATGGCCACTTTTTTCCATTTCCTTTCTCAATGGGTCTAATTGTGCCCCGTTTTCAAGTAGGGAAAGTCTTGGAAGTCAATTATCCTATGAGAAACAAAATGCAAGAAAGGAATAGAAGAAATCTAGAGTCAAGCTATGGCCCATCCTGTCTTGCATCTTCTAGCGTGGAGGTGGGCATCCCCCCAGAACTGGATTTGGGGGAGAGAAAGCTAGGGTTATCTCCGGCCTGCAGGAGCCGTGAACCAAACTCCCTGACCCCCTACCCCAGCATAGGGGACATAGTGCAGTCTATATGTCTCCTGGAGCAAGAAGGGTCTGAGCTAGGATATTCATGCTCATCCTAGTCAGCTGGCCCCCAAACTCAAGCTCGCCCAGACCTCCCTGCCCCCAGCCCCATACATCCCACCTCACGGCATATGAGATGTATCAAAGGCAATGTATGCCCAATATGGAGGTGTTTGCTCTTACTCCCATCTTGATAGCCTAAGTGCCCCTCTTGGGGGTCATCCTGGGACCTCCTTCCTATCTCCCCTCCTGGGAGCCTGCAGTTTAGGCCCACTCTAGTCTGTGAATGTTTCAGAATGGGTTAAGGACTAGAAAGTCTTTGTTACATGACCCAGGGGTAATCCCTGGCATTGCCTCATCAGAGCTGTGAAATCATCACACCCAACTGAACCCTGGATTTATTGACAATCCACTCACTAAAATATCAGGTGCTGGGATTAAAGGTATAAGACATCATACCCAGCAGGATTTCTATCATTCCTTCTAATCCTTAAGCAGCTTGGAGGCCTTAAAATCTCAATTAGAAACTTGGGAGTGACAGATTTGAATTACACTTATCTATTAGTGTCCTCTAAAAGGAAATTGAATCCTTCTGTTCTACTTTCTAATTATCATTCTAGTATCTTCTATAAATATAACATCTACCATTATATTCCAAGCAATACTGAAAAATTATTCATACTATGACATTCAATATTTACGATTTCCGCTGGGCATGGTGGTGCACACCTTTAATCCCAGCACTTGGAAGGCAGAGATAGGAGGATTGCCCTGAGTTCAAGGCCACCCTTAGACTACATAGCGAATTCCAGGTCAGCCCAGGCTAGAGCAAGACCCTACCTCGAAAAACCAAAATAAATAAATAAAAATGAAAATAAAAAATTAAAATTTCTTTTTATCAACTTTATGTTTCCTTTTATTAACCTTATATAGGACTCTTAAGAAAATCCTCCTTTAAAGAGAAACAATTGCAAAAGAAGAGAAGAGAAATAAAGAAAACCCCATTTCTTACCCGGGCATGGTGGCACACGCCTTTAATCCCAGCACTCGGGAGGCAGAGGTAGGAGGATTGCCATGAGTTCGAGGTCACCCTGAGACTACATAGTGAATTCCAGGTCAGCCTGAGCTAGAGTGAGACTACCTCAAAAAACAACAACCAAAAAATTCCCTCTCTATCATCTCTCCATCCCTCCCAGAAGTGTTTTAAGAACTACTATGGTCAGGGACATAAAGGAAACGATATTCACAGTAAATGAGCAAATGGGAAATCATAGCAAAGAAATATATTTTTAAAAAACAAAGAGTTGGGGAGACAGCTCAGTGGGTAAAGTGCTTGCCATGCATGGAGACCTGAGATGGATCCCTAGTGCCCACATAAAAGCCAGGTGCCATGGTATGTGCCTATAACCACAGCACCAGGGAGGCAGTGCCAGGAGGACCCCCGGGACTTGCTGGGCAGCTAATCTAGCTGAATTGGTATGCTCCAGGTTGAGGGAAATACCTTGTCTCGAAAAATATGGTAGAAGCCGGGCGTGGTGGTGCACGTCTTTAATCCCAGCACTCTGGGAGGCAGAGGTAGGAGGACTGCCAAGAGTTCGAGGCCACCCTGAGACTACATAGTGAATTCCAGGTCAGGCTGGGCTAGAGTGAGACCTTACCTCGAAAAACAAAACAAAACAAATAAAATAAGGTAGAGGTCAGTTGAGGAAGACACCTACACCAGCTTTTTTTAAAAATTATTTTTATTTATTTGTTTGACAGAGAAAGAGGGGGAGAGAGAGAGAGAAAGAATGGGCACGCCAAGGCCTCCAGCCACTGCAAACAAACTCCAGATGCGTGCGCCCTCTTGTGTATCTGGCTTCCTTGGGTCCTGGAGAATCGAGCCTTGAACCAGGGTCCTCAGGCTTCACAGCAAGCGCTTAACTGCTAAGCCATCTCTCTAGCCCATTTTTTTCCTTTTTTTTCAACACCAGCTTTTATATTTCTTTTTTGTTTGTTTTTGAGGGCCTCACATAGCTCAGACTGGCCTCAAACTAGCTATGTAGTCAAGGATGACCTTAAACGCCTGATCCTCCTGCCTACCCCTCCCAAAAAACTGAGATTACAGGTGTATGCCATATGTTTCTTAAAATGTGTATACAAGCCTAATTCTTGTAAAGCAAATTGCATATAAAGCATATATACAATAAATATATGTTTAACATATGTAACTTGAAATAGGAACTTGCTTGCTTATAGGGCCCCACACTAAAGCCTGTTCTAAAATAAAGCCTCAGAGCTAGGACTAATCCCAGAACTTGGGAGGCTGCGGTAGGAATGTCGTGAATTTGAGGCTAGCCTGGGCTACATAGTGAGACCTTACCTCGAAAAATAAATACCCGGGCCTTTAATTCCAGCACTTGCGAGGCAGAGGTAGGAGGATTGCTGTGCATTTGAGGCCATCCTGAGACTACATAGTGAATTCCAGGTCAGCCTGGGCTGGAGTGAGACCCTACCTCAAAAAACCATAATAAATTAAATAAATAAAATAAAATAAAATGTAAGCAAAAAAAAAAAATTCCCTCTCTAAATCTCCATAGGACCTCTACTTGAGTCAGAACTTACATTTGGGGGTTCAAACACAAACCACAAACTTGAGCTCATGTCTGCTTTACCAAAGAATTGAAATAAAGCAAGACTGAGAAGGATTATTTTATGAATTATTACATTTTATTTCATAAAATCCAGAAACCAAAGGGTGAGGACTGTACATTCATGTGACCAAAGGGCCCACATAAAAGTCCATGGGCCTAGGCTGAAGGCCCTGGCACTCCCATTCTCTCTCTCTCTCTTTCTCTCTCTCTTTCCCTCTTTCTCTCTCAAATATAAGTATAAGGTAGAGTCACACTCTAGCCCAGGCTGACCTGGAATTAGTTTCAGGGTGGCCTTGAACTCACAGCAATCCCCCTAACTCCGCCTCCAGAGTGCTGGGATTAAAGGTGTGCACCACCATGTCCAATATTGTTGCCTTATTTTTAATAGGCCCTGATGCCCCATTCTCTCTCTCTCTGTCTTTCTCTCTGCCTTCTTTCTTTCTTTCTTTCTTTCTTTCTCTCTCTTTCTTTCTTTCTTTCTTTCTCTTCTCTTTCTTTCTTTCTTTCTTTCTTTCTTTCTTTCTTTCTTTCTCTCTCTCAAATAAATAAATAAAAATATACATTAAAATAATTTTTAAAAAATTAGCCAGGTATGGTGGCACATGTCTTTAATCCCAGCACTCAGGAGGCAGAGATAGGAGGATTGCTGTGAGTTCAAGGCCAGCCTGAGACTACATAGTGAATTCCAGGTCACTACCTCAAAAAAACAAAAAAACAAAAATTAAGATCCATATTTGTCCTGTGAGTTTTCGTGTCTAACTGCCTCTTCCTAATGCTACCTAGCTCCCTCTCAGTCCTATCTGGCCTGGTGAACTGGGTATAAAGCACTGCCTATCTCATGTCTGCTCTCCTCCATCGTGCCTTTCCCTTTCTTTTCTCTTTCCTTTCCCTCTTCTTCTCTCCCTTCCCCCATCTCTCTTTCTCTCTCTCTCTCTTTTTTTGTTGTTTGTTTTTTTGAGGCAGGATCCCCAGGCTGACCTGAAATTTTGAGGGGAATGCAGTAAATTCACAGACAAGCAGAATGTAGGGCAGAAAGGGGCGAGCATTGGCAGAGGCACGTCCAAAGAAGAAAGCTTATCAGAGGCACTGAATCAGCTCATTCATTTAACAAAAGCTCACTGATCTGCTTACCATGTGCAAAGTTCTAGGGATTTAGGAAGCAAATCTCTACTGACACTCAAGTAAGGGGGGGCAACAGGCATGAAAAAATATATACAAGCAAACATGGATCACTGGGTTCAGTGGGAATATAAAATGGTGCAGCCACCATGGAAAGCAATATGGCAGACCCTCAAAAAAAATTGAACATAGAATTATCATTTGGAGCCAGGCATGGTGGTGCACACCTTTAATCCCAGCACTCGGGAGGCAGAGGTAAGAGGATTGCCTAGAATTCGAGGCCACCCTGAGAGTACACGGTGAATTCCAGGTCAGCCTGGGCTAGAGGAAGGCCCTACCTTGAAAAACCAAAGAAAAAAAGAAATATCATTTGAGGGAATGGGGACATGTCTCATGTATTAAGGGTATTTTCCTTTGGCAATCAGCAAGAAGGCCTCAGGGTGGCTGCCCCCACCGACCCTCACCCGGCCCATTGCCTAGCATGTCAGGTACTTGAGGAACTGCACCAGTGAGAAAAGATCTTGATGAAAAAACAGATCTCTTTGATTTTGAGATTTGTAGAACTGGAAAGGCTCTCATAACTAGTGCCAGGATCAGATATGTATTATCTGGTCCACCTACTATAAAAGGCACTTAAAGGCAGAATGTGGAGTCTTGACTCCCTGAAAAATTCATGTGTTTTGAATGTTTGGTCCCCACTGGTAGAAGTCTGGGAGGTGAAGCCTTTCTGGAGGAGGTGTGTTCCTGAGGGCAAGCCTGGGAGTGTTACAGCCCAGCTTTCCCCCTTTATTTTTCCAGAAAGATCTTGTTCTAGCCCACTGAGATAGGATCCCCAGGGCTTACTGGCTAACTAGTATAGGTGAATTGGTGAGTTACAAGTTCAATGGGAGAAATTCTGTCTGAAAAAATAAAGTAGAAGCTGGATGTAGTGGCTCACATCTTTAATCTCAGCTCTTGAGAGGCAGAGGTAGGAGGATAGCCATAAGTTCAAGGCCACCCTGAGACTACAGAGTAAATTCCAGATCAGCCTGGGCTAGAGCAAGACCCTACCTCAAAAAGCCAAAATAAATAAAGTATTGTGCTGGAGAGATGGTTCAGTCATTAAGGCACTTGCCTGCAAAGTATAATGACCCAGGTTCAATTCTCCAGTGCCCACATAAAGCCAGATTATACAAAGTGGTGCAGGCATCTGGAGTTTGTTCACAGCAGCTGGAGGCTCTGGTGCACTCATTCTGTCTGTCTGTCTGTCTTCTTTCTACCTCTCTCTGCAAATAAATTTTAAAATGGGGGGGGCGGGGCTGGAGAGATGACCTAGTGGTTAAGGCGTTTGTTTGCCTGCAAAGCCAAAGGATCCTGGTTCAATTCTCCAGGACCAACATAAACCAGAGGCACAAGGGGGCGCATGCATCTGGAGTTCATTTGCAGTGGCTGGAAGTCCTGGCGTACCCATTCTCTCTCTCTCTCTGCCTTTCTCTTCTCAAGTAAATAAATAAAATATATTTTTTAAAAAATAGGTTAGAACCTATATCTGTGTGTGTGTGTGTGTGTGTGTATAAATGTTAGAGTCGGGCGTGGTGGTGCACGCCTTTAATCCCACACTTGGGAGGCAGAGATAGGAGGATATCCATGAGTTCAAGGCCACCCTGAGACTACATAGTGAATTCCAGGTCAGCCTGAGCTAGAGTGAGACCCTACCTTGAACCCCCCCCCAAAAAAAAATAATAATAAGGTAGAAGCCGGGTGTAGTGGTGTATGCCTTTAATCCCAGCACTTGGGAGGCAGAGGTAGGAAGATCACCATGAGTTTGAGGCCACCCTGAGACTACATTGTAAATTCCGGGTCAGCCTGAACTACAGTGAGAGACTACCTCAAAAACAAAAACAAAAACAAAAACAAAAAAAAAAATGGGTTTATGGAAGATACCTAATTCAAACCATGCACTCCAAATCATAGAGGTAAATTCTGATAGCACAGGCCTATCTATAATCCTAGCTACTAGTGAGGCTGAGAAAGAGAATTGAAGATTCAAGGCTAGCTTTTTCTTGTTTCCTTTTTTGTTTTGTTTTTGTTTTTCAAGGTAGGGTCTCATTCTAGCCCAGGCTGACCTGGAACTCACTATGTAGTTTCAGGGTGGTGTAGTCTTAGGTCTTGAACTCATGTCAATCCTCCTACCTCTGCCTCCCAAGTGCTGGGATTGAAAGCATGCGCCACTACACCCAGCTTTTTTTTTTTTTTTTTCTTTGAGGTAGGGTCTTGCTTTAGTCCAGGCTGATCAGGAACTCACTCTACAGTAGCAGGCTGGTCTTGAACCCACAGTGATCCTCCTTCCTCTGCCTCTTGAGTGCTGGGATTAAAGGCATATGCCACCACCCCTGCCCAAGGTTAGCTTTTGCAAGTTAAATAGATCCTGTCTTTTAAAAAAATGTTTTACTATATAGTTTTTTTGTTTTGTTTTTCGAAGTATGGTCTCACTCTGGCCCAGGCTGACCTAGAATTCACTATGTATTCTCAGGGTAGCCTCGAACTCACAGCAGTCCTCCTACCTCTGCCTCCCACGTGCTGAGATTAAAGGGGTGCGCCACCACGCCCGGCTACTATATAGTTATTTTGTTGAGGTATGGTCTCACTTTAGCCTAGGCTGTCCTGTATTATAGGAATGGGCCAACACACTTGGCTAAAATAAATTTTAAAATTATTTTTAAAATATTTTTATTTATTTATTTGAGAGAAAGACAGAGAGAGAGAGATTGAGAATGGACATGCCAGGGCCTCCAGCAGCTGCAAACAAACTCCACATGCATGTGCCACCTTGTGCATCTGGTTTACACGGGTCCTGGGGAATTGAACCTCAGTCCTTTTGCTTTGCAGGCAAGTGCCTTAACCACTAAGCCATCTTTCCAGAACTAAAATAATTTTGTTTAATTTCCTTTCTTAAAAAAATACTTTGTTTATTTATTTACTTGACAGAGAAAGAGGGAGAGAGATAGGATGGGTGCACCAGGGCCTCCAGCCACTGCAACTCCAGATGCGTGTGTCCCCTTGTGCATCTGGCTAACGTAGATCCTGGGGAATGGAACCTGGGTCCTTTGGCTTGGCAGGCAAATGCCTTAACTGCTAAGCCATCCCTCCAGCCCTTAAATAATTTTTTTAAGTGCTGAAGAATGTAGCTCAGTGATAGAGTGCTTGTCTAACATGTTTGTGATCACAGGTTCAGTTCCTAGCACCAGGAAAAAAGAGCAACAAAGTAGGATGGAGATTGTAGGGGCTGGGGAGAGAGGGGAGAGGGAGTTAGTAAAAAGTAATGGACATCGAGTTTCTGTTGGAGAAGATAAAAAGGTTCTGCAGGGCTGGGGGTGGAGCTCAGTTGGTAGAGTGCCTGCCTAGCAATCAATGCACAAAGCCCAGGGTTTGCTTTCCAGTACCCCTTAAACCGGGCATAGTAGCTTATGCCTATAATTCCAGCGCTGGGAGGTGGAGGCAAGAAAATCAGGAGTTCAAAGTCATTCTCAGCTAGGCCAACCTGGGTGACAAGAGATCTTGTCTAAAAAAAAAAAAAAAAAAAAAAACAGGGCTGGAGAGATGGCTTAGCGGTTAAGCGCTTGCCTGTGAAGCCTAAGGACCCCGGTTCGAGGCTCAATTCCCCAGGACCCATGTTGGCCAGATGCACAAGGGGGCTCACGCATCTGGAGTTCGTTTACAGAGGCTGGAAGCTCTGGCGTGCCCAATCTCTCTCTCTCTCTCTCTCTTTCTCTCTCTCTGCCTCCTTCTCTCTGTCGCTCTCAAATAAACAAAAAAATTAAAAAAAAAAAAAACAAATAAACAGAGCCAGGCATGGTGGTGCATGGCATGTCTTTAATCCCAGCACTCGAGAGGCAGAGATGGGATCCAGGCCACCCTGAGACTACATAGTGAATTCCAGGTCAGTCTGAACTACAGTGAAACCCAACCTCAAAAAAAATTAATAAATAAAAATAAAAAATAAGCCGGGCGTGGTGGTGCACGTCTTTAATCCCTGCACTCGGGAGGCAGAGGTAGGAGGATCACTGTGAGTTCAAGGCCACCCTGAGACTACATAGAGAATTCCAGGTCAGCCTGGACTAGAATGAAACCCTACCTTGAAAAACCAAAATAAATAAATAAACAAAACAACGAATAAGAACACTTGCTTGACTTGGCGTGGTGATGGCACAGGCCTTTAAACCCAGCACTTGGGAGATAGGGGGATTGCTTTGAGTTTGAGGCCAGCCTGGAAGTCTACAACTTGAGTTCCAGGTCAGTCTGGGCTAGAGTGAGACCCTACTTCAAAACAGCCAAAAAATAAAATAAATTAAAAAAAAAAACCCCACTTACATGCATTGCATGTACAAGGCTGTGGTTTAATTCCCGACACCTTAAAGAAACAAAGTGCAAAAGTCCTGAGGCAGAACATCTTCCCCCCCCGCCCCACGTAGGGTCTCACTCTAGCCCAGACTGACCTGGAATTCAGTACATAGTCTCAAGGTAGCCTCAAACTCATGGCGATCCTCCTACCTCTATCTCCCAAGTGCTGGGATTAAAGGCATGTGCTACCACTCCTGGCTCTTAAATTTTATTTATTTATTTGAAAGAGAGAGAGAGAGAGAGAGAGAGAGAAGCATGCCAGGGCCTCTAGAGCCACTGCAAACAAACCCCAGAAGCATGGGGCAGGAAAGATGGCTTAGCGGTTAAGTGCTTGCCTGTGAAGCCTAAAGACCCCTGTTTGAGGCTCGATTCCCCAGGACCCATGTAATCAAGATGGACAAGGTGGCACATGCATCTGGAGTTCTTTTGCAGTGGCTGTAGGCCCTGGTGTACCCATTCTCTCTCTCTCTCTCTCTCTCTTTCTCTCTCCCTCTTTGTCTGCTTGTTGCTCTCAAATAAATAAATAAATAAATAAATAAATAAAAATAAAAAACAAAAAACAAAAAACTCCAGATGCATTCGCCACCATGTGCAGCTGGCTTATGTGGGTACTGGGGACTCAAACCTGGATCCTTAGGCTTCACAGGCAAGTACCTGTGCTTTAACTGCTAAGCCATCTCTCTAACTCTATCTTCATTGTTTTATTTGCATGTTGTATGTGTGTTGGGGGGTGCATGAGTGCATGCTCCAGGCTCTCTTGCCACTGAAACTCAACGTCTGTCTGGCTTTATGTGGCTGGCTGGGGAATTGAATGTGGGCCATCAGGCTTTGCAAGCAAATGACTTTAACCACTGAGCCATCTACCCAGCCCCCAGAACCATTTTCATGGGAATCCAATGGTTTATTTGTTTGTTTGTTTTTTATCTTGGTTTTATGAGGTAGGCTCTCACTCTAGCTCAAGCTGACCCAGAATTCACTATGGAGTCTCAGGGTGGCTTCAAACTCACAGCAATCCCCCTACCTCAGCTTCCTGAGTGCTGGGATTAAAGGTGTGCACCACCACACCTGGCCCCTTGCTTTCGTTTTGTATCTTTTTGCTCAGTTCCAATAGTGCCACGGAAAGTGCTCTGGGGAGGAGTTGGGGAAAATGCTCCCCCAGAGTGGGGGAAATGCACACGGCGTGACTTGGGTTGGGGAGTGGGTGAGTGAGTTTAGCTGTGACAGCCTTACGCGTGAAATCACTGCAGATTCTACTGAAGTTTCTTTCAGGAACATGAGCATTCAGACTAAGAGCTGCTTGCATGTGACCACGGCTTCGTTTCTCTGGAAACAATTCTGTTAGGACAGGAACTGAGAATTCTTTCGCCATGACCTCTGGGTGAGCTTATGTTCCATGAGAACACTAGGTTTTTGCATTTCTCATTACACCCCCCCCCCCCCACAGCTCCTGGGTTTGGAAGAGGTCACTGTCTTTAAACCCTTTTATGACTTTCGCTCCCATAAACTGAGGATCAACGTGAATAAAGAACTTATCCAAGTTAGAAAGTTCCAATGCCCCAAGATGTTTCCTCTCATAAAGCTTGCAGTCTCATGTCAGGGGCAGTTCAGATTAATGAAGCCAAAGTAACCAAGTACAAAATGTATAGTTTTATGAGCAACATTGTGAGGAGACAGTCTTCCCTTCAAGATTATTTAATTGCTACATGCAAGAGATAGTAAATGGATTATTTTCTTCTTGAAGCTTTGCCAGCCTGTGGCAGTGCCCACTGTAGCTACATGGAAGGCTGTAAAGGGCAGCTCTGCCAAGATATGATGGCCATGGCCAGGAATGATTGCAGAGCGAGCTTTCTCAACAAGTCTGATCTGCCATCTTGGCCAGCCTACAGGTCAGCTGCCCAACTTAGCCTCATTTGCAGCTCCCATGAGATTGTTATTCCATTCTTCATTCTTTGGTAGAAGCTAATACCTGCAGTAACTTTTTTGTTTGTTTGTTTGTTTGTTTGTTTGTTTTGTTTTGTTTTTCCAATGCAGGATCTCACTCTAGCCCAGGCTGACCTTTAACCCCAGCATTCAGGAGGCTGAGGTAGGATTGCTGTGAGTTCAACGCTAGTCTGGGACTACAGAGTGAGTTCTAAGTCAGCCTAGCCTAGAGTGAGACCCTGCTTCAAGACACACATACACACAAATCTCATCTCATGTTGAGGCTGGGGAGATGGCTTAGTGGTAAAGGTGCTTGCCAGAAAAGCCAAAGTACCCAGGTTCAACTCCCTAGTACCCATGTAAACCTGGCTAAACAAGGTGGCAAACACATGCGGTGGCTTGAGGCCCTGGCACACCCATTCTCTATATCTGCTTCTCTCTCTCATACATAAATAAATATAAAAAATTTTTTGCTTTGTTTTTCAAGGTAGGGTTTCACTCTAGCCCTGGCTGGCCTGGAATTCACTATGTAGTCTCAGGGTGGCCTTGAACTCATGGCGATCCTCCTACCTCTGCCTCCTGAATGCTGGGATTTAAGGCGTGTGCCACCACGCTTGGCTTAAATAAAATATTTTTTAAAAATCTTATGTTGCCCAAGCTGGCCATGAACTCATTGTATAACTGAAGCTGGCCTTCAACTCCTGATCCTCCTACCACAGCCTGAGTGCTAGGAATCGAAGCATATGCCACCACACCTGGCAAAATGCCTACATTTTGGTTTGATTTTTTTTTCTCATAGTGATTTCATCATTATAACAGATATAAAACACTAAACAAATACAATGTTGTTTTTAAAAAATCAATGTGTTTTCTGTGTTTCACAATTCCAGGAATGCTTAAAAATAACATGCTGTCTTTTTATGTTAACATAAGCAGGCACTTTGAGAATGTGCATCAGCTTTTGTTGAGTACCCAAAAATCTAACTGGATTTCTCTGTGAAAAACAAACTTGAAGCTGGGCATGGTGGCGCACGCCTTCAATCCCTGCACTTGGGAGGCAGAGGCAGGAGGATCGCTGTGAGTTCAAAGCTACCCTAAGATTACATAGTGAATTCCAGGTCAGCCTAGGCTAGAGCAAGACCCTGTCTCGAAAAACCAAAAAAATAAAAAGAAAAACTAACTTGATTCAGATACCAGATTTGATATAAAGGTTATAGCGTAGGTATGTAGATAGTGGATTCTGGATGGAACTGACTTATTGAAAAGAATATAATTCTACAGGAGGGCTTACATCCAAACTGTGTCATGCTTGTGTGCATACCCAATTAAGTACTGGAAATAAAAAATTGTTTTGCCTAAGGTGGCGCATGCGTCTGGAGTTCATTTGCGTGGCTAGAGGCTCTGGTATGCCCATACTCTCTGCCTCCCTCTCTCTCTCTCAAACATACATACACACATACATAAAATGTTTTTTAAAAACTATTTTGGAAGCCAGGCCTGGTGGCACACACCTTTAATCCCAGCCTTTTGGGAGGAAGAGGTAGGAAGAATGCTGTGAGTTTGAGACTAGCCTGGGACCATAGAATGACTTCCAGGTCAGCCTGGGCTACAGTGAAATCCTACCTTGAAAAATCCAAACAAACAAACAACAACAACAAAAAACCCAAACATGATAGGTGATATGATAATACTTTAATCCTAAAAGTTACCACAAATTTAGGAAAATAAGACAAAAATATTTTCAATATTTTGCAGCCAACAGATTAGTACTTATTGGAAATAAATCTAAAGAAAATATTCGTGCATTTTTCTCCTGTCCTCACCTCTCTCCCTTCTTTTATTTTATTATTGTTGTTATTATTTTTTTTTTATTTTTTGGATTTTCGAGGTAGGGTTTTGCTCTAGTCCAGGCTGACCTGGAATTCACTCTGTAATCTCAGGGTGGCTTTGAACTCATGGTGATCCTCTTACGTCTGCCTCCCAAGTGATGGGATTAAAGGCATGCGCCACCATACCCAGCCTCTCCCTTCTTTTTTTTTTTTATTTTTTTTTAATTTTTTTCTCCATTTTTATTAATATTTTCCATGATAACAAAAAAAATCCCATGGTATTACCCTCTCTCCCTTCTTTTAAAAAATGTTTTATTTATTTATTTGAGAGAGAAATAAAGAAGCAGTCCGGGCATGGTGGCGCACGTCTTTAATTCCAGCATTCAGGAGGCAGAGGTAAGAGGATCGCCATGAGTTCAAGGCCACCCTGAGATTATAGAGTGAATTCCAGGTCAGCGTGGACTAGAGCGAAACCCTACCTCGAAAAACCAAAAAAAAAGAAGAAGAAGAAGAAGCAGATAGAGAATGGGCATGCCAGGGCCTCCAGCCACTGCAAATGAACTCCAGACACATGCACCACCTTATGCATCTGGTTTATGTGGGTACTGGGGAATCGAACCAAGGTCCTTAGGCTTTGCAAGCAAACACCTTAACTGCTAAGCCATCTCTCCAGCCCTGCTTTTCTCCCCTTCCCCTTTCCTTCTCCTTGTGTTTCTTCCTTCCCTTCCTTTCCCTTTTCTTCTTTTCTTTTTGGTTAGTTTAATTTTTAAATTTTTATTTATTTATTTGCAAGGAGAGAGAGAGAGAATGGGCAGGCCAGATCCTCTAGCCACTGCAAACGAACTCCAGATGTATACACCACTTTGTGCATCTGGCTTTATGTGGGTACTGGGAAATTGAACTTGGGTCATTAGATTTTGCAGGTAAGTGCCTTAACCACTAAGCCATCTTTCCAGCTCAGTTTGATTGTTTTTAATTTTTTTTTGTTCATTTTTATTTATTTATTTGAGAGTGACAGAGAGAGAGAGAGAGAGAATGGGAGTGCCAGGGCCTCCAGCCACTGCAAACGAACTCCAGACATGTGCGTCCCCTTGTGCATCTGGCTAACGTGGGTCCTGGGGAATCGAGCCTCGAACCGGGGTCCTTAGGCTTCACAGGCAAGTGCTTAACCGCTAAGCCATCTCTCCAACCCTTTTTTTGGTTTTTCGAGGTAGGGTCTCACTCTGGCTCAGGCTGACCTGGAATTCACTATGTAGTCTCAGGGTGGCCTCAAACTCACAGCGATTCTCCTACCTCTGCCTCCCTAGTGCTGGGATTAAAGGCGTGTGCCACCACTCCCAGCTTCGGTTTGACTTTCTACTTCTTTTTTTTTTTTTTTTGAAGTATGATCTCACTCTAGCTCAGGCTGACCTGGAATTCACTATGTAGTCTCAGGATGGCCTCAAACTCACAACAATCCTCCTACCTCTGCCTCCCAAGTGCTGGGCTTAGAGGTATGCGCATCACACCTCGCTTTTTTTTCCTTCAAGGTAGGGTCTCACTCTAGCCCAGGCAGATTTGGAATTCACTATGTAGTCTCAGGGTGGCCTCAAACTCACAGAGATCCTCACCTCTGCCCCCCAAGTGCTGGGATTAAAGGCATGCGCCACCACACCCATCCTTTTTTTCTTTTTGAATGACACATAATAATTGTAGATATTTATGGGGTTCAGTGTGATAATGCAATACACATGCATAATTAGTATTCCCATCACCTTATCATCTGTGTATTTAGAGCTTTCAAATTCCTTTCTTTCAGTTCTTTATAAAGTATATGTTAATTTGCAGGGTGTGGTGGCACACACCTTTACTCCCAGCACTTGGGTGGCAGAGGTAGGAAGAGCACCATGAGTTCAAGGTCACCCTGAGAATACAGAGTGAATTCTAGGTTAGCCTAGGCTGGAGTGAGACCCTACCTCAAAAACTAAAATACAGGGTGGGAGAGATGGCTTAGTGGTTAAGGCACTTGGCTGCAAAGCCAAAGGACCCAAGTTTGATTCTCCAAGACCCATATAAGCCAGATGCACAAGGTGGTGCATGTGTCTGGAGTTTGTTTGCAGCAGCTGGAGGCCCTAGGATGCCCATTCTCTCTATATATCTTCCCCTCTCTCAAACAAATAAATAAAAATAATATTTTTTTTCAATTTTCAAGGTAGGGTCTCACTGTAGCCCAGGCTGACCTGATATTCACTCTGTAGTCTCAGGCTTGCCTCAAACTCATGGCGATCCTCCTACCTCTGCCTCATGAGTGCTGGGATTAAAAGCGTGTACCACCATACCCAGTTTAATAAAATAAATATTTTTTTAAAAACTAAAAAGTGTATATATATATATATATATAAATTTGATGTAAACTATAATCAGAAATTGGCATATGAGGGGCTGGAGAGATGGCTTAATTGTTTAGGCACTTGTCTGTGAAGCCTAAGGACCCAGGTTTAATTCCCTAATATTCAGGTAAGCCAGATGCACAAGGTGATACATATGACTAGAGTTCATTTGCAGTGACTGGAGGCCCTGGTGTGAGCCCATTCTCTCTCCCTCTCTCTCTCTCTCTCTCTCTCTCTCTCAAATAAATATTGAAAGAAGAAGAAGAAATTGAGATATGAGGGGCTGGGAAGATGGCTCAACAGTTAAAGGTGCTTGCTTACAATGACTGTTGGTCTGGGTTCAATTCCTACCTCCTTCCACAGCAAGCTGGATACAAAGTGGCATGAGCTTCTGGTGTTCATTTGCAGTAGTAAGAGACCCTGGTGTACACACACACACATTACACATACACATGCAAATAAATAAACACATTTTAAACAAAAACAAAGAAAATTAAATTGTTAAAGCCAGTAGTGTGATACATGCTTTAATCCCAGCATTTGGGAGGCAGAGGTAGGAGGATCACTGTGAGTTTGAGGCCAGCCTGAGACTACACAGTGAATTCCAGGTCAGCCTTGGCTAGAGCAAGATCCTGCCTTGAAAAGCCAAAATAAATAAATAAAATAAAATACATTAAAAAGCTGTAGGTCTTTGCCAGGTGTGGTGGCACACGCCTTTAATCCCAGCACTTGGGAGGCAGAGGTAAGAGGATTGCTGTGAGTTCGAGGCCACCCTGAGACTCCATAGTGAATTCCAGGTCAGCCTGGGCTACAGTGAGAGCCTACCTCAAAAAACCAAAAAAAGAAAAAAAAAAAAAAAGCTCTAGGTCTTCTCTTAGAAATAAGATTAAATGATAGTATGATTTCACAATGAAACAATACCTACTGAATGACAGTTATCTAAAATAAAAGACTGCTGTTTAAAAAAATACATTAAAAAAAGAAATTAAAGCCAGATGTAATGGCACACACCTTTAATCCCAGCACTTGGGAGGCAGAGGTAGGAGGATCACTGTGAATTTGAGGCCACCCTGAGACTACATAGTGAGTTCCAGGTCAGCCTGAGCTACAGAGTGAGACCCTACCTCAAAAAAAAAAAAAAAAAGAAAAAGAAAAAAAGAAAGAAAGAACGAAAAAAAGAAAGAAATTAGATTGTCAGTAAGTACCCCAAAGCTTCTTTAAATATTATCTGGCATGGTTCTCATTTGATTAAGAGATGGGTCAGGGGCTCAAGAAGTGGCTTAATGGTTAAGGATCTTGCCTGTGAAGCCTAAGGACCCAGATTCTATTCTCCAGGACCCATGTAAGCCAGATGCACAAAGTGGCGCCTGCGTCTAGAGTTCATTTGCAGTGCCTAGAGGCCCTGGCACGCCAATTCTCTCTCTCTCTCTCTGCCTCTTTATCTCTCTTTGTCTCTTTCTCACACACATGTTTTATTTATTTTTGGTTTTTCAAGGTAGGGTTTTGTACTAGCTCAGGCTGACCTACAATTCATTACGTCACAAGGTGGCCTAGAACTCATGGCAATCCTCCTACCTCTACCTCCCGAGGGCTGGGATTAATATATAGACACATATTTAAATATTTTATTTTTATTTATTTATTTATTAGAGACAGAGAGAGAGTGTGTGAGAATGGGCACACAGAGGCCTCTAAGCCACTGCAAACGAACTCAAGACACATGTGTCACCATGTGCATCTGGCTTACTTGGGACCTGGAATCGAACTGGGGTCCTTAGTCTTCGCAGCCATAAGCCATCTCTCCAGCCCAATAAATATTTTTTAAAAAGAGATGGGGTCATTTTTGCCAGCCAGGCCAATGAACAAACCGGTGCAATAGTGGCATGTCTGTCATGATGGAAACCAACTGCCCTCTAATTGGACTGGAGGCCTGCTCCATGGGAGAGAATACATCCCTGGTACTGAAAACCTAAAACAGGTGTAGTCATGAGCCCTAGGGGTGTAACGTCTGCTGCTGTCTGGCTAAATGTATGTGCTATGCCAATCAAACTGCCCAGTAAGCACTTCTCTTAATGTTCATACCCTTATAGTAATGCTGCTCTCACTTTTGGTAGAGAACCTTCTCTTTTCAGAGGACAGTGACCTTGGGATGACTCAGAAGGCAGCATGATGCTGGGAAGAAGTGTCAGAGGAGTGTTCAGCACTGCAATATCTCTATCACACCTTCCAAGGCTCAGGGTCCATTGCTGAAGAGGTGGCCAGAAAGGATGTAAGAGCCAAAGGAAGGGTAGGACTCCTTACAACGTCCTCCCTCCAGACATAAAACGGCCTGGATATCCATGACCTCACAGTGCCTGACACTACCTACACAAGACCATCATAATAGGAGGAAAAGATCATAACATCAAAATGAAAGAGAGACTGATTGAGAGGAGGGGATATGATGGAGAATGGAGTCTCAAAGGGGAAAGTGGGGGATATTGTTTATAATCATGGACGTTATTAATAAAAAAAACTTTAGGGCTGGAGAGATGGCTTAGCGTTTAAGCGCTTGCCTGTGAAGCCTAAGGACCCCTGGTTCGATTCCCCAGGACCCACGTTAGCCAGATGCACAAGGGGGCACACGCGTTTGGAGTTCATTTGCAGTGGCTGGAGGCCCTGGCACACCCATTCTCTCTCTCTCTATCTCTGCCTCTTTCTCTCTCTGTCTGTCGCTCTCAAATAAATAAAATAACAAAAGAAAAATTTAAAATAAAATAAAAGCAAAAACAAAAAAGAAAAAAGAGATGAGGTCAGGAGGGCACTGAAGCTCAGCGGCGATGGCCTAGGTGTTAGGAGAAGCCCCTCACAGTGAGTGGACATGACAGAAGGAGGGCCAGATGTCCAGGGTCTCCTAGCGCTTAAGAGGATTCGTCAGGCAGGAGGTGCTGGCTGCAGTCCAGACGCATGACACTCCTGAGGACTCTCCCTTTTTTTTTTTTTTTTTTTTGGTTTTTGAGGTAAGGTCTCACTCTAGCTCAGGCTGACCTGGAATTCACTCTGCCTTCTCAGGGTGGCCTCGAGCTCACAGCGATCCTCCTACCTCTGCCTCCAGAGTGCTAGGATTAAAGGTGTGCGCCACCACGCCCGGCCAGGACTCTCCTTTCTAGCCAGGGAGCTCTGTGTAGCAAAAGGGAAATGAATGAAAGGGGGCTATACTTGCCAAATCGTGCGGTCCACACAAGGAGTTTCCATTATAGAATACCTGCTTCAGGCACGAAGGGAGAGCTGAGGCCCAAGCAGAGCTGGGGACAAGGCAGGTACCAGTGCTTCCAACAGGAGGAGACTGGCTGTGAGAAAGGAACAAAGCTCTGGCCTAGTTAGACTGCCCAGGGCGGCACAGCTTGATAAAGCTCACATTCAGTAGATCAGGAAATTAGAATAGAAACAGAATCCCAAGGTGAAAGTGTTTCTTTGTTTGTTTTGCAGGGGCTGGGGGGAAGCAAGGTCTCACTCTAATCCTGGTGACACAGAATTTACCCAGTAGCCCAAGCTATGGTCCTACCTCAACCTCCAGTGCTGAGAATAAAGGCATGTGCCACCATGCCCAGCTAAAAGAATTTTAAGTTGAGTTTTGCAGATATGGGTAGGCTGAAGTCAGGATATGTAGGGAAATAAAATCTAGACCTTTGTACCTTTACATTTTTTATTTATTTATTAGAGAGAGAGGAGAGAGAGAGAGAAAGAGACAGATAGACAAAATGGGCACACCAGGGCCTCTAGCCACTGCAGACAAACTCCAGATGCATGTGCAACCTTGTGCATTTGGCTTTACGTGGGTAATGGTGAGTCGAACCTGGATCCTTAGGCTTCACAGGCAAGTACTTTAACTGCTAAACCATTTCTCCAGCCTCTTTGTACTTTTTTTTGGTGGGGAGGGGCGGTGGTTTCAAGGTAGGGTCTACTCTCTCCCAGGCTGACCTGGGATTCACTATGTAGTCTCAGCATGCCCTCGAACTCACTGTGATCCTCCTACCTCTGTCTCCTGAGTGCTGGGATTAAAGGCATACTCCACCACGCCCGGCTACTAATTTTTTTTTTAATTTTATTTATTTTGCAAGCAGAGAGAGATAGAAAGAAGACAGAGAAAATGGGTGTACTAGGGCCTCTAACCACTGCAAATAAACTCCAGATGCATGAGCCAATCCATGTATCTGGCTTTATGTGGGTACTAGAGAATTGAACCCAGGTCATTAGGCTTGCACGCAAGTGCCTTAACAGCTGAGCCATCTGTCTAGCCCCCCACCTTTTGTACTTTTCCTCCCCCCTTTTTGGTTTTTTAGAGCTAGGGTCTCACTCTAGCCCAGGCTGACCTGGAATTCACTATGTAGTCTCAGGGTGGCTTTGAACTCACAGTGATCCTCCTATCTCTGCTGGGGTTAAAGGTGTATGCCACCATACCTAGCAGTTTTGTATTGTTTTTGTTTTCGAGGTAGGGTCTCACTCTGGCCCAGGCTGACCTGGAATTCACTTTGTAGTCTCAGGCTGGCCTTCAACTCACAGCGATCCACCAATCTCTGACTCCCTAGTGTTGGGATTAAAGGTATGCACCCAGATTTTATATATATATATATATACATATATATGTATGTATATATATATATAAAATATATATATATATATATATATATGTGTATGTATGTATCTTCCATAATTGTAAGCAATATCCCATGGAAACTCCCTCCCTCCTCCCACTTTCCCCTTTGAAACTCCACTCTTCATCATATCCCTACCCCTTCTCAATCAGTCTCTCTTTTACTTTGATGTCATGATTTTTTCTTCCTATTATGATGGTCTTGTGTAGATAGTGTCAGGCACTATGAGGTCATGGATATCCAGGCCATTTTGTGTCTGGAGGAGCACATTGTAAGGAGTCCTACCCTTGCTTTGGCTCTTACATTCTTTCCGCCACCTCTTCTGCAATGGACCCTGAGCCATGGAAGGTATATACATTTAGCCAGACAGTAGCAGAGCCCTAGCAATTACACCCCTAGGGCTCATGACTACCCCTGTTGTAGATTTTCAGTATCAAGGATGTATTCCCTCCCATGGAGCGGGCCTCCAGTCAAATTAGAGAGTAGTTAGTTTCTCCCTATAACAGACATGCCACTCCACTATTGCACCAGTTGGCTCATTTGGCCTGGCTGGCCAAATATAAGGCTTGCAGTGTCCACTGTTGGGTATCTTCACTGGTGATTTCTCTCTCTCTCATTGAACTGCATGCAGCATGGCTTTTTCCAGTTTTCTGTCAGCTGGTCTACATGGAGGAGGTTTTCAGCTCAGCTCCAGCAGGATTTCTCAGTGACCTTACATCAAAAGTATGTGGAGTCTTCAGCAATAGGGTCTTACCATCTATTCTGGTTGGAAACCAAGGCCGGCCCAGATTTTTATTTTATTTTTTAATTTTTATTTATTTATTTATTTTGGTTTTTCGAGGTAGGGTCTCATTCTAGTTCAGGCTGACCTGGAATTCACTATGTAGTCTCAGGGTAGCCTTGAACTCATGGTGATCCTCCTACCTCTGCCTCCTGAGTGCTGGGATGAAAGACGTGCACCACCACGCCCGGCCATATTTTTATTTTATTATTATTTTTTATTATCAACTTCCATGATTTTAAACAAAATCCCGTGGCAATGTCCTCCCTCCCCCAACTTTCCCCTTTGAAACTCCATTCTTCATCATATCTCCTCCCCCTCTCAATCAGTCTCTCTTTTAATTTTGATGTCATGATCTTTTCCTCCCATTATGATGGTCTTGTGTAGGTAGTGTCAGGCACTGTGAGGTCATGGATATCCAGGCCATTTTGTGTCTGGAGGAGCACGTTGTAAGGAGTCCTACCCTTCCTTTGGCTCTTACATTCTTTCCGACCACCTCTTCCGCAGTGGACCCTGAGCTTTGGAAGGTGTGATAGAGATATTGCAGTGCTGAGCACTCCTGTCACTTCTTCCCAGCTCCATGCTGACTTCTGAGTCATTCCAAGATCACTGCCATCTGAAAAGAGAAGGTTCTCTAACAAAAGTGAGAGTAGCATTAATATATGGGTATGAACATTAAGAGAAGTGCTTACTGGGCAGTTGGATGAGCATAGTATATACATTTAGCCAGACATCAGCAGATATTACAGCCCTAGGGCTCATGACTACCCCTGTTGTAGGTTTTCAGTATCAGGGATGTATTCTCTCCCATGGAGCAGACCTCCAGTCCAATTAGAGGGCAGTTGGTTTCCACCATGATAGACGTGCCACTATTGCACCCATTGGCTCATCTGGCCTGGTTGGCCAAATATAAGGCTTGCAGTGTCCACTGTTGAATATCTTCACTGGTGATTTTTCTCTCTCCCATTGAACTGTATGCAGAATCGGCCCAGATTTTTGTTCTTGACACAAGGTCTCTTGTAGCCAAGGTTTGCCTTGAACTCTTGGTCCTCATGCCTTCATCTCCCAAGTGCTAAGAGTAGTCATGTACCATCATGCCAAAACTCTGGCTAGATTTTTTAAAAATATTTTATTTTTATTTATTTATTTATTTGAGGGGGCCAGATAGAAAAAATGGATACATCAGGGCCTCTAGCCACTACAAATGAACTCCAGACACATATGTCACCTCATGCATCTGGCTTACATGGGTGCTAGGGAATCAAACCTAGTTCCTTAGGCTTCGCAGGCAAGCACCTTAACCACTAAGCCATCTCTCTAGCCCTAGAGTTTTTTTTTTTTTTTTTTTTTGAGATGGAATTTCACACTGTAGCTGAGCTAGCCTGGAAGTCACTATGTAGTCCAGGCTAGCCTCAAGCTCAAGCTGATACTCCTGCCTTAGCTTCCTAAGTACTGGGAAAACAGGTGTGTGTCACCACACCTGGCTTTGTATGTTAGGTGCATTTCAGAGGTGGTCAGGAAGGCTCGACTTGGTGTTTTTGTTGGTAAATTTTACAACTTACCCTGCCGATTCTTTGGCAGAGGAACCTTCTGGAATCTCCACTCAGGCTTTGGCCTACTCAACGTCAACAACACCTGGACAGCCTCCCTCATGGCCAGTGACCCTTTGTCTCAGGTCCAAGTTGCTTGTTTACCTTTCTGAGGCTATTTGAGTCATTAAAAGAATGTATTAGTTTGCTTTTTCAACTTCTCTGTTCTCTAGAATTTTGCTTCCTTACTTGACAGAATAAAGAAGTTACCCTTTTTTTTTTTTCAGACTTGTTGGGGTAAAGGACAGAATATGTGGAAGGTCCTACCACACACGTTTGTGCTTTTTTGTGACCAGTGGAGGACACAGCCCCTCTGTTCTGTGAAGAATTAGCTGTGTGTTGTGGGTGAAGAGGGAAGTTGACAGGAGGAAGAGATAGTCCAAGACTCAGGTGGTCAGGGAAGGGTTAGTGGAGGTGAGGTTTGGAAATATGGGTGAGACCCAAACCAGAAAGCAAAGGTGAGGGTCCTGAGCCCCTGCTGTGAGGGCCAACAGAGACCAGAGGTGTTAAGAGCTTGCTAGAGAAGAGGGTGAGCATGGGGGGACAGGGAGCAGGTGATACTGAAGGCAGGTCCTTATCAAAGAGTGTGGGCTCTGAACCCACAGACTGGCTGACCTGGAGAGTCCTGTGTCCTGAAACTGCTCGGGTTAGCCATGAACTCACTATATAGCCAAGGACTTTCTGGAACTTTTTTTTGTTTTGTTTTGTTTTTTTGAGGTAGGGTCTCACTCTAGCCCAGGCTGACCTGGAATTCACTGTGTAGTCTCAGGGTGGCCTTGAACTCATGGCGATCCTCCTACCTCTGCCTCCCAAGTGCTGGGATTAAAGGCATGCGCTACCATACCTGGCATATTTAATTAACTTTTGAAAAATCAGATAGGGACAGAGGTCCCCTAGTAAAAGATGTGATTAAAAAAACCTTATCCTCATAATCCCAGCACTCAAAACTCATCAGTTCTCTTTGTTTAACTATAAGACCAACAAAACGAAAAGGCCACGTTTATAGACTGAGCAAACATGGGTGAAGAAAAAGGACTCAAGGTCCCTGAGTTTCTGGACCACATTTGCTTGTTAGCATTTCCTATTCTTTATATTTCATTGGTTACTGTAATCACAAACATCTCTCGTGTATCTCACAGGCTGCTTGTGAGGACTGGGTATCGAAGAGCAAAGCAGGCTGATTTCTGCCCTGCTGGAGGAAGGTGATGATTAAGCAATAAAGATAAACAAAGAACAAGGACATGCTCTGCATGGAAAAGTACAAGAGGCTATGGGGCTGGAGAGATGGCTCAGCCATTAAGGCGCTTGCTTGCAAAGCCTAGTGACCTGGGTTTGATTCCCCAGTGCCCACATAAAACCAGATGCACAAAATGGCACATTCATCTGGAGTTCCTTTGCAGGGGCTGGGGGCCCTGCCATGCCCATTCATTCTTATTCTCATTCTCTTTCTGTCTGCTTGTAAATAAAAATAAAAATATAATAAAGCACAGGAGAGCCGGTGTGGTGGTACACACCTTTAATCCAAGCCAGCACTTGAGAGGCAGAAGTAGGCAGATTGCCGTGAGATCAAGGCCACCCTGAGATTACGTAGTGAATTCCAGGTCAGCCTGGGCTAGAGCGCAAGACCCTACATCAAAAGAGAGAGACAGAGAGAGAGAGAGAGGATAGAATGGGCATTCCAGTGCCTCTAACCACTGCAAACAAACTCCAGATGCATGTGCCACTTTGTGCATCTAGCTTACATGGGTACTGGGGAATTGAACCTGGGTCCTTGGGCTTTGCAGTCAAGCACCTTAACCGCTAAGCCATCTCTCTGGCCCAGGTTTATTTTTTTTTTTCCTTTGAGATAGCATCCGTATAATACAGCCTGACCTCTCCAACTCACTATGTAGCCTGCCTCTGCCTCTAAGTGCTGGGATCACACACCTGAGCCGCACACTGTGTTTTTAGGCACCACACGCTGCTGCTCTTCGTTCTTCCCAGGGAAGGTGACATTTGGCCAATTGTGGTGGTGCATGCCTTTAATCCCAGCACTTGGGAGACAGAGGATCACCTGAGACTACATAGTGAATTTCAGGTCAGCCTAGGCTAGAGCAAGACCCTACCTCAGGAAAAGAAAGAAAGAAAGAAAGAAAGAAAGAAAGAAAGAAAGAAAGAAAGAAAGAAAGAAAGAAAGAAGGAAGGAAGGAAGGAAGGAAGGAAGGAAGGAAGGAGAGAGAGAGGGAGGGAGGAAGGAAGGAAGGAAGGAAAGAAAGGAAGGAAGAAAGAAAGAGAGAAAGAAAGGAAGGAAGAAAGGAAGGAAGGAAGGAAGGAAGAAAGGGAGAGACACATTATGACAAAAAGCAGTCAGGCAGGAATAGAAGAAGGGGGTGAGAGTTGGTTATACAAAAAGCTAAAATAAATATTTAGCCACAAAAAGTGAAAGTCTCCGACAGCTGAGAACAGTCCTCCTTCATTTCATTTCTTTTCTTTCAGACTTGGTCTGAGGAGAGGCAGTGTGAGGAGGAGGCAAGGCGAGGCGAGGCCTGGGAGAGGCAGGTTGAGAACTGTGGTCATTTTCTCTGAGAGAGCCACAGACCCTGGTGCCAGGGATCGGAGGATTTCTGAAGGCCCTTGGCAACAACTGCCTGGGCTCCTGGGAAAGTCCCCAGGCATTCAGGGCCCTGCAGCCTTGGCAGCCACTCTTTCCCCTCTCGGCCTTGTTTCCCAAATGGACCCAACATCGATCAAGGACAAGAACCCAAAGCATGACCTAGCAAACAGCTGGCAAACTATTTTTAAAATCCAATTTAAAGTTGTACATGTGTAAGCCCCAAAGGATTACTCTGGGGGATTCTATCCTTCAAGTGGAAAGTTGTTTTTTTTTTTTTTTTAAGTCAAATAAGGTAATCTCTATTTTGATTCTCAAGTCCATGTGCAGGGCCCTGTGGCTGACAGTAAGTGCTAATCCACTTTAAGCATAAGCAAGCAGAGCAGGGGAGCTGAGGTAACAGGAGGACCCAGAGAGAAAGGTCAGGCCTGCTGATATTTATCATGCTAACACTGTTAGTGGGTGTCTGGCTCTGTCCAGCAGAGAAGAAATCCAAGACATGAATTACGGCTGCTGGAGGGAAGGGCAGGGAGGCTTCTGCCATCTGCCTGTACGTCATCTAGCTCTGGAAGCCTTGGGTTCCCTCATGTCCCCATACAAAAATAAATAGATAAATAAATAAACAAAGTAAATAACAGTAGAAGAAACAAGATGGGAGAGCAGCATTCTGGAAGAGGAGGGAGAGGGAGGCAGCAGAGGGGGAGGCAGCTGGCCCTGCTCTCCACCCCTGGGCTGGCTTTGGCACGGCTTCTTCCTGTGATTCTGCCCCAGGCCCAGGCCTCGGGCGCCGATGGAAGAGATGATAAAGCTTCTTGTTCCTGTGGCACAGTGTGCCCTGCAAGGACAACAGCAGTTTGCTTCTCCTAACCAACTTTTTTTTTTCCTCTTGTTGGCATATTGGGACTTTCTTCTTCCTAAAGTCTAAAGTAACAAATTGGACAGATAACACCCAGAGAAGGATTTCTTTCTGTATTTTCCCTATAGGGCACTTTACACTGCTCTTGCCTCATATTTTCTGTTTGTTTCTTTTTGGTTTTTCCAGGTAGGGGCTCACTCTAGCCCAGGCTGACCTGAAATTCACTGCGTATGGTCTCAGGGCGGGCTCAAATTTATGATGATCCTCCTACCTCTGCCTCCCAAGTGCTGGGATTAAAGGCGTACGTGGCCACCATGCCCGGCTCATCCACACTTTCTGTTTAAGACAAAAGCAAGGCCAGGCACAGTGGTCCATACTTATAAGCCCAGCACTTGGGAGGCAGGAGAATCAGGAGTTCAAGGTTATGATCAGTTACATAGTAAATTAAGGCCAACCTGGGATACATGAGATTTTGTCTTAAAAAAAAAAAAAAAACTACAACAAGCACAACAAAACAAAAAGCCTCAAAAGGGGGCTGGAGAGATGGCTTAGTGGTTAAGCGCTTGCCTGTGAAGCCTAGGGACCCCATTTCGAGGCTCGATTCCCCAGGACCCACGTTAGCCAGATGCACGAGGGGGCGCACGCGTCTGGAGTTCGTTTGCAGTGGCTGGAGGCCCTGGCGCGCCCATTCTCTCTCTCTGCCTCTTTCTCTCTCTGTCTGTCTCTCTCAAATAAATAAATAAATAAAATAAATACAAAAAAAACCTCAAAAGGCTTAGGGCTACTTGAAAGACCATACCTTCAGTGCCATTTAGCCTCCCCCCTCCTCTCCTGTTGAAAGTCGTTGGAAGCAGAGAGCAACAGTAGACATCTTGCTGTGGTGAGGAGAGGTTCCTGGAAAGTGGGGGAGGACCCAAAGAAACTGCTGACAGAAACACTATGTGATTTGTCTACAGTGATAAGGGCCACAGAGGAATGTAGGAGGCCAATTTCTGGAAAGAAGCAGTTCAATTTATACTATAAGGAGTAGGACAGGGAAAATCTGGAGGGCTGTTGCCTTGCAACCCTAAGGAGGTCACGGTTTCTTTCACCAGGAAGTTTATGTTTAAATGTTATTGTTAAACCAGGTATAGTGGCACACACCTTTAATCCCAGCACTAGGGAGGCCCAGGTAGGAGGATCCCTGTGAGATTGAGGCCAACCTGAGATTGCATAGTGAATTCCAGGTCAGAATACCAGCCCTAAGCATGTGTCAGGACCTGGTCTATGGAAAATACTCTATAAATATCAGATGGAGCCAGGCGTTGTGGCACACACCTTTAATCCCAGCACTCGGGAGGCAGAGGTGAGAGGACTGCCCTGAGTTCCAGGTCATCCTGAGACTATATATTGAGTTTCACTAGTGTGAAATCCTACCTTGCAAACCAAAAAAATTTAAAAAAAAAGAATATAGTAGAGGAATGGAGAGATTGCTTAGTGGTTAAGGCAATTGCTTGCAAAGCCTAAGGACCCAGGTTCAATTCCCCAGGATCCATGTAAGCTAGATGCACTAGGTGGCACATGCGTCTGGAGTTTGTTTGCAATGGCTAGAGGCCCTGAAGGACCCATTCTCTCTGTCTCTATCTGCTTCTCTTTCTCAAATCAATCAATCAATAAACAAAAATAAAAAAATAATAACAGTAGAATAGGGGCTAGGGAGACGGCTCAGCAGGCTTGCAAAGCCTGTTGGCTGGGGTTCAATGCCTGAGCACCTACATAAAACTAGCCTGTGATGCTGGTGCACACCTTTAATCCCAACACTCGCAGAGATTGGAGGGTTGCCGTGAGTTCAAGGCCACTGTGAGACTACATAGTGAATTCCAGGTCAGCTTAGGCTAGTATGAGACCCTACCTCGAAAAATCACACACACACACACACAAAACCAGATAGAGATACAAAGTAGTTTACAGCAGTAAAAGACCCTATGGTGCCCATACATGTATGCATAAATAAGTAATTTGGAGGGGGGGGGGTTCAAGATAAGATCCAATTCTAGCCCAGGCTGACCTGAAACTCACTATGTAGTCTGAAGCTGACATCAAACTCATGGTGATCCTCCTACCTCTAACTCCCAAATGCTGATAGGTGTGCACCACCACACTCAACCTTAAATAGTTTTTAAAAAAAGAACATAGTAGCCGGGCATGGTGGTTCACACCTTTAATCCCAGCGCTCAGGAGGCAGAGGCAGGAGGATCGCCATGAGTTCAAGGCCACCCTGGTACTACATAGTGAATTCCAGGTCAGCCTGAGCTTGAGTGAATCCCTACCTCAAAAAACCAAAAAAAAAAAAAAAAAAAAAAAAAAAAAAAAAAAAAAAAACCAAAAAAAAAAGTTCTCTCTCTACCTGCCTAGTTCTCTCTCTTTCTCAAATAAATAAACAAAACAAAAAAGAACATAGTGGAAAAGTAGTCTTTGATCTATGTTATTATACAAACCATTATGTTAAGCCTATGTAGAACACCAGAGATACACAGATTAGTCAAATACAGTGCCTTCAAATGCCATCTGAGTGCTGGAGAGATGGCTTAGTGGTTAAGGTGCTTGCCTGCAAAGCCTAAGGACCTAGGCTCAATTTCCCAGTGCCCACGTACTCTAGATGCACAAGGTGGCACAATGCATCCAAATCCAATTTGCAGTGGCTACAGGCCCTGAATGAATTCCAGGTCAGCTTAGGCCAGTATGAGACCCTACCTTGAAAAATCACACACACACTCTCTTTCAAATAAATAAATAAGACTGCAGGCCGGGCGTGGGGGTGCACGCCTTTAATCCCAGCACTTGGGACGCAAAGGTAGGAGATCGCCATGAGTTCAAGGCCACCCTGACACTACATAGTGAATTCCATGTCAGCCTGGGCTAGAGCGAGACACTATCTCAAAAAACTAAAAAAAAAATTAGAAAGCAATTTGGTCCATTACTGATGTGATGTGAGTGTGGTATTTGTACGTGTGCATGTGTTCATATGTGCATGGGTACACATGTGTGTGCAGGTACATTGGCATGCACATGGATACGGAGGGCACCGGTAGACATCAGTTGTCTTATCTTTCTCAGTTGCTCTCCACTTTATTTTTTTTTCAGATTAAAAAAATATTTATTTCACACACCTTTAGTCCTAGAATTTCCAGAGGTAGCAGGATTGCCGTGAGTTTGAGGACACCCTGACACTACATAGTGAATTTCAGGTCAGCATGGGCTAGAGGGAGACCCTACCTCAAAAAAATTAGAATACACACACACAAACGCACACACACAATATTTACCTCAGAGAAGTGGGACAGAGAGAAAGTGAGTATGGATGTTCCAGGGCCTCTAGCCACTTGCAAATGAACTCCAGGTTCATGCACCACTTTGTCCATCTGGCTTGATGTGGGCAATGGGGAATCAAACCTGAGTGTCAGGCTTTGCAAGCAAGAGCCTTTAACCACCTGAGCCATCTCTCTAGCAGCTTCCAATTTACTTTTATTTATTTTTTTTTTTTTTGCTGGAGAGACAGCTTGGCGGTTAAGGCACTTGTCTGCAAAGCCTAATGCCCCAAGTTTGATTCCCCAGTCCCCACATAAATCCAGATGCACAAAGTGGCACTTGCATCTGCAGCAGCTGGAGGCCCTGGTGCGCCCATTCTCTCTTGTCTCTCTTCTCTTCCCTCCAAGTACTAACCAGGCCCGACCGTACATAGCTTCCGAGATCAGATGCGATCCAGCGAGTTCAGGGTGGTAAGGCCTTGCAAATCAAATATTTTAAATAAGAAACTTCCCAAATTAGCATCAAATATGAATGGATGAATAAATAATGGTCTATTCATAAAATTGTAAAAGTGTAGGGGTAGCAGGGCCCTTGAAAATAAATTAAGGGAGAAATGTCCTTGTGCTTAGAAGGAGGAATCTAGTATTTTTTGTTTCCTTATCTCTTCTCCCCTCCCAAAACACCGGAAGAACAATTAAGATTACTAGGTGTGCTTGGGACCAGGTTTTCCCTTATCTCTTCTTCCTTAAAGGAGTTCCCCTTGCCTAGAAATCTGAAGGAAAGATGTGAATAAGATTACAAAGCACCTGATAAGAGAACTGGACTGAGCAGCTCAGTTACCATTCAGTAAATTCCCATCAAAGACCCCAGCCTCCAGGTGGGCTTTTCCATTTGCAGGGATTCCCTGGTGTCTTAATGCAGGAGTTCTGCCTTCTTTCCCTCTCTTATACTGTAAATGAGACCTTTCTAAAATTCACCCTCCCACGGTCTCACTCTAGCCCAGGCTGCTGACCTGGAATTCACTATGTAGTCTCAGGGTGGCCTTGAACTCACGGTGATCCTCTTACCTCTGCCTACCGAGTGCTGGGATTAAAGGCATGTGCCACCATACCTGGCTTCCTCTCTCTCTCTCTCTCTCTCTCTCTCTCTCTCTCTCTCTCTTTCTTTTTTTGCGACACGGTCTCATTATGAAACCATGTCTGACCTGAAATTTGCTATGTAGATGAGACTGGCCTGGAACTTATGATCCTTCTCCTCTACCCCCACATGCTGAGACTTTCCGAGTATGCTACCATGCCCAGCTTTAATTGGCATTTGTTAGGAGCAGAAATAAAGTCCAAGGTTGGAATGTTGCTGGGAAGGTGTGCTGTGGCAAAGCCGAAGGGGCACTGGTGAGGACCAAGATAATCATAGCCGTGGTACTTGCCGGAAGCAGGTACTGGGACCCCACTCCTTAGTTTTCCTCTTAGCTCACATCACTCTTCCGCCCCACTGCCACTTCCTCTACCAAACTCTTTTTTTTTTGTTTTATTTTTGTTGTTGTTTTGTTTTTTCTGAGGTAGGGTCTCACTCCAGCTCAGGCTGACCTGGAATTTACTGGCGATCCTCCTACCTCTGCCTTCCCAGTGCTGGGATTAAAGACGTGCGCCACCATGCCCGGCTCCCAACTCTTGTTTTGTTTGGTGTTTTGCTTTGAGGCTAGGCTCTCATTCTAACCCATGCTATATACTCACTCTGTATAGCCCAGGCTGACCTCATACTCAAATCCATCTTTCAGTCTCCCTCCCAAGTGCTGGGATTGGTTATAAGCCACCAGATATGGCTTCCTCTAAGTCTTTTTGTTAGTTTGTTTTTTTGGTTTTTGAGGTAGGATTTCACTTGAGCCCAGGCTGACCTGGAACTCACTCTGTAGTCTCAGGGTGGCCTCGAACTCACAGTGATCCTCCTACCTCTGCCTCCTGAGTGATTAAAGGCGTGCGCCACCATGCCGGACCCAACTCTTTTATTATTATTATTTATTAATTACGTTTAATGTATGTTGTTGTATGTCCCCTCTCTGGTCCCCATTTCCCTGTGGCCCTCCTCAGCAGGGTTATTTGTGTTCACTGTGGAGTAATTAGGACCTCTGTCTCTGGGGGGCGGCTGTGCCTCAAGAGTGTTTCTATCAGCCTGGTGGCTCTTACAATCTTCCCATCCCCTCTTCTGCAACCTGAGCCTTGGCCAGCATGGTATGGGTTGGTGTTGACTTCTCTGTAGCCTCTGTATTTCTGTTGTGTTTCAGTTCACCACAGCATTTGTTGATATTTTCCCGGATGTTGATGTAACGGTAGTATTGGAAGCAATATTCACATGGCTGCTTCCTCCACAATTTTTCCTGGACCCTGATAGATGTGGTATAGGTGGTTGCGAGCATTTGGATGTCTCTTCATTTATTTTGAAGGGGGGTTGAGTTAGGGCGACTAGACCCCTGAAGGTAAAAAGGGAAAGTTTGCACTTGCCAGAAATCCAAGGTCATCTGACTTCTTGCCTCTCTTGCCCAGCTCCACAGGACTGTTTTTCCAAAAACAGTCAGGACCCCTCCTGGGAGGGAGGTTTTTCATAGGATTTAAACATTGTGGTTGGTCAAGTTCAGCCCCCGGAACTTGGTGCCAGAGCAAATCTCTTCCTGAGAGAGCCCCTAGCCCTAACCAACCAGCTGGTCCTCTGGTACACCTGGCCAAAATTCAGCCCCCCATACTCAGGCTATAAATAAATACCTTTGCAAGGAGAGGGCAGTCACTCTCTGATCACTTGAAAACTTTCAGCTGTGGGTGAGGTGTTCCCTTGGCTGGGCCTGGGCAGCTGGGAGGACCCTCTAGCCCTTACTTTCCACATGGGTTCTTTATTCCTACCAGCTCCCCACAAGGCAGGAGCTCCTTGAACTTTCTTTTCTTTTTCCACACTTCCCCCCCACAGATCTGCATCTGGTCACATGGACTCCTGAGCTACACATGACCCACATGGGCTTTTGGGCTCCAGGTGGTATACTTCTCCCCACTTCATCTCCTCTTACCTCCCAGCCTTCCCCTTTCTGCACTCCTTTGTAAAAGCTGAATAACAATGTGGTATTTTGGGTTGGAGAGATGGCTTAGCAGTTAAGCGCTTCCCTGCAAAGCCTAAGGACCCCGGTTCGAGGCTCGATTCCCCACTACCCATGTAAGCCAGATGCACAAGGTGGTGCATGCATCTGGAGTTTGTTTGCAGTGGCTGGAGGCCCTGATGCACCCATTCTCTCTCTTTGTCACTCTCAAATAAATAAATAAAAATAAACCAAAAAAAACTTTTTAAATGGTATTTTAAAAATCATTCTCTTGAAGCCGGGTATGGTGGTGCACGCCTTTAATCCCAGCACTCGGGAGGCAGAGGTAGGAGGATCACTGTGAGTTCGAGGCCACCCTGAGACTACATAGTTAATTCCAGGTCAGCCTGGACCAAAGTGAAACCCTACCTCGAAAAACAAAAAAAAAAAAAATCATTCTCTTGAATCTGAAATTGCTAATACTTAGTTTGCAGATATGAACTCAGGATTGGGGTTCCAGTTAGCACCCCAGAACCTCAATATCCCCATTACAGTTTATTTTTATTTTGGTTTTTCAAAGTAGGGCCTCTCTAGGCCAGGCTGACCTGGAATTCACTATGTACTCTCAAGGTGACCTTGAACTTGTAGTTATCCTCTCACCTCTGCCTCCCAAGTGCTGGGATTAAAGAGGTACACCACTATACCCAATTTGCTGTCTTTTCTTGAGTTGATGGATCTTGGGTCTCCCCAGAATTCTCTGCCACTGTAAGATAAAACAGATTCTCTGACCAAGGGTGTGAGCAGCTTTGATTAAAGGGGATATGCTTTGGAGCTTGAAAGACATTATTTGTTTGTTTCAAGGTAGGGTCTTGCTCTAGCCTAGCCTGACCTGGAATTCACTATGTATTCTCAGGGTAGCCTGGAACTCATGATGATCCTCCTACCTCTGCCTCCCAAGTGTTGGAATTAAAGGTGTATGCCACTATGCCCAGCAAAAATACCCATCACAACATATCACACCTGGCTCATAAAGTATTCCACTTTTCCAGTACGGTTTTTACCAACAGATCCTATTTGGGTACTGGGGAATCAAACCTAGGTTCTCAGACCCTGGAGGCACCTTAACCACTTAACCACTGAGACATAGATCTCCAGCCCTTGAAATACTTTTTTTTTTTTTTTAAGTTTTTCAAGATAGGGTTTCACGCCAGTTCAGGTTGGCCTGGAATTCACTATGTAGTCTCAGGGTGACCTCAAACTCATAGTGATCCTCGTAACTCTGCCTTCCATGTGCTGGGATTAAAGGTATGCGCCACCATACCCCACAAAAGACATTTAAAAAATATTTTATTTATTTATTTTCAAGAAGACAGAGATAGAGATAAAGGGAAATGGGCATGCCAGGGCTTCCAACCACTGCAAATGAACTCCAGGTGCGTGTGCTACTCTATATGTCTGGCTTGGGTGGGTATTACGTGGGTACTGGGGAATCAAATAGCCATCTCTCCAGTCCCTTCTTTATTTTTGTGGGTTTTTTAGTTCTTGAATTTTTTTGTTTTTCAAGGTAGGGTTTCACTCTAGCTCAGACTGACCTGGAATTCACTATGTAGTCTCAGGGTGGCCTCGAACTCCTGGCAATCCTCTTACCTCTGCTACCTGAATGCTGGGATTAAAGGTGTGCACCACCACACCCGGCTTATTTTTGTGGTTTTTAGAGGTAGTGTCTTGCTGTAGCCCAGGCTGACCTGGAATGCACCATGTAGTCTCAGGGTCGCCTTGAACTCACAGCCATTGTCCTACCTCTGCCTTGAAAGTGTACCCCCACACCCACCTGGTCCCCCCCACACTTTTTTTTTGGTTTTTCGAGGTATGGTTTCACTCTAGTCCAGGCTGACCTGGAACTCACAGCGATCCTCCTACCTCTGCCTCCCCAGTGCTGGGATTAAAGGCGTGCGCCACCACACCTGGCTTTCATTATTTTATTTTTCCTTACTGCTGAGTAAATGTACCCCATCTTCATTTTCCATTCATCAGTCAATGGGCATTCGGGTTGGTTCCAGTTCTTAGCTATTGTGAACGGAGCAACGACACACAACTCTGAAGTAGAGAGTGGAGTCTTTCGGGTAGATACTGAGGAGTGGAGTAGCTGGGTCAAAGGGTAAGTCAATTTTCATCTTTTTCAAGAGTCTCCACACTGATTTTCATAGTGGGTGTTCAAGTTTCCATTCCCACCAGCAGTGAATGAGAGTTCCTCTTTCTCTACAGCCTAGCCATCATTTGTTGTCATTTGAATTTTGTTTTCAAGGTAGGGTCTCACTCTAGCCCAGGCTGACCTGGAATTCACTATGGAGTCTTAGGATGGCCTTGAAATCATGGCAATCCTCCCACTTCTGCCTCCCAAATGCTAGGATTAAAGGCATGCGCCACCACAGCTGGCTTAGTTCCATTTTTCTACATGGAATATCCACAGTTCTGCAGTACCATTTGTTAAAGATGCTCTTTTCTCCAGTGTGCATTGTTGGCTCCTTTGTCGAATGAATCTTTTAAAAAGTATTTTTATTGAGCTGGAGAGATGGCTTAGCAGTTAAGGCACTTGCCTGCAAAGCCAAAGGACCCAGGTTCAATTCCCCAGGACTCACATAAGCCAGATGCACAAGGTGGCATATGAGTCTGGAGTTCGTTTGCAGTGGCTAGAGGACCTAGTATGCTCATTCTCCCTTTCTCTATCTGCCTCTTTCTTTCTCTTTCTCTCAAATAAGTTAAATAATATATTTTTTATTAGGGGCTGGGGAAATGGCTTATCGGTTAAGGCATTTGCCTGCAAAGACTAAGGACTTCAGTTGGATTATCCAGGATCCATGTAAGCCAGATGCACAAGGGGCGCATGAGTCTGGATTTCGTTTGCAGTGGCTTGAGGCCCTGGTGTGCCCATTCTCCCTTTCTATCTGCCTCTTTCTCTCTCTCTGTCTTTCTCTCTCTCAAATAAATAAATAAAATATTTTTTTTAAAAAAGCTCTTTAAAAAATATTTTTATTAGCAGGGCATGGTGGCATACGCTTTTAGTCCCAGCACTTGGGAGGCAGAGGTAAGAAGATCACTGTGAGTTTCAGGCCAGCCTGAAGCTACAGAGTTCCAATTCAGACTGGGCTAGAGTGAGACCCTACCTCGAAAAAAGCCTCTGTGTGTGTGTGTGTGTGTGTGTGTGTGTGTGTGTGTGTGTGTATATATATATATATATGTGTGTGTGTGTGTGTGTGTGTGTGTGTGTGTGTGTATTACTTGCAAGCAGAGAGAGAGAGAGGGAAGGAAAGAGAGAATGGGTGCAGCCACTGCAAACAAATTCCAGATGCATGTGCCAGTTTGTGCATCTGGCTTTACATGGGTACTGGAGAATCAAACCCAGGTTGCTGGGCTTTGCAGGCAAGCACCTTAACTACTGAGTTATCTCTCCAGCCCTTCCCTTTAAAAAAAAAATCCTCATTTTTGCAGGTTTTATTTATTTATTAGAGACAGAGAGAGAGAGAATGGGCACTCCAAGGCCTCTAGACACTGCAAACGAACTCCAGATACATGTACCACCATGTGTATCTGACTTATGTGGGACCTAGAGAATCAAACCTGGGTCCTTTTGCTTTGCAAATAAGCATCTTAACCACTAAGCCATCTCTCCAGCCTTTTTTTTTTTTTTTTT